>CM054112.1:237880872-239080872 GCA_028673005.1 Tanypteryx hageni | reverse complement strand
TAAACCAACTGTTTGGTCACGTGAAGACCGTATCGGTAAGGATTCGTTTTTCAATTGGTCCGATCGCGATCATATCAGTTACTCACACCACAGAACGCGAGGATGCTATTGGAACTTTAATCGATCCGATCATTCCTTTGGCGGGTAGATAGAAAGAGAGTTTCACTTCGAAAAATGGGAGTACGAAAGAGGATCTGCCAACCGTTAAGATACAGGATAGATTCGAGAAAGAAGACGAATTCCGTTCTAGTTTCTAAGAACGAAGTCACTATCTACATTACAACTGAGATAATAACATGAAATCACTATTTAGTACTTATCCGATAATTATATTTTTACAATAAACTTATATCTACTGGTTGTGCTTTGCTTACAGAAGGCTGCAAAATACTTATAGCAAAGTGCTGTGATTTACCAATCAATTTAATAAATTTTATTTTGGGACTTAAGATTGAAAGACTGTTAAAAGTTTCAAGAGACACAACTTATATTTAGTGGCAAGAATGGAACGAAATAGAATGTTTTTGAAAAGTATTTGAAACATACGAAAGAATTCTCTTGGTAAAACCCATGAATACAAAAAAATTAATTCTTCCCACAAAACGCTCATTTATATTTCGATACAAAAAATATTAAAAGTTAACAAGAAAATCGCAGCACAAATTTATGGCATCCTTTATTCTCCACCATTCCCCAATGAAGTACACGACCTAAAAAAACGTTAAAAACTCAATTTATTATTTTTTATTAGTCTCAGGAGTTACCGCGCTGATTCGAAGAATAACAAACGTACCATAGTAAGTTGGCAGTGGCAACTAAACCTTGGATTAACACAGTATCGCAATCGGTCAGGCTGAAATTGCATAACGATGTAGGTCCTTAACGCTCTAACATGGATGGATGAAAGTGATGAAAAAACCACACCAGCGAACAACTGACGTTGTTCAATGTCGCCATTCATAGAGGCAAACATAAGTGTCCTACACTATTTACAAAGTCGAGTCCCTATCCTTGGATATAAATAAACTTCATATTTGAATTAAAAGACGAATGGTTGTTTTACACGTTTAGGAAATTAAATCCAGAAATATGTATGAAAAAAAGTTTCAAAGATACCTTACTTGACCAATGCGATGATTTAATTCTGGAATCTCAATTTAAACTGCTGATCATAAATTACAATTCATTTTATAATTAATTGAAAAATCGGTTAAATATCAGAGTATATTTTTTAATAATAATGTTTCTTGCTATAATGAATACAAAATATTCTTTTAGATAAACGTACAGGTTTGAAAATGTTAAATACTCTAGGAAGTGGTTATTATTTACAACGCAAAGCTTAGTCGGCGTATAACTACAATTAACATAGCGATAAAAAATATACCAGAAAATACAAAGAAACAAGATTATTTTGTTAAGAATTTCCACACCATTCCTCTGTGCACAATTTTTGGTAACTAACTTTCTCAGCCTGAAAGCGAATTACAGTGAATGCATGCTCTATAAATTTCTTCGTGGAAAAAGGTTTGATACAGCGAAAATTTCACTTTCACCGGCCACTTTACATTATTTCACGAATTCAAAGTTGGTTCAGGTGATGAATTGTGTGATCTTTCCAGTTGATGATATACACGATATCGGAAAAAACGACTCGCAAGCTAATTAACTAATTCATTGCTCATTAAAGCTTCAGTTAAGCTACGAGCAAAGCTAACATGGGAACGACACGAATCAATTTAGATTCGTTGTCATAAACAGTAACTTATACATCCTAAACGATTTACTCACCTTTCCTCCTATGACTGCCTGTACGGTGACCACTTGACCCGCACGGTGGTACTCCAGTACCTCTCCGGGGAGAACATATCCAACCCCTGGGTCGAACCATACTAGGTCACCCTGGCAATTGAGAATAAAACGTCAATTATTAGTACCAGTATAATGCACATAATTAGTGAGTCAAACAACAAAATTAATAAGAAATTTATAGCACGATAGAGATGAAAAACATCGACAGATGACGTCTTAATTAAGGTCATCACCCTCTCCCGAACGGAACTTTCAGAACAGTTTTTAAATGAAATTCCGGCATTTTAAATTACTTATCGTATAAAAATGAATTAATTACCATACCATCCTGGCTTTCATCATCATTCGAAGGCATTTAAAATTATTTTAGATAGTTATCGTTTGCGTTATATTTCAGCTTCTAATCTTTCTCAGCCAAATACGAAAGTTCAAAATTCAATTCTAGCATGACTACAAAAAATCAGCAAGCGCAGTCCACTAATTTTTCATAAAACCAGTGACAATTTAGTATAATCTTGAAAGCAACTTTCTTATAAGAAAAAAGGTATTATAATACCAATTCCTAAAGTCACAATACTGATCTGAGCTATTAAAATATTTTTGAAACTTACTAGGAAAAATAACCAAATAAAATACTAGCAAGGATTCTGTATACGTATACTGTCCGAATGTCAAGGAGAAAAGAGACACCGAGACGCATACTACACGAAACAGACACGTTGCGCGGAGTGGGGAAAAACGCCGTACCACGTTCGGTTTGAATGAACTCCTCTGCCCCTTTGATGTCTCCGAGGATTCCTGTTGCCTCTGCGGCTTCTTTTTTCCTTTCCTCCTCCTAGAACCACGGTGTTGCAGTTGCTGTTGACGGGATTGCTGTTCCCACTCCAACCCCTCCGCCCCCATGAAAGCCACGAACACGTCATCGTTTGAGGGTACCACGGATATTACCCTTTCGAGGGAAGGTGGCTGAGAATATGCACGGCGAGCCGCGCGGTGGAGTCGATCTTCCTCATTCGTAGCGGCATCCCTTCCTTCTACTGCGTTAATTGACGATATGGAATGGCGATTCCGAAGTCTTTCCTTCTTAACACAGTGAGGAGTGGCTACCTTGGGATAGGATATACTGAGAGGAGGAGCGACCCTCGGATCGCTATTCGCGGGAGTAACAACCCTCTGAGAGGGTTTACCCGGTGGAGTGACATCTCTTGATGTGGATCTCCGAGGGGAGTCTTCTCTCGTAGGTGGTCTCTTCGGGGAAGGGTCAACTTTCTGAGACTGTCTCCTTGGGTAGTCAGTCGGGGTAGATACCCCCTGCGGGGGAGTTCCTCCGGATTTCTTAACTCCAGACTTCCTCCTTCCCGAGTTTCTTTCCCTGGAAAAATCTGTTTGGGGAGGCATCGGCTCACTTTCGTCATGTGCGCCTCTTACAAACCAAAGGGCGTCCACCGATCTGGGGCGTCTCAGCGATGGGGAAGAAGGCGCGCCGCTTCCTCTCGCATTGTCCTCCATCGGCACTTCTGCGCTTTGCCCACGGGGATGGGAAGACTCTTTCGCCAAAGAGCGCTTCCTCCTCCGGCGTTCCACCGCCGATTCGCAATCCAAAGAGTAAGTTCTCCTTGCGCCGCGACGCTTGGGTTCTGTTGGCGTCCAAGCGACTTCTTCAGCTACCGATTTGTCTTTCCGAGAACGGAGTCGCTGTCCCACGAGGAGTCCGGCTTTTCTCCATGGACTGAGTGACCTACACACACTGTCGCTCTTTTCTTGATCGGTGACGCCGCTAACGTTTCCGACGCTCTCCTCCAGCTCCAGCCATCGACGCCGGAAGCGGAGCCCGAACCCGGTAACTTCGACGCTAGCACGAGCATCTGCCAAGCTCCACTCGTATCTTTTATGCATTTTGCTCAATTTAGTTGAATTAAATAACAGTCTAAACTAAGGCAAATCACGTGCCTAACTTCGATGATCGAACACTAGATACCGTGTTGGTAATATTTACCCACAACTGACCGAAAATTACCAGCCTCATCACGTAAAACGATAAAGGGTACACTAATGGGCAAATCACAACACGCAGAAACGATAAGATCCAAATACATTGACGACGAAGGACATCGCGCTCGCCAGCAACGGCGTAACATTCACAATGAAGCAGACTCCGGAAACTAAAGAGTTTCGGGGGAGGATGAAGTGGTTGAATCTGAGGTATAGAAACAGGAGCGAGGCTATATGGAACGAGGCGATTGCCAAATAGAACTGGGATCGAACTGGATTCACGAATGCCTCAGCAGCAGCACATAACGCGAACCGACATCTTCCTTGAACTTGGCAGATGGTCTAACCGTGTCGATGTCCACAGTCGGAGAAGGGATAGATGCGTACGATAAATCGTACGCGACATAAAGGGGATCTCATCACCATTCAGTGCATAGTCACGGTATGCTTTGGAAGCGACCCCATAGCATTCCGTGCCAATAAAGACCCTTGACCTTATTTCTCCCAATAAAGCACCGTTTTTTACCGAACTGCACCAATGGAGACAATGATAACCGTAGAGAATAAAATTTAATGTAACAATGCAGGCGATTTCTTCAAGATAAAAATCATCCGCCAAAGCTTAGAAATTAATCACCCAAAAATGGAATAAAAGCTATAAAATTTGTATTCACAGCCGTTAAAATATCCACGGAATTATTCCAAAATGATATTCAAACGCTATGCACGACGATGAATCCTTAACTTCAGCGTCTGTTACCGGCCAAAGTAAAGGAATCAACGTGGCTTGGACACGGTTACGCGTCGAGGGGTTCTTTTCGTTGATAGGGAGAAATCAGAGCGCGAAGGAATTTCTTTCCTCACCCAACGCAGGCAATTAGCAACTCCAACAGAATGGTATATGCAGACAAACGTCGCAAAATTTTACCCTGTTCCACCTTAAAATGTTTCAATTCTACATTATTATCTATCTTTTACTAAAACTATACTGCATTGTTTACAGAGAAAGTGCAAGTGACAAATCAGAGAAAAAGACAATGACGTTCAATTTGAGATATTTCTGAGTAATCGTTAAAAAACCCGACATTGATTTTAGTGAAAAAACCAACAAATATAGCTTCACAAATTAAAACAAAAACTGGGATAGAGAATGTTATCTCTGCTAAATCTTCAAGGCCGAAAACATATCGCCAATATTAGTTCAGGATTCACGATATAGTCCACCATTAATTGGGTTCACTGTCCTCAAAATACTTATTTTTTGACTCTTGCAGCACAAAATTCTTTATGCACGTTCAATTACACGCAAAATCACCATCGTTACAAGTTCGCCATATGGATTCATAGTCACGGAAACTGTGAATAAACTGCACCAGTAAGTTCTTCCTTTGTACAATTTCCAGCACAAAAACTAGATGCGACCTTTATGTTATTTTTATGTTTTCCCATGCGAGGAACATACTCAGAGTTACGAAGTTTTTTCTTTCACAAAAAAATCATCACGGTCTTCAATTCAGCAAAAAAAATAATCCGCGAGTTTTCACATACTTCAAACAGCAGTAATTTAAACTCCCTCTCGACGGGGGAACACTAAACAAATGATGGTTGACACTGATGCGAAGAAAAAACGATCCAATAAATTGCACATTTATAATCCTCTCCTAGAAGTATAAAATCGAAACAAAACAAATATAACTGTCCGATGTATGCTGAAGAGAAAAGACGCGAAACTTGTTGTTTTTTAAAACCGCTTTCGGCGAAGATTCGGGCCTGTCTGCCACCTCGCTCGATGGGTGAGCAGATAGATACAAGGGATGCACCGCTGGGCGGGTGAGCAGAGGTTTATGGGGGGGAAGAGCAAACGGGGGAGGGAAATGGTGGGAGGAGGAATAGTGGGGGGGAAGAACGGGGAGGTGTGTGCGACCAGAGGGAATGGAAGTGTGATGGGTGGGGAAGGGACAGCGGCGTGAGTTCCACCTCCTCAACAACAGACCTCGCGCGCCAGCTCATCCGTCCCTTGGGCGCTTCGCGATTTTCTCTTCCTTCTCCTATAGCTCGAAACTATACGCCCCCCTCCTCCTAGTGATATATCCGGTCCGCGAGAGGGAGAGCAGTCAAGAGAGCAAGAGCTTGTACGATACTATCTGTCCAGAAAAAAACCCAACCCACTAGCTCTGCATCCTCTCGCTTCCGCAAAGCCCGAGACTTGGAAGAGCTCTCCGGTTCAAGGAAGGGGCTTCGACCGTAAATAGTCCTCGCGGCAATAGTCCATCGCGGACCTTGGGGAACGACGGAGAAAATCTTACCACCTCATAGAGAAATTGAACGTCCGAGGGATATTCTTCGATCGAACTAGGAAGTATCAGAAGGAAAGAATGAGCTGCCCTTTCGCGTTTTTTGGAAAGTCTTCGAGATTTAATTAATATAGCACGGTCGAAGTACTCGGAGAAGCGGAGGGGAACAATTACTACAGAGTTGATCAACTGTCCCAAAACGCTCAATTAAAATGATCAAGAAGCCTATACTACGCAATGTGCTGTTAAGCAACAGTAATAAACGGTATTTTAAAACTGAACAATTCCGTTGTCTTATCAATTAAGGTCTTCTGGTATATGGGTGAAAATAAAAAGAAAAACGTTTCTGCTTATTTGATCACAATTTTTGGCAACGTGATCGCAATCTTCCCTTTAAATTTGACGTTTTTACAGTTCGACAACAATTGTAAACAATTCAGCAATCGTTTTAAGACGAATGTGCACGTGCACGATATTAAGACGAAACTTGACCAATTTTACTTTTCTTTTTCACTTGCACTGCATGAAAAATGATTATATCTAATTATCCTCTAGCACATTTACTATTACTGGGGAGAGTTTTTCGTTTATACTTTCCACTTCTTAATTACTTTTGGTAACGGCTCTTCACTTAAGGTATAAACGGAAGACATTAATTTTTTAACTCATTCCGCTAAAAGCGATTGCAGAAGCTAATGTGGATAATAAACATTCCCGTGCGCTAGGTAAGAGCCGAGAGTGCAACTTTCCTGAAAACCGTCCGAGGATATGAAAGACACGAAAAATTGATGCACGCTAATGCTTTCAGGGATCAATTACATTGGGTAAGAGAGATTTTAGGGACTGATGCGCGTCGGACCGAGGGCTCATAAGCCTTCAACTTTCCCGCAGATCGTCCGAGAATACCGAGAGAAAACGAAAAAAAAATAATCGTCTATCTCTCCTCGAGGATCAAGTTTCGATGGATCGATATCGAAACGTTAGCGGAACTGCCAGGATGGACATCATGAAGAGAGCTAATATATATCTCCCCGGAAGAGGGCATCCCGCAAGGCAATTTTCATCGCGTATGGCCACTGGATTTAATAGGAATGGGGGAGAGATGGTTGACTTCATATTAAGTGAGGCACTAATGCACGCAGCGTCCGCTGTTGCCAGATGCGCCGTGGATATGGTCTGTTGGTAGGGCAAAAGAATTTCGCTACACAAGCCATTCCTTTCTCATTCCCCCTCTCATCTCTTCCCACTTTCCCTACTCTGCATGACGTATGTTTATTACTCCGCCATCCATGCGCACACTTATATTCCTTTAAAAATCCGGAGAGAATAAGCATTTTTTCCGCCAAAAATAGCTATCTATCTCTTGACCATCGATGGGAAGAGGACATCCCAAAACATGTGGTCCAGCATTAGTGATCCATCAAAGACATTTTCGATTGATATAGCAATTATTTTCTATCGCTTTTCCACGATAAATAAATGAGAACTCAGGTCACATTATAAATAAGTCACATTGACGACATATCTACCGGAAAATTACAATTAAATACATTAACCTGACTTTCCTCCCGGAGCCGATGAGAAATAAAAATAATATATGGCACAAAACAAACTGCAGGTAGAAAACTGACTCATTGCCGGTCCATAAATTTCATAATTAGGAAACTAAATAGTTTTTCATCGTGTCAATAATTAAACAGATGACGCGAAGTAAATGCAGATGATTATTAGGCGTTCCAATGATTTCTCACCTCGATAACTTATTTCTGGCTTACCAAGAACTAATCATCCCGTGACAACATTTTTGCAGCATCTCTCGAGTTAGTTCTAGAATTCAAACAAATTCTCCTCCAGAAGAGAAAAAACACCGAGAGATCAGTTTCAAAACCAAAGTGCATCAGATTAACTACTTCACTTTAGCCTATTCTTTCTCTACGTTATCGCTTCTTATCCGTGTACTTTCTTCCTCCTCTTTTCAATATTTACATTTAAAATCAGTGGCAGCGACTCCTCATATTTCCTCCCCTCCCGTCCTTATGAGAAACAAAGGCGCGCGGTCATGTGTCTCCGCACGCACGCACGCACGGGAAATGAGCGAGGCACGCAAATGAAAGAATGCGGGGCTCATCGGTTTGATTGGTTTTGTGGTCGAAGCTGCCCGCTCTTTATTTACGGGGCGTCGTTCCTCTTATCCTTTCCTAGGTGGGTTTGGAGCGGAGGAACGCGAAAGATTGGAGGAGGAAGTGATTAGGAGCGGAGGGGGGCGTGGGTCGGATAGAGAGAGAGAGAGGGCGAAAAGGGGAAGGAGACGGGCGACGCAAGGAGAGGGCGATGAGAGAGGAGACCTTGCGGTTGTGGAAGAACGCACCTCCTCCCATCGTTCGCATTCCGGCGCAATTTTTTCTAGGGAGACGGTCGGGTATTGATGACCGTAGGCGGCGATTACGGTCAGAGAGGTCACACAGTCGATCAAATTTTTTGCGCATAACATGGGGCACAAAAAATGAAACTATTCGTTCCACGAGTGATAGCCAGAGGGGTGCGATTTTCCGTAAAGGAAATTATTCCAATTTTTTTTTGCAAGGTGAGGAATAGATGTGTACTTTATAGAATTAAGATAACATAAAAATGATACTTCAAAAAAATCAAATACAGAGCTCTCATTATAGATGATCTAATCGATAAATGAAGTAACTGCAATACCTATAAAACGATGTATGCGCCGTGGCCAAATGTTTATATGGAGAACTTATATAACGTTTACAAAACTTAATTGTTTTAATGAATTAAACAATAAACATATTACTCAATTCCTGTATGCATGTATATACTGTAATGTGTTATTAAATTAGTATTAAATTAATTTAAAAGTTTCACATTTCTGTACAGGTTTTTTATATCAGAAAGCTAACAAAAAACGCCTTAAATCAATAAAAATTTGAAAATCTATCATAAAGTCACATTTCATTTCCCAAAAATTAAAATTCGAATATTATAGCAAAGGAAAAATAAAATACAATAAAATTCAGACTTTTAAAGTGAATTGAAATCTTTAATTGCGATTAAATAGCAGTCTTTTGTTTTTACACATGAATCTTATTTAAAATTTTAATTTATCTTAAATTGAACATATTCATATTTTAAGTTTTCTTAAGTAAACGCCAAAAATATCAATTTTCATTTGATTAAATAATTTTTCAGATACAACACTTAAACGTGATACAAAACTGGATGCGGCTGTATAGGAACAGCTTTGCAGATATTTAGAGATGCACATCTGTATTTCGTAGTTTCCATAATTTGTAGGTTTTTATTTTTTCTTAAGGTTTGTTCGTTCGGGGTTTGCGTTTATGTGGATCCACGTTGAGGATTAATGACTTCCTCATTTGATAAGAGTAAGCTAAGAGGAAGAGTTTTAACAGATATAATTAAGCTATATAGATGGAAATTTTGGATGAAAATAGGGCTGTTCCTTGGAGATTAATTTTTCCAAGCTTATAGCAGAGACCTAGGAGAAAAAGTGGGGAGAAAAACAGACTGAAATTCGACGAATAGAAAAACGGAGAACGATAGGCAGGATGAGAAGTGGGAGCAAGAGGAGCGGTCGGGAGGAAAAGGGTTGGGGGAGCGGAGTTTTTGGGGGTCTAGTGGGCGAGGCATCGCGCCCTGGAACTATACGCCCCATTGAGAGAGGTCTCGGGAACACAAAACAACCTGCGGAATTGGATTTCCCACGGAAGCGAATCCATGTAACAGCTCCTCCCCTCTTCCCCAGGCCTCTTTCCATTTCTCTTTAATTCTCCTCTACCTCCACATATCTTTCTGCTCCATCGTTCAATATCCCATTCCACTCTCGAGATTAATATTTCGGCTCCCTCCACTCTCCCATATTTATAGCGTTGCATTTTTTCATGCTTGAACTTTGAACGCAATTTATCACTCATACCTACTGTCCATATTGAAGCACCTTCCATCGAGCTCGGTTTTTTGCTAAATTCTATCGTTATATTCTTAATACGTGTGATTACTACTATATAATTTGTCTGTCACCCTCTCCTCCGTTCTCCTTCCGTGATCTCTTCTCAATTTCTGTTTATAACAGTTTGTTCATTTATCTTCCGCTCCGTTTATCACTCCATTTGTCTACTGTAGTAATTACTGTGGCACTTAATCTAACCCGTTTTACGTTTACCGCCCATGCATTACCATTTCCGCATTTCCTGTCTCTGGCCAGAAAATTCTTTTAATAGGATCGAGTTTGGGAAACACTTCACTGAGCCCGTTTGGGTCATCAGTTGTCGATGAATGAATAACTGATAGGACTTGAAAGACGACTTCACCTCATTTTTTCTCAATCACAACCTTTGAAGGGTATTAAGAGTGAACTTCGGCAATGCAGCAAGTTAAGTCGCGAAACCCCCTGCAAACCGCTACTTATGAGGTTGTACAAACTGGAAACGAAGAATGAAGAAACCAGCAAACGTTATACTAATGTATAATGTGCAGCCCTGTAGAAAAAATGTTCGGTTTTATAAATTAATTGTAAATAATAATACAGGAAATTTTAACGACAAAAATAGCAAATAAAAAAATTTGGTGGAGGGATTGGTTTTATAAAACCAGTTCGGTATCTGTTTGAGAATTAACTTCTCTAATTATTTTCCTAATACATGGAAAAAAGATATTTCCTAAATACCACACAATTTTTTCACCCTGCTGTGAGAACATTCAATTCACCTCAGTTTATGCATCCATGTTTCTGGACTTAAATATTATTTTTTACATAAGCATTGCTCCTTCCGAAAGTTTGTTTGCAAGCTTCAGGATAAGAGATACTTTAATATCATTGTTTCCAATTTTTTTCATTATTATTCTTATTATTATTTCAGTCTTCGTTGAATCACTACGACCAAACATTATTTCAGCAGAAAAGGACTCAATGCCAAGTTAATCGTTTTTTGTTCTATGTGTTCAACGCTTCAAAAGCTCGTATTAATAACTTAGGGACGTTTAATTGTGACCAGCGAACACTTCCTTTAACCAGAAAAATCCAAAAGAATTTGCAAACGAAACCCGCCAAACAAAACTCCAATTTGTCTAAATTATTCCGCTTAAAAATCCATGTTCATCCTGATAAATGGACTTGACGCGAGCGCCCTGTGAAGCGGAAGCGGGCGGTATTTAATTGAAATGGATGATTTCCTCGCTTGCCCGGGCGGGAGACTTTAACGACCGCAACGCGGAGATTGCGAGAGAAACGCCCTGGAAAAGGGTAGGGATGTAAAAAATAAACAGATCAAAACAGAATAAAAACATACTCGCGCGAGTTGAGCTTCAATCGCATTTATTTAAAGGAGCGAGTTTTTTATAAAAATCCTCCGCTAACCTCATTTCGTTCCGACATTCTCGAGAGAGTTCGAGACTCAACTCCACCTACCGATTCCTTACGACTTCGCTTCCGCGTGGAAGGCGGGCAAGAACTGATGAAGGAAACAGTCATAACCTACATCCTCCGGACGCTCTTGTTTTCTCTATAGCCCCAGGAGTCGCGTTACAGACCTTTCTCTGTTTCTTGTTCTCTTCTCCCTTTCCCTCGTCTTGCCATAGTCTTTCCTATCTAGCGAGAAAGCGCGCCACAGTCCATCATTCACGGATACGCTTCGAGGCGAGGAAAATATGATTTAATCCGGCGACCGAATGCCTTGCACCGAGAAAGTCAAGCGCCTGGCCCCAAGGAATCTTAATGTCACGGCAAAAATGTGTCGTTCTTCCCAACTATGTACTTTCATCACCACTAGTAGGTATTGTAATTTGTAATACAATTTTTCAGCGTTTCATTAAACCCTTAATATGACCTAGTTATTGTCTTATATATTGCTAACTTAGAGATTTTATGAATAACTACATTATGTTGAAAATTTATGAAATTTAACAGCTTAATAGCTTAATTAGCTAATCTTTGAAAAATTACATAGGTTTACGCAAGTCAAAATAAAATATACCCTTAAAGCGACTATGAAATCTTTATCATTCTTTAAATATGGAAAATAAGTTATTCACTACTTAATCCCAAAGGTTTTAAAGTTATACGAGTGAGACCTTAACTTTCTGAAATCAATTCCATGGCTGCTTTTGTCGGATAAAGAATTAGACTGTTGAAAAACAAAAGCTTTGCGGATCAGATGAGAACATCACGTTTTTCGGACACAGCGTATAAAATCACTAATCTAGGTCGATCTTTGTATCTTCAAACTAATTATCAACGACTATGTTCTGGTATAAGATCGTTTGCATTACATAAACTTTTATCGCAAATATTATAACTGTAAAAATATGCATTGTTTAAATAAGCAGTAGTAACGTTTTGTTGTTTATTTCGAGATTTTTTTATTAAAATGATGAAAAAACTAACGGTGCAAATAATTATATGTCCACAAATCTCCAATTTATATGGTACACGTAAAGTTTCCGTGGTTCACCATCATAATTTCCTATAATATCATTCTTCTATTCTTATATCCCATTATTCACCAAATACTTACTTTACGTTGTGTTTCAAATTGCATCAACCCATTTTTAATTGAGATACCTACCTAGTGTGATTGATCATTACGCTCTGTCCCTATGTAATCAAATACCAACATTATCGCTATAAATTGAATATTTTCCTTTAAATTTTCAATAATGTGCATTTGTGATAATAAAACTGATACAATAAATTTCGTTAGTCCCAAACGTAAAAATACTAAAATCAGCGGTGGGCAACCTTTTTTACGTGGCGGGCCTCATTAGCGGTTGCGAATTCATAGGCCGCATTGCAAGTTGTCAATGCTTCGGCGGGCCGGATTAGACTTTAAATCGGACGTTAACCAGAGATTCTGGGTTATAATATAAACGAAAATCAAGGCTAAATAAGGCTTTTCGGGTTAACATGTCAATCTAAAGTGTTTTACTGTCGTAATTTGAATGTATATAAGAATTTGTGTGTTAAATTTTACGGATCTTCTTTTAATCATAGCTGTGCGGGCCGCATAAAACGCTCCCGAGGGCCGTAGGTTGCTCACCACTGACTAAAATGATGTAAATTCTGTATATTGGATCCATAATCCCCAGAAAGTGAGTTGAAATTATCAAATTTAAATCAAGCTGGATTACAACTAACCAAGTCATTTGCTAATAATAATGCGAAATATTTTGAAATACTTAACGTTTTTGAGTTCATATCAGTCTACGTTATTATGATACTTAAATGTATGCTCCTATTTTCGAGAAGCAATTTTTCCACCGCTGGAGAACGAAAATCTGTCTGTTATACCAATTTATACCTTTTTTTAACGACCTGCTTATTCCCTCTTGCCTACGCGCAATGGGTATCTAAGAGGTAGTGTAATGAATAGCTGGTCAGTTTCAAAAATTTTGGGAACGTACATACTTTCATATGTGTGTTTTATTTATTTTGCATTCATAAATTGAATTTTGGAGATACCTAGAGCTTTGAGTTCCTTATGCCACACCAGCTTTAAGCGGGAGAACAAGGAAGTTGACGCGGTGGCAATGCCTCGCATTGTCTCACGCGCCACAAATGCCAGTGTAATACGTTACACTAGACTCCATTCAAAACACGACCTCTTACCGAACGATGCGAGTACCGGAACTTTTTCACGGAACACACGAGACCGAATGCGGAGGCGGCCTCTTTTCGAGTCTAGGGTTGAGGGCAGACAGCCCGCGGAAGGAGACGCCAACGCCATCCCGCAGAAGAAATCGGAACGAGGACGTCGGCGGGTCGGTATTTTCGTCAGTTGACGAGAATGATGGGGCCATCTGTTGGGAGCGATCTTCAACAGAAGCGAAAGGGTTGAGACAAGAGATTCGGTAACGGAATTAAAATATCATAATTGACAGCCGTTTGAATATATCCGACGAACGCGCAAGAGGACTTGAATAAAAGTTATGGGGTTCCATAGGTGGGGAAAATGTTACATATTTCTGGGCTGCCCAGAAAATTATTTTTCTATCGTGAATATATAGTATTTTATCGAATAAGCGATAAAGAATCTTCGCATTTCTTATCCAACTGGACCTAATTTGACATTTTTCAATGAATTACCAAATTTCATACTTGCCGATAATAGGTCACGGAACTGATGAAATCAGGAACTATTTTTGGAAAACGATCCCAGTGCAAAATACATTACAGGCAATGCCGGATTAACCGGGGCGCAGCGGCGCAGTTGCGCCAGGGTCCCGTGATAAAAGTGACCCCACGGAGGCCCCAGGCTCTGTGTGTGGAGAGAGGGACCTGCGAAAAATTATGCCCCAGGGCCCCTAAGCCCCTTAATTCGGCCTTGATTACAGGATTTTACTTTTTACAACAATAATGATTAATTACTTTAGAAGTTCAATATATGTACCATGTACTGCAAAGCGATGCCATTGTGGGCTAGTACGACCGATAAAGAACAAAATTGTGTCCCGCGGTTTAAAGTAGGGCACCCATTCAGAGGCCTATTATGATAGTCGTTCGGTTTTCTCCCCTAAGGACAGACACACGCTACAACGAAAAAGTGAAAGCCAAGCCATTTGTGCCAAAATTTATTTACCACGACGAACCATTACATCCGCAAAAACAGGAAATCCGAGAAAATCGATACATGAGAGAATTTCAGCGGAAAAGAAACCCAACTTAGAAGCGTTTCAATAATCGAACTTAAGTTACTGCAAACCTATTATCAGGGCATTTAATTGTGAAGAGAAAAATTCAACGAAAATTTTGAGTACCCTGACAAAACTTAAATAGGCGACAATTCCACCATTAAGAATTGATTCATTTCCGAATAATAGGAGCGTAGCAATCTACACTTCCCCTATTAAAAAATTGTCGAAAGATACACGCACAAAACGACCGACTCGCACCCGAGTTGAAAACAAATATAAATGATCACTGGTAAATCGTATTTTTCTTCATTCTTTCAGGAGGAAATTGCTCAACGAAGTTATTTCAGACTTTCTGCGCCAAGAATCCTTTGAAGTGAAGTGCCATATTCACCTATCGAGAGAATTATGAATATGCAAATTGTGGTAATAAAGGCATACCATTGCGCCTCGCTGCTCAGAATACATTAACTCTTCAAATGGTAGGAATGACCAAATCCCTAGGCGATTTGTTCAGAGAAATTTCCTTTTTATGATGACCTACTGCGGGCTTGGATTTCATTAGGACCTATACTCCTAAATCCCTTGAACGGTAGAATTCTATTACTGAGGATAAAAAAATGAAAACTCGTTTCAGAAATCATCGAGATGTACTTTTATTGCATTTTTAAAAAATCCCAAGAGAGATACCCTCAGTCGACGATTTTTAGACAGAAAAAAAAGATTAATTTTCAGGAGTGTACTCCATATTCTATATTTTCAATCATCACGGACGGTTTCTGTCGATAATTCGTCAGGAATCACATGAGGTACATTAGGAAATATTTCAATGAAGTGGTGTACCGGACCCCTCCCCCCGCGTGGCGGAGGCCCAATATCGGGGCACATGAATCCGTGGCGGAAGGCCTCAGAGCGTTTCCGACACAACACTGATTGAATGCGTATCTAAAATTTCTTTGAGAGAAAAATATCTCCGCCAATAGGGGCAAGTTCCGTGCCAGCTGAACATTGGCACAGCGGTCCAAATAATAGTAATTCTCAGATACGACGGCGAAATCTAAAAAAAGAGCCGTTTTCAACGCTACGCAGTGCTTGCAGAGAACTGAGCAAATAACACTTAAGTAGTAAATGAAAATGGTAGAAGAGACGAGCTTTTTTCATAAGTTATTAATATAGCTGCCTCTTAAAAGCTGTTTTGTTTGCTTATGCTAATCTTCATGCCCACCACTTCGCCTCCTTAAGAAGTCAATTCTTAGTTTTAGCTCGGAGAAATTACACGGTGCTTAGGCAAATTCTAATAGTAGCACGACTGTTTCGGAAGATCATGGTTTTTTCTGTTTATTTATACAAGGAAAGCGGAGGTCATGGTTTAAATGCTTTCGTAGTGATCGGCTCGTGTGTTTCTCTTTGTTTACAGTGAGGTATTGTCCAGCGCCGGTTTTTAAAATACGGATTTGATTATACGCGGTGAAATAAATGTGACCCTTACTTACCAAACACTAAAAATTCAATTATATGCGGTTCTGAATTAGGTGCGCGTCGCATTTTACGTATGTATTTGACGGGAGAAAGCTAGTAGCCTAAACGAACGCCTGATTTTACGTTGAGCAAAGGACAACTGTATTTTAAACGATCGTGAAGTGCTGCATGTAAGCAAAAAAAAGCTAAGTGCGATAATATACATATTGTAGAAAGAACAGCGCATACGGCTCAATAATATCAAATGAAGCATAACTCTGGGCAAACACCAGAACGAAGTCAAAGGACCACGTGGACTCGTAGAAATTTTGTGTAGAGCAGAGGTTGTTCAACTCCTAAAGTAACGTAAGGGTAAATAGCATCCAAGAAAACGCTGTAAATCATTACAATAAGTTTCAGCAGATTCTTTGTTTTTTTAAAAATTGGTGGGACTTTTGGTTGAAAAACGTGCCGGAAAGTACCCTCTATAAAACGCTAACCAGATGTGCCAGCTGCACTTATTTGTATAAACCATAAGAAGCCAATGAACCTCGGTGGCACATGAAATTCCGCGGAAAACACTTTTAAAAGAAAAAACAGCGGCGATCATTTCTTTTATCAACGGCGAAACGTGCGGGCGACATGAGTCACGCGATAAGAGGGCACCACCATTTCTCCCTCTCACCTCCTCCACCCACAGTAACGCACTAGGGTAATTCCTCTCCCACTACCTCGCCCAAACAGCAGCCATCGCGTATCGCTTCCGTTTGTGCTGAGTGCAGCGTCGACGTTTTACAACCAGAAGAACGGCAAAAAGTTGACGCGGAAGCATAACTTTTTCCGCAAATTGGCAGCGAGATGTCGCTTCATATATTAGCTTTGGCTAATTTAAATTGAGTTTTCGAAAATGAATTTCTGAATGGATGTCTTAAGACATTATTAGGAAGTAATCTTTCTTCCTGAATTTTTAAAACTGACCAGCTATTCATTGCACTACCTCTTATATACTCATTGCGCGTAGGCAAGAGGGACTCAGCAGGTCTTAAAAAAAGAATTAAATTGGGTAGTTGTGGCATCGACAGTTACCAATGCTAATGTATGTTCCCAGCTGATTCACCTCTTGCCTACGCGCAATGGGTTTTTAAGAGGTAGTGCAATGAATAGCTGGATAGCAAGGGAGAAGAGAAACCTGGTGCCGGCATTAGTCTACTCTTAACGAAGAACACTAAGGGGGCTTAACGTCCCTTCCGAAGGACGGAACCCTGGATTTGCGCGATCTCCTCAAACCACACAAACAGGGGGCCGGGCGACCTTGGAAAAAAAGCCTACTTGCGCAGGATTCGTGCCCGCTGCCTTTTCAAGCAGCATGCGAGTAGCAGCCAGCGTCCTAACCACTACTCCACCGGCATCCCCTGACAATTACTAAGTGTCGGTCTAATGAAAATATAAAGGATTATCTGAGTTCGCTCAAACGCTAAACGAAGCACCTCATTTGATCAGTTCAATCAGTTTTCCCGCGCTATTTTAGTGAGATCCCAGAAGATTTTCAGGTAAAACCAAAATCAAAACACAAGTTGACTTTAACGAACAAACAAAATAATTTCCGCAATAACTAAAATAATGCCTAAAATGTCTGATGGGCACATCTAGGAAATTTTTGTCTATAGCAAAAAGAAAGCAATTTCTCACATAGTTTTCAATGCTTCGGGCAATTACCGGTACAACCATTCCCCCGAAAAGTCTATTTGGTAATCGATAAATTTGTAAATTTCAAAACTCCCTTTAATAATAAAATAATAATTTATTCTTCATAAGAATCATAGGAATACAAATTCACATAAATTCAAATAGAATTACAAAATACACATAATTAAAAAATGTTATATTTTTAACCCTGTTGGAGCGAGATTAGAATGTAATTAAATGGGGACTCCGCCGAAGGGGCTGGTTACCACAATCTTGGAGTTCACCCATTCGCTACGTCCTCTCTCACTCTCCAAGGATTCATACTTCCAGGTCCTGCAAAGCCATAAATGGCTTGTCTGCAGGTACCTATGCAAAGTTCTATCGGTGGTTGTCCTTTCCTATACTATACACTGACTTAATGATTGTCACATCTTCATGTTTTTCACCACAGAGGTATAATCATGTCAATTTAAAATTTATAATGCTAATAGCATCACTTCAAATAACAATAATAATAATTGTTTAGTTTATTTTTATTACAACTCTAATTTTAAGAATATAAGATAATAATAAAAAACTTCATCGTTAGCACGATCAAAATACAACAATGCCAATGTAACTAGAAAAATTATAAAATACTATTTTTATGAAAATGATAATAAATGGATGAATAGAAAATAACACAAGGAAAAAACTTGAAGAAATATTTTTAAAAATTTTCTTCCCACTTTTGCAGAAGCGAAACAGAAAATTACACATTTGAGGAGCTTCTTCGGGAACCGAAGAAGCTTTGTGTCATTGCTTGTGCACGGATCCGATATTTCTTTACGGTAATTTTTTATTATCTTATACTTGAAAATGATTTTTCCGCCGCGGCTACTCTTACCGAGATAGTTAAAAACATTTTAAGGATCGAAACAACTTCATTAAATTTTGGGCTCAAGTCCTGGTATTTAATAATTGTTAACTCAGCCAGGAATGTAATAGCGTTAAATTATTTGATTTAGATTTTCGATATTTTAAAACTAGGCTAATTGTAGAGGATGTGACAATTTTGCATTGCCATTAATAACGGCGATTGGTCGTAAAATTCTCGGATCCCAAAAATAATAGAGACGACCTCTACGCCACCGATTCTTCACTAATTGTCCATAAGCGGCACAAAAAATCCGGCAACGATGTCACGCACCGGACGTGATCGAAACAAGAACGCGACTTTCCTCCCCAGGAGCGGAAAAATCTCAACGCACCCAAATAATAAAAAAATAACACCGACAGAAAAAAAATCTCAGCCCAAGGACGAATTCACCGGAGCGCCCGTATGGAAGTGGATCCGAAGATTTAGCGGAGGTTTGGAATTTGGCACAAGCGACGCAGCAAAAGGGGCTGGATAATGCCGACGCCACTCCTTAAAAAGCTCTCCATTCTCTAATAAAGTGGAACGAGGGAAGGAGGGAGGGAGGAAGGATTGGAAGGAGGAGGATGTGGAGATGCGTAGCCGGAGGGCGGCGGGACTTTGGGGATGGCAAAAAAAAGAGGAGGGAACGAGAGAAAGAGAACATCCACGCTGCACGAACCGGGAGGGAACAGGGCAAGATTCGCGATCGTCGAAACTTCGAGAAAAAATTATCGTCTCCCCGAGACAAACCTCCATCCCCGTGAGTTCTCTCTGGCCGCCGCAGGCTGAGACGATGGGAGGCCAGTGAGGCTGAAGCGGCACAAGGAAGGAAGGAAGGAGGTAGGGAGAGGGCGTGTCGAACGAACGCACATACGCGCAATACACACAATGGACTATCGACCCGATTCCAAACAGGATTCTATCGCTCATTTCTTTCGTTTCGTGATGAACGATTAGAAAGAAAAGGAGACACAATGGAGGATTAATGGCACTTCCTCGTAAACGCCTCTTTCCAGGCATTTTTATTACTTACTACCGCTAGTTCGGCCCAAATCCGCTTTACAGACTTCCTCGGTTTGAAGTTTGTTTTACTAGCAGCCAAAAAGATGACAATGTTCACTTTCATATTTCCGACTGTTTTATATGCGCATCGACGAAAAGAGGGATAAAATTCTTGGTTTGATTTGGAATCGAACCCTAGTCTTCTACTTCGAGAAACGACGCCCTTAACGCTCAGTCTGCCTTGACAGCTCAGTGGTTAGAGAATACGCGCGGTAAGTGAAAGACCCATTTTTGATTCACGGTCTAAATCAGTGTCCTCTCCCTCCGTTCGATTCCATATTTTAGCAAGGGAGTCGGCAATCTACAGTCCAGGAGAGCGCTTCATGCGGACCGCGAATCTGTGATGTAAAAAAAAATTAACAGAAAATTTCATATTTTTCAATAAAATGATAGTCTTAAAAATTTTCTGATGAAGTTTTAACGCTAGTAAATTAGTCAGACTTTATTATCACTAATACGAAACCACAGAATCTCTAAGTCATTTCTAATGTAAACGCTTATCCGGCCCACCAAAGCTCTCGTAAATTCTAATGTGGCCCTCCGAAGCAGTCACAACTGCGAATGCGGCCTTCCATGCAGAAAGAGATGCCGAAATGCCCCATAGCATATTAACTATATCATATTCATTATGTTGACTAAACTTGGTCATAAAACATAATCTTCGCAAAAAGGCGAGAGTAGGATCGTCGGGAGGAAAAAGGCGAGTTGGGGCCTAGGTTAACATGTATTTTTAAGTGCTCTTTTCGTTTAGGCACTTAAAAATGGATGTAATTCGATAAAACCAACTTGTTTACTAACTGATAAACAAAGAGAATGGGATTTGCAAAACTCGTGGTTTTTACGCGAAAATCGAAATCCTCAAAGCCCATCGGTAGATTTGACCACCAACTCCAAAGCATCCGTTTCTTGGTGGAAACCTAATAATAATAATACGCATTAAAGAACAAATTTAAATATGAATCCCATATAGCACTTGAATATTTCCGTAAACAGTTCAGATTTACAAAGGCAACGATCTAGAATGTAAAACTTTTGCCGATGTAAAATGTCTTCATTAGTGTTGCGACTTTTTCTGCGATTCATAAAACTACGTACAAGACAAAAAAAAACGAAAAGATTTATACACGCGAGAGTGGCCATATTGGAGCTAACTAGGCCCATTTCTTTGCGTCTTTTCGAAAAAAAAGGCCGGTTGAGACCATCTTCCGTGAAAGACACTTTTCATAGAGAGACGTTTTGAAAAAACTTACTAACCAACTTGTATCCTACACAGACGTTACTATCGACGAAGAAATTCATAACGAGAGAAATAGACTCATTAAAACTCTTCAAATTAATGAGAGGTACAATGAAGTCCATCGTTTTAAAAGAGCTTTCAGAGGGAAAAAAGGAAAATCGCATCTTCCCTTCGCGAAGATACATTCAAATACATTCAATTCAACGTGTTTGGCGGAATTCTGCAATCATTTAAAAAGAATCGAATTTAAATAATGTTGAAAATTTCTATTTAGTTGTAACTGTGGTTCCAAAGTAGTTTGACAGGCCTCATAATAAGTTCCGGCGAAACAATTGCCAAAGATAAGAATAAAGTCAATTTCGCACATGTTCACACATTAAGTTTAAACTAGCGGTACCCGCAAAACTTTTGCGAAGTCAGTCGGAAATCTGCATGTTTAAAATCATCATCGTTAAAAATGCCAACAGTCCACACGCAGTTTACTGAATAATAATAATAATCTTCAATTATTAACGTTGCAACGTTAAGTTTGACATTGATACAACTATAATTGCGATGCTTCATAAAAAGCGCGAAGCGAATAACGCAATTCCTTTGTCTATTTGAAGGCTTAATAGACGCTAATTCAATCGGAGGCAACAATGCCTTGGAAACACCCGGAAAGAGTACGAAAAAGCCATAAAATTTCGAAAAGAAACGCGTTTTTCTGATAAATTCTTCCGTGTAACGTCTAAACATCGCAGGAATAAGATATATTATAGTTTTAGCCGTCGAATAAAGTAAAAATGAAGAAATCCGGTCCCTATTTACGTATTATAATGAATGAAAGAAATAAACCTTGCACCTTGAAACATCGAAACTCATGTGTAAGCATATGGGAAAATGTAATCGTCTCCCGGAGTCGAATCCGGGACACTTATGTAAACGAAAATAGTTTTCCCAGGGTCTCCTAATTGGCAGAAACAAAATGGCGTTTAAAGCATTTCTCTATGACAAACTGTTCAAGAGATAAAAATGGGGACGGGTGGACAGACATGGAGTATTAATATATAAAGATAAAAATGTTGGCTTGGGAAACGGTCGATCGACCTAACATAATAAATTTAGGTTAAACTACAAAATTCTCGGAATAAGGCTTGAAAAAGACATCCAGAAGAAAAAGTCAGGATTTCCTTCACACTTTTTCTCCATCGTTTCTCGCTTCATCAGCGAAAGACCGTTGAAAAACGCTTATCCTCGCCGCGTCCATTACCCTCACTTCCCCTTTGCAGCAGAGGAAAATTCCCTCTCCCACTCTCCCTCCTCCTCTGAAAAGTGACGGTTTGAAGCTCATCTCGGGCGTCTCACTCTTCCCCGTCCCAGTCTCGGACACCCACGACGTAAAAAAACGCTTTTCCACTTCCCAGGCGCACGGTGTAACGTTTAATTGCTCTCAGAATAGAAACGGAAAAAAACTACTTCAGGAAGTTAGCGAACTGTAAGGATAAACCTAATCGGAGTGACAAATTATCTCGGCACGGACAGAGAAAAAATATTATTTTATTACGCTAAAAACGAAAGCATTAATTTATTTTAATTAAGGGCATCCTCTGCGTTTTCGTGAATTGCCGTTGGTTGTGAGAAGATAGAATAAAAATCTGTTAAGCAAATAAATTCCGATAGTTTGTTAACCGTTACAGATGGACCCAAAATCGTAGTTATTTAACTGGTCAGTGCTTCATCGTTTATGGAATGATGATTCATTAAACACCAACTATGACATGGCGGGTGAACATGGGAAGCAATACGAGAAAGGATATTATATATTAATCATGAATGGGATAGCGGTATAAAAAATCAAAATAACCTACAAATAACGAAATTTATCCCAAAAATAAGGCGACACTATTAACACGTGTGGCTAAATAGCGTTAAAATTTTCAAGTTTAATTTCAGGATGCGTTTTATAAGAAAATGCCTATCTACAAAATTCTAAAGATTTCTTGGGAAGTAAAATTAAATGGCAAACCATCTATATTAGTATATACGCATCACCACAAAAATTTACAAAATCATTCGACTACTCCATCGAAGAACAACTTGGTAGGCGATTTGAGCCGAAATAAACATATAGAAAAAATCCTTCATTTTTTATGCCTCAAACAATTCGTAACAACTATAAATTTGATCTTTCCGCAAATACTCACTTTCAGTGAAACATATCGATAAGATTATTTGTATTTCATATGGCTAGTTTTGGATCATCTAATTAGAAAGGAACGTGTTTTAATCACCTGCCATCGTCCGTTTAGTAGGTTTTCAAAAGAAGGCTTGAAGAAAGCGACAACTGGCAAATCGTAGACAAAGAAAAATGATGAAGGCTTTAGATTCTTCTCGTTAATTTTTTATTCCCTCTTCTTTTCGTGAGACGGGCATTAGATTTCCGGAAAATTGACGAGGGGAAAGAAATCACTTCGGTGGGCCATGGCCATTATGAAGGTTAGCAAGAAAATGACAGGACGAATGATATAACTGGATCCGGGCGCTTCTTTGCGAGATATAAATGGCTATTTTGGGCAGTCAGTCGCGTTAACGCTTTTAATAAGGTTGGAAGTGGTACCATTCGCGTTATAGCCGCGACGCACCCATGACAGATTGGTATTTGCGTCAATCAGCGCCAAAATTGTCGTTATGCGCTTAAGTAATCCGTTTAAAAATCATGCATAATATTATAAAAGGTTATGTAGCAGAATTTCAGATGAGTATTTTACTGGAAGATAAAACCTCCAAACAATAAAGGCCACTGGAACTTCACCTTTAAATTTAATAATCGAATATGTGGAAGATTTACGAGCAAATGGATTTTCAGTAATAAATCTTAATCTTTTATAAAATAGTGATTTTTTAGAATATAATCAGAATTTGAAGTTCTGTTTTTGGAACAGAAAAAATAGAATGCATTGCTGAAAACATTAAAAATACATTATCAACAGCAGGTTTAATCGTATGACGCACAAGGCGCAACTTCAATTTAGAATAACATATAGAAATTATTTAGATACTTCATAATTACGAGTCAAAAAGAAATCGATCAAATTCATGTGTGTGTGTGTAGGGATGATTAATAAAGATAAACTAATAATAAATACGTATAGATTAAATCTAAATACCGTATTTCTCGGCATACAAGACGCACCGGAGTATAAGACGCATCTGGTTTTAAGCAGATTTTTCAAGAAAAGAGGATTTTGGTTCACCAAGGCAGTTAGAAAGGGACACGTAGTGTATCATTTCCTGCCGTGATTAAGTTCACATCTGGCAACATTTACAGATAATAGCTATTTTTGCCCAAAATAATCAGAAGTAACTATGGCGTGCATTGAAATACGAAGCACTCGTGTAAGTTCTTATTTAGCATCGAATTTCCTGACACGAAAACACCTAGTTTGGCTTTGATATTACGAAAAAACTTACACGCGCATATCCAAGGATATTTTTTGAAGACGCAAAGCTAAACGCCGATTCTGGAGCTATGGACGACGCTGCGTGAAACGGGTAAACGCAGCAACGGGAACGTGAGCGAAACGCACTCCCGTCGCGATACATACTTCGTGGCGAGGGGGACAGATGACAAGGCGAGAGGTCCCAATGGCACAGCGGAGGTACGGAAAGAGGAAGATATGGATGAAGAGGAGGGGAGTGGAAGGAGGAGGATAGAGTCTTCGGATGGCCGAGCAGAAAGTGGAGGAAGAGGGTGGAGGGACACGAGCGGAGTGGGCGGGCACGTCTCCAGCCGAGAGCGTTATGGGACGTTAACCCTCAAACAGTTCGGTGTCTCTTTCGCTCCTTCTCTCTCTCCACGGACGCGAAGCCATTATTGTATGGAAGCAAGACGAATATGTGTGTAACCATTATTCAGAGCACCTCCAACGCAGATGCAGTGAATGAATGAGAGAAAGAGAGAGCACATAATTCTATTTTTAGAGCAAGGAATAACAGACACCTCCAAAGTTCTCTGCGCCATCCACAACTTTTTAGCACAATTTACTTACTAAAGAAAGCGCTTATGGTTTCACTTTTGAATCCGTCCGTCTGCAGTGCACTAGTTGAATTTGAATTCTTGCTGAACCAAAGTATCTATGGATATGAAATTTTAATGAATACATTAATGCAATTAGAATTATACATTAGTTTCCGCTAATTTCGCTAAGAATTTAGAATTTACAACTCTTTATATAGCCTTCCAAAATGCGGCCTTGTGGCTACTCCATCTCATCCTTCAGCTCATACACTTTAACACGTGAAAGCGTTGATGTTTGTCAGGGCGTCTTAGTGTTTGCATGGTAAGTTAAGAGGAAGAGCAGGAAGAACCACTATTCCTCTTTCACCGAATCTTTCCCAAAACGCTATGGTGGGGTTCGTTCTTCACCTTTTAAAAGCGAGTTAAACGGCATACTGCACACAGCTATTTCTAACATTTCCGTAAAAAATGAATGAGTTAACCGAATAAATCGAGGCACTAAGCTGAGAATTTTCGGCTTTTATTAACACAATTCTTTAGGAAAAATCGCCAAGATTACAAAGAAATATGTATGCTCAAATAAAAAAACCATAAACGTGGATCACAAGAGGAATAACTACCATATGCCAGAGCTGTGATGTCTGTTTATCTTGCTGTTTAGGACACGGAGTTGACGTTTTCCACCTGTCCTTGCACCCATCTTCAACCTGTTAGTGGATGGTATAACGGTCAAACACGTGTTAAAAACCTTCCTTTCTTTCGAGGAAATATTTTCGGCAGGTAAAGACAAGGATAATCACACACTCAAGATAAGTTTTCAACTTGCTTAATGAATCAATAGAAACGCATATTTAGATGACGTGCACCGAAGGATTTTATTTGCTAAACAAAAATTATTTTTCTTAATCCAAAAGAGGTAATTTCGATGATTTATATCGCAAATGCACCTAGGATAGCAAAATATTATCCCTCCATATTTCATTCAAGTCATAGGAAAAATTCATTTTTAAGATATTTCAGTTGGGCATAGGATAAAAAGAACCACATTGGCTATAAAGGCTGATTAGTTAACTGAGATTCTGTAACTGCAAAGAAAGACAAATCTCTGGAAGACATCTCAGAGAGCCATCGGACCGATCAAATCGAGGCTCAGTACCGTCTCCATCGGGTGGGGAGAACGTCAAAAAGACAGGAAACAGCTTCAATCTGAGACGTCTAGGAAAAATCAAGTGCATTCAATCTCCAAACAATCCTCCTTTGAGCGAAAGAGGCATTAACACCCGAGTAGTCGTGATCGAAAGACGTGCGCCGAATAAAAGAAACGCAAATGTCTCGACGAACATTCGAAGTCCGTCGCTAAAAGGAGTGACTCATAAAACACATACACACGAAGGTAAGAGAGGAATACCGTCTCGATCGCTCCGAAACCGTTCGTTGATGTGAAACGTCGAAAATTCGTCATCTGAAAATTTTCCTTCGTCGTTACAAATCCTAATGGAAGAACCAAGACGGCAATTATCTAATTGACAAACTTCGATAGTAAAAAAGGTTTCCAGTGCACACGAACCCAACCTTTTTATGCTCATCGGAGAGACATAGTGTGCCAGCGATAAGGTTAGCTATTTTTTTAAAATTGAACAATTATTATCTGAATATCGGTCGAACTATTTGAACAACGATATCTCCAAAATTATTTAATCGACCGAATTTTAACTCTGATTTAAACTTTGACATCATTTGTCGCGGAACAACATCTCAAGATACCAATTATTAGCCATTTAAATATAATGATATAAACAATGTGGACTGCATATATGTGAACTTTCCAAAAAGCTGTATGTTCTAATGAAGGAAATAGATTTTTTCTTCTCTTGAATAACTTGTAGAAATACGAGATGTTGAAGAGAATGGCAGAGGACAGGAGTTCATGGTTGCAGCGACAAGGCTTAGCCTTTAGATGAAGAAGAAAGAATAACTTGTTTGATAACACCGCTTTCCTCGGACATCCACTCCATCCCAATCCCTGCTTGCTATCATTTGCTTACATCCAGGATACGAGTATGGGGAAACGGGAACATTTTTTTCTCTCTCACGCAGCATAAGGTTCCCTTGTCGCCTGCATTGTCCCGTTACCAAGAAGAAGAAAGATAAAAGAGGGAAATGATGCGGGAGAGAAAGGGAGGGAAAGAACGAGCAGGAAGGGACGCAAGAGAGAGAAAAAATGCATCTGAAAAGAAAACCACGCCGGATCGTTTCCGTTTCGGCGAATGTGACGCACGGACTCCGAATTGGACGCATCAGGACGCCGGCGATGATTTGCTTTCACGTTCTAAGCAAACATTCCATTCCTTTTCAAAAAAACGTTATTTTTTCATCCCGCATATTTTTCCGTAATGTAAGAAATGGCTTCCAAATTGTGACTGAAGACTATAATACAAGAAACAAACGATATGATTTCTACTGCTGTGGTAGAATTTCTTGAATTGGATGTGTAATTGCGATGTCAATTTAGGTACTCATTTATGGGCCAGAATAATATTTTATCTAAACTGGACTGGTCCTATTTTACTGTGATTTTTCTTGGATATTTCGGTATTTAACCTGATGCGGGCAGCAAACAAAAAATTAGAAAATGTTATATGGACAAAAAATAATCTTTCTCTATCCTCATCCAGAATTAAAACCGCTTGCAGGACACGTAAGGTGAATTCCCTTAATGTACCGTATTTGCCCGATTATATGGCGACCTCGAATATAAGGCAAACCCCCTATTTCAGAAGCAGCGACAAAAATTCTAGGAGTATAGATACTAATTTTTTTTTCAAAATACCTGATCGGTTACACTTAATTTTCGGTGTAAATATAATTATGCGATAAGATAAACGGATAATTACGATAAAGCATGTACATTTATTTGCTTCCAGTGATCTACATTACATTATAAGTTGTATTTCTTAAAGCGTTTAACACGGGACGGAGACATAACCGCTGGCTCTAATGCAGGATAAATTTGGCAGCTGCGCGCACCATAAGCGTATTACTGTCTAATGGGGTGGAGTAGACTATAGAACATTGAGAATTGAGTTTAAGCGAGGGTGAGAGGGAGAGGAGAAATAGAAGATATCTTTGGTAGCGATTATAGGCCGAGTATGAATTTTTCGGCTTACATTTTAGAAAAAAACATCGCCTTATAATTGGCCAAATACGGTGTTTTCTGTGGATTAGAGGGAGTGCCGAAAAACTAAAGTTGATTTTTTTGGCATAACCATACTAATTAGTCTTCATAAAAATACAACTTCCAGAACTAACTGCGAGATTTTACATGCAATCAAATATTTATCAAGGACCCAAAAAATAACAATTAATGCTTCATCTCACACCTCTCCAAAATTATTTATACAGAAAAGCCAATGCTTTGAACCTTAAATTGCCATACATACCCGAGACGACTCACTTCGCCGAAAATTAAAAATAAATACACGGTATCTGTAACTAGCTAGTCGTTAATTCGGATAGGTCCGCGCTAAGAAGCCAAAAGAGTTTTAAGGTGCTCTGTGCGCAGTAATCGCCATCACCTAGAAGATACTTGGAAAATCAATTCAACGGCCTGAGATATTGAGATTCCTCCGATTTAAGATTCTCGTTATAAACGTAAAAAAAATAATCCTGCAGTAAATTTAGTTTTATATTTTACGATACTTCTGGATAGTAAGCACATTCACAGCCAATTTGCAGACAAGAAGTGTGGTTTAATTTTTATCTAATAACCATGGCGGAATGCAGCCGTTAAAACTCACATATCCAGCACATAGTAACATCTCTAATCCTTTCTGTTGAAAAAGAACGTAAACGGATTGAAGATGGGTGTGTGTTCGTTCGAAAAAAACATATGATTGGCCACGTCAATTATCTTACCACCACTCCGGTATATGCTGTCATTAAGGCGAATGCCGTTGACCCACGGTAAAAAATGCACCACTCCAGTGGAAATCAAACAACTCCTTTCTCCCAGTTTGGGCTGCTCTTTTTGTTCGTCGCCATGACTTTGATGCGCGCTGCGTATATAACTCGAGGCGATGGACTGGAAAACCCCGCCTTTCATTTTAGAACAGACAGTTCGTTAGGGCAATTTGTAAAACTTTTATAACAAAAAGCATTATGAACAAAATGTGTTGAATGCACAAATCCCATTAGCGTGGCACTTTTTGTCCTAGTACTGGACAAGGTCTGGAATGAGAAGCCTTTTCTGCATGGCGGGCCATAATTTCCATGCTGCAAAAGCTTCGGTGGGACGCATGGGAAGTTGAGAGTACTTCGGCGGACCGAATTAATTTATACCTCGAGATTGTTTTATCACACTAGTAAAAATCGACGTTATCAGAAAGAGATTGAGACCCTAATTTAAAATGATCTCGCGGTATACGCGCAAGACGCACTGTTATAAGCGTTGAATACTTTTGCGATTTTGTCAATCGTTACTCAAATACATAAATCATAAACGAGACCATCATACAGAAAATAAGTCGAAACATCCGAAGCTGATACTTATACGCAATGCAAATGCGAAGATATGATTCTGTTCAAATATTGGCTTAAATTATTGGCTGCATTTAATTATTTGTGATAATTATTATACCTATAGAGCGGATAATAATGCATCAACCGTTCAAGTTGCTGCCGGCAGGAGCAGTGGAATATTGTCCTATGTTTTATTGAGAATTTCATCAAGTATAAAAAGAGGAAATGATAAACGTAACCAAATTTTCCGAGTTCCAAACTCGATGTAGGGTAAACAAACTAGGCAAAAAGCGGCATAAGAAAAAATTAAAACGGCTGATTTGATTTTATGGATGTGCAATTCTGCGAAATTTGTTCATTGCACTCTTCAGAATTTCCATTACTACTTCCGTGACGGTCAAAAAGAAAGAGAAGGACCGCTACGCAACTGAGCATTCTTTTCGGGTATACATCATACTTTTCTCTAACTTCTAACGCACCGCAGCCTCTCTTCACAGCATCGTTTTAGGCCCACGTCACGCGACACGCTTTAAAACAATATCCCTTCCCTTTCTCCTTTCGGATAATCCTCCGAGTTACCGGCAATGCGCAGCTAGATGCTTTTAATAAGCCCTTTCACTTCGTCCTCCCCTTCTCGGACTCTGTAGGTATAAGCATCCATCTCCAAGGCGTCGGACTGATCCGAGGAGGCGGGGAGAGATTATTACCCAACGATACCCTCTGCGAAGTCCCCTTCTCTCTCTCCATAGTGACGCAAGCGGAAAACACGGACGAGGAGGATGAGGAAGGAAGGGTTATTCAAAAGAGTGGCGAGGGAGAGAATGAAAGGAGTGGGAAGTGAACGGGGAAGGAAGGGAGATATCTGACAAGAATGCCGTTTCCTCTCAAATGGCAAATAAAAAGGAGGAAGGGGAAGCCGCAGCAGTGGGAGCTTTTATTCAAGAACACCTGTGCGGCTTGGGGTTTGATCCCGCAGAGAGAAAGACAGAGAGGAAGAGAGGGAAAGGGAGAGATAGAGAGAGCCACTCTCTCTAAGTGTTCTTATACACGGATAACGAGGAGAAGGGTGTAAGCGATCTTGACTAAAGAAAAGCTTAGACGAGGATAGAGATTTCGGCAAAATCATGGTTCGAGAATAGATGAATACAACAGCAACATGGAAGTCTAACTCAAGGCGACCATGAGGTGCTAAGCTTGAGTATCAAGAAAATAGTTTTGTCAAGACTTTCACGGAAGAAATCAGTGGAGATTAATGGACTGTCAAAGACGAAAAATAAATCACCTTATGTCGAATCCGCCCGTGTGAAAAATTAAATTTAAGATTATATCGAGCGAAAACAGATTTCAAGGAATACAATACGGCAATTGATGAAAAGGCATTATTTTTTACATTTTTAGTCAAGAAAACGCCAAACATGGTATTAATTCTTGAGAAATGGTCTTGAAAAATGTCTCAAATTATTAACGTAAATGCACAGTTAATTACATTTTTGATATCCGATAAATAACAAAAAATATATAGTGTATTAGTCGTATTGTCTTCATATATTATCGCATAAAAGCTGAGTGCGGGGCAGTGCTCTCCAACCGCTGTGCCGCGGCATGGAGTTTATACAAGAGAAAATCCGAATTTGTAATTCTCAAGCTACAAACGAGCGTAAGAAGTTTCTTCATCTGCGAACTTATGAATTAATGATTTCTCCCTAAAAATTAGAGGGACTTCATTAAACTCAGGAATGATCGCAGTCTTAACCTGAAGGTAGACGATATGCCTCTGGATGAGTTTTGACTGCAAGTGAGGAATGAATACCCAACCATTGCTGAATGTGCAATTGATGCGTTGTTACCATTTCCTACAACATATCTATGTGAATTAACTTTTTCAACATTGTCGCTGATTAAGAATAATAAGAGATCGTGTCTGAAATACCTCGACCAGAAACTTCGAGTGTCTCCTTCCACCATAGAGCCGAATATCAAAAGAATGTTCTTCAAGACAGGGACCGGTTTCTCACTAATAAAATTATTTAATTAAGTTCCCATACATCTTTAGATATTTTTTTATTTCACAAATTCACTAAATTATAAAAATGATTTTCAATGAATTTTAGCCACAATTCATTCCCTTCTTAAGAAAATATTTTATTTTTCATTTATTTCTGATGTCGATTATTTTAATTATTTTCTGATGTAATAGAAATCTTCAACAAAGTTTCATGTGAAATTAATTTCGGTGCGTCGCGATGAATGCAACAATCTAGAGGCGTGAAATAAAAAAATAGGGAAATAAAATAAATAGGGTGAAATAAAAAAGGTTGGAGAGCACTGGTGTAGGGTATGATATAAATTCAGTTGAAGCTAGGATAAAAGCGAAGTAATCAGAGAAGGACCTTGATGATTTTTCTCATTCAATCCCACACACACACTGCAAAAATAGCCTTATAGATAGCTTTCTATAATTAACTAATACGGAAACCGAATCAAAATTCGACCCTTAAAGATGGCCGAAAGAGACTTTAAGATCGAATTTATACGATTTTACATCTACAACAGTTTTAAGGATCGTTGACGGCAGGATTTCACGAGAAACTTGGGGATTTTAAAATTCCTGAAAAATATGAGGGTTTTTACGCAACTATTAAGAGGTGGTTCACGATTCCGGACGTCGTGCATCACGTTCGACGCGAAAGAGGAGTGATTGAGAGGTTGGTAGAGTGGAGAGAGAGAGAGAGAGAGAGAGAGCGAGAGGGAGCGGAAGAAGACATATTGCGGTAGCGACGTTGGAGACAGAGAGGAAAGCATGGAGAGGGGAATTAATCAATCCAACATGCACGCACAATCATCCATTGCCTCGCGAAAGAATTTGCAGGAGGAGATAAACGGAGGGAGAGGGGCAGGGTAGGAGACATGGAAGGGGATAATAAAGGAATCCGAAGGACATCCTGGCTTTTCCCTCGCGTCCTCGCCGAAGGGGTTGTGCTCTTTTGAGAGAGCAAACACGCGACAACGTTCTATTCTGAACGGAATGTTCGGATGAGCGCTGCCGACTCTTAAGCTCCCCTTGCCCCCTTCTCTCTCTCTTCTTCTATACCCCCTCCCACCCTTTAGTCCCCCAACCCCATATCGGAGGCTCAGACAAACAGGTAAATCGCGAAACTAGTTTCCGTGACCGATATTGCCCTGAAAGAGGAAAACGAAGGAAGGCGGACAAAAGTTTTTTTCTCCCTTAAACGAAGCTGAAGAGTTTCCGTGTAAAATCGACTCTTGCACTTAAAAAAGGAGGCCGTTTCGCGGGAGCACGACCCAGTGATGAGACTAAATAATCGCAGTCTATTTTCGTTTTTTTGATTCCCTGCAGCATGCGAATCCATTCGTCCGCTCCGGGCTATTCTCCGCCCTCACTCAAAAGCTTTAACGAGAGCGATACGAAAAGTTTTGTTCGTGTTAATGCTTAAGTCACGCTCTTTGCATTACGTCACGCGAAAAAAATGTCCTACATTCCCGGAAAAACGATTAAAATGGATGATATCCTGCATATGGAAGGAAGGGATGTATAGAAAAGAACAACACTAATTTCGAAGCTGGGCAGTCGTTATAATTCGGTCCTCCCGTTGATGCTTCACGTCTGAGAAAAATCCATGTTTGTATTGTTATTTTGGTAACTTATCTAACCCTACGAACACATAATTAAATCATGGATTAAACGGTATAATCTCCTCTTACCGTAAAAAAATTGCAACAGGTATTTTGATGGCTCTAATTATTAACCACTTCATTCGATAAATTAGGCCTTGAGATTTTACACAAAAACCATAGCAAAAAGTAATTGCATTTAAAATCAAGACTGGCTCTAGAAAATACGATAGATCATGGTTTCTTAAAAACATGAAAGATAATAAAACGATTACTTCTGCATCGTCAAGCGCTAATCTCCTGTTGTGTACGCTGCAGCTATTTATAAATGTCGTCCTTTTTCATTCCTGAAACTTCGTCGAGTCGTTACAAAAGCTGTCGCTTGCTAATCGTAATTATCGAGTTTATACATTGGGCATGAGGTGAGTCAGTTTGCACGACCAGTCATACATTGATTCATTCAGAGCGAACGATACCGCCTAGAGCGTAGGCAACCCTTCGAAAACAAATCAAAAACAATACGGCAGACTTCGTGACGGGATTGGTTGATCTCAGCTAAGCAAGTCCTAAGTTGGCATAAGAGCCATTCGAAACGGGTCGCCGATGTCGAGACGCACAAACAAACGCACGTCTTGAAAAAGACACGCTTCGCTTTGCACATTCCACCAGACCTCCTTATGTCATTTCGTTAAAACTTAAGTTTCCAAAAGATGGGCAGTGTTAATCCAATATGCTATTTGATTTGAAATATTTATTCCCATTTTCTAACAAAATAATATATAAGTGAGTATATAAATTCCACGATCTCGTGGCACCAGATTTTGTGAGTCAATGTCAATGAGTTTCATCACAAAAACCGCATGGAGTAAGTAGAAGATCATAAATCTCCAAACGCTTAACTTGATGCCGATCGTCAAATAAAATAAAGTTTTAACCAACCTCTACATTTATAAAAATTTGTAAATTCCTAAAATAAATAAAATTAAATTACTGTATCCCCTCTCTACCAAATAAAGAAAATTAACTTCGACGGTCGTCGTGTGAAATTAAAGCAGCGATGCCATCACAGTGCGTTACCCTTTGATAACAGCCTTTGACACCAAAAACAGTTTGTGGCACGCCGGCGGTGACACCGAATGGGGGGGGGGGGGGATCTCCCGGATATACGCCTTCTCCTCGACGGCCGATACGCCTCATCTCATCCGCTGTTCATTTGTCGGTCAAGGAGATCGACTTGCATCCGAATGCGCGCGCACATCCACCTCAGGAAGACGAAGAGTGAGGAAGAGGAATCATTGGGGGGGGGGGGAGAGAATCATCCAGTACCGAGAGACGGAAAGAGAAAGAAAGAGGGAGGGAGAAAGAACGAGAAAGAGAGGGAGGGGAGGAGGAAGAGAAAAGATCCTCCCTTCCAACCTAATAAGAATGGAAGTTCACCCCACACGATGGCGCTAATTATGAAAAACATTTCGAAGATGGACCGTGGAGCCATATTTAGCGTATTTTCTTTAATAAAAAACACGATTGTTACGTATTCGAAATTTCGTCTGATTCGACATATTTAAAAATAATATCCCGAAAATTAGTTTTGTGACGGAAAAAAATTTAGAAAACTTTAAAGTGTTCACATTCGTTCAATGATCGACAAAATGCAAAATAACTGAAACGCCATTTGAACATTGGAGCAATCAAATTTTCCAAAACGAAGTATAGCAAGCTTTAAAAAAATACTGGTTTTAACTCCTCAATCTCAATTTTTATGAGTAAAACGTTGGTTCTCTTTTTTGAGAAATGCAATTTCTTTTTAAGCCTCGGAATCTTATTCTATCTGCCATTTGAATCTCAAGAAAAAAAACAATCGAAATTCCCCCAAATAATTGGAAAATCGCAAACAGAGAAAAAGAAACTTCAAAATGTCAAAGAATCGGGTTCATTCATGGAGTCACAGAGTTTCGACCGTATAAAATTTACGCGATAGTTCATAGACGGGTGGTTTCCTCCTCCTACTTCAACGAGGCTTATTCTAAATATTTTTTATTTCATTTGCTGGAACTTTTAAGTCTCGAGATCGCGGAGCCGACCATTCCTCCACCGCCCACCCATTCCCACCCCAAAACTCCACGAAAAGGCGTTCACCCGAGCTCCCGTCTAAATGCCTTCCTTGTTTACCCGCGTCTCTCTCTCTCTCTCTCCATCTTCATCTTTCCCGTTTCTAAAACGTGGCCACTCGCGCGACCGTGCAATCGGAGTGGTTCTCATCCACTCTTGCCGACGTGGAAAGAATCCGGACGGAAACCTCCGGTGACGTGGTCTCGAGGGGACTAATCATCTATTAAACCGCTGAGGTGAACCCCATTAAGCAGCCTGACTGTATCTCGTCCGACCATCGCAAAGCGGACTCGAGAGAAAGGACGCCCGTGGCGCCCTCGGAACGGCTGATTTCGGCGATAAAGAAGATGATCTAATTTCGGAATGCTCACGGCTGGATGCCGTATTTCGAAATTCGACCGGGCGTTCATTTAACGCTGCAGTAACTCACTCTCCCCGTCGCGTCGGCGTAAAGGTTGGCTTTTTATTTGAGGGATCGCGGTTCATTTCGGAACGGATTGAATACTGTCATTTTGGCTCGAGCAGACATAATGTAAGATCCAGTTTTGAGTTCTAGGGGCAGTGTAGCCTCTTTCAATTGCATTTTAATCCAAAATGACTACAGAGTCATTTAAGTAAACAAATAATAAACTCTGAGGATGGAAGAAAATCAATTTCTAAAATACTAAGGGCAACTACAAGTTATCATAAAGAGAATTTAAAATATTCACGTCTGTGTAGCATTCAACTCGAAGACGGTACCCAAGGTAACCGAGTGACGTGATCAAGTATTTAATACACGAATGAATAATAATTGAATAATGAGGGAGGCAAATGAATGCTGATTATGGACAAGCAAACCGATTTCTCCATCTGCTTATTAATACTAAAAACAGGTCAAAAATCATTCATAAGGGAAACTGCTTATTAGCGTACAATTATAAAGAAATACGTACGCCACACGTCAGTTTTTAAATCGTATGACTGAGCTGAAACGAATGCGGATGCATCACTAATACCGTTAGCCACGAGGTTACGAAGTACCATGTGGTCTAGTGGCTAAGATATCTGGCTTTCACCCAGAAGGATCGCGTTCGATTCCCGGCAAGGAAATATTTTTTGCTGGCCTTGCTTTGCCTAACGCGATTTCGAGTTATGTCGAGGACATGGTTTTCATGGCCCCGTCTTTGCAATCGTTGATATTTTCATTGCGAAAGGCTGCTAATTGCCACTTATGAATTACTTAATTAAAAAATAAATAACTATGATGCCGGCTATTGAACAGGAAAACTTTCGTCTGAAAAAATAAAAGCTACAAAATCGAAGCGGCCGTATAACCCTTTACAAATAAAAAGAAAAAGAGAACGGCAAATTCACTCTCCTATGTCTCAGCCGCCACTCTCGCGCGATGTTTCAAAACCAGAACGCTGCCTAACTTGTCGTCTGGGGGTTGGCGTGGCACCCTGCCAAAACATGAACGAGAGGAGGGGCAGAATAAAAAGAGCATAAAAAGTGAAAACGAACGATAGTGGCAGTCCGAGAGGGAGCGCGTCTCGTATCCTTCGGAGGCGACAAGGGCTACGAGAGGAAAACTGACAAAACGCATTCTTTAAGCGGTGTGACCCTTCCAACGCCCGAATGCTCGCCTAGCAACTTTTTATTAAGGTCTCCGACGAGATTCTGACACCCAAGTCGAACTTTCGCGAGCAACTTCAGACGGGGTGGGCGAAACACTTTCTTTTCAACGAGTTGACGCATCAGTTTTTCGTGCAGAAAACGAGCATTTTCTAGGATGCTTGATGGAATATTTAAGAATAATGGATATTAAAACCTTAGAAATGCGTCCTTTGAATCCAGAGCCACTCCCATGAGTGAAAGATTAAATGAAACAAGTATGGAAAGGTGTACTCCATGTCGGAGTACACCGAGTTTCCAAATGCGTTCTTTGAGATCGACAAATCTTAGTAAAACTCCCAAAACCAAAATTCATCAAGATAGGACCAGTGGTTCCCGAGTTGAAAAAGGCACGTTGTAAAATACATGTAGGTCTTCATGTAAAGTGATCGTTATTGGATTTCGATTTTAACCAAAATTGGAATCGATCTACAAATTTTAGTAAAACTCTCCAATACCAAATTTCATTAAAATATGTCCTGCGGTTACCGAGTTGTTAAACTATTAATATATTTTTGGAATGAACGAACGAAGATCGAAAATTGAAATCGAAATTACGTAAATACGTTAATTTACTTTTCTTTAAATTTATCGTCAACCATGCGTTTTACGAGAAAAATGATTTGACAAATATGTGTATTTAATTATTTTATTCAACTTTTGTTCTCAATATTTTTCTCTCAGATGAATATTTAACGAGATGCATTCGAAGTACGTTGTACATGTAGGTCTTCATGCAAAGTGACATTTATTATGGTTCGATTTTAACTAAAATTGGAAACGGTAAATTTGATCAAATTTCCCAAATACCAAATTTCATCGAACTACGTTCAACAGTTCCTGAGTTGAAACATGCGGACGGACGGAAACGGTCTCCTCTATATGCGCTCACTTCGCGAAAAGAACGCATAAAAACTGTCAAAAAACAATAATTACGGCGACAATGAAGTCATCCAGGATTTTAAATCTCGATATATCCCAATTAATTTCTTGTTTCGGATGCCATTTCATTTCTAGTTACAGCCGTATACAATTCCCCTGATTCTGATCATATATCGATATTGTTGAAATTTCTCGCGAGGAAATTTATGTGCATCAAATCTTTAGAAAAATTACAAAAGCCGTTATGATTCGCAGTTTAACAAAATGTGATCATGCAGTTTATGAAAGTGATCAAAGATATTTTGAAACGCCCATACGGATTTTCTTATGAAACATACGAATTCATTAAAGTATAAGTGCGATTATTTGTGAAATTTATTACAATAATAAGATAAAAGACATAAGTTTGTCATTTACTTGAATAAAACTATAGCCTACATGAGAAATGAATGACAACTGACGAGATTTTTTTAAACAAAATCTTTTCCAATATATACTAAGATGAAGTAGATAAAATAATAACTGGCATCGTAGCAACATTCTTCACTAATATTTATAAACTTGAATAATTTTCCAAGAAAAATCAATACTGCAAATTTTTCTGGATAGATAGAAAAAACCTGCAAGTATAAATTATTAGCAATGTTTTCATGGAATTATATCCAGAAGAGATGTGATCTAGCATTAGTTCCATTTCAAATATATATTTCTGTATCATATCCGCCGATGTCGACAAGCCGTCTTTAATCGCGACCTAAGTTCACGTCCATTCGGAAACCACGAAGCATTCATCAAAACGTTCCACCTTGTCTGATACTTTTCAAGTGCTAGCGTCATCTGCGGTTTCCACGCTAACAGAGGAAATATGCAGCGGAAAGAGTAAGTCCGACTCAGCGCGCGCATCCACGGGACGTGATCAACTTGGATGTGAAGGTTGAGAGCGAAAGAAATCGCTTGTTTTTTAGCTGTTTCCGGGCTCCAGTCCAAGGCATTCCATGACCTCTACCCATGATTTTCTTTTCTCTTGTACAATAGCGACAATCGGACGTACAATATTAACAGACGGTATTCGTCAGCAACGAAACATTAGCGCATGCTATTTAACAGAAACATTAATTAGAAGGAATTAGAAAAGTGGCGGTTTTAAGGAAATCTAATGCACAATATATTGAAATAACAAATAGATTGAGTAAAGAAATCAAGTTCTATAGCGAGATTTAGAAAATCAAAGACTCGACAATCACGAATCAGGATCGGAATTGTAAATTTACGCAAGCTGAAGTCGAATGACTAATGTCAACAATAATTTTTAAATTAAACCGGCAGAAATTTAAAATTAAAACAGAAGAAAGTGGTTTTAGAGAATGAGCGCACATTACTAAAGAGAAGTTTAATGATAAGGCAATTTAATAAAAACGAACTAATTTGAAAAAGCCAACAGAACCAACATCTATACACTAATTGTTCAAATAAAAATAAAGAGGATTGAGTGGACCACAATCGACTAGGAAAGAAGGCACGTATCACGCTTGCGCCACGATGGTTTTTTTGAGGAGACGTGACCAATGCACCGGCGTTATTTCCAATTTTACTCGGCAAATCAAAAGGCGACAAGGAACGATCTTTAAAAAAACATTCCCGCCGTGAGTTGGAGCTAAGGCTATTTTTTCCGGGGCTCTTACGATACAGCAACCATCTTTAAAAACACACGAGATGCATATAAAAAAGACGGAAGAAAGAAACGTGACTCATTCCGCGGAGAGAGAGTGACGTGGTTGTTTTGTTACGACTCCCTTGGCTCCACCCTGCTGCGAGTGCGAGAAAGCATTGGTTGCGCGCAACAATACATCTATTACGACGAAAGTGTGCGAGAGAGAGAGAGAGAAATAAAGAAAGGGAAACGCATAGACCAGCGAGATTAAAAAGAAAGATAGCATTCTTCGGACGCGATACGGAACAAGAAACGATCGCTACAAAGCGACTATCGTGTTGCTCTATAAAACCGCGACTATAAAACACTTTTATAACGCTTAGATTACAACAACGGCCACCACGAAGCGTATCCAATGCTTTTGAAGCGTTTACACCACGAAAAGCGAGCAATTTTCATTTTCCGCGATATTAATCCCGGGAAGAATATTTACGCGTGGCAAATCCGCTCTCCCAAGGTCGACTCGCGCTTTTCACGACGAAAGCATTCCTTTCGAATGACTCGGATCGGATCGCCGGAGCAATTAAAGCGACCCGCGGAGAAAGGACAGATCTTTTTTTTATTTTCGCCGCCCGCAGCCGGGAAGGACGGAGCCGAAATTATTTTCGGGGAGTAATTGAATACGCGGGAGTCGAGGAGAGGGGCAGCTGCTGCGGAGCGCTCATTCGGCGGGCAACGGTCACTCACCTTGTCCAGTTCACCCGGCATGGCTGTTGGGGGAGCCTCCCGCGAAGGGAGAGCGTGCAAGGCGTGATGAAGGAGGGGGAGGCGGTGAGTCGTGGGGGGAGAGGGTCGCTAGGGGACGGCGTCTCTTTCTCTATCTCGGCGTCTTCAGGAGGGAAAGGGGTTGCTGCCTTCTATCCGCCGCGGAACATCCCAAGGAAAGGGGTGCCACCAGGATGGTGGGACATCACGTCACCTGTGAAAGGATTGAAAAAAACCATTAGACTGGATGTACGGTAAAAAAGATGGTGTCGTAAAATTGGTGGAAATTAAGTATTAAATTAAAAAGTTCTCGACTTCTTTCCTAATGCTCGCGCCCCATGAAAGGCCTCTCATTAAAATTCGGTGTTTTTTATTCAATTAAATGAAGGAGTGATGACTCTTATTAAGCACAGCGGTTCAATATATTTTCTCACAAGATGGGAGAGAACAGGAATTAATTTTCCATAATATCCGCCGAATGACTGGGAAGTATAAAATACCTCATAGCAGAAAAGCTGTACATAAGACAAAATTTTAGGGTATCCTACACATGTTAACGCAGGCATGCTTTTTCTTTGGAAAATTACTGAACTCTAAGAATTAAATCACGAGTAAAATAAGAAAAATGGAAAAATAATATATTTCGTTAATTTCGATTTTAAATAACTGGCAATATTTACTTTTATTGCAAATAGCGTAAAGGTATACGAGTGGAGCGTAAGGTCAAGCTGTAGAATTTTTTAAAAGGCGAAATGGCAAAGCGATGTTTCCGCAACAATAATGGTGAAAAGTTTCGTAGCGTGTGATCTCTAAAAAATGTATATGTATATAATAGAGTTCAGCGACATAAGAGCCCGGGACGTGGGAATTTTTCCATTAGCCTTTCCGGGCACGATTTGAAGAGCAAATCTAAAAATTCCCACCCGTGTTCAAGGAACCATGAAACTCATTTATGACGATATCAATCAGTTGCCACACTCATTGGCGGGCTACAGGATAAAAAAAATTACGCCTTAACAGCAGAAACAAAACAAGCCAAAGGGCCTACAGCCACAGATAAAGGGAAAACGCGAGGGGATTTTCATGCGAGAATGCGAGGCAAGTTAAAAGAAAAACAAACGTAAAGAGGTGCCATATTAGGGCGTTTCCCGATAGCATCGAATGGTAAGAATATAAATATATGTAAGCTTATAAAAGGGACGCAACAATAACTTTCCTACCTTATATATAGACAGAGAGAGATGGAGGGAGGAGGACAGAGATCCACGCGCATCAACAACAAGGATGGAGACACGCGGAGAACAACGCACGTTGGCAAACTTCTCTGGGGTCGTTGAGTGGGAAGTGGTCGGGGTCAGTCATTTATGAACAGCGAGTATCACGGTTAAGGGCGGTGGGTTACAACGCGGGAGAAAAAAAAGGCTTTCCTGTAAGAAAGACCTCTCTTTGGCACATGAAAGACAGGGAGAGGCAAAGAAGAATCGGGAAGTGAATGATAAATCTTACGGAGAGAGTGCGAGAGAGAAAAAACCCCCTGCAACATTCCGAGTGCCTTCCTCTGAGGAAGTACGAGAAGGAAAGAAGGAACAGACTCAGGAATGATTCAAGCGCATCGCGGGAACCAATCTTGACAAGCGAGAGAGGCAGCGGCCAAACAATCGCTTAATTTAAATGCGTGTTCCGCGGTGACTCAATAAGTTTTCTGAGCGCAGATAAAAGAGCGGACGGGGAGAGGAAATGAATGACTTTAGATCGAGAAGAAGGTGTCCGCGTTACGCCAAAAAGAACGTTTCAGATCGGAAAGATTTTCAAAGGTTGTTTTCGAACACAAGTTTCATTCACATCGTCTATCGTCTTAAGTCAAATGTTATTTTTCTCGTTTTTTTTCCAAGAGGTCGCTTCTCCATCCATCTCTCACTCTTCGCCTGCTATCTTCGGGGAGTGTTCTTCCCACACGCGCCCTATTAAAAGAAGAAACGCGAGGAGGAGAGGTGTGAGGGTGAAGAAAGAGGAAAAAGAATGAATGCGGGAACCAGAGGGGGGAGGGAGAGCGTTAAAAAGTCAATGGAGGTGGTGAGATCGCGGGTTGCATACTTCTAAGGATGTCATGGCACCTCAATTCATCACGTTTGGATCTTGGATATTTCCCCAAACCTATCGCTCAAAAAAATACCACAAGCAAGTACAGCCTAAATGAAAGCTCCAATCGTGAAGAAATTGGCGATTTTCTCAATTGCCGCGCTCAAATGAGTTTAAACACCGCATCCACGAACATGCATATGAGAGATCTTTCGCGAATGATGATGAACTTTCCCAAATTTCCATCATGCAGGACAGGGATCGGCAAGCTACGGCTCGCGGTCCACATGCGGGCCCCGAGAGCGCTTTATGCGCCTCGCGAAGCTATGATTAAAAGGTGATCGGTAAAATTTAACATAGACAATTCCATACTTTTTCAGTAAAATTATGGTCTCAAACCTTTTCTGGTGAAATTTTAACGCTATAAAACTAATTATAATTAAATTAATATGAGACCATAAAACCTCTAGGTAACTTCTGATTTAAACGCCAAAGCTCTAGTGACTTCCAATGCGGCCCTTCGAATAATTCACAACTACGAATGTGGACCGTCATACAGAAAAGGATGTCGACCACTGATATAGGATGACGTGGCGATGAGGATTCTGTGATGAATAAACATCGATCATTTGAAAAGAAATTAATCTGATGACTAAAATTTTTGAAATGATTTGATTCCGAAACAAGGAAAGAAGAGCACACTTTATAATGATTTCTCCTTAAAATACTTATCATACGACCTGCTACACCATCACCCGATGATCGTATAAAAGCTATTTTTAAAATAAATTATTACAAAATGCGTTCTTTATTAGTTGCAAAAAATCGGCAAGCACGAATTTACGATCATGTTGCAAAACATTCTGCAGTCATTACGATATGATCTCCACATCACATTTATAAGCAGAGGAGCAATCCTTGGCTCTCTTTGCACTGTTCTCAATAAATAGTGGGTTTATTTGTCTAAGGTGTTCCATGACCCAGATCGCCATTACATGCGCAAGAGGTTTTGGCATTGGCAGAACGAGACAAATGGGTTCAAGTTCGGGAGAAGAAACAAAAGCGGTCGTCGAGCATTCACACGCATTGTGAGTCTTATAACACTTAAAATTCGGTCCAAGCCAATTGCAAAATTCACACATGCAAATTTTGGCCGCAAAACCGCACGGAAACGTTTATTCAAAAACAAAAGGCGACCCTTTAATCCAGTGGTGCCCAAATTACTGGCGAGCCGCATCGGTGGTTGCAATTACTTCGAGGGGCCGCATTGGTAGTTGCTAATTCTTCGGCGGGCCGGATTAGAGATTAAATCGGAAGTTATCTGTATGTTGCAATGAGTCATATAAGTGAAAATCAAGTTTAAATAAGGTTTTTATGGTTAATATTTCCGTATTAAAAGTTTTATTATCAAAATTGTCATAAAATGTATGAATATCGTATATGTGTTAAATTTTTCCGATAGGTTTTTCATCATAGCCTCGCGGGCCGTACTTTGGGCACCACTGCTATAATCCATCGCGTTAATTGTAAATCCGGTAGAAACGTTTAAATGAAATGAAAATGAACAGAGCTATGAAGAAAAAAGAAAGAAGAAAAGAATGGAGAACGTATAATCAAGTACACTTTTCCGGAACGAAAAGATACGAACGGCGGAGATTAAGAACTCTTGAGAAAATTTTCGGTGGTGCAAGTAGACGGAAAGAACACGCATGCGCGACAAAACAAAAACATTCGCAGTGGCGTCCCCGTGTCGTCTCGGGAGATCTGAAAGATAGGGATGGAGAGTTCACGGCCATCCTCGGAAGAAGGGAAGGGTCATTGAAGGAGGGGGATGTGAAGAGCAATCCGCTTAAAGAGGAAGGGTTGAATAACACTCCTCTTTGCGAAACAGAGATTTCGTGCTTTGGAAAAAACCAACTGGTTGGGCAGAATTGGAGGTATGCTCAAAGAGGCGGCCCGAAACAAGGACTCGGTCGTAATTACAATAATGAGGGCTTTCATCTGCATCTCTCGGATCGACGGAATGCGGAAGATGCTTTCGCGAGGCATCCGTTTCCATTGCATGTTCAAGCACAGTTCTTCGGACGCGGTAGAAAATCGAGCAGTATGTTAGAATTTATTTAACGTTCAACGGAGTCTAGTTATAGAAGCATGGGTGGCTAGAAACCCCACCGAAATACTTAAGATAGGTTTGTCAAGCCATATCCTTGATGCCGAATATAATTGTCATTATTTTATAAAATAAATTTCAAATGGCCGCGATTTTGATTTTTTGGCGCCGGGATTAAAATCAACAAAATTCGTCCTTCTCTCTTAAGATTTCCACCCCCCCCCCTTCTGCCCTCCTCCAGAAAAGAAATTAAAAACTCAGCAAAATAGAAGAGACGGTAAACTTCATGACCTACAAGAAACAAACGAATACGTGAGTGTTCACCGACACGGATAAAAGAGAAAAAATCTGATGTGGCCACCATAAGACTTTCTCCATAACTGTAATATTTCTAACAATTCCAAATAGGTTAAATGATAATAAATATTTTAAGGAACTGCGAGAAAGATTTAAAGACTTTACAAAGAACAGAAATAAACATAAACCGTAGCCTTCTGATATTGGATATAACCAGGAAGCTCCAACAATTAAGAAAATAAAAATGAGCGTTACTAAGACGTAACTAAGCGTAGTGTTTACAATACTCGCCGGTAGGTAGTGTGGTGGTGGCAGCTAAAAATATAGTTTTAAAAATATCTCTTAAACAATGTATTATATGGAAAAATGTTTCGAACAAACCTTTTAGAAAATTAAATTTCCTACAATTTTTATTCAAATACGTTTTTACGTTCATCAAATATTAAAGCAAATATTTCATAAAAATGGGTAAGTGACAAGAGTAAACACCCACTTCCGATAGACCTATTTTAGCTAAAATCTAATTAGTTCTTGACTTTCTAAGAAAAATGCTAAATATAAAATTTTATGCTGATAAGAGTGTAATTTATTGAGTTACAGTGCCCAAAAAACTCGTCACATACACCCACAGACATCGAGAAAATAGTCAAAACGTGTCCAGGGACCTTAAAATATCTATTTCCGTTGAAATCTCGAATTCGATTTTTTCATGAAAACAGTATCTACTTTATAATTCGTATATGTAGAAAGTAAAAAGAGAAAATAAGAGGGCAAAGAGTAAAATTTTAAACCGGCGATAACATTCATTCCACCGCCCTTAAAAGTGACGAGTTCGAGCGATGAAAAGCGAATTGACCAAAAAATCCCTCTTACCAAAAGACAGTGCACTCGGTCGAGCAAAAGATAAACGTGTACGCGAAAAAAGATAACAAGGTAGGAAATGGGAGGGGAATGGACATTCATAGCGGCCGAGTCTTTTGACCTCTTCTTTTTCCTTTTCTTCCCCTATCTTTCCCACCCAGAGCGAGAGAGAGAGAGAGAGCGAGGGGAGGAACACGGACGGATGGGAGTTTAAAAGAAATCTCCCTTCTCTTTTTTGCGGGAAGCCATCGGAATAACGAGTAAGACACGGAGCATTCTTGGAAAATGGTCTCTCTTTTTTGTCGGCCGTGGGAACGTAGGAAAGAAAAGAGGGAGGGAGAGAGAGAGAGAGGGGGGATTTAAAAGGCACTTGGGGAAGTCGTCGAGAGAGGGAAAGAGGGGAGAAAAAAGGTAAAACAGAGGGGGAGAAAAAAGGTAAAACAGAGGGGGAGAAAAGATGGGGAGGAAAAGGGGAGATGTATCTCATGGAGCATGGGGTCGGCCGGAGGAAGGGGGGGGGGGTAGGAAGCGACTCCTATGGGACATCGAGTAAGCGGTTTTCCTGTTTTGGAAGGATTGGCTCTGAAGCGAGACATCTCTCGAGAGCTCAGACGCACGCACACACACACGCCACAACAGCATCGAGTCCCGTTACCAACACTTCGTTTCACAATATTTAATGATACTCCTTGTGCGACAGCTTACTTTTCCAAAACCATGCTCCTGGGGTTATTGAGAGACGCCCCAATTCGCCATGAATTAGTACATATCAGTTGTAATATCAGATAAATATATCACTCCACGCGATTCATCTATTACTATTAAAAAAACTCGAACCTATTCATCACATAATTTGAAATGGTAGAATGATACTGGTTAAATGATCTTTTGACAAATAGTTTTTCTCTAAGGTTTTAAATATTCACAGATAAAATTCAAACTTGAGTAAAGTTTAATAATCTGATTTTGACTTTCGCTTTAAAATTAATTCAGTGGCAGCTCAAACCAATATTTCTCAAAATTTAATAAGCAATTTGTTTAGTTAGAAGCTAGAGGCTCAGAGCGAAAATTATGCAGATATATAAAAAGCAAGTAGAGTCAAATATTTAAGGTCTAATTCACCGAACATGCCTTGTTATTGATCTTAAGTTTCTCAGCATCAGTACTATTTGATTTATTTAAATTCCACCAAAACAAAGGAACGAATCATAAACCAGAATCGTCGTGGTTTCAACTATTAGACTCTTATACCATTTCCACAAGCCACATTGTGTATGCCAATAAAAAATGCTCAGATAAAAATATAAAAACGGAGGATCACGCCAAGTCGGCTTCGAGCACAGCGGTGAATATTTTATGCTCCCACCTCTCACAAACGAAACGACAAATCTCCCGCATCTTGACGCCCATCCGAAGCCATTAAAGAAATAAAAACGATGGTCCGCCCAAAGGACAAGCGGATTGGTACCGTGAGGGATAGCATCCCTCTCGATAAAAAAATCCCAAATGTCGTGTCTCTCTTTGGTCGAGAGGAGCTGGTGGGGACATATCGAACCACATCCTCCGAGGCCACGATATCGGTCAGCAGCCATAGAACGTGAGTGTGTGAGAGAAAAAAGGGAAGGATACGTATCCGTTCCGATGAAGAAACACTGCGCTAGATTCCCATCAAAGCAGAACGTGCGTCACCGCATACTTCGGGTTTGTATGACCACTTGCGGAAACGACAATACGAGCGGAAGTGGGCTTATGTAACAACCCATTAATATCAACTCGGGGCCACGAAATTATTTCGCACAAAATGTTCAACGTAGGTAAGACGTCACGTGGGAAAAGAAAATGTCTAGAACACAAGGAGAGGATGACCCAGAAATATTCGATATTCATCTTAAGTGATTTATAAATTAAGTCCGAGCGACTAAGGCGTAGCGTTAACGTGCAAAATCCCTCCCTTGCCAATATTTTACGTTGATTAGTGCTAAGAAGGAATTTTCATCTTAACATTTAACTATAACACCATGGAAAACTGATTATTCAGTGAAGATTAATTATTCGACACCTAAAATCCATTTTAATCCTTCACATATTCGACATCTCTTATATGCTGTCTCCTTCTCTCAACTCCCAAGTAGAGTCCAAAAAGTACGCGAGGATTAAACGCCTTTAATTAAGGCGAGCCTTTCATCTCACCGGAGCGGAAAATCGAGGCACCTTTGCCTCACTCCTTAGACTCCGCGGTTACATGCTGCATCTATCCAGCGTATTCCGAGCACGTCCCCGCGTCTCGGGCTGATGGCCAAGAGGCTCCCTCGCCCTTGGCCTCCGCTTTTATCCGCCTTTCGACACCCACTCGCCCAATGAAAATACCAGTGGCTCGGATTCTGCGAAGGAGCTTCCACGTTACGATATTGAAGATGGAAGCAATCTTCGCTAGCGGAATACGCTTATCTGTCGAGCGTCTCCGAATAGCACAGAGGCACCTCTTTAAACCTCTGGAATAACAAGCAACAGATCCTCCATGACAGACACAGGGCGTCCACAGAAATAAATAATGCTTTACAACGCTCCACTTTTCGTAACGCCGTGTGACACGAATGGTGTTTAAGATCGGAGCGAAGGCCATCGGAAATTAGTAAACTGAAGACGTACGGTCACTGTTTGCAAAATTGTGCCATTCTTTTGTTAAACGTTTTACCTACATAAGAAGTATGCTAACTAGGAAAATGACTCGCCTGAGTACAAGAAACGATAATTTTATCTTAAATAAATCAGGCTGAAATGTAGTCATAGCCAGATAGACCAATTCTGGGGTTGCCAAAAAGCTGCCAAAATAATATTTTTTCGCTCTTTTGAATAACGTTAAAGATTGTAAAAGGAATTAACTGCAATTAATTTTTGCCGACGTCCAAAGAGTTAAGTAAAATGACACATGGTGCAGACTGTGGCCTATCAGTTACTTGGAAATTTTGATTTTGGATTTATAAATCGCTCAGCGTTATATGATCTTACTAGGACTACTGAAAACGCAAGCATAACCACCTTGATCGGAACTCGAAACAGGACCTTCTACTTGCCGAGCGGATATTCTGCTACTAAACTATCAAAGCAGTTTCAGTTTCAGAATGGGATATTTCTGGTTGAAATAGGGCTAGCGATGCTATTTAAAAAAACATTCCCAACATATTTAAAACCACTGAAAATATGTATTTTTGTATAATTTACTGGTTGGCGTTTTGATACGTCGCACCCGTATATCTTCAGAAGGAATTTTTAGTATATATAGCAAATATTCAGATAACCGCAAAAGAAATAATATATATTCTTGCTTTGATATGCACAAGAGATAGCAAGAATATACCGAGGTAAGTAAAATTTAAAAAGAGACGAGAAAGACAACTAACTACAGAGCCATTTCCTCGGCGTACATTATTTATAACACCTTAGCGAAGATTCTTCTAGAAAATCTCGACTCTAACTAAAGATCAAGCAACATTCAGAAGAGGATTCGGCACAATGAATCATAAGCAAGACGCCTGGGAATTCACCATACGTGCCAACGACTACGAAGTGCAACATTACCACTGACTAGTTGACATGACATGATCTTTTATTGTGTTCGTGCAACATCTGTAATAAACCGAATGAAGCAGAAGTGCGTAAATCAACGCGTTGTCTAAATTATACGATTGTGATAGCAAACCAAAAATATTACAATATGCAAAATAATGCGTCATAAAGGCGTAATCTAGCTAAAAAAATTAAGAGTCGCTGGGAAAACTGCTCATAAATCTGAGCTGGTCAACGGTGACTTCTTCCCTTCCATATCATAAACTCCATCACTTGATAGAAAAACTACCAACTTAGTCTCAAATCTTCCAGCAACCAGTGAAAACATCCAGTCTAGCGATACATTTTAACAAATCCCACTTAATTAGCGACATTAACCTACTACTTGTGCAAAAGAAATGATATGTGTAACTCATAATGACGTAAAGCAGATAAGTCACATGAAAGAAAAATGACAAAAACTTTAGCAGTTAACTCGACAGTTTTATCATATACATTATTGCAGAATAGTTAAGTAAAGAGTAAATTTAAGAATGAAATATATTTAATGCATGGCACCCTAAACGTTTTTTATTGTAATTTAGCCTAAATCTTTCATTTTTCTCAAATTTCCTCTTAAAAATGCTTCTATCAAATAAAAAATAGCTATGCCTGAAGTGGTAGATTATACTTCTATCAAATCCCAACTAAGAAATAAAATTATTTCAAAGTTTATTTTGTAATACAACTGAACAACAGAAATTCATTTTCTCTCCTAATTAATTTTATAGAAGGGTATGAGAGCATCTCTTATTCAGTAAGAAGGCACCTCACGTTCCGGTCAATGTTACAAAATTTCGCAACAATCCCCCATAATAAAGACGTTGCAAAACCCATTCGCTTCTTCCGATAAAAATCTTCTTCTCCACCTGGAGATCTTCCTCTGTTACAAAACAATCTTCAATATAAGAGAGAGAGAGGGAGAAAGTGAGTGAGTGTGTGTGAGAGAGAGATGCAGAAGGGATATGTACTGCAGGGATAACACATGGTTCGTCGTCTCGAGACGCGAGCGTTGAAGTCTCCAGAATTGAGGGTAAAAATCCATCCAGTTAATTTCAATAACAGCCATAATAAGGCAACGATAGATAACGTCGGAGCTATTTATTTCGCTTTCTCTGTATCAAATAATTGAATTTAAATAAAACCTTGTTAGATTTGATAATAAGCCATAAAATTAACGATATTCATTGAGCGTAGGATACATAATATCATAAGTATCAAGTCATCAAGCCAAAAGATTTTATGGGAATTTTTAAAACTCCAAGAAAATATGTTGACAAATACAACCTTAACTAGGCTGTAATCAACGAAAATGTCCATTTTATGTCACAATATTAGCGGAAAGACTTTCGACATGAAATATTTTTTGTGGCTTACAACAAACTCATACAGTCAACACTCCGGTAGGGCTTTCTGACCGTCGCTACCGAAAGCACCTCGCGAAATTTTCGGTTGAGTAACTACTTCTTCCAGGAGACCCGGGGACTCGCATGTTCACTACGTCCCCAAACTCCTACCCCTCACGAACTGGAAGGAGAGAAGAGAGGGGGAATGTCGGAAGAAGCGAAAGGGACTCGAGAGAGAAGAGTGGGAGGAGGAAGAACGAAGGAAGAGTCGGAATGCAAGAAGGCGAACCCACAGAGGAGACGCTTATGGTGCGGGCGGAAGTCCTTTCGGGCGGAAGATGGCAAGTACGCGCGCGGAATGCTGCGATGACTGCGCATCTCTTTCTGCCTGTACGTGCGTAAAGGAAAGAAAAAGGTGGATGCGAAGGGAGGCCGAGGAGAAGGATGCGCGCAGGATCTCCGGGAGAAGAAAGAGAAACACGTGCAAGCCCCGATGGGGCTATCGAGGTCATTGGTGGGAGTGTCTGCTAGGGACGCAGCCGCCATCGTCGCCACGAGGAGGGAAAGCTTCGAAGGAAGGGGAGCCGATGGGATCATCTCTTTTCCTAGGATGTTCGAGTTACGTAAAACCTGGATGCGTCTCATTAATAAGAGAGAAAGGCGGGGAGAGGTGAGGAATTTGAGAAATACCGTTGTTTCGGAAGTCGGTCCATTCTTGGTTGTCGTGCCCCTAAGAACTCTTCCTTACGACTGCGTTGAGGAAGTCTTGATACCGGCTTGAGAGGAGATGGCCGAGTTGTCTCGCAGATTTATTTTGTATGGGATTGTCATCTGCAACTTGACTACTCCGCGAAACTGGCATTTCGGGTATATTTATGTAACGCGTCTCGATTTTCATTTTGTCAGCGCGTTATATTGATATAATTACATTATCATGGACAAGTTTTTGTCTTGATATAAAATTATCGTATATCGTCACAATTACAGAAAAAACGCGACAAACTAGTGAACCATAAAGGTATTGGTTTAAAATCGTTGGTTTTTTCAAAAACTAGGTTATTTGGCAGCGAATTTTTATTTTAATGATTACTTTTAATATTTACTTTACGCTAGGAATACATTAAATTGATGAATACATATTTATTACATAACAGTTATGAAAACAACAAAGTTATCAAAATTTAAAAATTATTGACTAGAAATATATACCGTTTCGTATATCAAGCACACACCATGAGTTAGAAAAATAATTTTATTCCTTTGTAAATGTCACTCACCAAAATATATATATATATATGGTCTATATAAAAACCGGTTTCCCGGGTTTTATCAAGTTCAACCTATTAAGGAATTAAGTTTTAGTTTCGGTAGTACAAAATATCACGAAAAGTGCATCGCTCTTTGTTGAAAAAGCATCTACAGAGCCAAGTGTTTATGCAAGAAAATAAATTAATCGGACACCTGCACGCATGTCTAGTCATATCTTTTAGTTGAGCTTACATCGCCATTTGTCACACTGCCACTATGCGGAGAAAAGAATTCGAAAAACTTTCCAAAGTTGTACCTATTCCACTCCTATTCACTCCCTCGGGGCGAATTCTTCTCTCTAAATAGCGCGCCTCCTAAGGGATAGGTTGCGGTAGTTCGAAGATAGTAGGGAACCAAAATAACGGATGATCCTAGCGACTCTCCTTCGCGTAGCGCATTCTATGAAAGACACACACTTCCAACAAGAAATTAACTGTCGTCGCCGTTTCTGCAATACGAAGGGTAGTGATCTCCTGAAATAGCGACATGACATCAGCATAAAAACATCCATGCTGTGCGAGCGGAAAATGAGTGTGCTGAAAAAGCACATCGGAAACATGGACAAGAGTTGCTTTTTAATTTCGTTTTGCGACCAAACTTTGAGTAACCGATAAATAAACTCGGAAACACTCCGTTAACCTCCATGGCTCGTTAACTCCCAACAGCCTGCATTAAGAGCATATTTTTCTTCCCATAAAAATACCAAACGCTAAAGTGCTTCACAATCAATATTATCTTTAACTGAACATGTATTTTCTCCAGTGTGTTTACTTAATTTATTTGTGAAAAAGTCCGCATTCAATAATACGCAAATAATAAATATGGATTTAAAACAAATATTACACTTTCCTCTTTCAAACAATATGATTATAAAATTTAATCGCAATCTGCTTAAAAATCATTGTTAATTATATAAAACTCATTTTTGACACTTCTCATCAGTTAAAGACGAGGAATTACATCTAACGAGGTTAGTTTTACAGCGAAACGCCTAAAAAACACTGAAAATACACAAACAAAAAAGATTTTCGTGTACATTAAAACCGACATATATTTGAGCGTTTTTTTCCCTTAAAAAAGCTGTGACTTATTATCGGACGTAGCTAAATGAACTGTCACGCTCTAGACAAAGGAGCCTCTCTTCAAACCGTCCGCCCACCTCAATTTAGTCGGAACGAATATACGCTGGTGATTGAGGTTACACGTGCGGCAAAGCGCGCAAAGGAATCGGATGGCTTCTTCGCATAGGACCTTGAAGAAGATGGCCTTAAAAAACGGGTCCGCACGAGAGTGATTGAGAACAAGACGATCCAACATCCCCCGAGATTCACTTCATCCCCGCAGACGGAATAAAGGAAAGAGTGGGGGAGGAGAAAAACAAAGAAGTGCCTTCTCCTGGGGCGGCGGCAATTACCGGACCTGATAGAGAAAATCTTCCTCGCGTGGCCGCAAGGATATTTGGTCAGTGCCATCAATTGGAGTAGGTTTTGAGGGCGTAAAAATGAGGGATGACGAAAAACCAAACTTCTCGCCAGATGCCCTTTTGAATGTGCGTCGGAAAAAAATAAATAAAAACGAAGATTTCAGGCAGAAAATCTCTAAACATTAGTTGAGTTTCTCTCGAGTGCTTCGCGAAGTTATCGAGCTCAAACTAACAAACGTAAATGTGTACCTACACATGGTTTATAGAGACTAGGAAATGTTTTTTGAGTATTTTTTCCATTAATTTCCAAAATGACTGACTGACACATACTGTGATGTTATTTTTACAAACAAAATCTTGACTAATTCGTCCTTATAAAATATAGTCCCGGAAATGGCCATGAAAATAAACGAATAAATTATTTGAAACGAACAAATTCAAAGACGAAAACACGCCAAAATAAAAATAACTGATTTATTTGGAAAATCTAAATGACAGATATATTACTGTTCTTAAAAATTCCTCCTGAAAAGCACACAAACTAAGATAAGAAAAAAGACTTCTGAACGACGTAGCGTACGGTGACTACACAAACTCATTTTTATCACTAATGAAACTGTTTAAAAAATATCAAGTTTAAAAGGTTAATTACGAAATAAATGAATGGCTTTTCTTAGGGGACACGTACACGCTTCTCGCTATCCTAAACATGTCATTAATTAACGCATTAACTCGCTCTCCATCAGTTCACCGGAATTCGGTGAAAGGAAAATAGAATAATGGGAATTGAGGAACCCGTAAAGAAGGGGAAAATGTATGGGCGGGGCATATTTCAGGAGGCTTATCGGCCACCTCGACGCAACAGACATACACGCACTTGTGAGTCTGTAATAAGAAGGGTTGGAAAACGTTCTCGCGGCCACCGCTTTTTGAACCCCGTGCGACCTTCTCGCGCTGTCCTTCACACGCAAACTTCTTTTGCCACACTCGGCTGATTCCGAGAGGGGCAAAAAAACTCCTCTATTTGCCATCCAACCTTTCCACGGGAGCAATAACATTTTAAGTAAGCTCCGAGAGGACATCAAACACCGTCACGTGTCTCCCGGGAGATTTTATTTTGTTCTTGAACCGATGAAACGACAGAATTGGGAGCCGAGATGTAGAACGGGAGATCGACCACAGCAACGCATCAAAAACCGAGGAAGAGAATGAAATGGTTTTAGTTAGTGTAATACAAAACATTTATAATTTAATATAGCAGCCTCTAATATATGTACCCAGGGCCGTAGTGACCACTTTTGGCGACCTGGTCAGAGGAGCTTTTGGCCCCGCAAAATGATCTAATAAAATTATAAGTGTATTTTAAAATGGGTATTTAACTAAAAATAAACAATCATTTCTTTAAGTTTTATTTTTTGAGCTTTTTTGCAGCAAACATATTGATTGTGTCATTAAAATCTATATTTTTAGCAGTGTCATATTCAGTAGATGATTGCCAAACCAGAAAGTCTCTCTTGGTTCATTGTCGACCGTAGGTAATTTTTGATCAATTTCAGTTTACTAAAAGAACGATCTCCAGTCGAAATTTATGTGGAAAATGTCAGAAAAATTCTCAGTAAAATTTTCACATTGACAAATGAACTTAAAAGTTCGTATTCGTGAAGAAATCCTAAAATTTCTTTCTGCGTATTTTTTTTCACTTTATATCGAAGGCAGGGTGTTTCAAACTGCGACCTTCTTCGATTAACTCGCGTTTATCCACATCGTCTTTATACATACTAGCAGCATTTTTACTGGAATTTATAATGTAATCTTCGTTCATGTTATATACAGCACAACTTAAAAATTTAATGCATTATCAAGTTCGTATAAAGTTGCGTTTGAAGAGAATTTATTGCTTTATGTACTGCATCGTAGAGAGTATTTTCTGTTGTTTCAGGTATTGAGGGCACTTCAATTTCCATCTTGTCATGAAATTTCCTTTTCCTTCCTCTTATTTTCGTGTAACTCACATTATATCTAGTGTATAATGAGACTTCCATTTGGCGCCCCCTTGCGAAGTTGCGCCGTGGGTACGTGCCCCACCCTCACTACAACTCTGTATGTATGTACCCTGAAGATGCGCCGCGCTGGGCATTTGTCATTCCTAAGGCGAATTAAAACCACATTGAAAATGTAAAAATTAATTTTTTAAGATTCTTTCCAGAAAATGCAAGCCCTTACAAATTAAACAAAAACAAATCTTATATTTCTACTTTTCTATATCTGCTCAATAAACTTAAGTTTACCATTGATGCTTGAGTTAGTTAAATATAAAAATAAATATCTGAAGTGGAGTTAAGAATCTAGTTAAATCCTAAATAGGCAATTAAAACAATTTCAACTTAATACATAACGCTGATATATTGATAAAATTATTGAATCATCATTATTAACAAGAAAAACGATTTTAAATTCCAAATGAAATAACCAGGAATAAGGTGGAACATCCGGAATGGATTCATAAATTTTAAGCGACTACCTCTCCGTAAAGGTTAAAATTAATGGTTTCCGGCTTACCCAAACGGAACCGCTTCAAGAAGGAGAAACTACCGTAAAGTACAATTCCACAAAAAGGTGAGATTTGTTAAAGGAGGGAAAATAATTCTTCCCGCGACAATTCTCGTTTTTAAACTTAAACTCGATTTTTATTTCACTTTTCGAACAAATACACACTTCTCATCTAATTCAATTGTACTGCTGTAAAACAACAGATCTTATATACTATCGGTAGTGTATGAATTTTCATAACTTATCTTTAATAAAACTCAAGCGGTAGTATTTTTATACACCAATAAACACTAGATTACGCCGCACGCAATTTTTGTTTTTGGTTGAAATAACCATAATCGTATGCTTTTATGCGTAATTTACACTGATTGCCGTGCCAGATCGTCTGCGTTGTATTCAGCAATTTCATGGATATTTTAGCTTCCGTCCGTGTACCGCTTTGAGGATGGTTCCCACGCCATTAATCATCTATAATAGCTCAATGCCATCTAGGAACTGTTGAAATTGATCATGGAGTCGTAAAGTAGAATTTAAGTACTAATGAAACTGATTATGGGCAATTGAAGGCGAGAATGGACATGAACGATGGAAAGCGATATAAATGCATACCACGCATTACAAACAGAAGTAAAAATCTCCGGTAATGATGATTTCCGACAGAAAATTAACGACTACAAACACTTGTATAGTTTAAAACCGTAATACATATACAGAAAGCTTAAATGAAATCTGGAATTCAAAAGATACAAATCACTGACAACAAAACGGAAAATATAGCCACAAGAGCTAGAATCGCGGCAACCTTCCCCATCTTCGCTTTAGGATATTTTCAGAATAGAAAACGGCAACCGCGTATGTATTTAAAAGTCGCACATTCTAGAGATTTCTTTCTTTGTAGTGACTTATCTCCAAAGAAATCGTATGGCGATGGGATAACGATCAGTAAGAAACTAAAATGGATGGAAGTGCTAAACGAATGAGGCGCTACTTTTCCTCTTTAGGGATGATTGACGCGGCGGCTCGCGGTCGTTGAACTCTCCAGTCTCGCCATCCGATGAAGAGAGGGAAAGAGAAATAGGGAGTCCATTGAACAAAGAATGCCTCCCCGCTCTACCCGCGCCACGGAGACAATAACTTCAGAAATTCCTAATTTGGAATCGACGTCTCGAACAAATTCTTTCTTCGGAAACTCAAAATTCTCGATGAGACTGCCTTTTCGCGACTAAAATGGGCAAAGTTTTAAGAGGGACACTTGTCGCGCCTCCATAAACAATTTTTGTGGACCAAGAAGACGGCGATGGTAATTGGCGAATGGTGAGGCACGTTAGCAAATATCTTTTCTACTTGCGCATTAGACAGTTTCGTTTTTTGAAGTTTATTGTGATAACAAGTAGGTAAAAACGAAATCGATTTTTCAACTTCAGAAAAGATAATACGAAAGAAATCAACATATTTATAGATAGAATAAACTTCGACCGCCGGTACTTAATTCTATTATGCAGAATTTTTGCTTATTTTCAATAACTCAATAACCTCTAAATGGGTAGCAATAATTTGCATCACACTCCATCAAACAGCTATCTGCTGATACGATAAGGGGACACTCAAGGAAGAAAAAACTACGCTCAAAAGCTGTTACATTTCGAAAGAATTCAAATACAACACAAAAGCTTTTTTAACACGAACTTACCTTATACCCAACAAATTTCCTTGGCACAAACAACACTAATAACTGCGCTCCCTCCTGAAATATAGTTGATCCGTGCGCCCATCGGTGCATTTCGTAGGAAAGACCTAAACATAACACATGAGTTTTACTCCACTACACCGTGATTACGTACGAGTGAGTGGCAACATCTCCCTCCCGCCTTTACAGACGGGATGGAGATGGTTGAACTGATGGCAGAAATGTACGTAATGTTCGGCCGTCCCACTATTCTGACAGAATAGCTTTACGAATGTATTTAAAAAAAGGCCACATTCACGACAGTGCGCGGCCCCTAGTTTATCAAGGATTCTCGTTTCGTTCTGGCCCCTAACCGAGTCCTAAGACCCAATCGCACTGCATTTCTGTCTTCGTTTTTTAGCACCGGATGCTCTTCTTGTCGCCAAGCCACCATAAAAGGACAGATGCACAAGGAATGGCAATCCGGTGTCGGTATTAGCCTACTCTTGTAAAATGCACCGGGAGGTCAACACTGCTTACAATTAGCTTTCTTCCCAAATGGCAGCGGGCAGTACTTCTGCATGCCACTCACAACACGCAAGTGGGAAACGGGGTGGTTTGAAAAAATGCCAGGATTCGAAATCGGACCAGTGCCTAGCAAAAGACAAAGGTTCTGCCCCTAGTTACCGCATGATTATCTTTTTTCTAAAATATAGCAACAAACAACACGGAAAAAATTAATCAACGTGACACATGCTATTAAATTCTCCTCATTATTGTAACACTCATTTACAACTTAGTTGCCGAATTAAAATTAATGTGCGTATACACAAGATATCCGTTAGCTAATCCAAACATTAATAAATATCTCACACTACAATTCGGAAGCATGGAAAAAATCAGTTAAATTACGGAAAACATTGTGTAGCTGTGTAGTAGCCACAGAGAATAGTATTGAAATTATTCTGAAATTATCAATGAAATTTAAATAATGTTGACTAAAATATTAACAGAATTGCGCAATATTTTCAGCTTAATGAATCGCCGCCCTGTTGTCCTGATTTGCATTCATTTACATCCGAGTCATAAGTAATTTTGAGAAAGATCAAAACATAAACACCACGAGTGAATTGCGTTCGACGTGGACGCTCTTTCTCCCCCGAATCGACGCTCTACAAGTGGGGCAAATAGGCTACTGCACGACGGGTTTCCTTACCAAGCTCTAATTGGATTTGCTAGCTGAACAAAACGCTTTCAGACCGATGGAACGTCTCTTAAATTACCGTTCGAATGATTTAATTGTATCCAAGGACAAATGAAACCACGATATGACACTCATTATTATTTTCCGCTCTTTCGAAAAAAAAACTTGATATTTTAAAGCGGTTCGTATCCGCGCCGTTCAATTTATGAATTTAAATCGACCCCATTACGATTCCCATGCGTCGCAATTCCTGGATTATATGATGAGAGTAAACCAAAATAAGAATTAAGTAAAATAAATAGAAAAGTCAATCGTTGCAGTGGATAGGGATGATGCTTTTCATAATTAGAGATGCCTAAAAGAATGTTATCGGCACGGAGATATGATTGCAGAGTAATTTTAAATAAGTAAATTTGCTGTTAAAAGATTAAAACGTTATATTTGAGAGCAACAGCATTAAATCTCCTAATTATAGGTGTATAATGTATGCTAACGTTAAAATTTGATAAACAGTTAAAATTATTTTACGAGCCATTACTTTGTGATATCTGAAATTGAATAAACAAAAAAAATGTTCAAGGTCTCGAAAAATTTATCACTGAATTCCCGATTCCTAGACTAATCGCTTTCACATCCTTCCATGCAACCCTATATACCTTCATCTGCAAGTATGCAGTTGATGGAAATTGCATTTTATGCTATCCTTATATAATAATTCTCAAATGTCCGTCTGTCTGTCTGTCCCGGTATTTTTGGACATTTCCCAATGGAATTAAGAGCTGAAACTTTCACAATCGTTAAACCCCCATGTGATGGTCTCTAGAAAAATCAAACATCCCGGAAAAAGTCCCGGATTCGACTCCGGGAGACAATTATATTTTCCCATAAGTTTACACGGGATTTTAGATTTTCCAAGGTGCAAGGTTTATTTCCTTCATTCATTAAAATATGTAAATATGGACCGAATTTCTCCATTTTTATATTATTCGATGGCTAAAACTAAAAAATATCTTATTCCTGCAATGTTTAGATGTTATACGGAAGAATTTGTCAGAAACACGCATTTCTTTTCGAAATTTTATGGCTTTTTCGTACTCTTTCCGGGTGTTGCCAAGGCGAACCTCATTGTTGCCTCCGATAAATTAGCGTCTATTAAGCCTTAAAATAGACGAAAGAATTGTGTTATTCGCTTCGCGCAATGCCAAACTTAATAGATTGCAACGTTAATAATTGAAGAATATTATTATTCCGTAAACATACAAAGAGGAAGAATAACGGAGCCAAAGAGTGGCAAATCAAGTCGTATATTGATATCAGAATGTAATAAATTTTAAGCGCTTCATTTTCTGAGAGAATTCAAATGATTGCCAGGAATTTATTAATTAATCAAACAATTACATTTACTATATATATATATATATATATATATATATATATATGTTTTAACACACACACAAATCTCAGAAGTTATATTATAATCACACTACAAAGTCCCGTTGATGTTCAACGGGTAATTCTTCTCGTGATTACTAAAAGCACAAGGTAGAGTTTTCTACCCTAAACGTCGATAAGAATCCATACTTTCAATGCCTAAAAGAGATAAAATTGTTTTGCATGTTGAACACCATACTTACCCTAACCGAATGCCATACAGTCGTGAGATACATTACGCCTCACTTGGAGTTACCTAAGTAATTGAAAGTACCTTTACGCAATGGATTACAAACCAAACATTTACGCGAGGATAAATTATCCACTCTCTTCGAGTGTCTGGAGCGCACGGACGGCAGCGAGCGGTACGCAAAAATGTACAAACAAGACGCGCAAACATCCGGATATCTACAGCTGGTGACACTCTTTATTTAAGCCTTTCTGCTGAACATCCTCTCCTCGAGTCAGTCGGTCACCCCCCCCCCCTCCCCACCATCGTACCGGGAAATTCGAAAAAAAAGGAGGCTAAGGAGAGCCAAAAGTAAATTCCGTCGTTTTTCAGGTCGACCTCATCCCTCCCCTCTCGATGTAGGTGGAGCATCGCGATCTTCCCCACCCTCCCCCTCCCCTCATCCCCCTCCCTCGGCGTTCCCGGAGTCGCCAGAACGGGGATAGGACTACTCCACTCGCGTCTCTATATTTTTCCTCTCTTTCTTGAAATGACGAATCGCTAGTTCGTCGTCCTCTCGCATCCTCTCAGACACCGCTAGCCACCTCTCATTCACCCATTCATTCACCCAAGTGAGAAGGTAAGGAGAGGGATCTAGGGAGTTGGTTCCGGTAGACCAGTGGCATAAATCGCATGCCCCACTGGTGTCGAAGAATAGGGCGGCTATTGCTTGAAAAATGCCAGATCTGTTGCGTCAGTTCGCAAGGGATGCACGTCAGAAAAGTAGGTGATCAAACTGAATGCGTTCCAAAGACGGGTTACATTCGGTCCGTTTAAGGATGGAATCGGCTTTTTGCGTATATGTCCGTGAAGTTTGGAGATCGAATTTTGGGTCACAGATGTAGTGGGCCGGATGAATGTTTCATTGATAAAAATGTAGTTGAAAAAGTTTCTTTTTCGACGATTTCTTTTTACAGAGATAAAAAAGTTGAGATTGGGAGAATAATGAATAACTTATGTGATGACACTCAGAGACAATAAATTATCGATGAAACTGGCAATTTAATATGTATTAACAAACTCATAAGAAAATTTTTAAAATGTAATAAAAAAAATTACACTAGCGCAGGAATAAAACTGAAATTCATATGGGATATAAACAAGTAAGATTCTATTTATAAACTGGATAATTAAATAATGATACGCAGATTCGTATCAAAACGATTACAATTATGATAAGAAGATTTTAGTTAAATCATGTTGGTCAATAGTAAACAGGAACAAGGTAAATAGAAACAGGTGGTCGCAGAATTTGCCTAGATTCAAAAATCTCTCCCTCCGAAGTAATGTGCAAAAGAAGAAATCTTTTTTGCCTAACTACGATTTGCGATTAGTTCCGAAATTTTTACGTATGCAATCCATCACTAGCACTGGCAAACACTTTTTGTGACGTGGCAAATACAATAAATAACAAGAATTGAATACAACGATTTCGCCCTCTTCTCTGCATCCCTCTTTCCCACAGGAACCTCCTCTTTCTCATCATCATATCTCCTCCTCCCATCTCTTCATAACATCGCCACAAGCGAGCACCGCCGGCGATGCCTCAAAAAGGCAGCCCATTCCTGCAGAACTGGTTCTCCCTCCTCTCAGGCTCGCTTATGGGAATTCCTGGGTATATAAAGGGACGTGGAAGGGATTGCAGAAGAGGAAGGGGAAAATAGGGAGGCGGGGTGTGAGGAGACGTCGCGAGGGAAGGAGCTGGGATGAGGGAAGGAGCTGGGATGAGAGGAGGGGTTTATGCTGAGAGGAGGTTGTGGAAAGCCACAACTCAACCTGCGACTCTTTTCCCCTCTCTCTCTCTCTCACACACACCTCGTCCAACGCACCTGATGACCACGAAGATTTGGACAGTTGTCAAAGCCATGGGGCAGGGGTGTGTGTGAGGGGGTTGGGAGGAAGCATGGGCAGCAGAGCCAAGGTCGCGTGGAGGCAGTTGGGAGGGCCGAGGGAAAATATTGGTAGCTCGACAATCACGCCGTCTTTTTTGTTGCTTTACTCAGTGGCGAGAATACAAAGATATGATTTTGTACAATGACGCAGAAAGTTTCATCAGATGTTCAGCAGATGCTGTCAGTTTTTCGCCACATCAACTGATCTCGATGCGGAGGGATGGACAAAAAGCGTTCTATTTGCAACTCTCACTTTCACGAGAGATAAAGGTAAAAAAGACGGATTTTTCGAGATATTTTTGTTTCTTGGCGGTATGTCCTAAGAGAGTTTCGGAACTCCTTCAATCGGTGGCCATTTTTCATGATCGATCCCATGGTCAAAATTACCTATTCCATGAGAGAAGATTGTTTATCATTCACCAGAAGTGCATATTCTAAAGAATATGCCTAGCAAAATAGTCCACTGTCATACTCGTGGAATTAAGTTGATAAATATGATTATAATCGCAATTAAGGTTATTGGGAACCAGGCAAATTGATATTATTCTGTATAACAGCAGTTTTTCGAAAGCGAAAAATTACTTACCCAAGAAAAATGAGATTAAAAAACGCCCTTGTTCAGAAGAACTGAGGGTAAAATATAACAATTTTGCATAAGAGAAATCATCAAGGTTGGACGTCGCACCTAAATTATTTATAGTCGTCTGATCGTAAAAGATCTTACCAATTGATAAATATTCAACGGGAACAAATGAACATAGATACCGGCACACTGTCGCGCCGTTTTTATAGACTATGGATAAAACAATGCGTAACGTAGACTCTTCATCGATACGGGCAATACAACGCCGCCACCTGCGCCAAAGGAAAGGTTGTTTACCTTGCGAGAATGCGGCGCGAATAATTACAAGTTTGGACACGGCGAGCCAAAAAATCTTCCATCGTAATTCATTACATAATCCGCGTGAGATTGCGGCAGACAAAACTTCTGAAATAAATAAGGCAAGAAAATTCTCATTAGAGCATTACATTGAGGGGGTTGAAATCATTTACGGATGGCTTTAGTAAGTACGAAAAGGTAAGAGTAAATATAGAAGTTATCGAGAAATTTTTCCTTTTTAGGGAGCCGATGTGTTAAAGATTGACTAAATGATATGAGAAATCGGTAATACAATTTTAGAACAACGGAGTGATTAACTGTTTTACATCTTACTCGCCGTATACCACAACGGCGACATCTCACGAGGTTGGGGAAGCTCCAGTCTACATTAGTGAGGTGGTGGAGGAGGCGAAGGATAGAGGTAAACGTGGAAGGAATTCTAGGAACGCGTGGCCGAGAGGATATCCCCCTGAGGGGTCAAACGAACATATGAACGAGATGTCCCGTTCTTTTCAGAGGTGGACGGGAGGGAATGCCGGAGGTCGATGGTCAGAGGTCCTGCGAGGGTCGAAGCGGGAAAATAGTAAGAGAGTGCCTGGATCGAAATAGCCCCTTTCCCCTTCGTTCTATCGAAACCCTCTCCTCTGCGGTCCGCAGGAGTCAGTCGGAGATGGCGGCCATTCAAAAAAAGAGGGAGATTCTCACGGACACGGCGACCGCTTCCTGAAATGACTCACGCGAGAGATAGATAAAGAGAAAAGCGATTTGATGCGTTTTCATCTGTTAATGCAAAGCGATTAATTTCCTCTGAAGAGGAAGAGAGAAAAAGCTGGAGTAGCTCGTTAAGAGTCGCTCCACAAGAATTTCATGGCAAAAGAAGATACACGAACGGATTCGAGTGATTGTTAAATTTATCAGTGGGCTTGATTACTTTTCGAACAGATCTAGGTGAGGATGAGTTCTTCATATCGATGGCAAAGAGTTACCAAAATTACTTCGCATCCCGCAATGAAAAAGGATCACTCGATTATTATATTTTACAAGTTTAGAAATTGACTCGATAGATTTCCAAGGATCGTGGATTCACCAATAAAAATATCCACGCTTCAAGGCGCTTCATCTAGTGGGCAATCATATCAGGATAAGGTATAAGATGTAAATGACTTTCTTTGTCTTCATCCAGTTAATTGACCGTACGCTAGTTTTCCAACATATTATGCTATCATCTTTATTAAAAATTTTATTGGAGTAGTGACCGTTACGTACTCAACCAACTTCAAACAACGCCGTAAAATTTCGCCCATTTTATCGAAGCCATAGCAATTTTTTTTACATTTTACAGCATATATTATTTATTTTTATTTATTTTCAAATCGAAAGTCCTTTTTCTTGAGTAAGACAATCATTTGGAGACAGAAAGGAAAAATATTCTGAGCAACAACGCTTAATCGTAATTCATTGAACTGAAACTCCTCCGTGAGCTGAAAGAAGGAATTTTATGAAATGAGAATTAACTGATGACATCGCTGGTTGAATCATTAATTTGCCACGTTAACATATGATAGACAAAAAAACTTTAAAAAATTAAGTTCCAATATTAGACACAAAAACAGTTTCAGATTCACTAATGGATCATAGAGTAAAGCATTCTTGTGAAAAAGCAAGACAAAGCGCGTTATTGATTCGCTATTGGCGTATTAATGAGAACCTCATTAGTCTGAAAGAGGATCGGATCGCATTACGTTTTTATACACGAGAAGAGAATCCCCGAAGGTCACTGTTCCACCACAAACGGACGTTACGCAAGGTGAAAGTTTCCAGAGAAGAGAATTTGTTTGTTAAAGGTCGAACGGCTATCATTTTCTCCCACGCCTCATTTCGAAGGGGCGGTGAGAAGGCAAAAAAATCCGCTAGCCGCGAAGAACCTGTCACGTTTTCACCTCATTACCAAATTTCTTTTTTTAAACCCACCTCTGCGAAAACAGAAAAATAACGATAATGAAATGGGCTTAAAATTGGGCAGAATTTTCTTAGAATATTCCACGAAAAACCTATAAAATTATAATTTCTTCAAAAATGGCGTCATTGGCAATTACGGTGGCGAGCAGAACCATAACATATTCGGTTTATTTGAACAACTATTAAAGAATGCAAAATTCATGAAACATATTTCGTGAATTTCGTCATTATCCAGACATATTACAAATAAAGCCAGACTTTTAAACAAAATTAAATTGAAAAAGAAAAGATGGGGTATAAAAGTAATCTAGAGAAAATCACGGTCTGCACGACACGAAATCAATTACGAAGATACCACTTCGCACCGGTTCTGACATCGGTGTAAAAACATACTTTTCGCAAAATCCCTCGGTAATTTTCCTCAGGAGATCAATTACGGAGTTTCATGTATTCCAGGTATCACAGATTTCAGTACAAGGTCTTATAGGAAAATTGCCACATCGGTATATTGTTAGGTGATTGTAGCAAACGGGTATGAAATACCGTGGAACGTACTCTGCCAGGAAACGGCGCCGAGTACGAGAATAAGAATTCGTTTAACGCGGCCACAATCACCGGAATTCCTTCCAATTACCACCACGAGTAGAAAGGATACGCGGTCGATTGGAATGTTAAACACACGTGAGCGATCGGAAACAACCAAGGATATTCAGAACTTATGATTCGTAACTCATGGGAGAGCTTAATTATTTTACATGACAAAATTCAGAATAGAAAAATATATCCTCGATTCAATCTGAAGACGCATGCGTCACTGCGATTGGAAACTCAACTCCAATTCACCAGGTACTTTTTGAAAAAAAAATACAATTCTAAAACAGAGGGAATAATGGTCGGTTGTACTTGAATCTAGCCTCAAATTAAGAGAGGAGAATATATCAGCATGCTGTAACACCGCACAAGGCCGAGGATATTAAATGGCCTGAGGTAATAATTACCAGTCATTGTTTCTGCGAGAAGAATATTCCACGATTATTTTTCTAAAGCGACCGTTCGTTTGGACGATTAAAGGCCGATTCACACTAAGCAGTCGGGGGACGGGACAGTCGGAGGACGGCAGAGTCGAGGTACAGTCTACCCCTGAGCTATGCATTCACATTACGCAGTCCACAGTCTGCACCCGTTTGCCGGGTGGTTAATTACAGTTTTAAGTGTTTAATAAGAAGAAAACGTTGTACATCATGGATTCTGACAGCAGTTCCGAAGAATTTCTTGTACTTGCTGCCCTGTGTTAACAGGAGGAAAAGAAGGAGAAAGAGAAAAGAATATGGATGGAAGAAATATTTACTGTCAGAGATCAAGAAGGTGAATTTCATACTCTCTTTATGCGACTTCGTAAGAACTCCAGGAAACATCATCAATACTTCCGTATGTCTCTTGAGAAATTCTACGAACTACTCGAGTACATTAGGTCGGCTATTGAAAAGAGGAACACAGTTTTCAGACAGGAGAGTGCAGGAGAGGGGGTACAGTCTGCCGCAGTCCGCAGTCTGAGTTGCCTGGCCGAGAGACTGCGACCGGCCCCCGACCGTCCCGTCCTCTCTAGCGTGAATACGCATATTTGAATTACATTGAATCAATTCGAGGCAGTCTTTTTAGACTGCGACTGTCCCGTCCCCCGACTGCATAGTGTGAATCGGCCTTAAATTTACGAGCGCGAAGCATCTTATTCCCCACAAAACTTCGTACCCTATAGAATCTTTCTTTTCAACGCTAATGGCGTTGGGAAATATCCCAAGATCGAGAGCTATTTACAGTCTCCAATGAAAAAGGGCAAAAAAAGAAACGGAAGGAATTTGGGCGAGTACTCTACCGAGGTTTTCGAGGAAAAAATCGACATCGACGGCTCCAATTTGCGGGCTTGGTCGCGGTGGCAACGCGCCGAAGAGCGTAGGAGGCGGGGCGGGGGGGATGAAAGGGAGGCGGGGCGGGGGGGATGAAAGGGAGGCGGGGTGGGAGGGATGAAAGGGAGGCGGGGCGGGAGGGATGAAAGGGAGGCGCGGTCAGTTTTTAGAGGCAACGAGTCGCGGTAGAAGAGAACCCCAATAACACCGGAGGAAAACCGGGCGAAGAGGGACGTAAGCAGGAGGGGGGTATTTCTCGTTCCTTCCTCTGTAAGTATTACCCTAGCGTCGGCTTTTCTCCTTAGGTCCCGGAAAGAATGTTGATGAAAGGGCAGTCTGAGATGACGGGTTGGATACGAAAGAATACCTGTGTGTGAATGGGTTGGAGAAGGCGTGGACGCGGTAACAAGGTAGGGAGAGAGAGAGGGAGAAAAAGGGGACTGCAAAAGGATTTGGAATAAAGAAGGATGAAGTTAGGAACAGGCTAAAGGAGATGGGAGTGGGCTTAGGCAATTAGATGTATATTTCCTCAGCTTTCAGGAAGAGGAAAATAGGGTTCCCTAGGTTTAGAGAAAAGGCATCCAAAGGGAGATAAAAAATAAAATTCCTAAAACCAGTGCAAGAGACGCGTTGTTTCCTTAAAAAGGCAAGTTTCTTTTAAAAGCGTCTATCCCCAATACAAGCATTTTCCATCCAGCTCCGTCCCTCTCCTCTTCCGTTTTACATCTTATCTACGCAATGTCAAATAGTTCCTCGATGATATGCGCAGGTTATTTTGAGTCCGTCTCGTCTCCTATGACGCAACGCGTCGCCATGAAGCAGCAGTGGGTCATGAGAAAGAAGACTCGCGAACGGCGCGCGCCGGATAGATTGTTGCACATGGGTGCACGGTGCGAGGGGGCGGGGGAGGGGGGGCGAGGGGGAGGGGGGGAAAGGGGGCGGGGGAGGGGGGAAAGGGGGCGGGGGAGGGGGGGCAAGGGGGCGGGGGAGGGGGGGCAAGGGGCGGGGGAGGGGGGCAAGGGGCGGGGGAGGGGGGGCAAGGGGCGGGGGAGGGGGGGCAAGGGGCGGGGGAGGGGGGGCAAGGGAGGGGGGCAAGGGGAGGGGGGCAAGGGGAGGGGCAAGGGGAGGGGGGCAAGGGGAGGGGCAAGGGGGGGCGATGGGTGGGGGACAAGGGGGGAGGCGAGGGGGCGGGGCGAGGAGGGGCGGAGAGATTAAAGACCGAAAGCACCGACTGCTGTTTTTTCACACCGACCGAGCCGACAATCGTGGCCGCATCTCGCTGCCCCTCTGTTCATCATGGGTCGCCGTTTCTTTGTACCAGTTCGTCTTTTCATTCCATCTCCGAGCGACGAGGAATTTCCAACAAGAACAGAAGAGAGTTCAAATAATTTAAATGGAAGCTGGTCATGTTTGCCTAGATATTCAAACGTAAATTATTGTTTGTAAACATAAAAAAATAACAAGTTTGATTCTTCTGATTCGGTTTCAACTAGGAAATTTTTCATTTGTCCGGTAAATCTAATGCAAAACTGGTACACAAAACTACACCCTATTCATTTTAATTCCCCGTGAAACCGGTGCGTGTGTGTCGCTTTAATTTGTACACATTACATACTTAGAAAAGGGGTAAGTTCTACATTCGCTCTTATTCTACCTGCACTTACTGGTGAAGAACGAAGAGTTATCTCATTGATAAAACCAGACCCATAAAGTTTAACTGGTGATGAAAAACATATTTAAGAGCTTTCCTTTTCGTTCACCGAAAGCGCTCATCATCACGCCACAGTCACGGTGGGATACTTGATGGTTACCTCGTAACAAGAGATAGCTTGCACGGATAACTTTCCAAAGAGCTTCTCAAACTAACATTTTCTTTAGCCACAAACTGAAGCTTCGAAATCTTAAATAAACTATACATATAGAAAGACATTTAAATTATTTTATTACGTTATATGATTTTGAAATGTGCTTACTAAAAAGAAAGAATAAATGTTATAATTTGGATAGAAGGTAATAATGCAATCTAAAGGAAGACAATGCAATATATTTAAGCACAGACTCCGTCCATTTGATTGTGCAAACAACATTTGCATAGGTGTATAATCACTACTAAGTACGAAGTTACGTGGTTAAATATATTAGTAAGCATATGACGAATTCGACGTAATTATCAAAAATTATCTTCAATGAGGATTTAATTTTTATGCTCCATTAATAAACTAACTTAAATGGATAAAGCAATAAAAAGAAAACGATTCTTCACGTGTGGAAGATACGATTAAAATAGAAACACGAAAAAACATTGAACTTGACAACAGTTGGAGAGACACGGTGCTATGCTCAAGACAAGTTCGTGAAATGGGATTGGATGAGCGCCCTCTTACAACACCGCGGGCACCAAATCACTTCTTTTAAGATTTTATGAGGGTTTCGCATGCGTCTAGGTCGTTATGCTCCAGGCGCTCGCCCTTTCACGTGGGGCGCGTTGTATAAACGCAAATTCGCAAAATTTTAAAGCTGTAGGAGACTTAAATACAGCCGGAGGAAAGATTATTATTTCAAATGCAAAAATATACCTACCAACCATTCTTGAAGACAATACATCGTCAAGAAGTACTTTCATGCTATGCGCTTTTATGAAATTATCGTTGAGAAAACATATTTTAGGAGACATAAATACAGCCGGAGGAAATGTTACAATTTCAAATGCAAATATACCTACCAATCATTCTTGAAGACAATACATCTTCAAGAAGTACTTCCATGCTATGCATTTTATGAAACTATCGTTGAGAAAACATTTTTAGTGCTTTTCGTCATTGCTGAAAAGCACTATTATCTTCGTGATGTCCGTCCGTACGCATATATCAGGGAAGAATTGGCTTAACCGATTTCAACAAAATTTGGTACATAGAATCTACACATAAATTCATGACCAAAATGACACATTTCGACCGGATTAACCAAGCAGGGGTGCCACAATTGCAAAATTAAACTTGTCGGTAATTATGAATTTGGAAGAAATTGGCTGAACGAATTTCAGCTAAATTTTGGATTAAAGATTTGTACAACATACCATGATGGAATCGTGATGTTGAAAGCGGAGCTAAAGAGCAGGGCTACCACAGTAAAAAGTAAAATATTATTTCTTTTACACGTATTTCTAGTGAAATGACAGCAAGGATAATCAAATATGATATACCTATATAATCTTCATATAAATAAATAACCAAAATGGGAAACAGGTATCGAAGTCGAATCATTGCAGGTATTTAGGAGTCCTTATGACAAAAGACTTAGATTGGGGATTGCATGTTGATAATATAGTTCATAAAGCGTACAAAAATTTACATTTTGTAATGAGAAAAATTAGAGGGTGCTCAAAGACGGCAAGGGAATTAGCCTACTCTTCCATTGTTAGGCCAACGTGAGAGTACGCAACGCTTGTCTGGGATCCATATAGGAAAGGGCTCACAGATAAGATAGAAAAGGTTCAGAGGATGGCAGCGCGGTATGTGTTAGGGAGATTTGGGAATGTGGATAGCGTAACAGAAATGATTAAAGAGTTAGGCTGGGAAACGCTAAGTGAGAGAAGGCGTGTTAACAGGCTAGGAGGAATGTATAATGCGCATGTAAATAATAATGGCTGGGAAGACATGAACAGGCGACTAAGTAAACCTGAGTTTGTGGGGAAAAATGATCACAAGTATAAAATAAAACTAAGAAGGCAGAAAAGTAATGTATCCAAGTATTCATTTATAAATCGTAGGGTGTGGAAATGGAATACGTTACCTGAGGAACTCTTCCAGCCCTTCCCCAGAAATGTTAAAACTTTTAAATCTAGAGTTAAAAATATCAACGTAAACGATATTCATTACTTTTAGTATTACTATGTAACCATATTTTAAGACAAATTATTAACGAGGGAGCTGGAGGAAGTCGATGGATTGTTTGGTAGGGTGAGGTACAGTGGGGACTTCGAGGGCCCCGTGACCGCTACGGTAGCTGTGAAGGCCTGCCAAGAACCTCGAAAACTCTAAGCTCCTGATATGAAAGATTCTAGGATAGAATATTGTAACTAGTATGTGAATTGTAAATATAATTTTAATATGTTTATAGGTTAAACTTTTGTAACTTTGCCACCGGGCCAGGCGCCCAATTGCATTGTAAATATATATATATATATATATATATATATATATATATATATATATATATGTATAATAAAATAGCATATATTGACTAAACAGGGTTACCACAATATCAAGGTTAGAATTTTTCTGTAGCCATGAACTTTGAAGGTATTGGCTGAACCGATTTAAAAAATAAATTTCGTTTGTAGGCCGAATATAGAATTGCAAAACGAAATGGACATGTATAGAAAGAATCTAAAAAGCAGGGCTACCACAATACAAAGAAAAATAATTTTTCATTATACGTATTTGCATAGAACTTACTGCACCGATATTTAGACGAAAGGCACTTCTGTACCACGGAATACCCGTGTACATCCCTACTCGTTGAAAATGAAATTTGAACTCGCATGTATAAACGATTGAACATACACTTAGCTTACGCATGTGGAATAAAAATATGCGGATAACAAGGATACCCTGCCAACACGGAATACTTCTGATGGGTGGAAAACGATTAAAAGTTTTATTTATCTTTTGAAGTAGAAAGAATAACCTTTTTAAATCCTCCACTTTTATGAGTTTCGATAACATAAACCGCGGATGGCTTTCCTCGGCAGATCAAAGGAAATTCGAAAGTGCGAGAGGGAAAATACGACCCTTAAATGGATTGGAAAAAAGGGACAAATTGCCGCTTAAAGAACACTGAACGTTTCTACCATTTGAATAATGCATAGCAGAGAATTCTCGAGGTGAAAGCGAAGAGGAAATATGGCTCTGCGGAAGACCAATCAAATGCGGAAGTGAGCGACCTTTTTTCAGACGCAAACCGATTGACCAGAAATTGGCAGAGACGTTGTCTTATATAAAATGTATACAAGTCAATCAATTGACTCAAGAAACAGAGCTAATTTAAAGGATCCGAAAATGACAAACGGGAAAATGAATGTCCAAATGTAGGCTATTAATAAGTAAATCACCGGTGTCTTTTCATTCAGGGATTGGATAGCTAATTTTAATTTTCGATTTTTCTGCTTCCCAAGATTACAAGTGCAGCAACGCCTGAATCTGATAGTGCAAGTTGTTTTCGACTGATAAAATAACTCTCAATAAAATACAGTAGGGCAGAAGCATAAAACACTAGATTGTCTGAAATTTTTTATGGAGAGACGAGAATAATTTTATTATTAAACCTTTAGTTTTTTCAATAATAACTACTGGAAGAGATGACAAACGAGTTTAAAACTTTATAACGATATTTCATAATGGATAGAATCACGTGAGACTTTCGGAGATGGATTCATTATCAGTACCGGTTTAGAAATAGTAGAGGGGCTGCATGCCGTCAAAGACAATTAGAATTATATTTAGGGAATCGCATTCCAAACTAGATGGGCTAACTGTGACAAGGGGAGTAATAAAAGCTCACCCAAAGAGCCTATGAGTTGTCGAGTAACGGAAATATACGGAACTAATAAAAATAAACAATCACTCGGAGTAGAACCCAAGACTTGCAGATCTAAAATCTAAACATCTCAATTGGCACGCCCTCCTTACGTTAGAGGAGGATAAAAATAACAACTCAATGGCGTGACCATCTGATCTATTAAAAAACACCAACCTCCACGAATTTATCGCGATAGAAACTTCAGCTGAATTTTGGTTCCTTTGTATTTAAGTTTCTTTTTGGAATCTAAGTTTTGCGAGATATTCCTCTTTTATACGGTTCCACTTCCAGAACTGTTTTCCGGAGGCGCCGGCCCGGAAAGAACCCGGGGACGCGAAACATGATTTATCAACGCTTAATATAGCCATCGCGCGGCAAAAGAGTGTTTATGTATCCGCGGAGGAATCCAGGAAAATGCGTGTGCGCGACATACTCTCAAATTCAATGTCCGATATATAAGTAACCCGTTCTGTGAAATATGGAGGGAGAAAATTAAAATCGAATCATGGAAGAAATCTTTTTGTTTCACATCGACTAAACTCAGCAGCGATTCACGTTCTTATCGTCATCTTTTCCTTTAAAACTGAGGTAAAATGCAAAAAACTTTTGCTAAATCGATTACATTGGTAGAATTTAATCGAAAGAGAAATTGCCTCTTTTGAAATCATCTATAGCAGGGGTCGGCAACCTTTTGTGCATGGCGGGCCACATTCGTAATGTGAATGCTTCCGAGGGCCGTATTGAAAGTCAAGCGTACATCGGCCGGCTGCATGAGTGTTTACATCCGAAGTTTTTCAGAGATTCAGTAGTCTCATATTAGTAAAAATCATATCTAAATAATTTACCAGCGTTAAATATTCATCAGAAAAGGTTTTGAGACCAAAATTTTACTGAAAAATTACGAAATTTCCTGTAAATTGTACCGATCACTTTTCATTATGGCTTCGCGGGCCATATAAAGGGCTCTCGGGGGCCGCATCCGGCCCGCGGACCGTATGTGCCAAACCCTGATCTACAGTATACTAATATTTCGAAGATAATATTTGGCTAGCAGGAACATTATATTTATCTTGGGTGAAATTAAATAACTATACCTGAATGCATCAAGACCAACTACACTGACTTAAATGCCATCAGAAAGTCAAGAATACTAACAAAAAGCGATTCTGAAATACATAAAATGCAAACATATCAGGCAAAATGATCGTTCATATGACGTGCGCACTCTTGGAGTAGGATTAGCGGAGAGCCAATTAACATAAAATTAACATGTCGTGTCAGAAATTTAACCGAGTGTATTCGTATAGTTGCACACAAAACACAGGCCTATTACTTATAATGAAACGAAATGTTATTTTCTATATATCTTCGGTTTCAATACCTATACTGGTATGGTCGTAACAGTTTAACACAATGTACAGCCAAGCAAGGAGGAGGAAGTTATTTTTAAACGCCAGCGTTTATTACTTGAGTCATTAATAAGCCTCTAGGAAACAATACAAGAAGGTAACTTACACCGCAGTCTTCCTTTCTCCCTCAATTATCTTTCAGGTCGCTGAAAAGGGACCGTTTTAACGCATACATAAACACACTTTACATTCCATGGCCGCGGCTTACGGGGAAGCGAAAGCAGAACAACAAACATGTCGAGGGGTTTCGTATCAGCTGAAGATGATCTTTTGGACGTGAGAATGCAGGAGATGATGATTCCTCCGACTCCCTCTCGCTCTCCCATTTCCCTCTCTCCCTCCTCGCGGAATTGGCAAAGATTCAAGCAGGCGGCGCGCTCTTGGTGCTAGGGAGTAAGGAAGAGGAGCAGCAGCAGCCCACGCCCTCAAACACCGCACCTCCACGTAGCTCAAGTCATTTCGCGCCTCGCCTGAGAGGCAGCCCGGGCACGCCCCAAGAGGTCCCGCGTACTATCACGCGCCCACGGGACCGATTCCAAGGCGGGCCAACCAACGGGAATCAGCGAGAGTACTTTGAGGGAAAATGCTTTTTAAGAGGAGCAGGAGATCGAGAGGTTAGAGGCGAGATAGGTGGCAGCTTCCGCTTACAAACACGCCGACGCCCTCGTCCATTTTCCGTTGTCTACCTGGATTATTGGCGAGCGCGAGCTGTCAAGCATCTCGCGTCCACCTCGGATGGGAGGGGGAAGGGAATTGCGCGTACATATCTTGAGGAGAAACAGCCGCCGGACCCGTCCAAATTAGTGGCGTTATTACGTAGCGTGTGTGCGAGAGATAGAGAGGGAGAAAAGAAAACGGCCAGGCACGAACTTAACGGTTGTTTCGCGGCACTCTTCGTGGGGTTTATCGTCGAGGTAGGAAGCCAGGGCGTGAGCGAGTGTTTGTCTGTATGCGGGATATGATCGACGTGGCAACTTCCGAAACGGGAAAAGGAATCGATTCTCTCTCAAAACTTAAAATGCTTTCCCAGGGCGTTTGGAACCGATGTGTGCCGGAGACCGTGGCGCGTCCGAATGAAAAAAGAAAGGAAATTGGTATAGTGAGAAAAATGGTTCCTACGTTCCTAATGCTCGGAAAGTGTGTGATGTTTCCCATAATATAGCTGTTAAACATACATTCCTCCAACGGTAAATTTCTGGCTAGTTTGCTGGAGGTTGACTTAAAGTGACTAAAATTCGATTCATCGATTACCAGCCGCACTTTTTCATTCTTACAATATTTTATATTGCTTCGGCTTTAAATACCATTTATAATTTCAGGTTTCGAGAAAAAATTAATTGAAACAATATGACTGTTCTGAATCCATTGCGATTTATTCTCCCCCATGCCTCCATACTTCGGTTAGGGTATCCTCAAGGCATCCCTCTGATTGTATGCAGTCATCAAGCATCTCTAAATGTTATCATCAGCATCGTAATAACTTCTCACTTTCATTTGTTTCTTCACTTGCCGGAAAAAAATGTCATTTTATTCCTAGGAACAAGAAAGATTTAATAAGGATGAATGAAAAATGTAATAAAGATTAATTCACGCTTTTGTTTGTAAATTATCGTTGCCCGAACGCAACTATTCGCATAAAAATACACTAAAATTTATTTACTTGTGTAGATTCTATTTTCATCTCTTCCGTTCACTGGCCTATCTTTCTGCAAATGTCATCATTTCTAAACGTTTCATCTAAATCGCTTTCGTTTTAAAATTCGTACGTAAGCTGCTTACTCGTATTATCATTTTATTTTACCTAATTCAATATTTTTAATGCTAGACATTCATATTATTTGTAGCAATCTTAAAGGATTTCTAAAAAGTATTTTATTTGGTTGATGTAGCAAGCTATTTTCGTCCCACCACGAGTTCTCGGGTCATTCGAAAAAAACACCAAAATGAGAAATACGGCATCACATGTAATTCCACTATCCCATTTCTTGGCTCCCTATAATTCCACCATTTATTTTTTATGATTCCGTGAAATTTGTCTTCTTCCATCAATCTTCAACAGGTCTGCTCTGTTAAAACGTTAAATAAGTGTAACATGTGGTCATAAAGATGTTCTTCTAAGAGTTATTCCTAAAATTATACTGCCTTTTGTTTCTGGCATTGGAATATAACCGTTAGTGTTAGTATTATATCCTAATTACAGCAAATTAGATGGTGTCAACGCCTATTTTCTCTAAAAATTCTAGTACATATTATGCGATTGCACGTTTCTTACAACGAGCGAAAATGGAAGCTGTTGCATTGGAAAACGAAAACGCGAAACCTTCCCATTGAACGACCTGAAGCTGATTTCGAGACATTTCTCTCTCTCCTAGGAGGGCCAAGAAATCGTGCGAGAGTTTACATTCCACAAATTTCGGACGGAAAAGTACAAACAAAAACAAAACGCTTAAAGTCGCCCTGGCGCGACGAGAACGTTTTCCGCCTGCACCTGACTGACATCTTCTCCATCCAGGAAGAACCGTTTCCTGCCTCGCTTTTTTATGCCCACTACAGCTGGCGACACACAATCTGAAAGAGATTATTTTACCCGAACACCTTTTCCGCGGCGTTCTTACAGCGGGTTCAAACACACAGGTTGGGCTACAATAACCGCGACTCCCATAAAAAATAAATTAATACCTCCTCCATCATCAAGCACTCCATTTGGCCAAGAAAGACGGCCAGAAAACATGAAAACCGAAAAACGTAATGAGAAAAAAATTACGAACCATTCCTGAAAAAACTTTTCCCACATTACACGCAACTTTCGGTGCAAGGTTATCGCGGGCCCCTCATCTCCCCCCCTCTCTCTCTTAAGTCCCTCTTTCAGAAAAGGAATCCGGAAACTGGATAGAGGGAGAGAGAGAGAGGATAGGGGAGGTAGGTGGCTCCACTCATCCTACCTCTCAACCTACCTATCTTCTACCCCCACTCTTCTCTTCATCATCCGCTAACCCTATGCCACCTCCCCTCATCCGAACCCAACCTCTCCTTGTCCCGACCGAGCCAGCCTTGCCACGTCCCTGCGTGTGGAATGCCGCAAAAGCCGTAAGCGGTGGGTGGTTATTTAGAGACTGAGAAAGAATGAGAGAGGTGTAAGGTGAAGGAGAAAGAGGAGAAGTATAGAAGGGAGTGGAGGAGAGGGAGAGTAGAGAGAGGAAGAGAGGGAGAGTAGAGAGAGGGAGAGTAGAGAGAGAATGAGAGGGAGAGTAGAGAGAGGAGGAGAGGGAGAAGGGGTGAGTCGCCAAGATTCCAAGTTAGAGACGTAAGAAGGATAAATGACTTTATCGCAACGAGATTTTTTTAAGCGTTGTATACCTTCATGCTTTTAACTTTCGGAGATAGTACGAAAGAGAGGAATAACATAACGGAAATGATAAAAAAACAAGGGCAAGAATGGGAACGGGAATATAAGTATACAAAACTCGAATCAGGAGGGGAAAACTGTTTCAACTAGAAAGATAGATTTGAAGGGTGAGCATGAGGAAGAAGCGAGTAGGAAGGTAGAACTTTAGAAGAGAAAGAAACAAGGGATGATTATAGGCATTGTAATTCATAGGGAAGGCACGACTACGCAAATGGCATAGCTGCTGGGAGATGAAATGAGATGGGCACTGCAGTTGGCGGAAGAGCTTCAAAGGACGACGCGAAGAAAGGATGAGCATGAGAAAGAGAAAAAACAAAGGATGAAGAGTGGAGAGTGGCAAGGACGAAAGAGAGAGGTAAGAGAGAGAGAATGGGCGGGCGGATGATGAACAGAGTGAGAGAGAGGAACCATTAAAGATAGCGGTTGACGTAGTGAGAGGAGACTCGAAGAGGGAAAGGAGTTCAAGAGTTGATGTGGAGGGAGGTGATGGGAGAATATTAAAGGTGTGACTGATACGAAGATACGCCGGCGCAAGATGAACCAACCGAATCGGCCATTCATTTCCCAAAGCCAATGGAAACGAGCGATTATAATGGGTCGCGAGGTACGAGGAAGATGGCGAACTATTGTCTTCGCACCCTTGGGGCGAGCGAGGAAATAAATCTATCTCCGACAGTTCGAATTGATATTTCTTGGCAAGAAGGTTTAGCGCCTTATATGATAATCGAGGAGAATGAATTTGCATAACGGATAAATGTCACAACACCAGCTATACATCACTTTAAAACTATCTTTCGAATCCCTGAGCGGTATTTACTCTTAAATCCAGGATCTTAGATCAACACGCAAATGCAATTTCTATCAAATTGATTAAATAACTAGGGTAGTGTTGCAACAATTATTACGTTCCCATATTTTTAACAGACGTTCCATTCCGATTCTTAAAAAGAAGTACCGAAAATACTGAGCACGTCATGATGAATGTCAAGGCCAAGTATATCCTTTTCCTCCCAGTTAACACTTTTTCATTAGCATGAAAATACTCCAGACGATGCCGCCAAACGCATGGAATTGTGAAAAGAACTTTAAAATAACTGAAAGAATAAATACTAAAAATAAACTATAGAAACTTGTTAAAGAAAACCACTACATGTATACGAGGCACATTTCTGTTCCATTACATTTTTAAATTTTGAGATTAAGAGGTTTATCGGTTTTACTAAAATAAGATATTCTGATCCATAAACTATTCCACATGTGTTTTGTAGTGAATTTTGTAACTTATAAATCGCCGTCTCTATCATGAGCGGGCAGTTAAAATATTAAAGCATAAATTAGTCAATCGCCTACCGAATAATTTGCTATAAATAAATTACTCTTATCGATTTCAAGAACTCTTTATCCTTTCCGATTCGATGAAACGGAATGTTTGCACATCGAACGACGTTCTCGGAGACATTAAAACACACCCACACCCACACACACACAAACCCACGATCCACTTTCACACTTCGCAATCTGAAAACCACACATCCTAGAATTCCAACCATTTGCCATGTTCCCTCGTGGTAAGCCTACACCTTCCACAACGACGCCGGGGCAAAAAAAGGAAAGGCCTTCATTTTCTTTTATACCGAGCATAGAGCTGCAGCAAAAACGAAAGCCTGGAGACTACAATCACGCCGATCGCGAAAAACAAAAGAAGGCTCCTTTCAGATTTTAAAAAACAACAATCGAAAAAGCGAGAAGTGGCATTGGGAAAGAGGTATAAAACATGTCGCGTCAGAGGCGCTTAAATCCGAAGGGTTTAGGATTGCTAAGGAGTGGCAAAGGGAGGCAACAGCGAGGAAGAGAGGCGGATGTTGAGAGAGAGAGAGAGAAGATGAGTGCTTTATTGAGAGGGAGGGAACGAGGAAGGGATTGAGAGAAGAAGAAGAGGGTGGAGGAAGGGCGTCGTTGGAGTTTTTGGCGGGTGGATTAGGCACGAAATGCGACGCGGTGAAGAAATCCCTTCGCGAAAAGGCTAAAAGGCGGGTCGACTAAAAGGAGTGACGCATAGCTCTTTGCATCCGCGACGGAGTCGCATTACGCGCGGGAAATGACGTAAGGATGACGAGTAACCCGCGAGAATTTTTCCTACGACACTTCGGGAGGCGCGGCCTCGATCGTCCTCGGCAGGGCGGCGGATAGAATCCGAGAGAAGCTTGATCAATCTATTTAGGATATAAAGTAGAATGCTGTTTTCGTAGAGATGAAATTTAGTGGAGAATATTAAACTAAATGATAATCAGAGAGCTAATACTGTTTTTCATCATCGCCATCGGGACATCGAGCTGAATTAGATTTCCTCCCTATTCTCCTCCCTTGCTGAGACAACTTTTGCTATACTAAAACGCCGATTTGAAAGAGGTGAAGAAAGCGGATCTCGGAAATCGATTTAAAAAAATTTCTTCGGTGTATAAATATGACGTCTCGAAAGGCGAGGGTTTTTTAGAACCAGTGGACCAACTAGAACAGGTAACCATAGAAGCGACCGCAAAAGTTTGACGACAGCTGTTTTTTTAAAACTCTTACGGCCTCCATTTTATGGACGACCGTAGAGAAATCTTTTTATCAGGAGGAAGAATCACCTACCTGTCTTCATCGTAAAAATGTTCGAGTCCAAATAACATTCCAAAATCCCCTTCTTTGGCGTATTAATCTGCCCTCTCTCATTTTCGACTGACTTTCAGACCGGTCGATGTACCGATTTTCCCGCGAAATGGGGACGGTTTTTTTAAAGGGAGGAAACGGACTCGCTCGCGGCAATTTGATTTGGGTCGTTCGATTCGACTTGACCATATAATGGTAAACCCAGACTGAATGAACATTCTCTTATTCGAACTGCAAAACTCTAAAACGCGTTACCGAAAGACGACATCCAACAGAACCTAATATTCCTCCTCTTTTACATATGCTTGCGACTCTTTTTCAATATTACCCATTTTCTCCCCGTATTTACAATGCCTTGCGCTTAATATGCTTCCCGTCGCCAACGCTACCTTACGAAACAGTTACGAGACAATGGAATCCCATGTTCATTCAGCGCCGAGCCTCTTTTTTTATTAACCGACTCGCCCCCTTTCAAAGGAAATACGAGACGGATCTTTTACCCTACGCGAATCCCAACCTCCTCCCATCGATGCCGCCTCGCGAGATATAGCACAAGACGCCGACGCGAAACTCGCAACACGCGCGCGCACGAAGCGCACCCGGACCTGGAACTACTCCGGCGTCCATCATTGGGTCACCGCAGAGTGGACAGGAAGGGCAGGACACGAGACGGGAGAAGGAAATGAATGACATTAATTTCCCGATGGGTCGGTAAAACCCGTCGTAATGGAATACAGACGCCGGAGCGCACATGTACACATCTGTGTTAGAAGCGGCGGGAAAATAAAAATGGGTCGCGAACACAGCGCAGCACGTGCGGCGACTGCGTTTTCCGGAGATAAGACTCCTTGAGTGTCAGGGGAAGGAGGGATGTCAGGGGCTTTTCTCTCCCTCTCTCTTTCCATACGCGCAAATGGCACCACGAACTTGGGACTCGCGTCAAGCTCTTTGGCATGATGAGAAGAAACAGGCAAGGAAAGGGGCGAAGAGAAGTAAGGCAACAGATGACCGGAGAGGAATCTTGAAATTCTCTGCCTTGACAATGACTCTCGCGAATAAAAAATAAACCTAAATCGGTACGTTTATGAAATGGAAAATACATGAATGCATGCAAGTAATGAAGTGTATATTTGACGTAATGTGGTAGTATACACAAAATTACAAAAACTTTCATGCCATGTAACAGGCGTGGCCAAACCGCGGCTCTTTTATCTTAGTATGCGGCTCTTTTAAATTTCCATGCAGAGGAGTGTCAACGTTCTTCTCTACAGGACACAATGACGCGATGTGACTCGAGACGTGTTTTGGGATGCCTAATGGACGTGCATTATATCCAAATTGCTTCGGAAACAGGTTGTTTCACTGTTCGTAAATTTGAGTGCAGAATGTCATGCGGCTCTCGAACTTCTAAAAATCATCGTATGCGGCTCCGACGGCAAGTAGGTTAGGCCACCCCTGCCACATAAACTTGTTGAACAGGTTTAAGTTTTTGGGTCGACTTTTTCTGCAGTATAGGCAAAGACGTTAACCACATATTTCTGAAATTATAATAATACAAATATAATAATACCTGTAAATGTATATATTAGTTTAAAATGAACATTTCGAACATTTAATTTCAACATAAAACTTCACGAATGAATTTACTCTGGCTCCTCGAAAGTATATGCCTCCTAAATAAGAATAAAAAAATTGTTTTACGCAGCAGTTTCAGAACAAAATCCCTTTCATCACTAGCCATGAAACGCGCAGTGAGACTAATGACATCCTGGAGGAACGGACCGCAGGCGCCAAACTCAGCGCCGCGAGCGGATGTAAGTGAAAGCGCCACCAAAGGATGATCACGAAGCGTTGGCAAATGAGTGAGACGCTTCTCGGCAATGGCCTTATTACAAGATGATGCGCGGGAGGAGGTGAAAACATCGAAAGTGGGGATCAGAAGGAACCTCCCCAAACTCCTCGTTTCAGGAGGAAGTGAAAAATGTTTTTATCAGATGCGTAGGGTCCCCCCTGGCAAGGTGCCTTTACTTTAACTAAGGTTAGGGTCACAACTGTGAAGAGATTTTTCGATCGCCTTACCTTCCGTTTTCGCAAGCATCGAGAAAATCCAAGGCCATCACATTAGCTCACAAGTGAGAAAGGAGAAGAGAACAGGGAATATAAATGACCATTATAAGGAAGGCTAAATGCAAGGTTAAATATATAAGCAAAATAAAAATAGTACATCAGCCGATAACTCCAATAGCCATAAAATTGTAACGAATTAAGATCAATGAATACTGAAACACCACAGAAAACAGTTGATTTGTGGCTTAAATGCGCATCCGGTTTTTTCAACAGTGTTGTGGTCAAAGATGTATCCAAATTATGAGTCGGATTCCAACCATAAGGTGAGAGCGATAATTCCTCGTTGGAAGAAACTCAGAAATTAGCGTATTGTGTTAAAATGGAAATAAGAAAATATTTTTCAACCTTGCATCGTGGAGAAAATTCGGAGAACTTTATTTCATAAAACAATAAAAATTTCATAATTCTGACACTGTGATAAAAACGAGGGACGACGGGTTTTCTAAAGATCATATTTAAAAAATGGCATATATTAAAGAAAGATTAACTGTGGAATGACATTTTTTGTATAAAATTAAGTCCTTCGAATCGGTCCACAACTCGAACTTGTGAATGAAAAAGCAGGATAATTTTTAATGGAGAAGCGGAATTAGACAGGAATGGAGTGGTCAGTGCACGTGATATGTATCTCGGGAGAAGCTGACCGTTTAGGAGGGCATCTTGAAGGGCAAACAACCAACATCTTTAGCCCCTACCGAGCTCCATCGATAAGACATATAACTCTACAAATACGGAGAAAATGTAATCTTAGCAATAACAACGATGTCATTCTATCAATTTGTTAACTGTAATACCTTCAAAACCAAATGCGTTTTAGACTCATGAAGCTGCCTTATAATAGTAACGGTATTACTGAGGGAATTACATGAATATAAATTTAAGCATGGAAAAGTTAACTTAAAAATCAAACTTTTTAATGTTTAAAAAAATTCAGAAGTTTACAATCTTGTCTATTGGGAATGTTTCTGAGTAATGAAAGCTTAAACAAAAACGTCAAGAATTCTACTATCCTTAATAGATTAGATTGTAGTTATATACATTAATTATTGCCTTGTTGCCATCATAGAAAAAATTACCACTACCGTTCTAAAAAAAAATCGGAAACACGGCCAAAATGTGACACCATTTTGGATAGCGGGTTTTGCCTGTCTTCCGCAAATACGAGTACATATATTCCGAATACTTGGCATACAAAACCGAGGTTTTTTTTTTAATTTTCGGAATACCTCCAAAAGTACATTTGGACACCTCATGAACGAACCCCGAGGACAACCCCTAAGACAGGGATTCGCAACCTTTTCAATGTGGCGAGGATCAAGTTACGCTCTAAAACATCCAGCGAGCACCACTATAATTTTGTAAAAATAGGAGTAATCATAAATAAAATCAAATCAACGTCAAAGTTATTAAAATGTCCTTCCGTAAGTTTAGAAAGAAAATAGGCGAACAAATTAAATTACTGATGCTAGGAAATGAGATTTTCAGCATCGTAGAAGTGCACGGTAAACTGCCAAAGGGTACGGCGGTGCTCGCGAACACCAGGCTGCAGATCTCTGCACTAGATCGATGGGCAAGGACAAAAGTGACCATCGTTCGCATGTTTAATGCGTTCCTCGGTCGTGGATTGATGCATCCACACTCACAGACATCCTTTTTCAAAGTCTAGGCCGCGGAAGGGAATATGGGAATGGACGATATAACAATGACTCGTGTGAATGAGGATTATATATTTTTTGTGCACGGAAAGTGGAACGTAAGAGAACAATGCTCTCTCAATCCTTCTGAACTCCACCGGGTTAGTTGTACGTATGAGGGACCGATTATGCGTTGGCCTCGAGAGAACTTTCCTTACATCCGCGTCTTATGTTAACTTTTGAGTTCGACGCTTGGTTTCTCATTAAAGAAGTGTTATCTGCCACGGCGAGAATAAAACCTTCACTCTATATCGCGAATCCGGATAGCAATTTCGTTTCGTTACACAGCTAAGGCAATCCTAACCGCGACATTTGTGGCGCATGTGTTCCACGGTAGGAAAAACTTCTGGTAAAAGAATTATCTTCGAATTTTTGTATGCCATTCAAGTTTCATGTAGCTATGGCAACAACTGCCGGTAATTTTGCTTTCGTCGGCGATTGAAATTATAAAAATCAAAAAGGATAAAAATGTTGATTTCTTTCGGATATAAAGAGGAATCTAAACTTCTATTTACGAATGTGTTATCTTCAAAATGAGTAACTTTTGAGTGAAAAAGCCAAATTTTAAGCAATAAAGGGAGCCATAATAAGATTTTTAAAGGGTCTAAATATTGAGCTATCATTTTTCAACAAATGGAACTTCCTCGTTTAATCAGTTAAAAGGAATCCGCGAAAGGAATCTTCGTGAAATAGTAATTAGGATTGGGAGTAGACGTAACTCAACTGGCGCGCTAAAAAGGCATGACATTCTAAGTTGAAGTACATCCAGGTGTAGGAGGTTTAATGAGCTTCGATCGACTATCTACACGTTCCATCATATCCAAGTAGGATCTGCAATTAGGTAAACCAATGATAGAGAACGATTAATATGAAATATCAGCAATAAAGCTAAAATTCATACGAACAGAATCGCCACTTTTGGGAGAAGGAGATAGGAATTGACAGCCACTAGGCACACGGAATTATAAAATGGGTTCTACGTGAGGAGTGGGGAAGTTTCCCATCCTCTGTTAAATTATATTACGATGCGCTACGCAACGCTAATCGTGGGCATCGTGTGAATGAGAACAGAAGAATCTCTCATGCTCCATCTACTCCAGCCTGTCAAGTAGAGTCGTCGCCACAGAACGTAATAAACTCAGCTCCAGTTTTACATCGAAGAAGAGGAGCAAAATGCCATTAACTTCACCTCTTCGGGTACAGATACATCATTCCTGTTCGGGATATGAAAAAATGACTAACTAGTTATCAAAATGTAAAACTTCGACTTAAATACCAATATCCATCGATAAATAATAATCGAATAGAATTTTCCTTAGGGAAAAAAGTATAGGAAAACATTAAAATATAAAAATAAAAAAGGAAGGCACATCATAAATTTCTAATGGCGGCTCTCAAAAGTATGCGCGGATTTGGAAAATGAAAGGCCGTCGTGTAAACGGAAAACTCAAAGACACCAAACAAACTAACTTTTTTCAAAGTCGTAAAACACTACTCTTGTCAACTTAAGGCATAAACCATGGTGCCCATGAAAAAAAGAGAAATGTTATTTGGGCACGCAATAAAATCCTTGGACACACCTTCCTTCCACAATGATCTCGAAGTAGAGGCAGGGGGGGTAACGAGAAAACAAACATATTTACTGATAAATAGTTAAGTAAGATAATAACGTTTCATTATTATAAATATATAGTATTCATTAGATATACATTGGTTAGATATTTGCAAAATATTTATAGAATACCAATAATATAAAAACATGACGAGATAATATTTTAATAAAAATTGGTCATCTCCCTTAGGGAGGAGGGGGTAATTATCTCATTACTCCCCCTTTGTATCCGCCATTGTCTCGACGACTAAGCGTCATTCTAGGATGAGCCGTAAAACACAAAGTATCAACCATACAGATTTACTACCGTGAAGGTAAATTTCCTTCGAGTCTTCTAACGGGTTCAATTCGCAACGCACCTTCGGAACGCGATCCTCGCAATCGCCTTGAATTATAAAAAAAAAGAAAAAAGAGAAATGTTATTTGGGCACGCAATAAAATCCTCGGACACACCTTCCTATCACAAGCTGCGCTAATTTTTTTTCTTCCCCGCATCTTCGAAGACCGATTCTCTCCAGTTACCCAGATAATCCCTATCGCGCGAAAAGGAAGACGGGGCCAGCTCTCGGATGCGCGGGAGCTACGCCATCGAGTATTACTCGGAAGTGGTCCATCAAACGCCCCGCGGCGCGTAAAAAGTGGTGTTCACGAATTCTCAGCCGTTCCCATCCGCCCACCCACCTCGGACCCATCCACTCTTAACTCCCAGAAATCGACTCGAATCTGCTTTCGCTCGCTCCTCCGCTAATCTTTTGATCCGCCAGCCGGCATGAAGTTTACGATCGGAGAAGGCAGACATGGAAGTGTGACTTTCTCGCTACGAAGCCGGCGAGCAAACGGGGGGAGGTCGGCAGGAAAGGAATGAGGTCCCGTCAGGAGTACTCGCTCTTCTTAAATCTGAATTCCCCCGTCTGCGAATAGGAAAGAGCTCGGCTCCGATGTCGCTTCGTTTTAAAACCTACTCTTTCTTTCTTTCTGATCGCTTACTCGCATAGTGGTGGTGGGAGACTTCAACGGCCGACCGACTTTCATCCGTTCAATAAGATCAGAGTTGAACAAGGGAGGTTTTATCTCAAGATGGTCTTATCTGAAGCCCTTCATAAAGCTTTTTATTCCTTTCCATTTTACATAGCGTAATCTGTCATTTCTTATGATAGCCTGTGAATCTCCACAAGGAGAAGACAAGATGGAAAAGTATACTCCATAAATGGAATACACCGAGATTTAAAAGGCGTTCTTCATGGGAAATACGTATGAAACGGTATCGAAAGATTGGGTGATTCTCGATTTTTTATCTCCTAAACTATAACTCGTAATTATGTGGTCTTACGGACTTTAGTGTGATAAATGAAATCCTCTATCAGAATAAATTTTTAATCTATACCTTACAGATCATGTAAGAGCTAGGGAGAGGAAAATATGATATCTAATTGTTGCTTGACGGGTGCCATTTAACGAGATACGAGTATAAGTTTATTAAAGTATTTATTTGAAGTGGTAGTTATAATTTATGTGTGCAGTTCAAAATCACAATTGGGAGATAAATTTTAATAAGGATCACGCCTACGTAATTTAATTAAAATCCGTCCAGCGGTTTAGCAGATGAAAGTTATGACAGACGGACGGCCGGACGAGACGTGCCAATAAGGCGTTCTACTACTACCGCTTTACTGGTGAAGAACGCCTAAATATTAGAAATAACGACAATTTAATAGTTTCATTAATAAATGAATAAAGAAACATTCCCTAAAAATAACTTCTAAGGATATTATACTGAAATAATTGTAATTGGTTTTATCCTAACATTAATAATGAATACTTGCGAAAAGGATACACTTATTAAATTTAGTCGCAGTCCACTGTAATTTAGAGCACTTGAATGATAGAACGAGTACTGAGCAGATGGTAAACTAACGCAAATTGTAATAGTAGGAATATTAAATGAAATCTTCTCCAGCCAAACTCGTTTTCTTGGTAACGGCAATAAAATAAACCGAATGATAACATCTTCTCCTGCCAAAAACTGCTACATGCAGATTTCAGATGAAAAATTACTGGAATTTTCTTTATAAATCAAATTACGACTCACAAAATTTTTATGATTTTGGTAAGTAAAACTGCATTATTTGGCAATTGTTAATTAGAAACGACTACAAAAATGGAATTTTCCAACCAAAATACGAATGCCTTCAGAAAATTTCCAAGGATAAGGAGTGAATAGAAGCTATCAAACATAAACCGATCGAAAACCGGACGCCCTTGAGAGAGAATCTCACTGTGAATAAGGCAAAATCGGTCATACTCTCGGAGGAAACATCATTGCAACACACGGCATATAAGCCCTTGACAGAAGTTAAGGGTGCCACGAAAGAAGTGAGGAATTTCCCGAACATTCGGAATTTATTTGCTTTTCGAGATGAAAACAATGAATTAAACATTTAAAGTCCAACAAAATATTTTGATGAAAGCTATTATTCTCGTAAATACTTACATACAGAGTTAAGATAGAGTAGTTTCAGTTAGTCCACCGAATTTTAATTCGCGAAATTGAGTTTCATGAATGCAAGCTTTATAGCTATGAAAATACTAACTTAATTAGCACAATATTTTACAAAAGGCATTTGAAAAACGACAGCTTTCTGAAAAAATACGTTTACAAGTATCTATGACAGTAGTTTTGATTGAAAGCAGTGCGATTTACGTCTACTCTCAAAGCAAGATCATTAAGTGTCTCATGTTAGGACGCAACATCTTTTCCAATATCAATGAAATCAATATATTCAACCTGCTGGACGCAAGTAATAACCATAATATTAATGGCTTTAGGTTCCGCGATTTTCAAAGTTATCCTTTTCCTCTCAATCTCGCTGCCAGCATTCTGTTCAATCAAGGCCAACTCTAATTTATGCTACGTTCTTATTATTATTGATGGTGTTAAGAGGATTCGGAGTTAGTAAAATTTGTTTTAGCGGCTGAAATATTTAACTGCTTTTTAAGGTTTATGATTGAAAGCGGGATGACAATTTCAAAGAGACATTATTTCAAATGCGCAATGAACTACGCACTTCCGAACCATGACACGCTGATACAATCCGAGCAACTTATGGAAACCTTAAATAGCGAAATTAATACAACGAAGAGAGAGGCGGAGTTCTATTTTTCGCCGGTGTTTTACTTTTCACCATATATCTTCCAGAAAGGTACAAGAGAACCCTTTCCGAAAAACCGTCCACGCGTCTCAAACAACAGCCCAAGGTGGAAACGACGGCCTATTTCCATGACAATACTTCCCGCGGCGGATTGCAAAGGATGCCAATACAACAATCAGCGGCTTATTAGTGCGGAAGCGATAAAAAAATCGGCTTTCCTAGATGGGAGAGGTTGGCTAAAGGGGAGGAAGAGAGACATCCGGTAGGAGGATATGGGAGCCTTCTTCGAGATATCGATGCGTGCGATTTTTTATGCATCGCGTGGAGTAGATGGAGAGAAAGAGACAGATGTTCTGAGACCTCTAGTGGAAGAAGTTGGCGTGGAGGGGATATTCGGCGCGGGGCGAAGGGAGGGAGACAATGAGAGGTGATGAAGGGAAGAAGAAAGGGGAGAGAGGCATGGGTGTGAGAAGAACCGAAACAATGGAAGAGCCTCAATGGGGATGCACATAGCATCATGCGACCCACGCCCCACTACTTCCCACACTCCGGCAGCGAACTCTTTCTCAAGTTAAGATAATGCTTTTAATGCAAAACACGGCTCTCGCAATTAAAATACGCACTGCCTACGCGAGCGTCAAGAGGGCGTGTACATCTACCGCCGTACATCTCGCGTTGTATCACCATTAAGGTGGGAGTCGATTCGAGGACCAGCGAAGGGTTGGGAAGGTCACCTGCTAAATTAGAATTATATTTTTTTAATAGCATGTGAATTCCATGCGCCTAAAAATCGAATAGTTTTTATAGTATCATCACATCTGTCTCGCAACGAAATTATATAAGGCACAAAATGGCCGGTTGATCGGTTAAGGAAGGGTATTCTTAAAATCTTGAATTGAAAATTACATCATCCCCGAGAAACCATCAAGTAACCGATAATTATTTTGCTTATTATAGATTAAAGAGACCAAATGTTTTGATAACTAGTGCACACGAAACTGACATCTGAGAATGAATATTTACATTGTCTAAAAACATTTATTCTTTGAGATATAGATATATAAAAAGGACACACGCACTTGTGATGATTTAGCGTATTAAAGTTACATTCTAAGTATACAGTACGATCCTAAGGCCAAGCATACCTCTTAGAGATAAGGCCACAACAGCTAACCATCGGAACATTCCCACTGGTGAAAAGTAATCAAAAGTACCAATTGTTTATAATTTATTTGTCAGAGGATGTAAACAAAAACTCTCGAAAGGATGTTCGAATAGAAAGTGATGAATCACAACATTGAAAAAAGAGCTAACTTTTTGCTACAGGAAGGCGTGTGTTATCGTGCGAGTGAAATCAATTGGAGCAAGCTATCGTTCGATCGGGACTGGCATATAATGAAACAAGTTAAACCTTTCCAGTCCCTCCATGATCTCTGCAGTTGCTTTTCTTCAAGGAATAAACGAAGGTGAAACTCGCACGGCATTTGCGTTCTTGGCAGAGCTTCCTATTGGCGCCCTTACTCACTAATGAAATGTCCTAAGTAACAGAGCGATCGAGGTGGAAGTCCCACGTCATTCGATCAAGAAAAGGCAACAAATACGAAGGAAGGAGTAATAAAACAGTATGTGTATGACTGCAAGCACGGGCTGGGAATTCCAAAATAAATTAATATATTATAAACCAGTGGTTATCAACCGGGGTGAGGTGAGGGTTATTAAAGAATGGCATCTATATATTTAGTAAATTCACAGTATTTCATATTTTGGCTTAGGAAATTTAATAAAATCAGGGTATCATTAATAAAAGTGACAAAGTTTTTTCATTTAATCTCAAAAACAGGGTAACGCGCGTGTGTGCTTCTTTAAACGGGCGAATTTTTATCTGTATGTATATATTTATCTTTAAAGGTGGTTTGAATAAAATGGAACTGAAAATGGGGTGTGTGTGTTTTTGGCTAATCAACCTCTTGGATTATTATAGTGAAAATGGGGTGACTCAGACAAAAAATTATTGATACCAACCGCTATAAACACATCACTAATAGGTTATTAAATTTATTTCGGTGCACGAGAACTACAGAATCTTGCTTGGCTATGGGATGCCATCGGCCTTCAACCAAAGTTATTTTTAATAGCTGCCTAACCCACACCCTACCTGATGGTAATTTCGTATTTATCTCGTAACACCATAACTCAAAAGAAACATAAATAAAGCTGCATCGAAACCATGCGATGAATAGAATTAATGAGCTCATGCGTCTATTGCGTTTAAAAGTGTTTTGTGAGGCGAAAAGTGTTTTTATTTCGAGTAATCCTATGTTCTGATACCAACGGTTAAGATAGTATTTTCAATTCATAATTTTACAGACACATTTCGGAGTTTTTCATTATTTTCACAGATGAACATCTGGAGATTTGTAGCCTTGAGATGGAGGAAAACAAAGTTATTTTTCTAATATTAATTAACCTGGGAATTGAAAGATCAAAAAATCTTCTAAAACGTTGCAATTTTATATTCGACTCACGGTATTAATCCGAAAATTTTGAGTTGGGTGAGACACTTCCTCTCAAATAGAGAACAGATACTAGTTACCGAGGGGAGTCGCGTTTGATGTTTCACTAGGAAGTGTATTAGGCCCTATATTATTCTTAATATACGTAAATGATATCTGCTCGGTAGTTCGTAGTAAAATCAGGCTTTTCGCAGATGACACCGTCGTATATAGAGAGATAAAGAACTGGATGAGCAGAAGTCACTGCGGGAAGATTCACAAGCTATTTCCGCGTGGTGCAAAGAATTGCAAATTGAAATAAATTACTGTAAATATTCCGTCGTAACTTTCTGGAAAGAAAAGAACAAAGAGATTTCAAGTACAAAACTGATGGACTGAATATCCAGGCAGCTGAGTATTTTAAATATTTAAGAATCACCAATTGTCACGATCTTTCGTGGGTTATAAGCGCAGCTAACAAGAAATTGGATTTCAAAGGCATAATAATAAGCAATAGTATAGACAAAGTACGAGAATGGATTATTCATCATTACTTAACCACAGGACGAATATGCTTCAATTATAAGGGATACGTATGAAAAGGGTCAAATACTTGAAGGACTAACGTAAATTGGAAGAGACGATATTGACAGTAAAATACGTAAGATCGATTGTAAGACAGAGCGACATCGAGGCTAGTTTTCTTCCGAGGGCAATACGGGATCATAGAAGGAGAATCAAACTTTCGAGAGAAAATTGTTAAGAACGTTTTGGCGTACTGCGGCCACTGCCATTAAAACTTTTGCGAATTTAAGGTTTACGTGCAGATGTAGACGATTCTTTCACTTCGTCGATTCAAATCAACTAAGAAACGTTACACGATCAACCAGAAAACATCCGTAGCCTACTGCAAACTTAGACAACGAAACGGGAGTGCGAACATTTTTACGTTCACGCAGGGAAAGAGTTACTGAATATGATGTTCACGATGTACTCTGTACACCCGCCTGATGCCTCTTCAGCAGCGGGTTTGACGGAGTGCATCGCGTCTTAAGTCCAATCCAGTCTCCTTGGCCGAGGAATGCGATGGGCGAGGCGAATGGCAGGGGGAGCAGGAGCGAGCGAGAGGGGAGGCGGGAGTAGGATGGAGGGAGAGAGAGAGGGAGAGAAAGAGAGGGAGAGAAAGAGAGGGAGAGAGAGGATGGAGGGAAAAGGGCAGCCGCGGATGGCCACGGCGGATGAAGTCGCGTGGGATGGCTGAAGAGGCAAGGCGACGGGCGGCACAGGGCGATCGGCGCTGGGTAATTGGAATGGCGCAGTCTCTCGAGGAATCGGAATGGAGCGGCGAGGGAGTGAGATTGATACAAAGGCTTCGTCGGGGGTGGGATGGAGATTAAGCGGCGAGGTGGAGAGGAGGGGGGAGACATTGGGTCCGAAGGAGCGGAGGCGGCTGTGAATAGCTCAGATGGGCGGGGTCGGTGGACCTAGAAGTCCTTGCTCGACGTGAGGCTGGCATACGTGCTGACCACCGTTCTCAAAGAGATCGCCGGGGAGATAATTGCGCGTATGCCACGAGTTCTGATATCGGATATGGCGCGGAGAGGTATATGAGGCGGGAAAACTGCTCGGTGAGGCGTAGTTGGTTCGTCACCTAATTTCGTCTAGTTTCTGCCATCTACATATTTATCTTCTTTTGGCCATCTCTATGGAATGAGATTTTTACAGGCGCGGTGAATGCATTTAATCGTTCTTTGCGCAGAAATTAAATGGTTTAACGATTGAGAACAAACATTGTAAATAAATATCGGATGGACGAAAGTCGAGTTGGATTTTGTGCGATCTGATCAGACTTTTAGAATAGGGTAGCATAAAAAATTACTTCAGTTTCGTTAATGAATTGGTCTTCATAAATCCACGAGAAAATAATCGAGAATCCTCCGCATGCAATTCTGTTGATTGAAACGAATGACAATTTCGCGACCAGAAATACACTTTTACGATTCATAAATGTGCGCCAGAGGAGTTCAATTTGACCTAACAAACTGTCGAATAATTAGGAAAATGGAAATTCCAACTGAAGTAAGCTGCAACTTAAGTTCAATAAGCAATTTCTTCCAATCTAAGTGGCAGTGTGATAACTGTTTCCAGCCATGAAAGAGTACGCAGAGCCTTCAAACCTCGGTCCCTGGGATTAGCGATAAGAAAGCAACAAGAAAGAAGCACGCCAATGCCGTATCGCATAAAAACCTTTGTTCGAGGCATTCAGGGAGTTTTCAAGGATGCAAAGTCTGCAGAAGGCAATGCAACTTGCCTTCCAAACGTTTATCAATCGGACTGACATTTTCCGCATACGAGGGTACAAGCAACGAAACATAAAAAATTCGATCTCCAATTATTCTTAGTTAAGGAAAAAAACCGTGTCTTCAGCAGTATAAATTACGTTCACAAAAGCAGCTTATATTATCTCAGCCTTCCTAAGGAATTACAGATTACTAAGACAGTGATACATTGATAAATAGCTTAGAAACAACCAGATTCACTACGTCACGTACCGTAAATCTATGACCTCGGTGCGATTCTAACCCTCGTGACCTCACCGTCGGCGGAAAGTCACGCTACCTTCTCCTTCGTCGAGGTCGGAAAATGTGATGGAAGCGAACACTTAAAAATCAATCCATGGACACTCGTAAAATGGATGAGGAACATTTAGCAGCAAGACACTGGACAAGATCCAAATTATATTGACATAAATCTATAAATTTCGCTCGAGAATGTGTATGAACTTATGGGTTTCAATATCGATAAACCATTATCTCGGGTAGAGTGCCCTTCGTATATGACTATCCGCAATACTTTAAGTATCGTAAATTAACATAGGCCATGTGCAAACATCCGTAAAGCATACTATTTCAGCTCTCTGGATACAGTTCATAACAAATTTACTTAGAATTACACATAAAAAACTTCTTAAAAATAAATTAAATTACATTTCAGATATTTGAGGCAGATTTTTTTCTTTTGGACTATTTAAGTGGACACATCCATTTGCAATCTTCAATGAACCGATACATACAATGAATGAACAAATACTAATATGAAAAGAGATTTTTAAAATTTGATGACAATCGGTAATAAGCACAGACTTTGGCTGAGCAACGACCAAAACATGAAAGGAATTTACTTTCTATTCAAAATATTCTTTCATCATTAAAAAGAACGAGAAAAAAAGAGTGAGGTCACGTGAGGCCAAGATAAAAAAGAAACAAATGAGTCTAAAAGGCGCGAGATGGAGCGTGGGGTGGAAACGTGCTCGGCGCCCATAAATCTAATGAAGCAGAAGTATGCGCTAGCTGCCGGTAGAGGTGAAAGGGGGAAAAGGTAGACCATTTCGACCAATGCCAACACAGCGGCGAGGAGTGGCGACGAAGTAAAGACGGCATGCGATGACAGAACGTAACCACGATATCGTCACGATTGAGCAGGATGGCAGAATTCGCGTTCTCAATCGCTAGATTTTGAAATGCAATGCCGGAGAAAACATCTGATCCGAGGGGGGGGGAATTCATTCTCCGGGAAATTGAGGCATAAATGTTTGTTTACGTAGCTTTAACGAAAAAGATGCTTTAGAGATTACAAACTGCGCTGAAAAAATTCGTCTTTTTACCAATAAGTTCTTTTGTTTGACCGCAATGAAGGCCTACTCTATCGTCCGACCGACTGCTGCTTCGTAAGGTCGAAGGCAGTGTCGGCGATGAATGACCTTTTACGCGCAGCGCCAAGTCCGTGCCCTCGTCGTTAGAACACGAACCCGCGACCACATGATCTAAAAGAGAAGTCACGACATCCGTCCCCTGAAACCAACCGATGCCATGCAGTTTGATATTATGTTTCATAATAAGTAGCACTTAGAGCTTTGATTAGGAGCGGGTGTGGTTGCCAGTAATATTTGTGTTCATCGGCAGCTAAGCCGCAAATATGAAACGCATCGACGGAATGGCAACCGATTTCGTGATTTACTGTGCACCAAACAGACAACAGAATTATCAGTAAAGGAAATAATACGTTCAAAGCCAGAATTTTATTGGATAAAAATTATTTGCAGTCTCTGAAGACGAACTAGAGAAGCTTAAAAAAATTTCAATCAAATTTATCAATAATAAATCTTTAAATACTGCAAACGGTAGAAGTTTAAAATTAATCCCGACTAGATGGAAGCCGCAACTAACACTATAATCAATCTATTTCAGTACAAATTTCGCAAATGAAAACCATAACAATTAAGTTTGAATAGATCACAAAGTCATTAAAAATATAATTTATTTAAAACAAACAGGTTTCCCGAATTGCATGTGCTATAGGATGTAATGACAACAACATACGACCATAATCTCGGCAGGATTCGAACCCGCGTCCTTAGCATTGGGAGCCAGACTCGCACCGTCCCTACTCCAAATGAAGGATGCAGTCAATAGGTTTCATAATATTAACCTAACCGAACTCCAAACATCACGAAAAACAGCGAAATCAGTCAGCCTTTCAACAACACAATCTGGCTTAAAGCTGTGTTGCTAAGCGCTGTGTATTCAGCGCCCTGGCAAATATCCATCCACTTTTAAAATATTTTACATAAAATGCTACTTAGGGCTTCTTTCAACGCCATATGCGGTCGTATTCAAATTGCTAGGTATAACATTCACACCAACTACAACCATTTTGGGACGATTTTCCTTAAATATTTCCTTACTGCCAGTAATTGAAACAGCAATGTCTCAGATGATTTTACATCATTTGAGTATATCTCTAAATAAATTATTATTCGATTTATCAGACAAGCACTTTCTGAAAACATAAATATAAAGTTTTGAATTGAAAAATCCGGAGACTAATTTATTAACAGCAAGGGGATTAACTCAGGTAATACGAAATTGTTTTGTATTTTTTATTCTGGATAAAAAATTAAAATATATTATCAAGATATATTGAAGGGAAGAGCATATTTTGTAGTTTTTTTATTCGGGGAAAAATTAAAATATATATAGGTATAATGAGGGGGAGTGAAAAAAGGACTGGGCATAGATGGGACAGATATCCGCGGTATCGGCCTTGGTGCAAGACATCTGATTCGCAGAGCGAGGCGAGGCCACCGGTTCAAGCTCCATCAGGGGCACTCGCTTTTATCGCGTGAAATCATTTTCCTATCATTCGTCCACAAAATTACCTCCGTGTTTTGATGCTAACAGTTATAACATTGCTAATGTAAACGAGAAATGATGACATGTTGTTACGGTAAAAATCACCGGAAATGCCTCGGGTACGTGATAAGTCGAAATTCCATAGAAGGAACCCGGATTGGGTACTTTTGTAGAAGGAAAGGTATGCATTAATAACTGTAAAATTAGCCGCCTTTGGTACGAAGGACCTGGAGGTGAACCCGAAGACTATTAACGATATCGTTAAGTTGCTTAATAACTGCCCGCGTCTGAGAAGAGTTCCTTCGAGGAACATATAGCTGCAGTTGAAAGGTTTCATTTGAGTTAAAAGTTTAAGTAGCATGTCTGGAGACTGACATTGGAAGTTGGCAGAGATTGCAAGCCCGAATCCCGACATGGAGGTTCGTATCCGAAGTTATTGCTCATACAGTCAATGTAGTTGATCGTATTTTCAAAACGGAGAGTTTGGTAAATATATTAATAAAATACCGCAATATCTAAACGTGAAGAGTAATACATTTTTAAAAGGCAACGTTAAATGCTAATAATTAACAAATTTAGGGTCCTGGCCACAGATATTAAAGAAACAAATTCGACATTATTGACAATTAATTTTGATTCACTAACCACGCAATTATTTTGAAAAGAATGAACTGCGCCAAAGTAAACCATAAAAAGATTTCTAAATGTACCAGATCTAAAGTTTTACCCATCAACGGTTAAGATTAAAAATAAAAACTTTGAGAAATATATTTCTCATTATAACAGGGAATATATTACTGATCTTTGAATGAATATAAAACACCTTTTTAAGTTATAGATCAGTAACTTTCCCAGAACGATTTTTCCAAACATTTAAAATTCAGCTTCTATATTCATTAAAAATTTTAGGATCAAATAAATGAAACGTTTCGCTATATCTGTTTAGTGAAAAAATCTAACCCGAAGATATTGACGTAACTTATCCAAGTAGGAAACTTTTTATTGATCGTAATCTCATGCGCATAAATTTGAAACGAACCTCTGTAAACACAATAACCATTTTCCGAATAAAAATAGATAAAACTAAACTTTCATCCCTTCGAAGAGTCACCGTAAACTAAGGAAATGGCAGTGAAATTTCGCGCGATTCCCATAAACCCTTTCTGCGCTATTAGTTAGCCCCGAACTAAAAAGGGAGAATGACAGCCAATCCTGTCAGTAGATGGTAAACACGCCATCGTGAGCCAACAAGAAAAGAACCGGATCAATTCATAATCGGTAGCAGAAGGATGAGTAATCACTTACCTCCTGTGCATCCCTCCGCCCCACCCGGTACCAGACACGGCACAATATTCCCCGGGAAACCGTCACAACACAGTCATGGAATCAAACAACACACCGTCACTAACGATCAGAGCTCTCCACGGAAATGAAAATTAAAACACCGTAATCCGAAAAAAGCGAATTTCGCCTCACAACGTGAGGTTTCGACTGCAATGGAAACTGCAACGTGGAAGTCGCGGCCAAAGCAGCAACTGCTGGCGAAGACGCACTTCCACTACACCTGCGCGCCCAGCACACAACTCTGTGTTCTACCTGGGAGCCCTCTAGCTCGGCCGACAGGTAAGAGTAGGTAAAGACAAGAGGGAGGGCACGGAGGGAGCGCTACGAAGAGGGTGGGGAGGTGGGGCGTAGTAAGGGGAGGGAATGGGAGGTACGTCATGGAGATGGTAAGAGAAAAGTGGTGGGGGAAGGTAGAGGAGACTGTGGGGACGGGCCTGAATACCACGGTACACCAACCTGTTTTGCTAGCCTCACCGCCAGGTCTCCCTCCAAGGGTGGAGTGTTGGATAGGCAGGGCTGCCATGTTGTAAGGGGGACAAGTCGGATGTGCCGCTAAGGCTTGGCAACGTGGTTGGGTAGAGAACGGCCGTGAGAGAAAAGAATGGGAAGGAATGAGGGAAGTTGACGTGAGTTGACGTTTCTGAAAGCATGGAGAAAGAGGATGGGGGCTGAAATGTCCGCGGAGAAGGGAATGGCGATAAAATGTTCAGGATGCTGCGATTTGGTGGGTGGACGGGGGGAGTTTGTGAATAATTTACTGATGGTCTATCTTAATGATTTGTAAATATTTATACTGCAGAAGGATGTAAAGGGACAATGGCAGAGGTTTGCTGGCAAGTTCGTGCGGGTTATAGAATGATTAATTTTCCTGTTCGATTGACTATCCACGTTATTGAGGAGTTGTGGCGACGTCTCACTGGACATTTGTGTAGTCTATATATAAACAATTTAAACGGAACGACAATATCGGCAAAAGTGGGCAGTTGAAATTCATATATAAACAATTATTGATTCAAATGTAGAATAACCCTTGAGTATATTTCGAAATTTGGGGTTAACAATTTTTATGTACCAGATCTTCCTGAAAAATAAAAGTTGCTTAAATCATCTACCAACAATAGCCAAAATTTGACGTGCAAAAGTCAGTTCATTAATCGACAAAAATATATTGGGTCATTTCACATCTATATCGGTGCGTTTGTATCACCTGGGTAAATGAATAGTCTCTAGCATATAAGTAACGTTACTATTTATGTTATTATAATATTTTCTTTACTATAGACAAATAATAATTTAAAAAGATTCAGAACAAATCAGTTTGCATAATAAAACACTCGGGTATTGATAAATCAACAAAATAGTATGTAACGTTGACTGGAAAGCAACATGAAACGGCCTTATTTTAACCAATGAATAAATGGTATAATTTAGAAAAGCAGATCATGAGGAAGTTAATAACTCGTTCATTTGGTCAAGTGAATCGATTGTTTCTATGCATCCAAAGTAAAAGCGATTTTACTACATTTTTATTAGTGTTTTAATTGAATTGAACGTAGTAGAAGTTCTATATTCCATATTTCTGACGCAAAACGAGAACTTACATTACTTATTATAAATTTATTTTTCTAACCTTTTCGCCTTGTAGGTACGATTTGTACTACAATACTGCGATGAATCAATTAATTTACATTTTTTTCTGCTACCACTTATTATGAATGCAATACACGCAAGAATGTGGAATTAACCGCTCATTATAAATATCGTTTTCATTTGTTTGCCTTTGTCAGTTGAGTAACAAAAATGGCAATTTTGAATAAATCAATGTTGCTCGTTATACGCTACATAGTGATTATTTAAGGATAAAACTACGAAGTAGACTTAAATTTCTTAGTCAGTAATCATGTATTGGAAAATATGAGAGTCTATGTTCATTAGCAATAAATTTACGAGTTAAAAAGTTTGAACTTCCCACGTATGTGACAGGAAGATTTCTCATATAGCAATCATCTGAAGTTTCTCATACGTTTTTGTCTACTGTCAATTAAAATGACTTGGAATGCCTTGTTATATTTGACCTTTTGGTCAAAGTTTATTTTTATGAAATAACATGAAATTATTAGCCAATTAATAACATTAACTTCGCAGTAAGTACCATATAAATATATAGGATTAACAGCATAATGATGTTACAAGTTGTTTATATTTACTAGTGGCATAATATATTTTGTTTTGTTATTATAACATTCTCCTGCGTTTATTCATCTTATTTCAGAAATGGCGTTGTACTTTGATTACAATGCTAAATGCCCTTATAAAGATTCCGTGCATGTAGGGGTATCTTTACATGAAAAACATCCTCTTCTTGCTGTATCCTCATTTAACGATGACAATGGTGGTTTTATATTCATTTCTAATGAAGAGGTAAGTGTGAATGTATATCTAACCACGTTAATCATTAATTCAGGTTTTTAATATTTAATTTGGTGTATAATTGTACATTTGTTAAAGCTTGTTCTATGTCTGATTGAGAACTTAATTTGAAAAAGTTGAATTACAGCTTGGTGTAAATTATGTTCAAACTAATATTTTAGGGAGAATTGTTGGAAGGAGTGAGCTTCCCAACGCATCCATCAGCCCAGGTAACTTCGCTCGCCTGGCACCCAACAAGGCTTCAACTTGCCATTGGTTGGGAAAATGGAAATTTGCAGGTATGGACTGATGGCCAGGAAGAATTCAGTTCTGTCGATTCACCTCACCGTGATCCTGTTATCCTCTTACAATGGAGTAATCAAGGTTTAAGGCTCGTTTCTGCTGACACTGTAAGTTGAAATAAACTTGAAGTCTGAGTATAGTTTATTTAGCTCACTAGCATATTAATTATAAATCTCATTAAATTTTCTCAAGATAAAAATTAATCGCATGGTGTGTTGGATTACTAGATTTTAAATCTCATTTAGTCAGATTTTGTTATATTAATTTAAAGGACGAATGTATTACAAAAGTGTGCAATTTCCTTTTTGAAATTTTTATTATATAAGTTTATCATAAAATTAAATTTAGATGTTGATTTTAGTTCTACAGATATATTATTTTTTCTATAAACCTGCAGTGTTTTATTTTCTGGATTTTCATTTTTTCATTTTTAATTTTTATCATCTGAATAAATAAAATATACAACCATGAAATAATGCCTTGTGAAACATTTGCTAGTTCTGAAGGAATATATTTAATATTCTTGTTCTATAGTAAGATTCTAGGGTTGAAATTTGTATCCTAATTTTATGCCATATTTTTGTCATTGCCTGCTTCTCAATACATTCAGTACATCAAGGAAGAAATCTTTATAAAATATTTATGAAAACTAGAACTTCAGAGATGACTTCTTTCAGTAAAAATTTTTAGTTTTTATTGCAAATGTTTTTCTGGCTTCTGTTTGCTGAATCATAATTTCAATCTTATAATATTCAGAAAAATTAAAAAATAGCAAATTTTTACATGTGAAAATATATAGTAGTTGTATAGCCATTATCTTCTCTAGGTTGTATAGATGTATAGTTTTTATAATAAAACTTTGGCATTATACAATTAAAATATATTCATATTACAAGAGAAGATTTTAGACATTTGCTGCCCTTGGTAGTGGGATAGTTAGCATGGCTTGCTCCCAAGGTTAGGTTTGAATCCTGCTGAATGCATGCCTGCAGGGCCGGCATGATTATTTGCAGGGCTTAGTTCGATAGTGAATGGGGGGAGGGGGTCCCATTTATGTAGGTATATATAGCTGTATGTGTATATATCAGGACTAGAATAGGAAAAGCAAAAGCGGCTTTCAGAAGAAAGAAACACCTACTTATGGGGAATTTAAGGGAAGATATCTGCAAGAAGTTCATAAAATGCTATGTTTGGAGTATAGCTTTGTACGGGGCAGAAACATGGATGCTAAGGAAAAATGATATCAAATACTTGGAAAGCTTTGAAATGTGGACTAGGAGGAGAATGCTGAAGATAAAATGGATGGATAGGATGAAAAACGATGAAGTCCTACGAAGAATAGGAGAAAAGAAGCGAATGATTATACATACTATTAGAAAGAGGAAGGCAAACTGGGTTGTACATTACCTGAGGAGAGAGAGTATGATTAAAGATGTGTTAGAAGGAAAACTAGATGGAAAGAGGAGAGGTTTCAGCTGATAGACAATTTGAAAGGGAAAGAGATATGAAGAGGACAGCGGAAAATAGGAGTATATGGAGAAGCAGGTTTGACCATGAATAATCACGGACCTGTTCCGGACACACTACCTATGATGATGATGATATATCTGGTGGTGCAAAAAATGATGTTTTTAAAGGACAATGGTAGTTTTTTAATAAAAAATATTTACAGTTAAAATTAATTTTTAGTAGAAATTTTATTGTTTTAAAATCTGGTGGTATAAATGTTTCTTAATGTAACATAAAACAATACCATAATGGAATAGATATCAAATGTGTAATTAAGAAATTAATATAATCATATATAATTACACAACATGAACGATCATCTATCACAGATTTTTATAAAATCACATAATCAAGTAGTTTTATTAAATATGTGGGAATATATTTCAAAAATAATTTTTCTCACTCTTTTTGCTGGAAATTCTTGACTTATCATCAAAATTTTAAGGTTTTTGCTATGTCGTTTTTTATTGATAACATTGCAAGGGAAATGGATCGCTCTTGACATAGTGTGAATCTTTTTTTTATTTACTCTACACTACACTCTTACTCTCTATGCTCTACTCTACACCAATGGTCCTAAACCTTTTGCCGACCATGAGTCACATTTAATATAAGAAGTATCTGGCAAGCCACCTACGAAATGTACGAAAGGTAGTACATTACAAATAATACAGTGGCACCCCAACATACAAACGTAATGAGTACCATGAAATGTGTTCATAAACTGAATGTTCATAAGTTGAATTGGTTTTTCCATTAGAAATAGAGTTAATTTTGTTAATGCATTCCTGAATCATCAAAAATCAATTTCCACGTATAAAGAAGGTAAAAATTGCGCTATCAATACATTAGAATTGAGCCTTGTGCAGGGCCCATAATAAAGTGTGGGGCTCTGTTCCAGGGAACTGACTGAACATGCCTCATGCTGGCCCTGCATGCCTGTATGTAATCATCTTTGTTATCGTTATTGCACTCATTGTAATGGGCTGATAATGGGTATTTATTAGCTATTAAAATAAATAAATTTGAACTCGACCCTTTTCTGCACCTAAGCTGTGGTTCCCCAGCAGGACAGAAATTCCTATGTAACATTAAAATCACCGTATTCCAACACGGCATCATTTTATGTTATCTCGCAAAACAAAATTTTTGAGCCTTGGGCATATTAATGAGGCTATGCATATATTTTGTCACAGTTTTAATGCGGGATATTGGATGGATTATTTATAGCTTATTTGAGTTGGCTAGGTTGGTTTTGGTTGGATGGGTTTTATTGTGTTTATTGAGACATACATCACTTTGGCATAATTTCATTAAAATAAATTTTACAATCTAAATAAAATTAAATGGTATTTTTAATATGGTTTCAGGGCTGAATTATACAGGGTGTTCATGAAGTCCGTGTGCACTTTAAAAGTTTAATATTTTTGGTAGTATATTTGATAAAAACAAACTCTAAACTGTATTTAAAAGATAATTAAGTTAAATTTCTAACGAAGAGAATGTTCATGGTTGTAAGTTTTTTTGCTAATAATAATTTACTTTTTATGACAGATTCCTAAACCTACTAAATGGCTTCAGTAGATGAGAAAGTAAACTGTGTGCTCTGGCTAGCAGAGCTAAAGTGTGTATCAGCTGTTAGAATAAGACTCACTGCACATTACAAGGAGGAAGCACCACATCAAAATTCAATTTCCAAATGGATGAACAAGTTTAAAGAAACAGGTTCCGTAAATGACAAACCGAGATCTGGGAGGCCTGGAACAACTGGGGAGACTGTAGCATCTGTGAGTGAAGCTTTTCAGAGAAGCCCATGAAAATCGCTAAAACTAGCCATTCCAAAAACAAGTGCACAAAATTCTCAAAGTGAAATTGCATAAGTATCCCTATAAGATTCAAGTGCATCAAATGTTACAGGAAGAAGGCTACCATGCAAGGTTAAGTTTCTGCGACCAGTTTAAAGAAAAGATTCAAGAGGATACTGAGTTTCTTGATAGCCTTATGTTTAGTGACAAAGCAGCATTTCACATTAGTGGCAAAGTCAACCACCACAATTGTCGCATTTGGGAGACAAAGAAGCCTCAGGAAATCTGACAACATCAAAGAGATTCCCCCTAAATGTGCTCTAGGAAAATCGGAAATAATTGGTCCATTCCTTTTTGAAGAAACAACAATTAATGGCGAGCGTAATCTTGAAATGCTGCAAAATTATTTTATTCCCAAATTGACACAATCAGGTCTTTTACGCAATACTATCTTCCAGCAGGATGGAGCGCCATGCCACTATGCTCGTAATGTACGACACTTCTTGAATGATGTTTTTCCAGAAAAATGGATCTGCAGAGGCGGGCCAACTGTTTGGCCACCTCGCTCACCTGATTTGTCCCCTTTAGACTTTTTTTTTATGGAGACATGTTAAAAGCACAATATACTTCTCGAAACCTCGTTCTTTGGAGGAACTCTGCGATAGAATTACACATGTGATTGACAGAATAACTCAAGAACAGCTGGAGAATGTTTTCAAGGAGCTGATAAATCGGATTGAACGTTGTATCCTAACGAATGGCAGCTATGTTGAACTTTAACACTCTGAAAGTTGATTATGTTAAAATTTAAATAAATTATCTTTTAAATACCATTTACAGTTTGTATTTATCACATATACAACCAAAATTATTAAACTTTTAAAGTGCACGCAGACTTTATGAACTCCCTGTATATTGACATATTTGAAGATGGCATTCTCAGGGTTCATTGGTTATAGACCAATTAGTGCCATTCTTCCCTCAGCTTAAAATGCTTGCTATTTTTCTCTGTGGCTATTGATGAATATTTTCTGCCTTCTTTTAAAAATTTTGTTGTTGTTAGCTATGGTTTTCAAAAAGAGTACTTTTGTGTTGTCTCCATTTCTGGGAACACATATTAATTTTTATAACAAAATGTCTGATTTAATCTTAATTCAGTATTAAGATGATACAGACTTGTAAAAATATGTACTTGGAAGGATTACAGTATTGAAAATAATGCTAAAATGTACTGATATTTTAAGAGCAAGGTCGCATGAGATTTTAGTATATATAAATCTGAAGTAAAATTGATAAAAAGGGCTAATGTTGACCTACTGTTTCAGGTAAAGCATTCAGTACCATAAGCCAGAATATTGGTTTCTTCTTTTACGCCGCCTTGCATTTATTCTTTAAAACTGTATAAAATGTAATTTTAATGATGCTTTGATTGTTTATTTTCAGACTGGATCAGTTATTGGCTGGAAAGCAGACACATGTGGTAAACTCCAAACAGTATTTCATCACGAGTTGAAAGATCCTGTGAGTCAAATTACATTTCGAAGAACCTCAGCTTCATCAGCTATTGACTTCAGGTTTGCGAATTTTTAAGAAAAAATAACTGTCTTTAATAAAAGATCGAAATTTTCAACATCAGTAAAATTTGTTGCAGTGGGCTTGCTCGTGCTGCTGTTGCTGGTGATGAAAAAGCCTTGGATATGTTCAGTGATTGGAGACCTAAGACAGCTGGCCAAAGAAGTGCCTTTCTGTCTGAACAGACCGATAATCTGTGCTTCTTTTGTGGATCCATATCTGGTATACATATATAGAGAGAATATTTTCCGGTTTCAACTTGGCAGTTTTTCTCCATGTTTCTGATTGACACTAATTTTGTAATAAATATGTTTTCTTCTTTCTTTTTTATAGGTGTGATTTATTACATTAAAGATAGTGGCAGCTGTGAGGAAGTTCTCCATGCTGAAGGAACTATTAAGAAACTTCTCTACCATGAGTCAAAAGATTACCTTGTCGTTATGACAGATAAACTAAACATCTCACAGTTTCATGTTGATAATGATGGAAAAATTTCAGAAATAATGAAGGTGATTAATTTGATTGATGTATTAATTGAACACTATTCCATATTGATTTCAACACTCATTATTATGATTGTCTTTTAATTTGTTTTTGCATAAATAATATTTTTTAATTTAAACAAAAAATGACGAATTTAATATTGACATCTAATAAATGAGTAATTGAATCTTAATTATCGCTGTATTGTATCTAAATCTTGTTTCTGCATTGCTCTTTTATTAAAGGTTAAAATAAATGGCCGTTCTTCAGATGCTAGTTTAGTTTGGGCTGGAGAAGGACTTTTGGCATTCTCTGCTGGTGAGCCTACAGTCAGGTGCTGGGATCTTGAGACTGGAGAAAATTATGTATTGCCAATGGAAGTAGTTGCAGCTCCATCCTCTACTCTGCCAAACTCATCCACACTTACCCATCCCAATGAATTTTTTACCTCAATAGCATACTATGATAAAAAGAGTAAGTGTAATTTTCATTAAAAAGTTTGATCTAATTTGCTTAACCTTTATCTGCCTAACATGTCTGTTCATACATTTTTGGTTGCGCTTTGACGTTTTTGATAGTAAATATTGTACAAATTAATGTATAAAATTGTAATATAAAGGTCATTTACAATGCATTAGGTATATTTTGACTAATGAATTAATTTAAAATGAATTAATAAATAAAAACAATCAGATTCCATGAAAATTAGTATTCGAATCTGGAGCAAAATCAAAAGATTGTTCTAATAGAAAGAGACCTTGTCCAGGGTTCATAAAATCATATTTTACTGTTTTAGCTTTCTGTTTTGGAAAACTCCCTTGCTTACCAAATTTTCGCGAAATGTCATATTTTTAAGAATGCAACTATGACTCTAACCAAGGGATAATTATGTATAATTATAACGTTTAGCAGTGCTGGTTTTTGGGTTCCTCCGCCTTACTCTCAAAAGCGTTTTTGATGCCTCAAAAAATACCTCAAAGGAATGAGATCCAGACTATAATAAAAAACCTACCCTCAACCTCTCAAACTGTGAAGAAAGTCTTTGTAGGAAGTAAACACAGACCCAAATTCATTTGGAAATCCTCAACAAGTAGAATTTATGACCCTTTAGTGAATAGACGAGAGGTTTGCAGCGAGATGTTTCTAAGAAAGATGGTCAATAGGTGCTAGCTTTTTGGTTCCTCTGTAAATTATGCATATAATAAAGGAAGGAATGGAGTTATCTGACGGGACACATACCGAAGATTTTTCCCAAGAGAGAAAGACCCAATGTTTGACACATTGAAACGGTCTCGTCTGAGAGTTTAAAGCAAGTGGTTGTTTGATGTGTCATGGCCTTCGACACACTCCACTATGGAAGGCATGTCCTCAATGAGTGTGGTAGTGATTCATAAAGGTAATATAAATTTTTTAAGCTGTAAATTACTCAGACAATTTTTTATTGTTTTAAAATGATAATACTGCAACCAGCTCACAAAATTAATATGCTTAATTTTAATTACCAAATTTAATTAGGTGATAAGGTTAACCAATATTTACGATAAAACATGCACATTTATTGGCTTTCAGTGGTCTACATTAAATTATTAGTTTTATTTTTTGAACATTTAATATGGGATAAAGGCATAAGCACTGACTCTGATGCTGGGGAAATTTGGCAGCTGTTTGCACTATGAGCATAATACTGTCTTCTAAGTGTGGAATAGAGTATAGGGCCAAACTCTCTGACATGCTTTCACACTTAAGAAGCTATAAACCCTGAGAGGAAGCTCAAACCCATAATATTCAACATGCTCATCATTAGTAGCAATTTAAAAATTGCTGACTCATACTTAGTCATTAAAGTTAAGGTTATATGAATTTCTGTTGGAAAAGGGGCAGCATAACAATTTTTTGCAAGGAAACATTGTAAAATGATTGGCTTACATTTTAATTTGAAGTTCATTATTTTTTCAGGAAGCTTATGTGGAAGTACAAACCTTGGCAGAGTTTTTATGTGGAAATTCATGCCTTCATCAGTAAGAAATAGTAGGAGAGCAATTGCTGTCTCAGATAAAGATGATGGGCAGTGGGTTCGTCTGGGTACTGTGGGAGTTGAAGGTGGTGCAATTATCAGGGTGCAATGGGGTGGTGGAAGAGGAGTTTTGGCAGTACATACAGTCACTGGTGTGTGCCTTCTTTGTGAACATCCTGTTGCGACTTGTTACAATAATAAGGTAATTGAAGGAAAATTTTTCAAATGGTTTTGTTTGCACTATTATCATTTATATACTAGCATAATTGCCCATCAAGTATGATGGGTTTGCATGGATTAAATATTAAATTTATGGCACTTCCAATTCTTCCTCTTTTTCTCTCTCCCATCCTCCTGCCTCCCGTTCACCCACCCTTTCCCCCGGAAAAATAGACTTCCTACTCTAAATCTTGCCATAATAAAGACCCTTATCTATCTCTCTCCCTCCCTCTCATTCTCTTTCTCACTCTCTCTCCTCTGGAAAAATAGACTTCCTAGTCTCAATCTCATCCTAATAGGGAACATTATCTAAATATCTCTCCCTCCTCTGTCCCCTTCCCTCTCTCTCACTCCCTCTCTCCTGTCTCTCTCCCTCCCTCTCTCCTGTCTCCATCCCTCTCTCTCCTGTCTCTCTCCCTCCCTCTCTCTCCTATCTCTCTCCCTCCCTCTCTCTCCTGTCTCTCTCCCTCTCTCTCTCTCTCCTGTCTCTCTCCTATTAAAGAATTCAAAGCACACTTTCCTTACTTATATAGTACAAAACAACAATAAAATCTTGAGGTTTAACAATGACATGGTAGGTAAGGCAACATATCATTAAAAAAAGCTTAAATTTTTCCAATAAATATGATTTAAACGTATAACCTGAGCGATTTTAAAGTTGGTGAAATGCGATGATAATGATAAGAAACATTATTTATTTTTCTTTAACCCTCTCCTGGCCTAAACCCTTGAAAGCATTCGAGATCAAATGACCACTTCTGGCCTAAATGCTCGAAAGAATCCATCCATCTTTTTTTTATTCCTATTACCCTCTGTAGGTGTGCTTAGTAACCTCTTTATAGTTTTATGTCACTTACAAGGTATATAGACACATTTCCTACACAGATTAAACTGTCACCTTAGTACATTGCAGTAGAAGATATATTATTTGTTATGAAAACCCCTCAGTTGCCGAGATGGCAGGCTTGAGAGAGGACGAAATTGGAGTGGAAGTTTGCGAAGACGATTTTACAAGTGATTCCGAAAGTTTGTCTGATTCTGATATTTGTAATGAATTATGTGATAGTGATTTATGATGTGATAGTGATATAGAGGAAACTACAAAGCCCTTTGTTAGTATGAGAGCAGGTGATGATTTAGACTTGGGAGAATGACTTGTGAGCAAGAGGGATAATGCATGTTTTATTGCCTCTGCAGATTTTGTTGGTGATATTGTACCTGTTCATGACTTACCACCAGGGTCTAATGAACTTTCTTACACAGAATGTATGTTAGTAGGAGGCAGATTTTTCAAAGTTTTAGCTGATAATACAAACAAATATGCTGCATTTTGTCAAAATCAGTGTGGCAAATACGACAAAGAGTTGAGTGATACCACCGCTGAAGAAATAAGGGCGTATTTTATGTTTTTAATTAAATTAAATTAAATAAATAATTCCTAAAAATTTGATTTTGATATGTTGATTAGTTTCCAAGTTACTGCAGGTAACGTGAAGTGATGCACATAATGTGTAATTTTGTAAAATAATAGGGTCAAAATCGGTTGATTGAGGTATTTAAATTGGGCCAGGAGATGGTTAAAATGGTCCAGGTCCAACGATCGAAAGTCAATTTTTTCTAATTTTAATTTGCAATAGAATAAAAGCTTGTCAAAAAATCACTTTTTACATTATCTTGGGAAAAACAAATTACCGTATTAGTCCGAATATAGTCCCCCCTTTTTTGGCCAAAATATTTGTAAGAAAAGTAAGGGGGGAGACTATACTTGTGCCCAAAAAATTAGCAAACAAAAATATCACTGCCGGCAGTAAGTATAGGTAACAATTAATGCCCTCACTTGATTTGATTGTTTTACGGAGTATTTATTGATACATATGCCTCAGTAACTCAATTCTTTTTGTTCACTCTTTGGAATCCTTGCCTTAAAGTTCGTATTTTCATAATAGTGGGAATTGCAGAAGTTTTCGCTTTGAAAGTGTTGATTGGTCAACTTCATCCCTTCCCTAAGTCACAAATATGCAAATATTGATTTATAGTGTTACCACCTATAGTTATTTTAGAGAAAATGTCACTATGATGAAAGAAATTATCTTCGTTACCCGTCAATCCGTAGTGATCCGTTGGGCCGTAGGCAATTCTGTCAGCTGATCAGACTCTAGTTTGCGCAGCTGTTGATTGTAGATAATGCAATCGCATTATAAAAGAATTACTTACATTAATCAAACCGAGGTATTGAAGGTGTTTCAACTATCTAAAGAATGTATTCCTTGATGTGATATTCCGAGGCATAAATATCGGAAGTAACAAAAATATGGGTAAAATAAATTATGAAAAGAATATGTTAACTGGAAATCTGGTGATAATTATTTTTTATGCAGGTAGGATTCAAGTAGCCATTGTCAATGGCATCTGAATATGTATGGAATAAAAATTTTCGAATTTAGTGCAATAACACTTGATACATATTTAAATTACACCTGCAACTATAACATGCACAATGTGATGTCACCGTTTCATTGAAAATTGATAGCTGTAACATAATTGCTCGTACATATTAAAACTCATTCTTTAGAATATTACAAGTTGATCCAAACAGAACTTATGATGCCTGATTTCCATTTAATCATTTATTTAATACATACTTATATTGGCTTGAATAGCTTTAAAGTCATCGCGGATATGTAGCTCATTGTGTTCCCAAATTTCATAATTTAGGATTATAAAATACTACAACCACATTCAAATGGAATATAAAATTGATCACGCATATTTGTGCGGCCAAAATAACATGTGTACGTATTAGAATATACCAAATCTGAGTCCAACAATAGTTGTTGCTATGGCAACACTATTGTAATGAGTGATAAAAACTGCAAAATGGCTAGTATTTATGTAAAATTCTAAGAAATACAATTGATAAGCAAAATTCTACGATAAAAATTAGAATCTTCATTCCTTTCCTCAGAGAATAGTACAAAACTTACTCTGACATTACAATTCTAAGAAATGTTAATGTGCAAGAGAAAATTACCCTGCACGATAGATTTCAGATTTCCCATGTAAATCAAATGGGAAAGTTAGTTCCTGGAATTGAACCTGGGACTTTAATCTTTTCAACAAAAACTATCCTCAGGAGCTTGACCCATGTAGTAAGATATTTCCGTCAAGTTTCATGAAAATCGGTCTATTGGTTCAAAAGTTAATAGGGGGATGGACAGACAGACACAACGATTCTGGAAAGTAGGCTTAAAAGTGAGGTCTGTAATGGGGTGCAGACTTTTTTTTCAAAACTGAGGCTTCAGAAATAGGGGGGGGGGGGAGACTATATTCGGGGAGGGAATATATTCGGACTAATGCAGTATCTACTGGAGTTGAACCCAGGTCTTTTTTTTTAGTACATAGAAAGTATTATAAGAATCAAACATTCCTACCAAATTTTACATCTTCTATCTACTCGAAGTTTGTTAAAAATAGCATTACAATCAGTCTTATATAATTCATATTAGTTGAGCATGACTGGATTTCTTAGCTCATTATTTAAAGAGATAGGAAGTGAACTTTCTTCAAAAGATATCCGTACAGAGACAAACCGAAAATTCCCCACTTATTCTCTTTAGTGAAATAACTTATAACAAAATAGTTAGAGAATTTACCTGGAAAGTAGAATTCTCATTTTCAACTTTTTTTTACCTCTATCTGGTGGATTTTCCCTAAATGCCCATGTGTAGAATGTACAATTTTTCCAAAATGAGTTAAATACATAATAATAATAATACATAATTCTTCCCAAAATAAAAAGACAGATGTTGCAGATGTATAAATTACAAGAAATTAATTTTTATATTGTGGAAACCAATAAAATTATGCATAAATTTTATTATAAAAAACCCAAAATCATATTCAGTAAGTGTGTAACAAAAGTACATTTAAAAATTACAAATTAAAATCCATGAAATTCCTTTTTTTGAAGCTCCTAGTCATGTGCCTCGTGGGTGATAAAATACTCTCCTGCCTGCAGCTGTTCTAGGTTGCTAGAATACACATGCATCCTGTATACTGATATTGAATTTTTCTAGAATTTTAGACTAAAAATCTCCCCGCATTCTATGCATCTATCACCTATCCAGTACATAGGTATCTCCAGTCATAACATTGGATCTCTCTCTGAGTATTAAACTAAGTATTTTTCTTCCCGCTGTAGTCACTCATTTTTTATTTTTAGGATCGTTATAGTTATTTTGTATGAGTAACTAGCATAACTGCCCGGCAAATATGATGGGTATGCATGAATTACCGTATTTCTTGGCAATATAAGATGCAATATAAGACACCCCGGTTTTTTAGAAGATTTTTCAGGAAAAATGTATTTTGGTTCACCAAGGTATTTACAAAGAGCCACATCGTGTATCATTTCCAGCCATGATTAAGTACGTATCCGGAAACATTTACAGAAAATATTCCGGCATTATAACATTTAAATATAACGTTTTAGATAAACTTCATTTGTAAAATAAATAGGGATGATCTAAAACATAAATAATTGCTTCAAGACTTGTATAACTAAATGGGCCCTGTGTGAACTCGGCAGTCGGAGTGCACCACACACCTCACACTTATAGATTACCCTTTACCGGTAGTACTTAATTAAACTTAAGTTAAAGATGATATTTTAATATAATGGGAAAAATAATAAATGGAATGCATATGTAATAACATTACGTATGCTCTGCTAGTTATTTTCTCCTGCAACTCTTTTTGCCTTGTACATAACGATTTTGATTGATATAGCAATACCAAATTTCCTCTGTTCTACTATCCATCACTTCCTCCGTTAGTTGTGGCTATTTAAGCCCAACCTTATGAAGAATATGTTTATCTTATCTCCTCAGCTTCAGTTTTTCCTCGTTTTCTCCATTCACGGATCATTTTTTTCTGTGGGAGGTGGACTGAAATGACGTGCTGCTGCTCAGTTTCCATGCATTTTTGCATATTGAATCATCTGAAGCTTATAACTAATAGCGTGGGCTTATCTTTTCACTTTTGTAGCCATTGCAATCTCAATAAATGTAACGTTATTTATCCTAGATATGTATAAAATATTTATGGCATCTACACAAATTCTACTGTTCCGTGGCATTAATCGCGCTATTCAATGGGCTCATTAGGAAATAAAACATCGCAAACGTGCCAAAATTGTAAACACTGTGAGCGGACATGTAGGTATTAAAGCGTAATAATGAAAATGCGTCGGAATTCACGTTGCATAAGGTATTACTGTATATATATATATATATACAAAATTTTCGCTATTAATTATTAATAATGTGTTTTATTGTTTTTGCAACGATTGACTGCCAATTATTCCATTTTGGGGATGAGTGAGTTTGTGACAGTATTGAGAACAGTAATAATCTTACCTTCACTGTATAAGACGCAGACTGATTTTGGGGGTAATTTCTGGAAAAAAAGTGCATCTTATATACCAAGAAATATGGTATATATTAAGTTAAAATTGAAATAAAAGTTAATGAAACCAACTTTTAAATCCACTAACAAGTAAACAATAAATATAAAATTCACATAATTGAGTGTTACAGAGAGTAAAAGTAGTTTTGGGCGAATAGAAATTGTATGACAAAGAAATACGTTACACTATACAATTATTATGCACCCAAAATCTACATATTAATAGCGTAATAAAGTGAGATTTTTAAAGCGAAGATAACAACCACCTTAATGTGTGATGCATAAAATTAAACATCTCGATCTACAGATTTGCAGAAAAATTATAAAATTGAATTCGGTCATACTGTTGGTGAGATATTGAGGTTTTTTTGACAGACTAACCTCTGCTCAACATAGTTGTAGTGGTTGATGTTAAGGTGATGCTGCTTGCAGATATTAGTTAGTCAATGTAGAAAATAACGGGTGATGTTAAGGTGGCACTCCTAGCGGACATTAGTAGAAGGAAATAAACCTTGCAGTTGCTGAGCTTCATGGTAATGTGGCAGAAGACTTACTACCAAGGCAATATTTAATCTAACCAGCCAGACCATTTATCATTGGGCAACTGCTTGTTATTTTTAATTTATGGAACATTAATTTTCTCTCTATCTGTCTCTCTCCTTCTTTCTTTCTTCCTCTCTCTCTCTCATATTAAAGCATTCAAAGCACACATTCCTTATGCATATAGTGTAAGAATTAAGGCGACAATACAATGTGTAGGTTTAACAATGACATGGTCAGCAAGGCAACATTGTTAAAAAGCTTAAATTTTTCCAATAAATATGATTTAAATGAAGAACTTGAGGAATTTTGTATCGTAGGCATAATGTGATGTTTAAGAATAAGAAACCTTATTTATTTTTCTTTAAAACGGTACAGGTCTGAAGATTGTGGATCAATTATTTCTAATTTTAATTTGCATAAGAGTAAAAGCCTGTAAATCTAAAAATCGATTTTTATGTGTTGTCTTGTGGGAAATGGCACTCCTCTTCACTTCCCCCCTCCCCACAAAATAAAAATTCTGGCCCAGAGGTGCACATCCTCATGGTCCCATTAGTAAGTTTACCAAGTTTCTTGGGTTTCGAGATATGCTGTCCACATACACACACACCACCTTTTATTAATATAGATTATTTTATCAACAAATTTATTACTTTGGTGATAATGCTTAAAAATTTTAAACCTGTTAACTGTATTTTCTAAATATTGATATTTTTAGTCATATTATATGTACATCGCTAGGAAAATCGCTGGGCTTGGTACAAGTGTGTGTGTGAGGTCAAAAAATTTTAAAAGTAAATTTTGATAAATAAAGCTATCTCTCTCACTATGACAGTGTTAATATTTTTATGATTTTTTAAAATGCGTGTACTTCATAACTATAACAAATATTTTTTAGAGAGCGCAGAGCCTCTGTAAGTGCAGGGCTTGGTGCATCATTGGCACCACCATTGTACATGGTTATAAAGCAAAAAAGTTTTATTTTTGAAAACAGTCAATTACAATATTTGCAAGTGAATTATTGACAATGCATGGGTTTTAGAAAAGTTGTCAGCAAGGATATTCTGAATGCTCTGATGTGTATCACAGTATCATTGCATAACCATTCTCAGAGTGAAGTCAAACGATCCACTTACACTAAATATATACAGGTGGGAGAACAACTTGAGATGCCATGTTAGGAAACTCAAAAATATTTGTTGATCTTCCCACTCAGTCCTGAAAATTGTTATATATTGTAAGCATTAAGGATTCTTGTACTGGACCAGGAGTCTTTCCTTTTTCATTTTCAAATCCGTTAGTTGCTCTCTCCTTCCTTATCCAATTTTACTGTGGAAGATTACATTGATTGTAGTTGCTCAAAATTCTGTAAGTATTATTCATGATAGTATGACAAATTAAACAAGTTGCATCTGAAAATGTGGATCCATAGGTATTATATTTAGAAAATTACTGTGCATTTATGAGAAAATTAATATTTATGAGATTATTGGGAATATTTTCTGTATTATTTAAATATTAGCAAGTTTATATTACTCTTAAATGTTTTTCTAGAGATTTAAGTGTTTTTAACATTCCTAATTAAATATCAGGAATTTGTATAATATGAATTGGTTTTTCAGATGGCTGCTGTTCAAGTATCTCCCTCTGAGTTTTTGATCCAGCACTTCGAAGAAGGTTGGATAGTTCCAATTATACTAAATGATGTTCGTGCAATAGGTGTTGCAATCGGGGATAACCACTTTGTATTTTGGGACAGTAAAAAAGTGGTTGTTTATGAGATCTCTGAAAACTTACCAGAACGTTTCAGAATTTTAGGTAGGAATTAATTTTTCCTTAATGAATAAAAGTTATGACTAGTATTCAGTTCTGTGGATCATTTTGTTTGTTAATACGGAACTTGAATTTTATTCCATAGGGTCATTTTCTTGTAAATGTGAGGATCTTGTAGTCCACAATCGAAGTCTCTATGCATTGGAAACTGTGTTCAACAAGGATGACTCTGAAAAAGAAAACAGTGAAAAAAATAAGGAGGAAGTCAAGGTTAGATGCCACACTTTTCAGGGCACTGTCACTAGTACTTTAAGTATGCTTGAAGAAGAAGGAGAACCTGCTGGAATTCACTTGACACCTCCTTTTCTTGCTGTATTTACCCTGTTAGGGGTTGTAAAAATTTGGGATATTTCTCGAAGGTAAATCTGTATTTTCATATCATAAACTGCAATGAGAACACTTAAACTTAAAAAATCTAGGCTATACTTGGATGTAACCAAACTATATAATTTATGAAAGGAAATTTTATCAGTGGATCATAGTTGATAATTGCTAGCCTAGGTGGATGAGTGGCTAGCATGTGACTCCCAGTGCTAGGGTCACATCCTGTAGTGGGCATCATATATATATATATATATATATATATATATATATATATATATATATATATATATATATATATATATATATATATATATACCCTGATCTTTGTTGCTGTTTTAGAGCCAATTCCAGCTTGATTCATATTTTGGATTAAATGTCATAGGATGGTGGAAAATAACTAAAATATGTAATCTGTATAATGTTCATTAGAAAGCAGTTTCAACTTGTATACCTAGTTATTTTAAAAATTTCAATTTTTATATTTTTAATGTATAGTTGTAAATTAATACATTTTAAATGGATGGAATAAAAAATAATTGATATCAATATTTATTCTATTTAATTATAATTTCACAGCCATAAAATACTTTTGTCATGTTTGTTAAATTGAATTTGTATATGTTACCAACTGATATGATCTTAATGATGAAATATTTATAGGCAGAAATGTTTATAATTATTTTTAGGGAGGCAAAAATCCATGCACATCCTAAAAAGCTTGATGAAGTCATACCAGATTTTGGAGAAGTTATTAGTGCTAAATGTAATTCAGATGGAACTAAAATGTCATTGACAGTTGCAAAGGTAATTATTTGTACTGATAGGATTCAATAACATTAAATTTTGATTAAAATGATTTGCTTCAAGAAAAAGTAAAAAACAAATTATGCCATTATCTTTATCTCATATTTGATAGATGGATGCTTTAATCAATTGAGCTCACAATTTAGATTGACCTGGTATCTGATTTGTTTAAATACCCATAAGCAAACTGTGAGATTCAAAGTTGGGTGCAGAGTATTATTCTCAGCTTCATAAATAATTTTGATATTTATTTATCCTATTGAATGGTTTTTTTCCTCTTAAGAGTATCAATTGAAAAAGGCTCCAGCCAATATCAGAATACTTTTTCAAGCACTAAAATGCCTTTAGTATTAAAAAAATGTCTTTCATCCCATAGTTCAATTTATAAATGTTATTTTATGTAAATACTTAAGGTACTATTATTCAATCTACATTTGAGCATTTAAAATGTTTTAATCAATATATCTTTTGTATTATACTCCAAATTTAAAAAAGTTAAATTTGACTTTCTTTCAGTCTAATCTTTTTCCTGACTCTAAATTATACATATGGAATATCAACACAGATTCTTTCAGTTACCTAAATTTTTCTACTGGAGAAATGGATGAGAATAATTCAAGTAGAACTTCAAGTCAGAAAATGGATAAAGATAAAGAATTGACTGCATTGCATGAAAAGTGAGTTTTGAAGCCATAACTGATCAATATATTATAAATATGGTATTTTTGGTCCCTTCTGGATATTTTTGCTCATTGTAAATTTGAATGCATAGCTATGTAGAGGAATTTATTTTGAATTAATGTATAATTGGAATTAGGGTGGCTTCTACTTTAGCTGTTGGAATGTTTGGAAGATTTGTTCTGTCACACTACTGGGATCATAATGAGCCAAAGTTACTGGTATGTGAGGCAAAAATACTACCATCTCAAAGAAGTTATTCAACCAAAAGTTTCTCTTCTAAAAACTCCACCAACAATCTGTTTAGAAGGGTTTGTATTTCATTTAGTTAGAATGGTGCCTCATTATGAAATTCCAGCTTCCATGGAGATTATTTGGAATTATCTTTACTCTTTACAGCCTGAAGTTGTCTTGGCAACTCTATTCTCATCGCCTGATGGAGAAATCTTGATTCAAAATTCAGTGCCATTCCCAGAAAAAAATGTGAAATTACTTGGTGTTGAAGTTCCTCATTTTATTCTTTTGAAAAGACCCACTTCAGTGGATGAGGTATGTTATTCAAGAAATGTATGTTTTAAAGTAATAAATGAAAATTTACATTTCTTTTGCATAAAGTTTTCTGAAAATGGTTATTTACATACTCAGTACTTTTTGTTTGTTTGTATCAGTAATCGAATAACTCATGTTATTCTTATTATAATTTTCTTGCTTTCATTTTCTGTATGCTTGGTTGTTTATGTGCTGCACCAGGCCTCTGGTTGTGGACTTTCTGAGAGAAAAGTAATGAGAGATTTTGAGGGTCTTGAAGAGAGCGACAAAGCCACTAGAGATGCTGTAGTAAACTTTAGCTATTTCCTAAGCATGGGAAATATGGATGAAGCTTTCAGGGCCATAAAAACTATCAAAAGGTAAATCCATTGTTACAGTATCAGTTTTATCTCTTGAGTACAGGTAGTTCTTGAGTAATATCATTAATGCATGATGTTAATCAAAACAGATTTTCCAATATACACAATGTTATAAATGGGGTTGCATTCTCAGACAACTGATAGTAAACGTATACAATGGACAAAAAATATGTATTTGTGTGTAATTTACCTGACTGAGCAGATCATTTACTTGCACTTCTGGGCTTTTAAATTTTAATGATGATGGCATTTACAAGATGAAGAGACTAAAATTTTTTCATCTGAAGATGAGACTTGAGCCTATTTTCAGAAATTTGAGAGATCCTTCCTGGATTTTTTTGCTGTACTGTGAAGAACTTGTCCAGGGATAGTTGGAATAAAACTTTCTAATTTTCATCAGCAGCTGATATCATTCCTTACTTTTGTTATTACTGCAGAGGTTCATTCCTGCTGGGGTCATTTTTATCCAGCATGGCCATTCCCAGGTCAAATCAAAATATCTTGTTTGTGAAGAACCTCGGTGGATGTGTCTCAACATTAGCTTCTTCATGAGATCTTGGAGCATCCAATTCAATCAGGTTTTCATTTGTCAGTTCCTTGTCATGAGGCAAGCAGCTCCTTAACATATTTTGCCTCAAGATCATCAAATCCTATCTTCTTGCCCATATCAAAAATTGTGTTTTGGTATCTCTTACAGCATCCTTGAACCCTTGCAAATCATTAACACATTCTGACCAAATCCTTCTCCACAACATTTATAGTGGAGCAGATGACTTAATTCCATGAATCAGAAAGTGTTGATAGCATTTCGGATATTGAAGCCATGCCAGAATTCTTTCAGTGTGACAGCACTTTCACCATCTGTGGGCTTAAGAGCTTGAGCAAAGGTTCTATGTAGGTAGAAGGCCTTGAAGTTTTCTATTACACCCTGATATACGGGTTGTAATAAAGAACTCATGTTTGGCAGCAGAAAACCACCTTTACATTTTCTGACAAGCCATCAAGGGTTGTGGGATGTACTGGAGTGTTGTCAAGGAAAAACAATGCCCTTTTTGCCAGGTTATTCTGAGTGCAATAATGATCAACAACTGGACAAAAATAATTTATAAACTAGTCTGAAAAAAATTGTCTTGATTATCCAGACTTTCTTGTTTGCCTTACTTGTGACTAGTAAACAATATTTAGAGAGTCCTTTGAAAGTTATCAGATTGATAAACAATCAAGGGTCTCAGCTTTAAATCCTCTGGACTGGTATTTCCAAGCAGCAGCATAAGCCTATGCTTAGAAGGTTTAAAGTCTAGCATACTCTCTTCCTCTTTGGAAATAAATGTTCTTTCCAGCATTTTTTCCAATACAGCACAGTTTCATCAAAATTGAAAACTTGCTGAGCTGAATAATTTCCCTTTTCAATAATTGCTTAAAAAATCAGAAAATGCTTTAGTTGCATCTAAATCTGTACTTGCAGCTTTTCCATTTTCCTACTTTTTTCTTAAAATTTTCAAGCCACCCACAGCTTGCTACAAAAGATAGCATTGCTGAACTTTCCCCATAATCATTTAAATTTTTAGAACATTTTCTTAAAAGAAACAAGGTTATCCAATCAGAACTTATGATGCCTACTTTCCATTTAATTATTTTATACTTATATTGGCTTTAAAGTCATTGCAGATATGTAGCTCTTTGTGTTCCCAAATTTCATAATTTAGCATTATAAAATACTACAAATACATTCAAACGAAATATTAAATTGATCACGCATATTTGTGCGGCAAAAATAACATGTGTATGTATTAGAATATACCAAATCTGAGTCCAACAATAGTTGTTGCTATGGCAAAACTCTCGTAATGAGTGATAAAAATTGCAAAATCGCTAGTATTTATGCAAAATTCTAAGAAATACAATCGATAAGCAAAATTCTACGATAAAAAATTAGAATCTTCATTCCTTTCCTCAGAGAATAGTACAAAACTTGCTTCGATATTACATTTCTAAGATATTTTAATGTGCAAGAGAAAATCACCCTGTACGATGGATTTCAGATTTCCCATGTAAATCAAATGGGAAAGTTAGTTCCTGGAATTGAACCTGGGACTTTAATCTTTTCAACAAAAATTATCCTCAGGAACTCGGGCCCATGTAGCAAAAGATTTCCACCAAGTTTCATGAAAATCGGTCTATTGGTTCGGAAGTTAATAGGGGGATGGACAGACAGACAGACACAACGACAAAACTATTAGCCTATTTCCATACTGGAAAGTAGGCTAAAAATGTGGTTATGTGATCACTCTGTTTGACTGTCCGTTTATCTGTGGACAACAACTTTTTTGTTTTAAGAGTTATTTGAAAAATTCTTTTAGAATTAAATTAGCTCTTATAAATTCATTAACTTTCTACTCATTGGACTTTCACTTTGGTTCATAGAGTTCCTGGTAGATGGCTTCAAATTCAGAAAATTCAAAATTTTGAAATGGTATTGTAGCTAAAATACTGGGAATATTAGGAAAATTCATTTTGAGTTAGAGAGCTCTTATCAATCTATGAATTTTCCACCAATTGAGTTTTCCATGTAGTTTGTAGATTTTCCGCTAGGTATCTTCAAGTTAGAAAAATTCAAAAGTTTGAAGTGGTATTGTATCCAAGCTACTGAAGCTAGAGAAGTGAAGTTTTTACAGATGAGAAAATTCTAATGACGATCTGCATTCCGATGGTGTGGGTTCTCCCCTCCTCATAGGAAGAGGCATACTAGACCCCTGAAAAATTCTAAGAAAATGTGCTTTCCCCTCCTGCTTTAGCTAGGGTATCTTACTTGTTAAATAAACTCTTTGCTTGTTCCATAATTAAAAGCATACTTATAGGCATTCAACATTGATGATGTCTCTCCAACCAGTTACTCAATTATATCTAATTTAACTCTTTAAGTTCTTCTTTGTGTTTTTAATCCTGAAGTTGTTGAGTCACTTTTTTGTCAGCCATTGTAAATAGATTTCAGGGAAAGTTTAAACAAGTGAGGGAAGAATTGCAGAGCAAATTACATAATGCACTTTTTTCACAAACTGCTCTCTTTCCATTGCAGTAAAGAATTGCAGATGCAATGTATTGTTGGTTGCCTACATTTGTAGCAGCATGTACTTTTTAGCGATTTTTCCAATTACTCCCCAACAGCTGATCTTACAAGGAGAGGACACGGTAGTGGTGTCATGATGGGTTTTTATGAAACTTGGTAGGTATATAGCTCTGGATTCCAGGATCACTGCAATACGGCTGATAGTTATTCTGAAAATCGCGATTAAATATTGCAATTTCTTGTCAACTGGTTTAAATTTTTTAATGCATGCATAGTTGTTCAAGTAACTGTTGGCGGTGAGCATATTGTGGGTGCATCCAAAACGTAAGAGCGCGAGTTTGATTCCCTCTTGTGTAACTTTATTTTTTCTTTCATTCCTCCTCCTTTTACAAATCCTTTTTTGTATTTCGCATTAAAGTTTAACTGGGCAGTCACATTCATGTTTTTATTTTTTTCTATATTGTTAGGTGGTGGTCCGAATTATTTTGTCAAAGTCAAAGTCTTTAATTGTACGGAGAAATTAATTTTTCAACAAACTGTAAAAGGTTGACTGATGTACAGGATATTTTGAAAAATAACGATAAATCAATAAAAATACTAGAATCGTAGACTAAAAAAATATTCTTCGACTTTTGCTTGTTTGTTGATAAATAACTCAGTAAAAGTCACACAAAACAAATAAAGATCCACAGATCGCACACAAATTACCAGTTGATTTGTGTCCAAAGACAACGATGAAACCTCACAGACAATGCAATCACTCACATATTCATAAAGGATATATTTTTAATTATTTATATTATTGTACTTTTAACGGACTTCTCACCAGTTCATTTTCCTTTATACTTTCAACATTCCTTTGCCTGATATACCTCCGCCTAATGGGTCTATTTTAAGTATTCAGAGGAAGTCTTCACAAAAAGAATTTTTCCATGTCATAAGCATCAATATAGGATGTAGTGTGTGCCGAGATCAATGAAGAATATGCAATTTAATAATTTAAACTTTTTTGAAACAATCGTGCGTTGGATGACTTGACAAAATAATTCGGACCACCACCTAACAATATAGAAAAAAAATAAAAATATGTAACTGCCCAGTTAAACTTTAATGCGAAATACAAAAAAAGGATTTGTAAAAGGAGGAGGAATGAAAGAAAAAATAAAGCTACACAAGAGGGAATCAAACTCGCGCTCTCATGTTTTGGACGCACCCACAATATGCTCACCGCCAACAGTTACTCGATCAACTATGCGTGCATTAAGAAATTTATACCAGTTGACATGAAATTGCAATATTTAATCGTGTTTTCGGAAAAACTATCAGCCGTATATGCCCGAAAGGGGGGTTTGTAGTGATCCTGGAATCCAGAGCTATACACCTACCAAGTTTCATAAAAATCCGTAATCCCACTACCGTGTCCTTTCCTTGTTATATCCACCACATTTTTAGCATGTCTTGCTCTTGTATAGAGCAGCCAATCTGAAAAATTTGGCTTCTCCAGGATGCAGGATTCCAGAGATAGTCTGTACAAATGGACAGACGAACCAAATACATAAGCGATTTTTTAGAAAAAAAAAACACTAAAACAGAATGACACCAAGACAATTTGACAACAAATACCTGCATGTGCAGTATATGTAGGTTATCTATAAGCTTGATAGAATTTGCTTTGAATTGATGGATATCCATAAACATTGAATTCGTAAAAATTTGAATTCGATGAAAATGAATTTTCATTGAAAAGTGTCCATTTTTCACCATTAAATTTTCGACAGAATTATGCATCATGATTTTTTATATTTGGGTTTCCTTACACAAACAGTATATTTTAGCCCCAAACCTCCAAAATCTTGGTTATATATCATGTCAGAGTAATGTGGCATTGCTGCATGGCACTGCTCCATCTCACAAGGAGCATTATATATGGGAGCATGGCCATTCAAGAGCATTTTGGGGGGTGATTGGGGTGGTTTTAGAAATATTTTCCCAAAATTTGAGGGTCCACTTCGAATTTGTTTACGAGTTATTTTGCAAAAACCTTTTTTAAATAGCTCGCACGCAAATAAAAAAATCAATTTTGATGAAAAATATCTTTTCATTAAATTAAACATATGATTCAAATGATTAAACAAAAAATAAATTGGTTAATGATTTTTCTCTTTGCATTGCCAAAATGATGAGCATGCCATATATACCGCATGTGAAACAGTGATCCAGCAGAGCTGATCATGGTGCAGTTGGCTAGTGCGTGCTCTCCAAACCTTGTAACTGGGGTCATACATTCAAATTCTGTTGCTGGTAGTTTTATTATGTAAATTTTTTTACCCAACTAATGTTGTACATTAATTTGTATTAATACAGATTAAAATACAACATTAGTTTGGCTAGTTAAAAACGGAAATGCAATTTTCAGCTTTGGGATGTTTGAAGTCGTCCAAATGCTGAAAATCGCATTTTCAACATTTTAAACTAGTCAAACATGTTGTATTTTAATCTGTATTAATACAAATTAATGTACAACAATAGTTGGGTAAAAAAATTACATAAAAAAACTACCAGCAACAGGATTTGAGCGTATGACCCCAGTTACAAGGTTTGGGGAGCATGCAGTAGCCAAATGCACCACGATCGGCTCTGCTGGATCACTATATCGCATGTGGTATATATGGCACGCTCATCAGTTTGGCAAAGAGAAAATCATTAATTAACAAAGGTTTTTTTTGTTTAACACATTCAGTGTGGGTGACTTCATATGAAGTCATGCGTACTCTCCGCCGCTGGTGGGTGACTTCATATGAAATCATCGGTCTCGGGATGCTATTTACCTTTAGTTTGGGTGCTAGCATGCTCGGGGTGACCTTTTTTCACTGCAACGCTCTTAGTTGTTCCCTAACCATCGCAGAGGAAACAGCCATTTCATTGCCGATTTTTTGGATATCATATATAACTATGATAGTTATAGCTCCTTAATGTCTACACTAGCAAAAATTAGAAAAAAATACCATCATCGGGAATGACAAACAAATTTGTGCCCACACGGTATGTGTTAATCATTTGTTTAATTTAATGAAATGATATTTTTCATAAATATTGTTTTTTTATTTGCGTGATTTATGAGTTATTTGAAAAAGGTTTTTGCAAAATAACTCAAAAAAACAAATTCGAAGTGGACCGTCAAATTTTGGGGAAATATTTCTAAAATCACCCCTAATCACCTCCCGAAAAATGCTCTTGAATGGCCGTGCTCCCATATATATTGCTCCTTGTCAGTTGAAAACTATGTAACTTCAAAACTATAAAAGCGTTAACCAAGAAATAGGTTTAATTTTTAACAATATAACTCCAAAAATGGCATTATTCAAAACAATATTAAGGAAGGACTACCTGTACATTGTATTAAGTAATTTCATTTATTTTTTAATTCAATATTTTGAGCTCAAAGCATGTATTAACTCTTTTCTATGTATTTTGAACAAAATTATTTAAAATATATGAGAGTATATAGATATTTAGTACTTGATAGAAAGAAAATATTCTCATAGACTTGCTTGCCAAAAAAATCTTAATGAAATTATTAAGATTGAAAAATGAGCAAATACCTTTCAAATACCTAGTGGAATGGCCAAATGATCTATAGTGAAACCCTATGTTCACTCATACTTTTTAGATTTTTTTAACAGTCTTTGATATTATCGATTGTATTATGAACCTTGTATTTGTTGTTATTTAGTGATACAGTAAAACCTCCATCTTATGAACCTCCCTATAACAAAAACCTCCATATAATGAACTTTGATCTTGGTCCTGCCCCCAGAGCATGTAAAATGCATACAAGAAGTCTCCTTGTAACTAACCTCCATAACTACGAAACTGCTGTAGAGCAAAGGCTGAACCTGGTCCAAACGAAATCATAAACATTGGCTGTTGATGGATCATTTTGGTGCAAAAACCACTGGCATAACACTGCACGAGGCATGGCTAATTATCTCCGCACTCCCTCTGAATCACCATCTCTAGTTTGGAATGGCTGAATGAGAGAATGGATCATGCTTGCTGACCAGAGAGCTCTCCCCTAATTCTGCTCTCCCACTGCTTTGCAGGGATTTTCCTTTTATCTCAGTGGGCCGACATTTGCCACATCTACATAACATTTTTCTCTAGTAGGGCTGGTCAATGATTAAATGGTAACATTTTACCAGCCAGTTCATCCCTGCATGACATGCCTATTTTGACTTGAATTACTTAATTTTGCCTTATCCTCTCATTTTCTGTACCCACACTGAAGGAACAATAGGATGCATAATAATCCTTTTCACTATTTTCTGTTTATCCGATACCGAGATTTATTTTACACTAACAACATCCATGTTTTGTTAGCGAGAATGCCTCAAAATCAGCGATTATTTAGAGCAAAACAGATTGACTGTGTATTCCTGAGAATATTATATGCACTATAAATTTTGGTCTATATTTCGCGAGAAATTTTGATAAGTGCAATAAATTTTATAGTGAATTAATAACGTGAGATATTTTATGTGCTCTCATTCACAAATACTCTGCCCCAGTGCATAAATGAATTGAATGCATATTAAGATAAAGTCATTCATCTCATCTTGCACTTTTATTTGTAGCGAGACATTAATATTGACTATTATTGTTTTCATAGAATGCATTATTATGGTAATGAATGTATTAATGTTAATATAGAATCTTTACATATTGTTACTTGTATATTCAGTGGTGTTTGCAGTGCATTGCTTGATCAGATGAGCCCCATGATTAAGCCTGACGTACTTGTGCATGGCTGGTCTGCCCCTGCATTTATGCACCCCTCCATTACCTCTCTACAACGAACCTCTGTACAACAAACACCCCGTTTTTTTCAGTCTCACCAATTTTGTTATATGGAGGTTTTACTGTACATAAATTTATTATATTTTTATTTTTCAAAATAATTTACAGTTCAGAGAAACATATAATTTTATTGTAATCCATTCCAAATATACCTACTTTGAAAAAATATAAATTCTCTTAATTTGAATTATCTCTTCATTGATGCATAAATTATATTTTCTATGTTGTAAGCTATAATGATGATATCTTAATACATAAGATCCTCTCTAATAGCCCTTTTATTTGCTTTGGTTCTGACCCATACTTGTAGTTTATTTACCACATGAGGGATTGGAATTTTTTGCTGTCAGTAAGTTCATAAAGAGTTTATTGAGTGAATAATATCTCAGATAAAAATACAACAAGCAGATAGATTAATTACTCTTCAAAAGTCACAGAGTTTAGACATCAATATGAAGCATAGCAAATGGCTGAATGATTTCAGAAATATACGAAGACATATTCCTTGCTTTGGATGCTATGACAGGGCTACAGAGCCATAATACCATGCAATTTCATAATCAGTTCTATGAACATCTACATTGCATTTAAGTCAATGTTTGTCATAAGTATTTTCCAATAAAAATACAGTTTGTCCTTGGTTAACACGCTTTCAGTTACACGTTTTCATTTTAACGTGATTTATCAATTTTGAACAATTTTTGTACTATGCACCATTTTTTCAGTATAATGCGGTTACGGGGAAGGTTCACTAGTAGGCGCTGCATGGAGAATATCCAAACTCCATCTGCATAGCCTCCCAGCCTGTCTTGACTTGGTTGCAGTCTCTTTGTTCTTTTGGAATAATATTTGTTAACTGATTTAACCCTTCAGTAATATCGTCATGAGTGGTAAACGATCTAATAGTGATACCACTTCATCTGTGACTAAACTTAAGAGAAAAGCAATACCTTTAAGTGTAAAATTAGAAGTTCCGAAGCAGGTTTTCAATATTGATGAGACAGGACTTTACTGGAAAAAAATGCCAAATAGCACATATATCTCCAAAGAAAAGAAGAGTACACCAGGGTTTAAAGCAGCAAAAGATTGCTTCACGCTGCTGCTAGGAGGCAATGCTGAGGGAGATTACAAGCTCAAACCTCTCATGGTATATCATTCGGAGATGCCAAGGGCTTTAAAAGGTTATAGAAAAGAATTCCTTCCTGTCATTTGGCGTGCCAATGCCAAAACTTGGATAACAGCAAATATTTTTGGAAGCTGGTATACGGTTTGTTCGCACAAGGAACTCAAGGATTATTGTAAAAAGGAGAAACTAGATTTTAAGATACTCCTGCTTCTGGATAATGCACCGGACCATCCTGCAACCATTGTTGATCTATCTGAAAACATCAATGTTGTGTATCTTACACCGAACACAACATCCTTGATTCAGCTGATGGACCAGGGTGCAATTGCGACTTTCAAAGCATATTACTTACGCCGCACTTTTGCCAGATTGATCAAGTATACTGATGGAGATTATAAACAATCCATAAAAGTATTTTGGAAGAACTTTAACATCAAAGATGCCGTCGACATCATTGCTGAATCATGAGGTGAGGTATCACCTGCCTGTATGAACAGCATTTGGCATAAAATCTGGCCTCAGTGCGTTAAAGATTTCCAAGGTTTTAATAAAGTTCCAGAAGTAAGAGAAGAAATCGTCACCATGGCAAAGAAGGCTGGCTTTGATGAAGTTGAAGAAGCGGATATTGTGGAACTTCTTGAATCCTACAAAGAGGAATTGTCGAATGAGGAACTTAAGGAACTAGATAATCAGCGAGAGAAAGAAGATGAAGATGAAATGGAACTTCTTACAACAACACAGATTTTTACAACAAAGCACCTCTCTGAAGCATTCAAGCATATTGAGATGGCTATGTCAATCTTTAATGAAGATGATTTTGACAAGGAGCGTAGTTTCAAAGTTGGTCAGATGCTTAAAAATTCCATTCATTGCTACAAGCAAATCTATAACGAAAAAATGAAAAGAGCAAAGCAACTTTCCATTTATCATTTTCTTAAGCCCAAAAAGTCAGCTGTTCGTCCTTCCAGTCCAGGTCCTTCGTCTTCAGCAACACAGGAGCTTTGTGTCAGCCCTTTACATGATTCAGATTCATCAATTGATGGTCCTCAGTCATACACCTCTGAAAATTGAGTCTTTAAATTTAAATCTTCAATCTCGATCATTGCAAGTGATCAACAAAATCATACTAGGTAATAAAAATCTTTTATTTTTCTTTGAATTATTACTGTACTGAACATGTATGATTATTTAATATTATGCACGGTATTAGCATTTACATTGTGTGGAATATATATTTATCTTATAAATTAACTTTTAATTGAGTGCCTTTTCGGTAATCAAGGGGAAAACCTGATAGTGCGAGCAGAAAAAAAAATTTCCCTTAAACAATTTTTTTATATAGAAAGCAGCAACTGTGAAGCTCCCAGTTCAATTGCAGACTCAGCAGCATCTTCATTTTTGGGAACAGATGTGCTTCTTGCAACCCTTTGGATGACTCTTATTCATCAGTTGATAATTTTCAATCTCCCCTGCCTCAAATTTAAGCCTTCCATCTATTTTTTTTTATTTTCGGAAGTGGCTGACAAAAAAATATTGAGTGCGAAAAACCATAGGTATGCAAAGTCTCTTTACATTTTAAGTTCAATTTTTTTATTTTCATATTTATTTTATTAGCACTTTCATGAAGCAGGATATATTATTTATATGATCAGAGTAACTGCCAATAAAACCTGTTTTGCTTGGTAAAGAAAACAGATACTATAAAAATTATTATTCATTTATGAAATATTGAGATATTATTTCTCATAGGATAATTATTTTCACTTGGTCAAAATGAAAATGACGAAAACTTGCTTTGGAAAAGTGATACATAATGGACATTCATAAGCTTGTTGTTCATTAGTTAAGAAGTAAATAATTAAATAACTTCTTTTTTAATCAACTTTTATTTTCCCTTTTTATTTTGATTCTTCGAACGTCTTCTTGACAACGGGTTCTCGAAGCTTTTGAAATGCGAAGGCCTTGAGAAAAATGTTAGAATTTATTTCTGTCATCCAAATGAAGACGTTCGCAAAGGTAAAATCGTGATACAATTGGAAGACTACATTGGAGGAACGAACAACGAAAATCCCCGGCTCAAGTGTTTTGAGGCATTCCATTGTAAACTTAACCTTTTTGCTACGACAGCACACCTAATCTGCATGAAAAAGTATTTATTCAACAGATGGATGGGTTTGAAGTGTTTCGAGGTAGTAGCGCTTGCCGGACGATAGACTCGTGACTCATCGTCCTGTGAGTTGAAAAAATAACAAAAGGCAAAAGAATCTCAAATGTATAGGTCAGGGGCCAGGAATCCATCCAACCGTTATTACTTATATTCTTACGGGATATAGATTTTCTCTTAACGCGTTTTCGCTTAACGCGCTACTTTCAAGGAACGCATCTACCACGTTAGCCGAGGAATACCTGTAGTACCAGTATAAGATATTCATATACAGAAAAATAAAGTGATATCCTTGTTTGACTATGTGAGATAAGATTTAAGAGGGTTAGGAAAACACCAAAATCTACATTGCTAAAACCAGTCTATGATTGATAAATATTTTGTGATTATTCAACAGAATAGTATAATAATAATAGAATTCCTCAGCAATAATGTTATTCAAATAGTGTTAGGCATGGTTAAGTTGCTTTTAAATTTTATTACTACTATTATAAACAGCATGGTTAGTTTTAATCAGCTTGTATACATTAAATTGCCTGTTTTTGTTAACTTAAGAATATGACAATTACATTTGAAGATTGAATTTTTCATGATTTGTATTTGAAAAGTTTTGTATATAATTTAAAAATTTTTATGCTAAATATTTGTGAATGCATTAAAACTTGTGTTGCATTTGGCATGTTGTTGATGTAGTGGGGCAATTTGGGAGAACATGGCTAGGATGTGTGTTGAGACTAAGCAAGTGGATGTGGGTGCTGTTTGTTTGGGGCATATGGGAAATGCCCTTGGTGCTCGGGCACTCAGGAATACAGTTGGTGCTGTTCTGGATGTTCGGGTGGCTGTCCTTGCCATGCACCTTGGACTTACCGTAAGTTAAATTAATTTTATAACTGGCTAACATGTTGCAACCTTATATTCTCAGCTTCATCAGTTTTTGAGCATATTCTTCAATGAGCCTAAAATCTTCTTGGTTTATTACCAACTTTTATATTAACTTCGCTTTATATATATATATATATATATATATATATATATATATATATATATATATTTTGGACCCCGTCTAACCTGAAAAAAATCCAAAGCTGCTTGCAGGGTTCAAACCACCTCACCTCACATCGCGTAAGACGAGTGATTTAGTCACCTTGGCCACCAGATCCTTGGGGTGGCTGCGATAAATGTGGATTTGAATTCACGTGGGAAGATAGACAAGCGTCAATCATAGCAACAAGATTAAACAAACTATTGTAATTGTTGGTGGTGTAAGAGAACTTTATTTTAATGTGGATTTGTATTGATACTAGCATTCCTACGTTTTATGAAGGGTTATTTCTGCTAATAATTGTAGGTTTTTATTTATCGTAATTATTATTGATAGTAAGTTTTTATTTATCTTAAAAACATTTTATCTTTATTCGTTTAAGATTATTCTAAAAACTGTTTTCCCTATGAGTTTCATTAAGAAATGCGTCTGGAAAATCAAGGTACATGTAAGCTTTTGATGAATTTTATTATTATTATTAAATTCTTATCGCTCCTCTTATAATATTGCCTTATACATGCATTTTATTATTATTACATTATAATCACATTCATATTGCAATACTATTAATAATCATTAATGCAATCTTCTTGGAATAGTTCACATTGAAAATTCATTTGAACACTACTTTAGATGACTATATTTATGTTGTTTGTGCCATGAACATAATTTTATTCTTTGGAACTGTTCAGTTGGCTTATTTTTTACTTTGGATGAAATCTTTTCTAATTATAGGCCTTTAAGACCAGTTTTTCTTGCATTTTTCTTAAAGTGTTCATATTTAAGTATCATATTCCTTTTTTTTTCAGTATTTAAGATAGGTAATACTGTTGTAAAGGATGACAATTTGAACAAATTTAAATAAAATTTTTTAAGTGTTGTGTTGTAGCTTAGCAATTCTTCAGCTAACTATACTTATACAGTGTTTTTATATGGATGGTTGATGTGATGTTAGGAAAAGAACAATTTATTATTTTTGTCATTTAAATTAGGTGACTAAAATATGAAATATTCAAGTTTCGCTCCCACTAGTATCTAAAACTGAATTACTCTGAACTAGCAATATATATTTGTTAATTTTAAGCAATATGAATGGAAAGTCAGTATTTTCATTAATGAAACAAAAGATACTATCAAACTTCTTACTACTTATATACCAAATATTCTTACGTGTGTCACTGAGTTCTCTACTTCTGTCTATTATTCTCACAACTGTAAAAAGTTTAAAGTTTAAATAGAGAGACCCCCACATCACTCAAGAGCTGGTAGACACTTTTGCAATTTTTTACACCCATGCAAGCAGAAAGGTTATCATAATTATATTATAGAGTTTATTCATATTAAAGTATTAACCATATAAAAGTTGGTTATAAAAATTCATTTTTATATCTTCACTTTTTTAATATGAATAAGTTAGCATTTTAGGACTCTGATTCATTTTCTATGCTTTCATAATTGAGTATTGAATAAAGGTAATTAACACGTAACTAAGAATCATTAATTATTGTCCTTTTTTACTTAAATAATTGCTCAATAAGGCTGACATTTTTAAATGGTATATTTTTAGTATAAATTTTTTAAACCTCATTAAAATATGTGTATGAAATGGGAGCTCCAATTTTATCTAGGCCGAAGCAGAGAAATTACTGAATGGTTGTGGCCGATATGACTTATTAAATAAACTGTATCAAGATTCTAATCGTTGGGAGCTGGCCTTGCAAGTTGCAGAGGAGCTTGATCGTATTCACTTGAGATCAACATGCTACAACTATGCCAAACATCTTGAAGCCCAAGGTATAATATATTGATAGTAAATTGTTTTAAATAATGTATTTTTAACTCTATATAACAGGGAGAGGATTGTTGTGGAATGTGCTGAAATCTTAAATATTAGTATTCAATGATCTCAAGAATTTTCAATTATATAACTGTTAGTTGTATTATAATCTGAAGTTTATTTCTGAACTTTCTATGTAGGAGACATCAGTCAGGCTATAATTATGTATGAAAGGTCTGAAACTCATAGAGCTGAGGTACCAAGGATGCTTGCTGGCCATGAAGAGCTACTTGAGAGTTACATGAAGCAAACGAAAGATCAGTAAGTTAACTTTATGTAGTGTATTTCATTATCTTTCATATCAAGGATATTATTATCATTAAGGCAATTATTTTTTTCATTATGCAACTTTAAGTGACTTTTTGCACAAAAATTATACTTCATATGTGTAGATATTTTGATAAAAATATACAAGTTGCTTTTCATCATGAAATACACTGTTATCTCAAAATTTCTTATGATGTGAATTTAAAATATTCTCCTTTATATAAGCTATTCAGTATTTTCTAAAGTGCATCACAAAAATAACACTCATTTTTCACAATGGTATGTGTAATAATTGAAGATTTGACTGACATATGGGTTGATAGGTTCTTAAAGTTGAGTCAATTAAAAAATATTTTTTCCTCAGAAGTTAACATCATTTCTCAAAAAAATTAAACCTCTTACTTTGCAGATTAAACAAATTTGATACATTTCATTTTATATGTTAAAAACAAGTTTCACAAGTTATTTGATTTTTGCTTTTTATATAAATTGATATAGTTTCAGATGTATTGTTTCATTTGCGTAGCAGTTAATATTTTAACAATTTTTGCTATTAAATATGTTGTGTTGCATCATATTTTGCAAATTTCAAAAACATTCATTAATACAAAACTGAAGGGAAAATGATTTGTGCAAAGGAAAAAATCAAAAGATGTGGATGGAAGATATATAGAGTTGAGATCTGAAACCATCTGATAAACTAAAATGCATTTGGATATGCCCTTACCTTTAAAAATGATGTTTTATAAGAATCTCGGAGGAAATATTTCTTTTAGAAATAATGAGAATTATTATTACCACTTTTGGGACATTGGTTTTTACAATGTATGCTCCCAGCTGATTCACCTCTTGCCTACATGCAATGGGTATCTAAGAGGTAGTGCAATGAATAACTGGATAGCAAGGGAGAAGAGAAACCTGGTGCCGGCATTAGCCTACTCCTAACGAAGAACACCAAGGGGGCCAACGGCTTAACGTCCCTCATCCATGCTTTGACTTTAGCCTTGGCCTTTTTAACCCTGCGGCACTCATGTTAATTTTTCAACCACCAGTACTCGTGTGGGGTGCTCCTGACACCCCATATATTTTTTGTTATAAATAAAATATCACTATTATTCAATTACATAATTCTTTATTTTATTATATTTATAATCATTTATAATATGATCTTTGAGAAGTTCCAAATATTTTTTTCAACATTAATCTTATTCGAAAGTAAATAGTCTTATGGTCCACTTTCATGAATATTTTCGAATGTCCATCTGGGATCTCCAGTTATGGGAAATAACACATACGATGATGATCATTGAAGAAATTATTGAGAGGAAATCTCAAATTATGTGAGATAACTAAAGTTCTGTAGATAGTAACAATAATTTCAGAATAAAATATGAACAATGTCCGCACAAAGAAAAAAATGCTGATTTCTGTTATGTACAATGTAGCACTCTCTTAGAAAAACATTCAAACGCGAAGGATTATCACAGAAAACTGAAAATATTTAGCAGAAAAGGTTCCAAACATGTCATTCCAGCTACTGAAGGGTCGGGATAATAAAAAACCAAAGGAAAGGAGCTCTGCCATAAAACATATGCCTGGGGTGTCCACAGCACCCCACACGAGTACCTTAGGGTTAAGTCAGAATAACCAAATGTCCAAGAACGAAATTATTTCTATAATTTAACTTTTTATTTTTATATGAAGGGGAAAATATGGTATAGTTATTACCTATTAACAATATACTGGGGTATACTTTGGATAAAGGCATGATAAAAGCAAACTGTAAACAGCAAATAAAAGCATAATGCATTGAGTTTTTTACTCAATACAATTCAAACATCTACACTTCAACATAACTGCCATCTTTTATGATATATCGTTCAATCTATTTTCAATTATGAAAGAAACACATTTAATAATAAACTTATATCTCGCGTTATAATGTAAATACGGACAAATTCATTTACTTCTTTTTTTTACCCTGATTCTATGCCGAGTGGCGATTTCTGAGATTGTAAAATGTAGAAACCTGCGAATCACTAATTTCCGTCGAATCTCGAATTGAATCGGCAATCTAGATTCGAATTCGAATCAGATTTCAAATCGAATCAGGCAGTGACTTATATAGTTATGCATATACCTTTGTCTACATAAGTAATGTATGTATGCTTGTTAAGTATTAAATGTATGTTGGAGGTCTACAAGCCTAATGTTACTGATTAATATTGTGGCGAAAAATTTTGAGTGAAAGGTTAATTACTGGACACCGTATTTTGTCTTATTCGTTTAATTAAGATCTTCAGTGATCTCACCCGACCTTTAGAAAAACTTGAGAATATAATTGCAATGCATATTAAACTAAAACGAACTTAAAATTAAGCAATTAAGCAGTACTTTTAGTTTAATAACTTAAATCAGTGCAAACCATGTTATGAAATGAAATTAAAGATTTTAACATTCGTTCATGCCATACATTAAAGTTCTGGCTATCTCTTTAAAACTATCTTTTGAAACTATCTGCCTATCTTTTTGAAACGTTACAACAATAAATCTTTGTCCTTTCGAGCCCAAATCAAAGTTTCTGCATTATGTCTGGAAAGATTAAAATGTGTGTCGGTTAGTATTTGCCCTCGAACTGAGTTAACTCTCTCTGATGAACAGTTTGTGACTTGAATAGTGAGTAAATCACGTGCAGCTTTTGCTAACAGTGGAAAGATTTTGCTGTTTTCCTTCCAGTACAGTAATGGATCACCATCACGACCGAGTGCTGTTAAGAATATACACTGACTTCGCTGTGAATTTTTTCTGCAACTGAGGGCTCTCTGCTGCTATAAGTGGTCTCTTGTTGTGCTGCATCCACTTTTTTAAAAAGTGAATCTAAATGACTTTTTCGTCAAAATGCATTCGAACTGTTGACATGATATGGGTCTTATTATTCTGTAAAAAATAAAATGAAGTAAAAGTTAAAAAGAAAAAGAAAATAATTATTTCAAATAATTAATTATCAAAATATAGCGAAGAGTACATGTATTAACTGCGTATGTAATGAATCCACTGGTTTCAGTCTGGTTAACATTATGGAGGTAGATAGAAATCGAATTTTTCAAACGTTGTTTTTAATTTTCTATATTATGACAAACATGTCAAAAAAATAGTTGCAAATCATCGCATTTACTTACCTTCTTATCACAAGTGATAATTAAATCAAAAAACTTCTTTTTAAAAAATATAGCTAGCCTATTGCATTGATTTATTTTGAATATACTAGTGTATTACGTCACTTCATACGTATACTCAATAAGGGTAGGCAATGGAAATATACCTTGATGTAGGGGGCATGGGCGATAATCGGATTTAATGAATTGACCTTCTTAATTTTGAATCGAATCAAATCTCGAAGCTTCGCAAGTCCCTAGTAAAAAGGTAAAATAAGGTCGGCTTACAATTGATTAAATATGGTATATACCTTAGATCAGGGTTTCTCAATCATTGGGTCGCAAAAGAACTTGAGGTGGGTTGGGGAAAAATTTCTAAATAGTTTATTTTGATAAATTTTTCCATTTTTAAAAAGACTTCACGATAAAATAGTTAAAAGAACATGGTAGTACATTGTGAGTGGAATGAGACATTTCACCGCGAGGTATGGTTCGCCACGGCTATTTATGCTTAAAAATAATTTATTCAACATTCAATAATATTATTTTATTCTTTTACTAACATGCTTGAAGCAGTTCTGCAAAGGAGTTTTGGTATCAGATATTATTAAGCTTAATACTTTTTTAAGTCACAACACAGAATAGCCTTCATTAAATGGTTGTTGGAATACATTCATTTTCATAACAACATTCACTCCATTTCAAAATTATTTACAAGACCACGAAGGTATGTGTTGATGTTTCTGTTATATTTCCTAACAAACCTTGTATTTTTCCTTATATTGTAGTAGCCCTGCCTTTTTGATCCATTCTAAACATATTCATTTCGTTTTTCCATTCTATACTCGCCCTACAAATGAAATTTCTTTGAGATCCGTTCAGCCAATACCTTCCAAATTCATAGTTACAGAAATATTCTAACTTTGATATTGTGACAACCCTGCTTTCTATATCCATAAAAATCTTTATTTTGTTATATTATGCCATGTCCACACTTGTAACAGAACCTCATAATGTAACCGCGTTGCGAACAGATCTACAGCGGGGTGATGATACGCATAACAAGTTGAAGACAAAATTCCAGCTGAACCGAACCTTGTACCGTCGCGAACATTCTAGTGTTCCATATTTTTCATCAGTTGTGTGTTGTAGCGGGTGAATATGAATACACCTTGCAGTAACAATGTGCTTTTTGGCAACCAGTGATTCCTATACTAGTCTACAATATCTTTTCAAAATCTCGAAACAAGCCATAAGCCTCATAGTGCCAGAGGTGTGTGTAGCTCTAATTGAGTCGCTGAAGGAAAATATACAGGTAATTATTATTTATTACCTTTTCCTTTTCCGATACTTTTTCTAATTTTGGCCCTTTCTCTTCTCAGAGCTGCCAATAATGATGTCATTTTTTTCTTACAATCATTGGGATCAGTTTCCATTTTTTCAGCTATTTCTTCCCACGAATCATTGCGTCGAATTTTATTAAAATGTTGGGGGTGTTTCGCACTCCACAGCAATGTTTTCTGTTCATATAGCTCAATTAACTCCTTAGTCCACTCCATCACACTGCACTGAGCCGACTGAACTGACAAAACCCGACCTGTGACAGGGTTTGGTTCAGTGCACGTCCACACATGCTCGTAACCTCACCCTGTAACTTCCATTGATGTGATGCCAAAATACCAACAAGTGGCGGCATACTGTGAACTGACACACGTTACATCCATGTTATGTGCTGATGTTCGCGTTGAGGTTACTGGGTGCCGTCTACACCGACGCATTGAAGTTATGCGATGTGGTTATGTTAGGAGGTTCTGTTATAAGTGTGGACACGGCCTTATGTTGCATGCCTCTTTCAAACAAAATTTATTTGTAATCGGTTAAGCCAATTCCTTCCAAATTCATAATTACCAAAATGTTTAACTTTGCAATTGTGGCACCCATGCTTAGTTGATTCGGCCCAAACATGCAATTTTGGTTATTAATTTAATTGAGTATTCTATGTACCAAATTTGATTGAAATCGGTTCCGCCAATTCTTCCCTGATATATAAGTAAGTATGGATGGACGGACATCACGAAGATAATAGTGCTTTTCAGCATTAACAAGGAGAGATGTACTTGGGTTTTCCGTGGTACATAAGTGCTTTTCATCAAATTCGCCATAGTATAATTGTATATTAATGTATTTGCTTTTAAATCAGAAAATAGCATCATTCTATACTCCCCAACACAGCATTTCTTTGATATCGGTTCAGCCAATACCTTCCAAATTCATTGTTACAGAAAAATTCCAACTTTGATATTGTGGTAGCTCTGTTTCATCAACCTGGTTGAAATAGGCAATGTTGGTTATTTATTTATATGAAAATTATATATACCATAACGTGTTAAAATCCATTTGGACAGTTCTCTAGAAATGTGTAAAGGAAATATTATTTTACTTTTTACTGTGGTAGCCCTGCTCTTAATCTCAGCTTTAAACATCTTGATTTCATTATGTTTGTTGTAAAAATCTTATACAGCTTCTCCTCGACTTACAACCGAGTTCCGTTCCGACTGACAGGTCGTAAGTCGATCTGGTCGTATGTCGGATTTATATTTTTCAACACTATTTTCATTCAAACGGGTTATAAAAATATAAAACACAAAAATTCAATCTATGTATAATTATTGTACATAATGTGGAAAATACATAATATGTACTCTATTGTACTGTAAACAAAAATACAACCCAAAATTAATGTAAAAATAAATACAAATGAAATTCCGCATACATACAATAAAAAAATTGTTTCTTTGAAAAAAGTGCAATTGAAAATAAATTTTTAATTTTTACAATCATGTTCTTGGGTTGAGGTAGATGGTTTTTTGAGGAACATGGTGAGATTTGTTTGAATAGATTTTTTCTTTTTTTTGTCATATATCTCACGATAACAACGCACAGCATCGTGAATGATACGTTCAACCTTTGCAAAGCATTCGACATTAAGATCCATTACTTCGAAACTGGCTAGAGCTTTATTCAATTGCGAAAACGAATCAGATAATCCCTTTGTCGTGAATTTTTTTCTGGCCCATCTTCTTCTTTATCTTCTTCTCTCGCTTTTTCTTCTGCCACTCTGTGTGCTTCCAATTCAATCAACTCTTCATCTAAAAGTTCTTTTGTCTCACAATCTAGCAACTCCTCTACATCTTCTATTTCACATTCTAATTCTAGATTGTTTGCAAGTTTAACTATGTCTTCTGTAATCACTTCTAACTCCTCTTCTTGTTCAAATCCTTCAAATGTATTCGCATAACATTTGAGACACTTTTTCCAAATTCCTGACTTACAGTTCATTGGTACACATTCCCATGCGGTCGAAATATTCTTGATACACTGAAGAATGTTGTACTGCTTCCAAAAATCTCGCAAAGATAAATCTGCATCAGAATCGATCGCTTCGTTGGCTTGTGTGAATGTCGTTTTGAGGTAATGAGCCTTAAATGCTGAAATAGCACCCTGATCCATGGGTTGGATGATAGCGGTTGTGTTAGGTGGCATAAATACCACTGTAACATCGGGATGAAGGTCGTCCAGATGAGGGGGGTGGCCAGGGGCATTGTCCATAATCAATAAAATCTTGAAAGGGATACCTCTCTCCGCACAGTATTCACGAGCCTGGGGAATGAAGCAGTTCATGAACCAGTCTTCGAACAGTGCTTGAGTCATCCAAGCTTTAGGGTTTGAACGGTAGTAAACGGGCAGTGTATGCTTGTTGATGTGCTTAAATGCATGAGGGTTTTCCGAATGATAGATTAGAAAAGGCTTCAGCTTAAAACCTGCAGCATTACCACCAAGCAACAAAGTTAACCTATCCTTAAAACCTTTGAATCCTGGCATCCTTTTTTCTTCTTGGTGTATGTACATACGAGTAGGCATTCGTTTCCATAGCAAGCCGGTTTCGTCTATGTTGAAAATTTGTTCTGGTAGATAACCTTTTTCTTCAATTAATTTGTTAAAACTATCAACGAATTTTTGGGCTCCATCTTCATCTGCACTTCCTGCTTCTCCTGTGATACGTACATTATGCAAAGCAAATCTTTTTTTAAAATGCATAAACCACCCATTACTAGCCTGAAAATCTTGTGCGTAATCGTCTCCGGAGCATGATTTTAAAGTCTGAAAAAGACATCTAGCCTTTGTTTGCACTGCGAGAAGGCTCATGGGTATTTTTTCTGTATTAAATCTTCCATCCACATGAATAACAATTTCTCCATTTCATGGATGGGTCCCTGTCGTTGTTTGGTTAAAATTGTAGACTGCATATGTGCAGAACCTTTCACAGCTTCACGAATTCTTTCTTTGTCCACAAGTATCGTCTATACTGTGGAATGCGATAACTTCAAGTCACGTGCTATTGTATTAACCTTCTTTCCGCATTCATACTGCCGGATAATCTTCATTTTACAGTCTAAATCAATAGCCTTCCTTGACTTATTAGCTGGCGCATCTGCAGATGAAAGTATTTTCCTTTTACCAGTCATTTTAGTGGTAATATTTCAGATACAATTGTAACAAATCCACACACAACTGATGCTTGAAAGCGACTGAGTGAGAGGCAGTGGGAGGGTCAAACAGACTCTGATGCCTAGACCCTGCTGCACTCTAGGCATCAATTCCGGGAACTTTTTGACCCTACCACGTAGTTATCTTTATTTATTTATTATTTTTATTTTTTTATTTTTTGTGGTCGTAAATGCGGATGGTCTTAAGTCACATAGGTCGTAAGTCGAGGAGGTGTATATAAAATTTAATTGAAATCCATTCAGCCAATTCTTTCCAAATCCTTAATTACAGAAAGAGTTTAATTTGTAATTGTGGCACCCATGTTTGGCTGATTTGGTTTAAATATGCTAATTTAGTTTTGTATATATGTGTATATTATAAATATTAAATTTGGTTGAAACTGATGCGGTCAGTTCAAGACAAATACGTGTAAAAAGATTTTTTATTCCTTGTAATGTGGCAGCCCTGCTCTCTATATCCATACAAAAAATCTTGATTTTTGTTATTTTATGTTGCACGCCTCCTTAATACAAAATTTTGTTCAAATCGGTTTAGCCAATTCATTCCAAATTACCGAAATGTTTAACTTTGCAATTGTGGCACTCATGCTTAGTTGATTTAATCCAAACATGCCATTTTCTTCATTAATTTATGTATTCTATGTACCAAATTTGGTTTAAATCAGTTTGTCCAGTTCTTTCCAAGAGCATAATTACCAAAAGGTTTTATTTTCAATTGTGACACCCTTGCTCGGTCGATCCGGTCCAAATATGTCATTTTGGTCATGTATTTATGTGAGGATTCTAAGTACCAAATTTGGTTAAAATCGGTTCTGCCATTTCTTCCCTGATATATGCATACGATTGACAGACGAACATCACGAAGATAATAGTGCTTTTCAGCAGTGACGAAAAGCACTAAAAATGGGGGAGAGAAAGTGAAAGGTAAACGGTGGGTGTGGTATATGCAGTTGAATTCTTTATTGTGATTTTAAAAGTTAAATATATCTGATTTCTTATTCTAATGGGTAACTCGTAATTAAATTTTTCTACCACCTCATCATGACGTTATCTTTCAGTTATTTTAACTGCAACCAATTATGGTTGTTAGGAAGGAAGGAATAAGGAATCTCAGTTCTACAATCGATCTAACATATTTTACCAAAGAGATACTATTGGGTATACCTTGTATTAAATCAATGATATTAAGTTGCAATGCAAGATCTATTTCTTCATATTACGCTTGTTCATTAATTTTGTCCCTATAATCCACATGTCCGAGATAAAATATTTCTTTAAACCTACCAATCATTAGCAAGATTTTGTAGTACTTATCCTATATCCAAATAATTGGAAATTGCAATTTGATGCTTCCTTGCACAAATTTCGAAATAATACCTTGCGGCGAAACGGCCACCGTGGACCGACCTTGGTGAAACGTCCTAGACCCCAGTGTGCACCCTCTGTGGATACATATGTACTATCTACTGCTTGAAGAAATTAGTACAGTAAAACCTCTGATTAACGAAATTCAAGGGACCCAATTTTTCGTCTATTCGTTATTCGGAAATTCGTTGATCGGAAGTTATAGGGTGTTGCATAACTCCAGGGGCGCATTGCCTGTTAGATTGTACGGGAGCAACGGGGGTATCCAAATGAAGGCGTATGCGCAGATACGGCGTAAATCTACTAAAATATGCCCATTTTCACGAAAAAATATCACATAAGTGGACGATATTCAAAATTCGCCCTCAATGTTTAATAACTAGCCTAATTGATTTGAAGCTCCGACGACACAATGCTTTCTTATGGGAAAAAAGGGCCACTTTCATTCATCTCGTTTTGCAATGTTTGACAGTGGCAAGCACCAAATAATTGAAATGCAATGTTATTTTTTCTAGCATTGATTGGTAGGTTTTGCACGAAAACATCCTCGGCAATTTTTTATTATACGACTTTTTTCGAGGTTGCAATGCGTGAAACTCGCTGAGCCTATCCTAAAGCATCTGTTGAGCCGCTAAGTTTATAAAAAAATATTGACAGCACACCACTTCTTAACACCAATTAATAAACTACTATTTGACTACTGTGGCGCGGGTTGCAAATATTTAAAAATGAAATGAATGAAAGCAGCATTTTCCTCATAAGAAAGCACTAACTGTCGTTGGCACTCCAAATCAGGACTCCAATCAATATTTTTCACTAACCTTCTTAACAACACTCCAGCTCCGTCTCTGACGAATAAATTACCTATCACATAGAAACCACCTCACCACGATACATACCTCATTGCTGCAATCTTATGTTGAAATTCCCTTTAAATGGATTAGGGGATTAACGTAATTGGGAATGATTTCAAATACAACACTTTTTTAAAAGATTTATTTAAAATACATCATTATTTTTTAAAAACGAATCTATTTTTTTCTGTTTCAAATTCTTTGTGAATTCTCGGGAAACGGCAGTCTCCACTTCCCTAAAAGCATGCATAGCGGCATCACTACAACTCTCGGGCGAGATTGTCAATGGCGCGAGAATGCCGGAAACACAGGAAATACATCATCATGATAGAAAACGTGCTATGATTGGCTTGCTGTAACCTTGATGCTAATTGGCGCGTTGGCGACTGTTTTCAATCGTTTTCCGTACGTATGTAAGTGAAAAAAATATTTAGCCAGCAAAATTTTGTTCTAAAGAGGTAAATGGAAGTGACCACTTTTTCTTTCGTTGTTCGGAAGTTTTCGTAGTACGGAAGTTCGTAGTAAAGAGGTTATAATTAGGGATTTTGTATATAAGTTTGGCGGGACCCCCGTCAATGGTTCGCTATCCGGAGGTCTTCGCTATAAAGAGGTTCATAAGGTAGAGGTTTTACTGTATATAGATAATAGGTGGGTCCCTGGTAAACTCTCAAAGCCTAGGTGGGTTGTACTGTTAAATAGGGTGAGAAATACTGCTTTAGATTACATTAGCTTTATAATCTCTGTGAAAACACACAACACTCATACTTGTGAAATTTACAAAATTTGCCATTATACTGATGTTATTTAAATTTCAAAATAATTTCAATTGAACATAGGCTATGAACTCATCCAAGTACAGTCCTGTTCGGAAATTTTTCATCCCTTGTAGAGATGAATTAAAAGCAACATCTTAAGTTTGCAACCTCAACATTTCACATGGAAGGAACTTCAAAATCCTGCACAAAAACATCTATAATAAATTATCTGCAATCCAGGTACAAGAAAGAATATGACAAGCATGGAAAAAAAGAAAGCACTGGCAACCTTGCAAAAATAAATGGCACAATATACATTGCACAAACTTTCTCATGTACGTACATACATATACGTTTGGTCGACTGTATACGTATATAAAAGAAAAATTCTTATAAATCAAAGTTAACCGTAGTTTAGCAAATATTTGAATGCCACTGAATGATATATAGTAATTTTTTTGGGACACATGGCTTAGTATTATTTGTGGCATCAGGCTGTATGATTGGATGGATTTTAATCAAAATCCTTAAAGCCATATTTGAGTAAAATGAATTTTGTTTCAAAATATCCAAGAATAAAGTACCCTTAATTGTTACACAATACCATTCATCTCTTCAGAGTATCTATTATGAATGATATTATCCACAAATATGAGATAACATTCGATTTCATTTTACTGTCTAGGCTGTAGTAAGATTTTGAATGGATCGTGGGGAAGGCATGATGTCATAGGGCTTAGGTAAGGTAGCTTACCATACATTGTAATGTGACTTAGAGATATATGGCTTATGGAGTATTATTTGTGACATCAGACTACAATTGGATTGATTTTAATCAAATTCTCTGGAGCCATTTTTGAGTAAATCAAATTTTTCTAAAAATCGCTAAGGATAAACTACTCTTTATTTTTGTGCAATATCATTTGTATCAAAAAGGGGTCTGCAAAAGATGATATATTGCATAAAAGCAAGATATCATTTGACTTTATATAAGCATTTGGGCCCTAGAACGGTGAACAGACAGACGGACTGTATGGCGAAAACCACTTTTATGGACTCAGGGACACCTAAACGTGTATTGCCATAAAAATCTCAAAGTTGTATTTTTTCACGATTACAATACTTTCTCTATATACTACATATATGAGAAAGTAATATATGCTATGTATATGTGAATGTAAAAAGAGCAAAATCAGGTATCCAAAAGACTAAGTATTTTCACTTGGTCTACTTCACAGCAGCAAACGCTAAAAGAATGCTTTAAAATGGCTTTAACATACAGTTCAGACTATGTGGCGGCTAAAAGTTTAAACAGGAAGCTCTTCGAAATGATTGCAATAGAAACCAACCATTTTTAATAGTTGAAGATGAAGGGTTTTTGGGATTTGCCCAGGCCATGAATTCTAGATTCAAAATTCTTTTCAGAAAACATATTACAGAAAAACTTGTTTCTTATGTACATTATGCTGTGAACAAAAATCTTACAGAGCGGACATTTGGAGATGCAGTAACAACCTGAAGTCATTTTTAAGTTTAACGGCATGTTGGATTGATGATGAATTTAATTATGTTTCTGCTTTACTGGCTTGCTGAGAGTGCTTTCATTCTCACTCTACTAACAACATAACTAATAATAGTAGAAATATTCACCGAAAGGAGCATCACTGAAGAAAGGTGCCACCCAATCCTCATTAACAATGGAGCAAATATGGTAAAGGCAGTGAGGGATCTAGGAATCACTGTTTTGTTCACATACTTCAGTTATGATTGTAGAAAGCAATTATAACACAGCATGGTGTAGTGGAGTTGCTGACTAAGCAGAAAGATTGTGGAGCACTTTCATCATTCTTCCCCTGTAAAATAAAAGCTACACAAGATACAAAAGACGTCGGAACTGCCTCATCATGTGCTTATACAAGATGCGATTCTTTCTTCACTTGTTTGTTATATATTGTTTTTATCATACTTTGTTTTGTTATTTCCTTTCTTGCTATATTGTACCATTTTAGGTACTCCAAAATGTAATGTGGAGAGTTTGAAATATTATTTGTAGTAACAATTTTAAACCAAAATTGAATGCTTTTCTCTCATCTCTTGATCAGATTTCCAAAACTAAAATTAAAAAGAATGAAATTTGTTGACCAAATATTGTATTGTATTGCATTAGTAGATAATAATGACTTTCTCTGAAGTTTTTTTTAAAGCTCTATTTTATTTCAGAATTCTTGGCAGTTGGTGGGGCAAGAGATTGGAAAGCAAGGGAGAAATAAAAGGTGCTCTCACAGCATATGAAGAGGTAGATGATCGAGCCTCCCAGGTTCGCTTACACTGTCGCTTTTTGGACGATATAGATGCAGCTGAGAGAGCGGCTGGCTCTGATTCTGCTGCACTCTTTGAGCTGGCCAGAGAATTTGAGAAGAGAGGCAAATTTGATGGGGCAGTCAGGGCATTCACTCGGGCTCATGCATATGGAAATGCCATACGTGTTTGTAAGGTAAAAGTGATTATGAATGTACAACTTCCTAATCTTCTCTCCTGGCTAGTATTTAGCTTATTAAGTAAATTTGTTTGTAATATGATTGTTTTGCTGGGATACACTGTTACTTAGGAAGCCAAGGTTCCCTTTTTATTATATCATTCAAAATTGTGCAGGGTAAACCTTGGTAATTTAAAGTATTCCTGTGGATTAATTTGATAGTCAGAAACACATCAAGGTATAATTAATATTGAAACTCAATTTTGAAATTTTGCATTTTAATTGTAATACTGTTGCAGGAAAATGATATGACAGAAGAGCTCTGGAGTGTTGCGTTAACAGCTGGGCCTAATGATCAACTTGATGCAGGGCGATATTTTGAAAATGCAGATCCTCCTGCTCCAGAGAAAGCTGTTCATTTGTACCATAGAGCAGGTCTTCTACACATGGCTTTGGAGCTTGCTTTCAGGTATGTCAATAGCTTTACACATTTTTATTTTTATCTATCCAAAATGTATCATTTTAAACAACATTATTGTATTACAGAACACAGCAGTACAATGCTCTACAATACATAGCTATGGATCTCAATTCTAATTCAGACCCTATGCTTTTGCAAAAATGTGCAGCATTCTTTATTCAGAATAAGCAGTATGAAAAGGCTGTAGATCTTCTTGCTGTAGCTAAACAGGTAATTTATATTTAATAATAAAATTTTACTTGATGACATTGTCATTATGGTATTTACCGGAATCCAAGAGGAGGTTTTTTTTCCAAATTTCAACTTGCAAAAATCGAGGACCATCTTAAATTCAAGTATAAAGTAGGGTTACATGTTTAACTGATGTTTTTTTAAACAAATGAAACATAAGATAAAATAATTATATCTACTGAAAATTTTCATTGCGAACTTAAGATCCGGATTTCAATTAATACAGTATTATTTTTTTAAATACATTGAAAGAACTAAAGAACTATTGAATTTTATATTTGAACGATACTTTTCAGTGAACAATTATTTTGGGAGTGATTCCCAAAAGTGAACTAAGCTTCCCTTCTCTATTGGCTTATAGTAGTTCGCAGATGTAAAAACAAATGATTCCATAATTCATTGGGATTTCCTCATCCAACAGTTTTAGGCCAGAAATTCTCTAATTGTAATTTTGTCTTATATTCCTTTTAAATGTGTCACCTTCAGTGGCTAATCATGTAGATATAAGAGTTACAGCAGCAAAGGAAGATATCAAAACGAATTAGGTGTAGTTATGATGCCAATTTTTAACTGATAGTGATAAAGTACATAGAAAAAACTAATAACTATGAAGCCAGTAGAAAATTTAATGTCACTGAAGCAAATGTGCATAGATGGAAACTCTTAAAACAGTAACTTGAAAGCGTGAGCATCTGCTGGAACTTTTCCAGGGGAGGACAAGGGGATATGTAAGCTTCTACAGTCAGGTTTGGTGGGCTTAATATGTTAGTGGTTTGTTTCAAGCATATTGCAGGGGTCCCTACCTGCTTGTCTTACTTCAGAAAAATTACTGTGTTAATCCCCTGACATAACCAGACATCAGTGGTTGTATTGCCTTGAAGCAGGCCTGATCCAGAGGGGAGCAACTACCCCCCTTTTCCCCTCCCAGCAGACATCCATGCTTAAAAGTGCTAAATCTAGTCGGAAATCATTCAATGGTCCAAAATGTGGTCACCTTCAGGTTGTGGATAAACAAGTACACCAAAATCCCACTTTTACGAAGTAGCTTGGAACTGAGATCATTCCAGATAAAAAGATTTCCCGTGAAACCGGTATTGGGTAATATACCCATATAATTATAGTGAAATTAACAAAAATATGATTAACCTTGGATAGTAATGATTGTTTAATTGCAATGATAGATTTAAACAAGTAGAGTGTTATCCATGAACATGGATAAAATTGGCCCATTTTTTCTCCTATTATAATACAGCCTTCTCTCATTTTACGAACTTCTGTTTTACTAGTTTTTGCTTATACGAACTGAGCAGTTTCATACCTATTTATTGATTTGCAAACAAATTTTCGCTTATATGAGTTCGTTACGTTCGCATGAAAATCTTATTTTTCAAATATCGAATACATTTTCGCTTATATGTGCTCTATCCGCTTTGGGAAAGTTCGGGAAAGCTCGGTAAAGTTCGTCAGATTGCATCATGCTGTTCTGAATAAGAACCATCATCTCGGTCTCAGTACGCACATTGCTGTTCTTTCTGAAATTCGGTCCGCTGTGTGGTGTGCATTTTTATCTTTTAAATCATGTTATATTTTTGTGAATCATGGCTCCTAAATGTGTCAGCTTTTCAGGTATTGCAAGTGGTAAAGTGAAAAAAGAGAGAAGGGCTTTAAGTGTAGCCCAGAAACTAATTATTATTCAAAGATTGGAGAAAGGCGAGCGGTTGAAGGACATAGGCACCGCATTTAACCTATCGTAGGCTAACATAGGCTAGGATATCATATGCTAATACTGCTAATATGTAGAGTAAGACATCATAGGCTAATGACTAAGAATGTCATTTAAATTAATATATCATTATTGATGTTTTTTTCTTAATTTGATATAATTTTGTATTGTTTTTAAGTGAACTATGGGATATTTTTTTATTATGACCTTCAGAACCAATTAAAATTTTTTACATATGAAGTAATGTTTTTGTGGAATGAATTAAGTTTGTAAAATGAGGGAAGACTATTCAATAATATTTTGTGTTTAACTTCCCCATGAAGATTTCTCCCTTTAACCTAATTCATGATCTGAGGAGAATTTGGAATGTGATCACCCCTTAAATGCATAAATTTAGCTTATCTTACTTTATGTTTTTAAGTGGCATCAATATGAAAATGTATGCTCAAAATTTCAGCATTCCATCTTTTATACCTTCTGAGATATTAACAAAAATTTTAATGGGTCCCTGTGTGACCCTGTATAATTTTCAAAACTCAACTTTTAAAGAAACACAAATGCAACGGCACAGAAATCTATACTCCAAGTTTCATCTCTCTATCGTTTACGGTTTTGTCACAATTTCAAATTAAGCAAGTGGACAGACAAACAGACACCAAAGTGAAGCTATGAGCGCATCACAGTACGTAAAATAATGCATCTTTATTGCACAAATGTTTGATGTTAGTGTGCCAGCACTGCATATATGCCAATTTTGAAACTATAGGGAGCCAAATTCAAATTATGCCACCTAGTTTTTCTCAATCCGTGAAACCAGCATTTCCGGTATAGGGGTACTATGTAAAAACGGGATTTTGGTGTAGTTGAGTTTATGCATACTCAGAGACAGTGTGGAAGGCTAGTGTTGTGTGAAATGGTTCAATTCAAAGCACAAAAAATTGCATGTGGACTAAAAATTCCGTGACAAATTCAAGGCCAGTAATGGCTGATACATGCGACTGATGTGATGCAATGGTTTTTCCTTAAGCCAAAGATCTCCAAAAATTGCCAGCAGACTTCAGTAAGAAACTTCTTGCCTATCAAAAACATGTAATTGAACTAAGAAAAACAACAATTACCTTTTGAGTCAAACAGGAAATGCTGATGAAACTCCAGTTTTATTTGACATGTCATGTAATTACTCTGTCAGTGAAAAAGGTGCAATATCGATGATAATAATCACAGGTAACGAAAAAAATTTGTTACATTGAATTTGGCTGTTTAGCAGATCGAGCAAAATTCTCACCATACGTTAACCTAAATCTAAAAACAATGCCTAGTGGAATAATAGTTAGATGTCATGAAAATGGATGGATGTAAAAGAAACTAATGGGAGGTGGATTACACATTATGTAGAACAGAAGATCAAGATCACTATTAAGAAAAAATGGGATGCTTGTACAGTCCTGGCCAAAATTTACGCAACACCTCGTGGTGTTCTACGGCCGCATCAGTGCGAACTTAAACGAGCGAAGTCTCTTTCGAAGGAATGGCAACCCTGAACAGGTGCAGGAGTAGGGGAGGATCCAAACGCTGAGGGGGTGAGGAAGCGCCGATAGTGTATTCGACAAATTCGGGGTATGGTTTAAGGTTTCTCGGTTGTGTAGCGAAGTTTTCTTGTTGCATCCGAGCTTCCTACTCCCGGAGCTCAGGAATATAAATATAAAATATTTTTTAAAAGGGCCATCTTGGATTCTGGTAAATGCGCTATTTGGATATTAATCTGTGCTGTAAAATTAAGGCTTATTTTTTAAATGATAATTTGATGAAAATATTTTTTACTTTCCTGTAGTATAAGCTGTTTGTGAAATATAAATGGACAAAAATGTAAAAAAAATCAACTTAAAAATTTTTTCAGAATCCTTTCTTGAATTGGTTTTATGATAAAAATGTAAATCAGTAAACAATTAGATTGAGACAGTTGAAGTAGTTAGAGTATTCACAGTTAACTGTGGTGGAGACTGGCATATTTGGCAAAAGAATTTTGGATTTCATAAAAATTCACAAATGCTTGTTGAGATTTCACATTTTTTAGCACTAGGAGTAATCATATAATCTAAATATGTAATCATAATACACTTAAGTATATGTGCTCAAGGGTTTTACCTAGAGTAGCTGTAAAATATTTACTCTCTTTTGCTAATTTTGCTACTCCATTGGGTCATATATTAATTTCCTGTTTCGTGAACACTCAGTATAAGGAAGCTTTAGATTTGTGCATGGAACATGATGTCCCTCTAACTGATGAACTGGCTGAAAAGCTTACATCTGAAAAGGGAGAGAAGGCAGGTGGAGATGGCAACTTGGAAAGATCAGTGTTATTGGAGAAGTTGGCTGAAATTGCGGTGTCTCAAGGTCACCTTCAACTTGCAGCAAAGAAGTACACCCAAGCAGGAAATAAGGTGAAATAAAAATGGCATTTGGAAAATTAGCTTTTTTAACTAGATTCCTATTAAATACTAAACCACTAGAACCGTTAGAACTGAACAAATAATTTTTATTGTTTCTAATTTGAATTAATGTTTATATGAGCATGTTGGGATTTTATGATGGAGAAATTCTTATTCGTCTTTCAGATCAAGGCCATGAAGGTTCTCCTCAGACTTGGGGATCCTGAGAAAATAGTTTTCTTTGCCAATGTATCTCGTCAACGTGAAATTTATGTTATGGCTGCTAACTACCTGCAATCTCTGGATTGGCAAAATGAACCCAATATTATGCGCAACATTATTACCTTTTATACGAAGGGACGTGCACCACATTTATTGGCTAGCTTTTACGTGGCTTGTGCAGAGGTATGTGATTTGATCTTATAAATATACAACTGATAGTTTCTGTCTTATGAGCTTGTTTTTGATAAATGATATATATTTACTACTTGAAATCTGGTAGCTTTACTTTTTAAGTTATATTTTTTGATTTTATTGTGATTCTCTTCAGGAATTACTGAAGTAGGAGTTTTATGATCTTATTCATTATAGTAGTAATATGGAAACATTTTTTGTTGGGTTTTCAGGTAGAAATTGATGAGTTCCAAAACTATGAGAAAGCCTTGAGTGCCTTGGAGGAGGCTAAAGTTTGTCTTACACGGACAATTACTAAAGGTGGAATCGGAGGTGGAGATGAAATTCGAAGTAAAGGTGAAGAGATAGATAGACGCACTCAACTTGTACGACAGTTTGTTGAGATCCAGAGGTAAGATAAACCATTAGATTAGCACTTTCAGAAAGAATTGTGTCTATGCTTTGACATCAAGAGCATTAGAACTTGACAGCTTCTTAAAATGAATTAGGTAGATGGCTCGTGTTTTTGACCATTCAATCAAAGAGCTTCTTTGAGACACCATTGAAGTGCTGCTACCTTATAACTAGGGAATATATTTTTTGAATTTTACCTGATTTTGCCTGTTTTTTACCTTTTGATTCAATTTTAAAAAATTCGGGTAAAACCCGAAAATGCTACACTAGTAATAAAATAATTAACATTAAACTAGGGGCGTCAAACTTTTGGACACGATTTTAATATGCATATGCTTTACAATTTCAACTCACGTCTACATTTCATATAAATAACCTCTATTGACTTGGCTGTAATTTATGTAAAATCTCAAGTTTGTCACTTAATTATAACAATTTCAAAAACACAGAGTTATCAACAGAAATGGAGATGTAATTAATTCATGCAGACATTACATCTCACAGAGAAGAAGACAGATGAAAAGTTTCTTCAAGACAGAAAACTTTATCGTTTGACCATATCACAAATATGGAATTTCATTTACATGACACAACATTGCATTCTTCGCTGATTTTTAGGCTGATTGAAAAGCGGCAACAATGCTTAAATTTAAGATAAAATTTTCATATTTATTTTTGGAATAAAGAGCAGTTTAATTTATTTGATTAAATGTAATCAATTTTAAGAGATGTAAGAACTTGTTTGTAAAGTTTTTTTTTGAGTTTTTCATGTTTTGAAGGCATTTGTTTTGTTGAAATATTTTGCATTTATTTATTTCTTTATTAATTATATTATTTACTGTTTAGAAAAATACGTGTTTATGAATATTGTGTATTTATATATTTGTATTTACATAGTATAAACCAATTTTACTCACAATGTTAGTATTAAGTCCAGCACTTTTGTTGGTTGATTTGTTAAAAGTTTTAATTTATTTTTTTAGGCAATACAAACAAGATCCTGAGGCCTCAATCCAACGTTGCCGGGTCCTCTTAGAGGAATGGCAGGTTTCTAAAGAAGATGCAGTGAGGCGAGGAGATGTTTATGCTTTTGTGGCAGAACATTATGCGAGACAGGGTAATGAAGAAGAAGTGCTACGCTTGCTGAGAGAGATGAGAGAGGTCCTGCCGACAGGAACAAGCTTAGCATATTATGTTGATGCTGCTGCTCTCTCAAAGTTAAGTTCTGAGGTGGCATCGATGTTGAAAAACGACAGGCGGGAGAGCAGGAGCATGAGTAGGGCGTCAGCAATTCATGCAGAGGAAGATGAAATTGCAGAAGAAGAGATAGAGGTTGTAAAAGAAGAGGTAGAAGAGGAGGAAATGGAGGAGCAGTTGCAGAAGAGGGAGAAGACTGATCCCGTCTTTCGTTCAAATGGTAAGATATATGCAATCTGAATTGTGGGCATTTATGTGCAATTTTGCTGTTTAGTTTTTTTAAGCAGCACGGTTTTGCAAAGGAATGCAGAAAATATTGTTTCCTATTGCGTGAAAAACTGTGGAAAGAATCTTCTCGATAACTTTCAGTCAGGTGCAATGCGGAAGAATATGAAAGATTTCTAGCATTGTTTTTATCAAGTTGTTCACATTCAAAGAGATTTTTATCGTACAAGGTATATGTGGTTATGTTATAAAAGATTAATTCATATCATTTATGAAAGTAAGTTGTGATATAGTCAGGGTAAAATCTTTATTGCAGTTTTCTGTTGTGTTAATTATAAAATAGTATACTTGATAAGAATGATTGTTTTTTAAAGTTCTTGCTTTGGAAAATATTTTTTGTAACTCATTTTTGAGTGCTACTTAAGTATTCCGTCCATCAATTTTCTCCTTAATGTTGTGTTAACCGATTCCATCATAGATGACATTCTTTTTGTACAATTCCACAATCTATTGCCTTAGGGTGATATATTGATGAGGAATTTGTTTTATGAATGTCTTTCCGTGGCAATAACTATTATAATTAATACTTTTTTATGGTATCTTGGGACCATCTGCATACACATGGGAAATATTTAATTGATGATGTTGTTTCTAGAAAAACTCAATTTTCTATGCTACTTAAAATAAAATTTTTGCATGGTTTCTATGTTGAGGCATGAAAAGTTGATAATTTTTCAGGATAAACAAAAACGAAGTTAAAGAAATTCTCTTAAATAATGACAACTGACTTTCATTTTACGTGAATAATATTTTAAGAATTGACTTATAGGTGTTCATTAGTCAAGGCACTTTAAAAGTTGATTTTTCTTCGATACTCATTTAATTGTCAGTATTTTTTTAATCAATTTTACTGAATCTTTGAAATAGATTGCTTGTGAATTAACCTCTCCATTCACTGTACATTATGTGAAGAAGAAAAGATTGCTCATTTTTCAAACTATCAATCGATTGAGTTGTTTTCAATTCATTATTCCTTGATTTTTGCCTAATTTGGCTGGCACATGACCTGTGATACATATTTGAGTTTCAACCAAAGCATCAAGATTTAAGGAACTATTTGCACTAACATAAGTATTCATTATGTAGAAACTAACCCTGTATGAAATGATGCCAGGCAATTGCAGCTGTGTGGTGCAGTTTTAATTATTGAGACTCACTTTGTAGTACTGTTAGCTGCAAATGTTTTGGTCCTAAAAATGATCTCTATATGTGTGAAGTGCTCAAAGATGTAATGTTACTTTCAAATAAATCATTTTACAACTAACTGTGTACCATATTTATTTAAATGGTAGAGTAGCAGCATATCATCTCCAAGATATTTATGCTTTAGTGGCTCTTTTAAGAATGTGGTAAAATAATCATAATTAGATAATGTTACATAAAAACTTGATAGCATAGTCATGAACGGTAGACTAAAAAATTGTGAATGTTTGCTTCAAAATTGCCATCATTCCATGATGTCATAAAAAGACTAAATTGTTAAAAAACAACTTTTGATTATAAGGCTCTACTGATCTAGATAACTAACAGCTAGAGTATTTTGTATATATCTAGATAACAAACAGCTACTGTATTACAGGCGACTCCCGAGATTCGACTGGGATGCGCTCCTGAAAATGCGGTCGAATCTCGAACAGTCGAATGTCGAACGCCGATTTTCGGTACACTAACCCGGGAAAAAATTACCAAGTTCACTCTCGCGTTATATAAACATAAAATAACATTACTCAAATGTTAATCAAACAATATTGTTATGAATTGATAAAAAAAATTTAATGTATAATTTATATGCGCACAGTAAAGAAAAAATCTTTTTTTCGTATGACTATCTTGCGTAAAAAATTCCAAATTGAATCCAATCTGCCTCATCGTTTCCCATGTCATTTAAATGAAGGAATTACTTGTATTTGTACTTTACCAACACATTTAACAGGAAAATCACGAGTAATATTTTGACTATTCGAGTTTCAAAATTTTTAATAAACGGCGCATACATGCAAATCGCAGCACATCCCTAAAGATCCGTAGCAAAGACGGTTTTTGTCCCCACTTGCTACAGTACTGAATATATCTAAGCATAAAACTATACCGTTATCACAGCAAAATTATATAAAAGTTATTAAAAAGGAGAAAATTACTTAGGATTTAAAAAACAATGACATTGACAATATTTTATTTCCTTAAATCTTTTACAACTGCGTCTACTGGACTTAGTTTATTAATTACAAAGTTCAGAAATTTTAGTTGGAATTTGGATTTGCTATTAACTGGGGAATTGGGTGGGTTAGTCCTTGCCTCCGAAGTTGAAGCAGCTTTTGCTGGCCGTGCGATTTCAGCATGGCTTTCCTATTGATCAACACGCTTTAAAAATTTTAATTCGTAACTATGAGTCTTATGCACTCTTTTATTGGATACACTCGCATTATCACTATTAAATTTCCTTTTAGATGCCATGTCAAGGGATAAATTTAAAAATAAAAAATAACTAATATAAATGATTACAACTAAAAAACGAGCGAAATCAGTACAAATTCAAACTGCAATAACAGGAATAACGATGTCTGGAGAGAAACTACACCTTATATAAATGATTAAAACTAAAAAACGAGCGAAACTAATACAAATTCAAACTACTATAACAGGAATAATGATTTCTGGAGAGAAACTAAATCTTATATAAATGATTAAAAGTAAAAAACGAGCGAAATTAATACAAATTCAAACTACTATAACAGGAATAACGATATCTGGAGAGAAACTAAACCTATTATAAATGATTAAAACCAAAAAACGAGCGAAATCAGCACAAATTCAAACTACTACAACAGCTTTAACGACGTCTGAGAAAGTTTGAAAAACTCCGCGTGATCCGGTTGTGACGTCGGCTAGGATAACTACATTATGGAATTACGCTGGCACATTTTTAGTTGGAATTTGTTTTATTGGAAATTTATTTCTCAGATTTAAATTTTCCAAACCTTCTTTTTACCCTCTCCATACGTAGTATTGGGGAAAGTATTGTTTTCATGAAAAAAATCAATTTTAAGATTTCAACAAAAATACGTTTTGAGGTCCCCTGAAGACGATTTGACCATTTTCTCAACGATGTCAGTGTGTGTATGTGATAGGAATTTTGTGCTCTAACTCAAACACTATTAATCAGATCAACGAGAAATTTTACATTTGACATTACTTTTTGGTTGAAGTGGGCGTTTACTCTTGTCACATCCGTTTTTTACTTTCTCCATATGTTGTATAGTGGAAAGTATTGTTTTCAAGAAAAAATCGATTTTGAGATTTCAGCGGAAATACATGCTTTGAGGTCCCCTGAATACGTTTTGACCATTTTCTCGATGTCTGTGTGTGTGTGTGTGTGTGTATGTGACAGCTTTTTTTTGGGTGCTCTAACTCAAAAACTATTAATCAGGTCAACGCAAAATTTTATATTTAACTTTTTATGAAAGTCAGAAAAACTGATTAGTTTTTGGTAAAAATCGGTCAACCGAAAGTGGGTGTTTACTTTTGTCACTTACCCGTTATTTTCAAATATTTGCTTTAATATTTGATAAATGTAAAAATGTATTAGAATAAAAGTTGTAGGAAATTGAATTTTCTACAACCTTTGTTTGAAATATTTTTCCATATAATGCATTGTTTAAGATATATCTTTTATTTATAGCTGCCACCACGCCATCTACCGACGGCTATTGTTAACAATTGACGCTTGGTTTCAGAAGGCTATGGTTTGAGTTTATTTCTATTCTTTGTAAAATCTAAAATTTTCTTGGTTTCTTAAAATATTTATTATTTAACCTATTTGGAATTTTTCGAAATATTTCCGGTATGGAGAAAGTCATGTGGTGGCCACATCAGATTTTTTCTCAAATATTTGCGTTAATACTTGATCAATATAAAAAATTATTGGAATAAAAGTTATAGGAAAATGTTTCGAACAAATGGAGAAAATTAAATTTCCTACAACTTTTGTTCTAAACATTTTTCCATATAATGCATTATTTAAGAGATATTTTAAAAATTATATTTTTTAGCTGCTACCACCACACCACCTGGAGGCAATTTTTGTAAACACTTTAAGCTTAGTTACGTCTTAGTAACTTATTTTTATGCGTAACTGTTGGAGCTTCGTGACTATATCCAATATCAGAAGGCTGCGGTGTGAGTTTATATGTATTTGTAAGGCCTTTCAATTTTCTCGCAGTTTCTTAAAATATTTATTTTCATTTAACGTTAGAAATATTACAGATATGGAGAAAGTAATGTGGAGGCCACATTAGATTTTATACATTGAAGAGATCTTGAAAGTTTTTAGACCACAGCTTGTTTTCAGTAGACATTGTACTAACACGCTTTGCAGCGTATTACACGCATGGACTATAAGAAAACCCGACGGTGGATTGGCTTACTCTTTCGAAAAACGTGGAAGGATGGAGTGCTGGGCATACTTACATATCTCCTCGCTGCAAGGGAACGGGACGGGGTTAACGGTTTACTATTCGTTCGGCTACAGCTCTCCAAACGAATATTTGCGATCTTAAAAAATCGTAAGTATGCGAAGAGAAATGTATTAAAAATAAAATGCGTATAAATTTAAAGGAAAATGAATTTGTATGCGAAATAGTCGCGATTTATTCCAAAAACAGAAACGTTGCGTTGTATTTCAACTGGGCAAAGTAGTGTTTATAAATTAATTTCTGTTATACCCCGTGTTTATGAATTAAAAATATACAACCGTACTTTCACTCAATTGAAGCCTTTGTAAAGTCTTTGATTTGTCGCGTTAACATGATAGTTCATAATAGATCGTAATTGTATTTCCTAAGTAATGGTTGCAGGTTATATCAAGCACTGAATATTTCACAAATGCTATCCTATAGTTAATAGACGGATATCAGCCCTCAAGCTCGTAATCTTAAAGGAAGTTTTTGACCTAAGACGGCAGACAGTGCGGTTAACATAGGCTAAACTGTCGCTCAAGCGAATTTAAACAAAACTCAAAATGCTTGCTAAAATTTTGTTTTCTTGGTGGAAATATCTTTATATATGCCTAATTAAGAAGACCTAATAATGGGCATTGTTTGATGCAAAAAATTTTACGAAAACTTTCACAAATAGAATTTAAAAGATTCAAAATTATTGATCTCGATTTGAACACTTTTAATCTTCAAGAAATGTATTTTACTCTGTGACCTAATTATTTCCGTGAATGTGGAGTACTGAAACCACTTTTATCGTTGAATAGTTTGACCACATTTTGAAACACGTTAGATAACGAGCAAAAAGTATCCTTTTCAACACCATTTTGATTTTTCGGAATATTTTCCCGATATTTAGTCTCAGGAACCCAAATAAATGTGCCTTCCATATTTTTTGTAGACGTTCTCGACATCAAAAAAACTCCGTTAGCAGAAAAAAGAGAATTAATAATTGTAGAAGTAATTTCTGGAATGGTTGACGATAGGAGCAACATCAAAATTCTTTTTACTCCAATGTTTATGTATAATTTTACGTTCTTGCAAGGGAACTTGGTGACTGCCACTGCCGATAGCCTGAAATCACGTGTCCGCAGGCTTCTGCGGCCGTGAGATACGTACGTAAATCGCAACTCAAGATGGCAACCCTTATAATATCTTTTAACCCATTAGCGAAATCACCGCTAACTTTATCTTTCCGCGCACGGCGGCGCTGTGTGTGCTTATAGCCACGAAAATGAGGATTTCGATCCAATCTAATGTCGTCTCGCTTCTCTTCCCTCCCTCTCTTTCTCTCCTTCCTCTGACTCAGCAAACTTCATGTCCCTTTTTCTCCTTATCCTTAAAACGACACGTTTTTTTCTTTTCCAACATACGAGAATGTTTTCCCCGTCGATTCAACCGTCGTACTACGAGGGCATGACAGAAAGGAAGATTAAAAAGCTTTTTAATTGCGTAGTACACGTGTGTTCCAGTGCATTAAGCATTCACGTGCATTTTTCTGGCAGATTATAGACGAAAACTCATTGCGGAGAATTGGTCGAGACTCCACAATGACTCAAATGAGTAATCGGAGATAAAGTTATACTGAAACTTATCTACGTCCCATGTTGAAGACGCGAGAAAGATGTTAGCTTATCAGGGTATTTCGTGTTCTAGGTAAGAATTATTATCGTTTGGAATAATCCTGATGAATCTGTGTTAGGAAGTGCATCTAATTCGTAGAAGCTATATTGAATTCTGTGTTAAAATTAGCAAACTGAGCGTTTCATTAAACTGAGACGATTACAAAACTGTTATAAACCTATAAATTTGCATTGCATAAAATGTTGAATTTCTATCATAAGATATAAACAAACATTTCGCGTTTTTCTTATAATGTACGAGGGGTGATCGGAAATAAACATGACTAAATTATTATGCGTAGAGCAGGGATTCCCAACCTGGTGCTAGGGAGCGCTGCCAGGCTCTTGAGCAGCCTAACAGTGCTCTGGGGAGATGATCAAAATCGTGCTCTCGAGCTCAAGGAATCTGATTTATTAGCTGATTTACCTTCTAAATGCACTAAAGCAGCGTTTTCCAAAATTAAAATATCCGCGTATCCCTTTAGGGACCTCGACTTTATCGACGTACTCCCTCTCCCATTTATGTCAGAAGCAGTTAACTCGTAAGCGGTCGAACCACATTTTGATTAGGCTTTAGGTACGAACTAAAAAACTAGGAGCTAAGCTAAAATGTACAGAAACTTATGAGCGTTTTCAGTATCGTCAGTTAAATTTAAGAAAATAATCATTAAATTCAAATTTATGTACGTACCTGGAACTAATAAAGTTTGTCTATGCGATGAGTGCAACTGCTTGTGACCAGACAGTAGAGCAGTGATATCCGGCTCGATATTGGTGAGCTTATGGCGTAGATGCGGCTCCACCTCTATAAGACGATTTCGTTTTTTTAATATCAACCAGCGCCGAGAATGCCAACTCACACGTGTACGAGGGGTGTTCAAATTTGACCTGGACTTTATTTTTTTAACATGACTACACAAGCTGCACACATCTCAAACCTTGCTTATTTTTCACTATAATGCCCCTGTTTCTCAACACATTTTTTCCATCGTTCGGGTAACTTGCGTATCCCTGCAGCGGAGAAGTCTTTCGGTCGCCTACGCAACCAGGTTTGCACCGCTTCCATCACCTCCTCGTTTGAACTGAAGCGCTGGCCTCCCAGGTCTGCTTTGAGTGGTCCAAACATGTCACGCGGGGCCAAATCTGGACTGTAAGAAGGATGCGGCAGTACTTCCCAGCCTAAGTCAGAGAGAGCAGCAGTTGTAACCTGTGCGGAATGAGAACGAGCGTTGTGGAGGAAAGCGACCCCTTTGGACAGCCGACCGCGCCTTTTGGATCTGATGGGCTGGCTTGACTTTGTTTGTGTGCAGATCGCTGTAATAAACCGCATTCATTGTTCTTTGCTCTATCAAAAAATCAACGAAAACAGGTCCCTCCACGTCCCAAAAGACAGTGGCCATCACTTTCCCCGCAGAGCGCTGAGTCTTGAACTTCTTTTATCACGGCGTGGTTGAATGTTGCCATTCCATGCAGGCTTGCTTTCCGGGGTGTCATGGTGAACCCAAGTATCGTCGGAGGTCACAATCAGTGGCAGGAACTCTTCGCCATCCCGTTCGTAGCGCTGAAGAAGTTCTCTGTAAACCTCAACACGTCTTTTTCGCTGTTCATCCGAAAGTTGCTTCGGCACCCATCTGGAACTCACTTTCGTAAATTTAATCTCGTTGTGGATAATGTTTTCAACACTTCCAACATTTTCACTAATTCAGCTAAATTACGTACCAATATGCCCCAATGAGCTAATCAAATCTTTGAATGTTGTGTGGGTTCACTGCCGTGGCAGGGCGCGAGACAAATTTGACACCAACTCACGACAATGGTTAAACGATTTGCTACCATTCAAACACTGAGGAACGTGAAAGACACTCATTCTTAAACTACGCTTGAAGTCTGCGATGAGTTTCAGCCGCCTTTATACCTTCCTTGCATAAAAACCTGATAATAATGCACTGCGCGACAGAGTTCGGTACATCACTGGCTTCCCTGTTGAATACGATTATCATTTGTTGCTGCAAGCAAGTGAAGATTGCTGGTGTGGGTAGTCAACATACACGTGCTAAAAACCCTACACGGCTGTCAATATTGCTCTTCAATTACATTCAGAAAAAAATAATTTCCAGGTCAAATTTGAACACTCCTCGTATGAGGCAGGGAACGGCAGAAGATATTTAACTGCTTTGTTCGATAGGGCAGAGTATTGAAACGAACGCTAAACCAAAATGATATTAGTGTCTTTTGTTCAGGGAGCCATCTGAAGCGAACTTCAAGAGCTGTTCTTTTTCTGAATCTGAAAGGCTCTTTGGAAATGTTTGGACATTTACGAGAAAAGGGTTTCTTATCCACTGCTGTCGTCCGGGTTAGGGAAGTACTTAGAAAGACTTCTCTTCAAGCTTTACAAGTGCTTCTTCATAGTTTGCAACACATCAGCGTCGGGGTCTTCACCTGACTTGACCACGAAGTGATAACGGTATGGTAAGGAATCCATTTCGCCACGACTAAGGGGTTTGCCCCACAGCTCCAGTTTTGCGATCATCGCGCTCACTTTGTCTTGACCATAGAATTTGGGTATAATCTTGCCTTGCAAGGCTAGATTGTGATTGTTCAAATGGACCAAGATATCTGCAATATGTGTTAATTTACACAGCCATTTCCAGTCCTAAATACGGTCTCGCAGGCTGGAGCTTTCATCCAGAAAATCTTGAAGTCCTTCTCGCAGCTCAAACAGGCAAGTGAGGACTTTTCCACGCGAAAGCCAACGTACTTTAGTGTGAAATAGGAGCTGCATGTAGTCACTGCCCATCTCTTCACAAAGCTGAGCAAAAAGCTTGGCATCCACTGGCCGGTCTTGCATAAAATTTAATTTTAACGGCTTCATAAATTACTTGCTTTAGATCCGCATGTATGGCATGGGTGGCGAGTGCTTCCCTGTGTATACAACAGTGAGTTTTTTCCGGTGCAACGGCTTCAACACGTGTTTTTGCGCCATCTGTGCTTATCCTAACACATCGATCCCAATCCAAGTGACTGACTTTGATAAAGTCATCAATAAATTTGAAAATAGCATTCCAAGTTGTACGTATTGGCAAAGGTTGGCAGAACAAAATATCATCATGGACTTCTCCATGCAGCTCGTATCTGACAAACAACAAGAGATAAGCTGAATTTACAGTATCGGCAATGCAAATAAATTTGTTCCATTTTCAGAGCTCATCTGACAGCAGATGTAACTGGAACAATTTTTAATAATTTCTTTTCCGGTGGCACGCGTATCACACTTTGAGAAACATTGCACTAAAGCATTAGTAATAGCTTTTCCGTTAGCATGTTTTTATCTATGATAATTTCTAATTTTTACAAAAGTATAGTGGTACTCGTTTGATGTTCTATAAAATAACATGGTGCTCTCCACGGCGAAAAGGTTGGCAACCCCTGCTCTAGAGTCAGGCCAGATACCGGTTTATTGCAAGTCGCAATATGTCACTATATGACTCATGCATCATCAGTTCAGTAGCCGTCTGACATATTCTTGTCAGTTTCTATACGACGGTCATAGAGTGAAATGTCCGTGGAAGATTCACGAATAGAAATAGGATATGCGATAATGTTTTGTGAGCGTTTAGGAAGAGCAGGTATAAAAACATTTGGAATGATGAAAAAGGTATTCAACGGGAATATTTGTTTCGCGGTAGAGTGTATGAGTGGCATAAGAGATTTTCTGTGTGATGTAAATCAGTCGATGATGAACCCCGCAGTGGTCGACCGTGCAAATCGCGATCTGAATCAAAAGTCAGTCAAATCGACGAATTAATAATAAGAAACCGTCGTTCCAGCATGGGAAAATATTCGCTTCTGTTGCTATTAATTATGGAGTGGTTCGTGCTATTTATTATTTAGGCCAAGGGTCTGCAACTTACCGCCCACGGATAGTGTGGGACCCCCGAGGGCACTTCATACGGCCTGCAATGCTATGATGGAAAACTGGTCGGTAAAATTCAATATAGACAATCGGATATTTTTCAGTAAAATTATGGTCTCAAAACCTTTTCTATTGAAGTTTTAACGCTAGAAAATTATTTAAAATTGGTTTTCACTTATATGAGACTTAAGAACTTCTGATGTAAACGTTCATCCGGCCCGCCGAAGCTTTCGAGACTTCCAATGCGGCCTCCAAAGCATTCGCAACTAAGAATGTGGTCCACCGTGCAGAAAAGGTTGCCGACCCCTGATATAGGCTACGGGAAGATGACTGCCAAGTGGGTCTAGGAAAATTCACCGCCACGGAAAATTCATCGCCATGTTGTAAACAAAGCTGTATTAAAACTGTGCGTGCGGACTCTACGCCGACAGAAGAATATAAGGGCAAATAATCCAACAATAGCGGTTTTTATAAATACGATAATGTTTCATTTTTTACAAATTGTAAATTTACAGCATAATTAATCTTTAAGTTATGAAATTCAGCCAAACTGTAAACAATTTAAAAGCATTCCTTGGCGATGAATTTGCTTTGGCAATAAATTGTTGCTGATAAATTTTTCTTGTCGGTTAATTGTTGATTTAAAATTTAAAGCATAATTAATCTTTAAGTTATGAAATTCAGCCAAAACTATAAACAATTTTTAGCAAACGTTCGTGTGCAAAAATACTAATACGGATATTTCCGTTGAAATCTCGAAGTAGATTTTTTCATGAAAGAATACATTCTCTATACTCCGTCTGGAGAAAGTAAAAAGATAAAATTGTTTTTGAAATGGTATTCGCAATTCTCGATTTGTAAGTGAATAAATAGAAGACCTCGAAATTTTATTCGGGAAATGGTAAAAAAATTTATTTGTTGATATTTACATACAAGAAGATCTAGACAGAATTTATAATGCCTGTTTCTCTAACATTTTTCAAATAAGGGGCATGGAAAGCAAAATATAGATTTCCTGATGTTGATTAATTGAGTCTACAAAAATAACGTCTTTCATTACATTCCCCTTCCTTTCTATCCCCTGCACCACTTTTATTTCATTATTTTCCTGCAGTCTCTTAATTGTTGTTAAATTCCTAGGTGATAGATATCAATATTGCCTATATTTGATCATATTTTTTTCCTTATTTCTCTTCATACTCTTAATTGTTGTTAAATTCCTAGTTGGTAGGTATCAGTATTGCCTGTACTTTATTCCTAGTTGGTTGATATCAATATTTCATATGCTTCATTATAATTTCTTACACGTCCCCCCCTTCCTCCTCCCTCTACTCACTTTTCCGCAGCGTTGAATTGCTGGCGATGAATTTACGGCGATGAATTGCTGGCGGCCAACTTTCCGGATACCCTGCCAAGTGGGTACCGAAAACCATGAATGATGATCAAAAAGCAAATCGAGCGGGATATTTGGATTATTCTAAGCCAAGGACTACCTTGATTTATTTTGATTGTGATAATAGTACTATTTATACACTGCATAAAGTTTTGCCCCTAAAAATCGGGGACCCGTATGCCTTGCGTCCGCTGTACCCACCATTTGGCCGGCCCTGTATTTACCACCAAACGAGCACCCAATCTTCCCATAAACCGATCAACAATTTTGTCTCAGAAAAGTACATCACCAAACAAATCGCAAACATCTCCATAATTTTATGTCGCCTTATTACACTAGTTTAACCGTGAAACACCACAAAACTTTTAAAAGATTCCTCCAACCCTAATTTTATGGCAGGTTACTAACACGCCCTAAAACGTATACTACCGAACTCACGCATAAATTCCCATGATTTTACGATATCATTTTACTCCACTTATCTCCTATAACCTACACTACCAATCTTACGCCAAATGGTGCCAGACTTTATGCCACTCAACTTAAACTCGATTACCCCTACAATGTATATCATCGAACGCACACAGCCTCGAATTATATGAAACGTACATTACACTAGTTTGCCCCTTATACCTTAACTTATGCCACCAAGCTTAGTTCAAATATCCTTCTGATTTGCGCATCCCTACGAATACAATGTCGACACCGGATCATACCACCATTTATACACTCCTCCCTGAAACTTAAATCACCTAACGCATGCAGCTGCAACATATGTATCCCAAGTAATATTTGTAAGTGAGACTTTCTCGAGACCCGATATTTTTGGGAAAAATTTTAAATTGTGAAGAATCGTGGATTCACCACTGTGATCCTTAAATTAAGTCCCAAAGTTGCCAGAAAGTTCCCGACCACAGAAGGGGAAGATTTTTTTTAAAATGCTGAAAAAATCATGCATCTTGTTTTCCTTGACAAAATCGGGGTCGTTTGCGGTCACTCGGTACCAAGAGGTCTATGAGTAAACGGTGAGTACTATTCCAATTTGTTGGGAGAACCGCTATTAGCATAAATCAAGAAAATACGTCCCCATATTGTTGTGCCGACCCTATTCAATATATATAGAGAAAGTCTAATGCAAGAAGCGTTAGAAGGCACAGGAGATTTCAAAATGGGAGGAAGGATTATAAGAACAGTAAAATACGCGGATGATCAAGTACTTCTAGCAAGAAAGGAAGAGGAACTCCAAAAAATGATAAATAGACTAGTAATAACAGGTAGAAAATACGGCATGGAAATAAATACAGAAAAATCCTAGGTCATTCGAATATCCGGCAAAGAAGAGAATCTGACATATGTATTGGAGGAAAGCCTTTAGAACAAGTTCAAGACTATAAATACCTTGGAAGCATCATAACAAGTGAAGCAAAATGTATGGATGAGATCAGGACTAGAATAGGAAAAGCAAAAGCGGCTTTCAGAAGAAAGAAACGCCTACTTACGGGGAATATAAGGGAAGATATCCGCAAGAAGTTGATAAAATGCTATGTTTGGGGTATAGATTTGTACGGGACAGAACATGGACGCTAGGGAAAAATGACATCAAATACTTGGAAAGCTTTAAAATGTGGACTTGGAGGAGAATGCTGAAGGTAAAATGGACGGATAGGATGAAAAACGATGATGTGCTACCAAGAATAGGAGAGAAGCGAATGATGATAGAGGCTATTAGAAAGAGGAAGGCAAACTGGGTTAGACATTACCTGAGGCGAGAGAGCATGATTAAAGACGTGTTAGAAAGAAAACTAGATAGAAAGAGGTAGGAAAGGTTTCAGCTGATAGACGATTTGAAAGGGAAAGAGAGTTATCAAGATATGAAGAGGACAGCAAAAAATTGGAGTATATGGAGAACCAGGTTTAACCATGAATAATCACGGATCTGTCTACGGACAGACTACCCATGATGTTGACGATTGTTGTACACGGTTGGATCTTGCACAATAACCGATAACGCTCCTGCGCATCACTCTCAAGTCTGCCGACAGACAATCAAATAATTGATGTTCGAGATAATGGCTCATCCATCATATTGACTAGAACAATCACCCTGACATTTTTTCTCTTCCTGGAAGCTAAAAAAATCAGAACTCAATTTTGAGTCTACGCATATAACTTTTTAGACGTTCCTTACCAGCGAAGCGATAATATCGGAACGCCTTATGGGCACGTCTTCTGCACGTCTGTCGCGACTTTCATCTTTTAAAACGCTTGACTAGTTTTGATTAAATTATGTATGAGTGATTCATATTGAAATTTATCGCCGAATTGTGATTTGAATTGCATCCGTCAATTAGAGCTTCCACTTTACGTAAGAACTTAAATAAACTTATACTTGTATCTCGTTACATGCCATCCACCCATCAAAAATTAAATACAATATTTTTCTCTCCCAAGCTTTTATATGATCTGTATGGTATATATTAAAAACTTTATTCTGATATTCGCTACGACGATTCTATCGGCAAACAACAATTAAAAAATCTGATGTGGCCACCACATGACTTTCTCCATATCTGTAATATTTCTAAAAATTCCAAATAGGTTACATAAAAAAATATTTTAAGAAACTGCGAGAAAATTTTAGGCTTTCCCAAGAACCGAAATAAACTCAAACCATAGCCTTCTGATATTTGATATAGCCACAAAACTCCAACAATTAAGAAACGTTAAAGGAGCGTTACTAAGACGTAACTAAGCGTCAATTGTTAACGATAGTCGTCGGTAGGTGGCGTGGTGGTGGCAGCAAATATATAAGATATCTCTTAAACAATGCATTACGTGGAAAAATGTTTCAAACAAAGGTTGTATAAAATTACATTTACTACAACCTTTATTCTAATACATTTTTACATTTATCACATATTAAAGCAAATATTTAAAAATAACGGATAAGTGACAAGAATAAACACCCACTTCCGTTTGACCGATTTTTACAAAAAACTAAACAATTCTTGTAACTTTCATAAAAATGTTAAATATAAAATTTCTGATTGAGCTGATTAATAGTTTTTGAGTTAGAGCACCCACAAAAAGCTATCACACACACGCACGCACGCACATACAGAGAGACAGACACACACACACATCATCGAGAAAATGGTCAAAACGTGTTCAGGGGACCTCAAAAGTGTATTTCCGTTGAAATCTCGAAGTCGATTTTTTTCACGAAAACAATACTTTCCCTTATACTACGTATATGGAGAAAGTAAAAAGAACATACGCAATATAAGAGTGATAATAAGATTTAACAATAGTTTTATTATAAATACCCTATTAGAATGGAATGAGGTGGCGTTAAACCCTCGCTATCCTCGGTTTTGGATGTCTTATACAAACAACTTGAATGGTACAAAAGTTGTGCAGATTTGTCTAACCCTCATCTATTCCGGATTCTTTTACTATTTTGACCTATGTTACTGAAATCATCCCGTAATTCCGTGTTAGATGACTGCGTATTCAAAACCATATAAACTATGTATTTGAAGAATATTTTGTTTGCGTCTAAATTTTAAATGAATTTTGGTTTTATGCGTAACACAATAGCTTCTCCGAGAGTGCAGAATTTTGCATTCTGTCAGCGATTACAGTTTCATGCAAGATGACGCGTCTCCTCATTGAGTATTAATAACTCGGGATTATTTGACACAGTAGGTATTAAATCCAGCAAATGATAACCAAATTATCCGCACCCATATCCACTAGATTATTTTACCTGGAATGCCCTCCAAGAAAAAATATGAGGGTATTTCGCAACGTAGCGGAACTATTCGTCTGCATAAGTTAGTGCTAGGAAAAGTATCGTAATATCAAATTCAAGCTGCCATTCCATTGGAAATAAATTATGAAGAAAGTGATTAATATATTTGATGCATAAGTTTAAAAGTGTCTATTTCTTCCCTGTAAAATTAGGTGTCCCAATACGTAACGGTACTGTTTTGAATCTATAGTTTAAACAGCTGTAATTTTGTTTTTAATTATTTAAAGAAATTTAACTGCATGTGTTCTTACGTATTCAATTGTAATATTTTCAGATCTCAACTAATCATGTTAAAGGAACAACGGCTCTAGAAATAGGATGCGTTTTTTCCGCACCACCAGTCTTCTCCCTGTGGATGAAAAAGGGTATCACCCGAAAGCTTCAACGTAGGTCTCATCATTTGTATATCTCCGGCACCCTTAGCGGCTCTCCAAACGGTAAGTGAGCTTCCTTAAACGTCTAGTTGCCACCCATAACATTTTACCATTCCTCTTTCTCGAATGTATGTGTATACAGTAAACCCTCGTTAACACGAACTCGGCTAACATGAACACTCGGTTAACACAAACAAGTATTTTCTCCGGCCCTGAATGTATGGATTTATGTATGAATTGGTTGGTTAACACGAAATTATCTTAAGGCGAACTTCGAACAATATTAGGGAGCCAAGAACTCCAATAATCGGGTAACACGAACCCCTGTTTTAGTATTTTAGAACTAGAAGACTTTGTTTCCGGCTTGTAGAGAGGTTGTTTGTGTAAACAGTTCAATATGAGGATTCAGTTTTGTTCTAAGAAAGGCGATTCAGCCACTGTCCTCATTCCGGACTCTACCTACCATTGGCCCTTCAGTCGTGTTACATCTTCAAACAGGGGAGCAGGTGGGAAATTTGGAAAGAGGAGAAAAATATCTGCTATGATCGGGAATCGAACCTGGGCGGATATTCTACCACCGAACTACCGTAGCAGAGTAATCGTCCAGTTTCAGAACTGGAACGTGGAGAACTCGGGTTCGATTCCCGGTCATAGCAGATTTTTTCTCCTGTTTTCAAACTTCCCTACATCCCAGTTTATGCCTGTAGCATAAGGATCATGTGATCCATTAATTCCGTATGTTTATAGGAAGACGTGAAAAACGCAGGCGTTTTCATTTTATCAACATGAGTATTTGCATTACTTGCGGTATTTTTTTCAATCGAACAGATCACCGAAGAAGAAAGGAAGGGAATTATTTTGTCTTATATCGTTGTTCACTATGAAAAGCGGTGCCCCTTGCTGCGATAGCAATTCTAATGAGGATGTACGGCTGCTAAATGTTGAAATCCGCAAGGTAATGAGAGCTTACTGCGCTTCTGCAAAGCTTATCGCGCCTGCGAGAACATGGCTTTGCAGAGACAGAAGTGTTTTTCTTAGGAGGGGGACTCAAAAGAATTGGGTGCTCTCGAGTGTTATCACACGAAATTGATATTTTCTATTTCATCTTCGCTACCCCGAGAAAAATCTGTAGCCAGGCAATACCAGCTTCGTCCTCTGCTTCTTCCCACATTGACGAAAAAATATAATTTACCAGAACGTCTATGGCTCGACCAATAGCATTGATTTCCGAAAGTGAAGGAAGGAAACGTCCGCATCTCTCCGTCTTTCTCTGTTGAAGTACATTTGTGTTTGTAAGCGTTCAGCCGCATAAATGGATGGCACAAGCAGCAAAAGAAGAAACACTTCAATTACGCTAGTAACAAAAATTAAAATATGTACTAGAAGATGTGGAACGGTGTCTTCTCTCAAAAACAAGATTTGCGGAAGAATTAAAAATTACGAAGTTGACACTTTCCACAATTATAAAAAATAAAGAGAAGATCAAGCAAGCTGTAGCTGAAGGGTCAACAACGACATTCAACGCCTACGTGAAGCTCCACGCAAAGGTTTAGAAGAAAAATTGTTGAAATGGTTTCAACATATGAGATCAACAATGGTCCCGATTTATAGACTTTTCTTCCAAGAAAAAGCCAATGAATTAGCTACCAAACTTGGAATAGAAAATTTTGACTTTATGTGGATGCCTTTGGAGGTTCCAAAGAAGATATGGATTCACTTGGCATGTTATTTGTAGTGAAGCTAATGTAGTGGATGAAATAGGTTTGATCGAATTGCTTCAGAATTTTTAAATCGTAAATATCTCATATTCTGATCGGGACATGTTCAGTTTGGATGAGGCGAGCGTATTCTTCAACCTGTTACCAGATTGTTCATTGGGCCTCGAAAGTGTTAAGTTGTTAAGTGTCATGGCGACTCATTAAGACTTACCGTAGTCGTTTGCTGCAAATCAAATGGCACAGAAAAATTAAAATTGTGAGCCGTTGGAAAATCCGAGAACCCAAGATGTTTAAATCCATTTAAGTCTTCATTTAGCGTGTGAATACAGCCACCACAAGCAAGCCTTGATAAATGCTACTTCATTTCGGGAATGGATAATGGATGTTACTTTCATTTTAACATTAGTCAAAATCGTGCATTTGTGCTGTTTTAAATAATAATTTATTTAACACAAACAGGATATTCCAATTACATGTATTACATATACGTATGTGCATATATTTTAGCAGAAAATTATAATATTTTTTCTATTTTTCATATATAATTCGGTTATAACGAACTCGGTTAACACGAACACATGATTTTATTCACCCTTGGAGTTCGTGTTAACGAGGGGTTAGTCTATATATATATTTATTTGAACAGTATTTTAATCTAATAATCAGGTGTCTTCCTCTACTTTTCTACAGGGTAATTCAAAATGAAGGTAACACTTTCACATGTTTATAATGAAGTAACCAATGAGCCTACATGCAGTCAGTGAATGGTATCACTGCACGGACGATTAACGGACAGAAATCTAAAAAATATTTAATAAAGAATAAAATATATTAGTGGTACATACTGTGCGCATAACGAATCGCGCTGATGCAAATCCGCGACGCGTATATTGAAAAATGGTCGTAAGAAAAAAATCGCGTTAATCCGAATACGCGAGGTGTATATCGAAAAATGCCCGTAAAAATATAATCGCGTATATACGAAAACGCGTAAACGAACAGGCTTAAATCGAGGGACATCTGTACTCATTTATCCATATTTTTTGTTATGCCCGGCGAAACTATGCAAAATCATACCTACCCATACTGACTTGTACGTAACTGAATTGTACGTAATTCTCTATTACAGTACTGTATTTATGTTTTTAAATAATTCATGCTTTATTTATAACATTTTTGTACATTAAACAAATTCAAAACACTAACAACACATACAAAACACGCTAAAACACAATGTTGTAAAAGAATGTTAAAAAATAAACTGTATGAAAACTTCGATGTGATTATCCGGCATTTTTAAATCCGGCGACCACTTCCCCATAGGGCGCCGGATAATCGACTATACACTGTGTGTGTATATATATGTGTGTGTGTGTACATATATACAGGGTGATATGGAAATACCTCCGAAAACTTCGGGAGCTTGTTATGCGATTCAAAATAAAGAGAAAAGTTCATATGATTGTATATCGATAAACGCACCGTTTACGAGATACAGCTCTATTTGGTGCATACCGCTGAGTGGGAGTTGGGGTCATAGAAGGAATAAATGAAGCAGCATTTTAGTGCGCAACTTTATTAATGTTCTCAACAATCCTATGAAGTACTTAAAAATCATAAATGTTCCAAATGACCTCCTTCCGAACGTATGCACGCTTTAGTCCTTCGTCTTAAGGACTTTCTGTTACACCCAAAGAGGATAGGTTGTGCTGCAACGGTTTCACAAGCATTTTGGATCATCTGTCAAAGCTCCTCTCTTGTGTTGACGTATTCAGCGTAAACCATGGTCTTTAGGGCCCCCAAATGCAGAAATCACACGGATTCTTGACAGAAGTTCCGCGTATTTTCCTTTTGCTCGTCTGTCAGATTTGTGGGCACCATTTTTGCACAAACTTTTCGCATGTCCAAATGGTCTGTCAAAATTTGATGGACGGCATTTTTATTAATGTTCAGCTCATTTGCAACGAATCTAACCGATAACCGTCGGTCTGTAGCAATGAAAGACCTCACCCCGCTCCACATTCTCATCTGATTTCACCGTAGAAGGTCTTCCCGAGCGATGATCAATTTCCACATTTTCTCCTCCTTCCTTAAATGCCTTGTGGCACCGAAAAACTTCTACTTTGGATAAAAATTCATCGCCATACGCTCTTTTTAACTTTTCAAACGTTTCCGTAGCAGTTTCGTTCAATTTGACGCAAAATTTAATGGCGTACCGTTGCTCGATATTCGGCTCCATTTTTACCGTTACGAGATGCACAAAAATGACCTTGAATAGTTAACAAATACACGGCCGACAATCAACGGAACAAGACGCAACTGTTGTAATTGTTTAAACAATGGTAAGGGTAGAAGGGGGCAGTGTTGCCACATCGTGCATAAGAATTTCAGTCTCATTACTTGAGGGTTAGCCCTCGTACTTTCGTGAACTCTTTTAGAGAAGGGTCGTCGTTATGGATTATTCTTTTGAAGAGTATGCAGACATGCACTTATTGTACGGTGAAATGGAAGGAAATCCATCAGCCGCAGTTCGCTGATATCGTGAGAAGTTTTCGAATCGCCGTACGCCTACTTACAAAACGTTTTTGTCGGTGGCCCGCCGATTGCGAGAGACGGGTAGACTAGCTCCGAGACATGTTGACAAGGGGCGAGCTAGTAATTGTGCTCCCGAAATTGAGGAACGAGTTCTGGAAAGAATTGAAGACGATCCTGAGACCAGCATCAGACGAATAGCAGCCGCTGTTGATGCATCATACTTCACGGTCTGGTCAGTTCTTCATGAGCAGCAGTTTCATCAGTACCAGCGAGTTCACAGTTTGTTCGAATCTGATCTTCAGCCGCGTTAAATTTTTTGTCAGTGGTTACTTCAAGAGTGCGCGACGGATCCGGACTTTCTATCGACAGTGCTATTCACCGATGAAGCAACTTTTACCTGGGACGGGACGGACACCCTATCTGTAGCGGAAATAAGAAATTTGATCAATTATTTCGATCTTATATCTATTGCTTGATGTTTCACGCAATATTTTCAGTAGACTATCTATCAAAGAAGGAACTCAACGTGGAATATTCAAGTGCTCTAGTTCTGTGTTCCACATATTAAATAATTTAAATTTATAGATTTTGAAGCTGTAATATTGAGTTATTCAGCCCGGAAAACATTTGTTTGAACTACATTCTCGAGTAATATATCATGAAATATATATTATATGGCATTTGAAAGATTATAATATTAAAAAATAAAATTCTCTAATGTGTTACGGAGAGATTGATTGAGGATTTAATTTTTTTTCAAGTTGGTTTCATGGCCCCATACTTTAACGAGAAACATCATAGAGAATAATTTCATAACCGATGTACCTAAATGGCGTATGGCTACCTGAAAAACACTTGTAATTACCTCATCACACGCAATGCGTTGAATGAGAAAGATTAACTCATCAACCAAGAATCATAACCACTATTTCAGCCTTCCTTCAGTACTCGCAAGTTTCAAATGAATTCATTAACGATATAAGTATTCTGAAACAATAAATTATGAGATATATTTTGCTTCGGCGCTCGAAAAACATTTTTACGTTATTTCTCATTGTTAAAAATATTTTAAAATCAACGAAAGTGAATGGATAGAAAAATGAATAAATAACTGGGAGCCAGTAGAGTTATGGAGCTAATGGCACCGACATAATGTCGCGAAAAACGGGAGCGAGAGACGATTTATATTACAGGGGTGATCCGAACAAGAGCTTTCGGAGGAAATACGGAACGAAGGAGGAGGAGGAGAGGGAGCAGCGCGAGACGAAATGGAACGAGCATCGGCACAGACTTCCGGAAGGATGCTTCGAAACGTATTTGTGTGGGAGCCGAATGCCCAGAAACGGCCGTTCCGAGCGAAGAAAAGGGGAATGCAATCAAGGCAGTGAGGCGGAAAGAGGCACGGGATGGCGCCCCCCTTCCCACCTACTCCTATTTTTCCTCTCTCGACCCCCTCTTTCTTCCCTCTCTCTCCCCATCTCTTTCCCCATCTCTGTCCCTTCATTCCATAGAACGACACTGAGAGAACCCCTCGTGCAGTTCGCGCAATCGTTCTAGGAAAAGGAAGGAAAAGAAAATCCATTCCGTTCCACTAATTAACGAGGCACCGTATGTGTGTGTGTCGGTGGAGATTTTTTTCGCCACGGTTCCATTGAGATGTTTCCGCTCTCCCTGGAAAGATGCAATTTCGAAGATATTATGTCTCTTCCACTTCAGTTCCTTCTCTCAAAAGCACCGTCGACAGATATTCCTCCTGCCTCGCTCGACGCGACAGTATAATTTGCAATGCAACGACTAATGACGTGGAAACAATGTTCGACGGTGTGAACAGTCGCCGAGTCGATAACAATGTGTGTGTGCATTTGATGCTGGAAAGCCAGTTATTTTTTTTTCTTTGACAAGGGCCTAAATGTCACCGCCGGGGATTCATTTTTACCAATCGAAACGAGGACCAAAAGAGTAACCAATTTTTATTCTTTAATATACATATTTAATGAATTGCTGAAATATGCATTTTTTGACGCAAATTTTTTAATATAATAAATATTTGTTTGAACTTTTCAAGGCCGCATTGGACCAGTATATACAGTAGAACGTCTATTATTTGAAATGGTTGAGGACAAATTTAGTACAGACTACCGATTTGTTCAGATTATTGAATAATAATAGAATCAAATAATAGACAAAATAAACGTACACACATAATGATATCGTATTTTGGACATTGCACGTACATATTCTAGTGTACTGGGGTATATAAGAGTGAAAGTCTTTAACATTATATTAAAAATTACAGTTCATTTGTATAGCGCTAAACTTGATCTGCGTCTTTTGCTTCTAAATCTTGGCAATGAAATTTTGTTTTTAAAACAAAATGTTGTAAAGATAAATGACGCTCCGGATAATTGCATTTCGCTTTAATTAGGCATCTTGAACAACAACTTAAATGTTATGTGTTTCATAACTCAGTATGAGTTCAGGAGATCAAATTGAAGAGAAAATTTTCTTTCAACATGGATCGACAAAAACTTCCTAACCGAGCTACTTCTCGTTGTGTCGTCGATGCTAATGTCACAGGCAAAGACCAATTTCAGTCGAACTAGCCGCTTATTCATATCCATGTGTTACAGCAGGTGTTCTACGATACCCCTGAATCTCTACATACGCTTCTGCGCGATGTAATACTGGTTGGCACACACTCTGAAAAATGTCTGGATAAACGCCGAATATTTCCGAGTCTTAAATATGCTGCACCGACAACACAAAGCGACAGTAGGTCGCCTACGAAGCGCTTGTCGACCCTTGTTGATAGGAAAGTTTTGCTTCAGTTTGACCTCCTGAATTCGCACCCTGAATTATGAAACATTTCCGCAACACCCTTTACATTCTTTACAATGACATTTGAGCAGGAAATTTAATCTTTTCTGTGAAAGCTACAATGGATGTGGTTCTTTATAGCTTATGTAAAACGAACCAAGAAGATTCTTTGCAGTTTCAACTGAGGGCGTGAGTCACATTATTCTTGAGTAATAAACTTTGTTTAAGCCAATAAAGACCTTATTATGCTTATGAAAAAAATCCATCGTTTTTTATTTCAATTTAATTCACCGACGCGGGTGTTATAGTCATCATGTTGTAAAGCAATGCTCCTTGGCAAAAATATCTCAGCGGTCATTCGCTGAACCAAATATGTTTTTAATAGAGGAATTGACAAAACTTTATTTATTTGTTTATCATGCCAGTGAGAGTCGACTCAGAAAACGCGGCGAAAACGTTTATTTTTCGGGGGAAAATTGCGTTCTGTATGAGAGAGTGAGGGAGTAGCGAGAAGGAGAGAATCAGTCAGAGGATAAAAAGAGAGAGAGATACTGAAAAAGAAGGAAGGGAAAAACAGAATGAATCAGGTATAGAGATAAGGTAGGAAATGAAAGAGAAACAAAGCAGGGGATTACAGAGCAAAGAGAGAAAGAGGGCCATATATAAAGAGAGAGAGAGAGAGAGAGAGAGAGAGAGAGAGAGAGATAAAGCGACCCAACAACAACCCTGACCTCATATACGCCAATTTCACTAAGCGATGCGCATCCGCTCCGAGCAAAAGCACATAAAAAAGCATTAAAAACGATCGGGTACTCACGTGGTCATCGAATCGCTAAAGGCGTTAGAATTCAAATTTAAAGGATGATACATCATAGGCACGTGCTTACATGTATATCTCCGATACGTGATAGGCTTATTCATTCATAGTTACAGATTATGTTTTGCGATTGGGGTCTCGCGCAATTCTATGCAGCCCTTAAGAAAACTGTAAATTAGAGAGAAGAGAGAGAGAGAGGAAGAGAGGTCAAGTGGTAGTGAGTGTGATAGCGGAAGAGAGACAGAGGAAGAGGGAATGAGAGGAGTAAGGATAGTGGGAAGAGGGTAAGAGAGGGCGGTTATATGCGCGCGCACATTCAATGTACGCGAGAGAGAGAGAGAGGAGACGCGAAAAGGGAGGGGAGATAAAGGGGGCTCCGTGGAGGGAGTAGGTCGAAAAAAATATAAGGGAAAAGGGAGGAGTTGGATATGGTCGCTATCGGGTGGAGTAGGGCAAAAGGGGTCTATCGGAAGAGTGAGGGAAGAGGGCCATCTTTCCTCACTCCCGTTTTCGCCAACTTTCAACCCCCACTCCCAAAACACTCCCTCTCACCCCTCTCTCTGATTTCCTCCCAACCTTTCTCTCTCTCGCGCGGTGACGTCATCGCTATCCTCCCCTTTTCCCTCCCCACCTCTTACCCGTAATCCCACGCCACCGACCGCGGGGCTCCCCGCAACTTTTCGTGCAGCGGCGGAGGATGAAGGGGAAGGAGAGAGGGGGAGAAAGGAGGAGGGAGTCGTGGGGAGAAGGTAGGTAGAACGGAGGATGGCATTAAATGGGGAAAAGGGAGTCGGAGATACGGGGTGGGAAGGAGAGGAAGGAGTGAGTGAGAGGGAGGGAGAGGTGGGAGCGAAAGGGGGGAGGGGCGGTCATGGGAGTCGTGAGCTCCAGTCTCCGACGGATGGCGTGCGTGAACGTGTTGTGGTGCTGCACGGACTCTTTTTGAAACCGGCGTTGTTCGTTTCGTGGCCGAAGACTCATTTTTTCCGAGTCGACGCCAACAGCGACGCGGATATCCAAAGAGGAAGAGGGAGACAGACGGATAGATAGATAGATAGATAGATAATCGTCTTTATTCGGAAGAACGGAAGAACGACCTCGAAATTATTTTATTTACAGCATTTTTTGCCGGAGAGTTCGGATCGCCTGGAACACCTCTTTATTCAGACAGGAAGTCTTAACGTAATCTCGTTATTTTCTGACTAAATATTTTTTTAATTCGAGCTACTTCTCGGTATTAGAGGACGTTAACATGGTGCTAAACGACATTAGACAAATAAACGAAGTTACCGAGCGACATAGTTTGGATTGAGCGGAAGAATCGTTTCGTCGTTCGTCGTGGCGGACTCATCGAAACGGAAGGAAAACGCCGCGCCGACAGATAAATTTAGAGTACGGTACTAGGCACAAGTTGGACTGCGGAAAAGTGGAAAATAAACCTTGCTCGATATTACTTCGGAGTATTTCCCGAGGAGTTCGGAATGGAAAAGTTTCGTAAGGAAGAGGACGATAAAGACTAGGACGTCTCACCCCTCTCTACCGTCCAGCACATCTGCCCATGGCCTTAAGACGACAATAAGTAGAGTGATATGAGTCCTTGCAGCTCTCTCGTACGGTAGCTTGCAGTTCTTTTTATCTCGGGAACGGCACCGTTAATAGAAGAATACGAGAATCTGCAAGCGATTTTATTTGTCACGCCGGAAAACGGAAGTAGAACAGGACCATACACGGTGCACCTGCCAGATAAATTTTCCCTATCTAGGATTGACCTTCCTCTATCACAACTTATCTCCATTCTTATCATCGCGTCATGACTGAGTAGGAGGGGCAGAACAGTGGAGTTGTTGAATAATGAGACCTCGCTAAAAGGAAAAAGATCTTCGGAGGGGCGCAGGGGTCGGAAGATGAATTGAAGTGCCTTGGGGATAGGGGGAGGAAGATCCACGAGGTCAGCGGTTGACCGGATAGGGTTGGAAGGTCACGTGGTTGTGGAAGGAGGCGAGTGAGAGAGATATATCTGGATAGATAGAGGGGAAGGGGAGACCACGTGGCTTCGGCCCCGGCAAGTTGCGCCTGAGTCGGTGGCGCGCTCGTGGCGCCTGACGGCAGCAAAAATACGGATTTACCTCCCGTTTGCACAAACACGCTCACTCAGACACGTAACGCCGCCGACGGACCTCTTTAGAGTAGACCGAGTGCTGATCCGGTGTCGCTTTGCGGTCGAAGGAACACGCGGCGATATGCGCTCCGCGGCTATGTGCTCGCGGGAAAGAGAACGAGGTCTCTTTAATCGCTCTCCTGGAAACGAACAATGATATCACACGACCGCCTCGAACGTTTCGGGCGCGCTTTTGACGGGGGAAGTGGTTGAAAGGAGCGGCGGAGGAGGGGAAATCCTGCGAAAACGAATATCCCGGCATGCTCCATCGTCTCCGAAATGTGGAAACCGAAGAGAGAGGAGGCGAGAAGAAGACAGAGAGGATACTTTCTGCCGAGAACGGATTGGATTTCGTGACAGGACGCGAGTTCTGAAGTTGTAACACGCTTTGTGGAGTTTAAAAATAAATACCTTTGAGTTTCGAAGCATTTAATCAGTGCCGCAGTAATCGTTTAACTTTCCCTCGATAATATTTATATACCATCCAAACGATTCTATCAGCCAAGCCTTTCTTATTTAAAGATTCGGCGAGATTGTTGTGTGCGCGAGGTTTGTTTTGATCGTGGGACGTTGACCTCGCTTCCGGAGGAGGTCCATAAAATAAAAAGAGACGTTTTTCTCCTTCCTCCCGAAGCGATTCAATTAAGGGCCGTAGGAACTTTTAACGAGTCTCATCCCTCTTTCGACTCCTTTCTCACCGTTTATCACGCCGTCCTTTTACGTCCCACCAAAGGGAAGGAGGGTCGGATAATCTCGTCGCGCCATCCATCCTCCTCCCTCATTTCCCCCACGTTTAGTACGGCGGAGAGAAAAATTAACGAGTACAAGAGGATAGCATCGGATCACACATCGGTCGCGACACGTCCCCAAAGCATTAAAAAAAACGATCACCCACTCCGTCATCATCGCGTAATCGTAAACCGCTCCACGAGGAGGCGGCGACGGTTGCCATGACGACTGTGAGACGGCGGCGCCTCGGCGAGCGTGGTGAGAGGGGTGGCGGGGGATTCTGTGAGCGTCCGACGGAGAGGAGGACGGATGCAGGAGAGGAGGAGGCGGGAGCGGCGTGGAAGGCGGAGTAGGAAGAGAGGTCGCGGAGGAGGAGGAGACACGTTCAGCCACGGATCTCGTACGCAGCCGCCCCCACCCCCTCGAACCCCCGTCGCTACCCCTAAACCACCCCCGACGCAGGAATCCCTTCCCCACAGATGCGCACAAACCACCTACACTCGCACCACCACCGACTCTCCGCTCCCGAGGAGGTTTATCCATCCGAATCGCGACGGGAGAGACCACATTTCGTCTCAGCAGGCGGTGGTCCACGCACGCTGCCTTGAGGGACTCCTTGCTATACGATCCGGTGTCGGACTTCTCCGCTTTGGGAGGAAGCCGTCGCCTTTCCCGCCATTATTTTCACGAGTTGCCGCCTGTCTCCCTTCCCATCTGTCGCAACTTCTCCTACCGTCTCCAAAGACGCGCATCATCCTCTCCGGCGGCACTACTCCTTTTGATCCATATCCTTTGGTATTCGGTCCGCCGTCGATTAATCCCTCCGGATCCGAGGCTGACTGTCCCCCGCGTGAGAGACGGCCCCCGGGCGCCGATGGCGGGGCGCGGGGCACCCCAGCCGCCGCAGCGCCGCGGCCAAGTCCAGCCTCCCTGCTGCTGCTGTTGCTGTTGCTGCTGTCTGGGCAGGGGGGGGAGGGGAGGGGGGATGCAACCGAGTGCCGTGTTCCTCCTCGGCACGTTGGCACTCACGTCCGCAGCCACCGCCCTTCTGGCCGCGTCCATCATGACGGACCGTTGGGAGGAGATACGGTTCGACCCGGAGGCCGTCAAGGCGGTTGCCAGGAGGCACAACAACTCCTCTCGACTGAACGGGGAGGAAGCCACCTCATCCTCTCCTTCTTCCCCTCCACCCCTCACAGCCGGTGCTGTGCACCACTCCCTCACCTGGTTGTTCGGCGGTGTTGCGGTCAGAGTGAGCATCACCAGGGGACCTGCGGTCGCTCCTGGGATGTCCCCGGAGGCGCTCCCCTTGTTGAGGACTCCCCCCTCCGTACCCGTCGTATCCGCGCCCCCTCCTTCCCCCGCGATCGAGAAGGTCACCACGATGCCAAGCGAGGCTATGACGGACGTTGGTTGGCTGTCGGAGGGTCCTCTCGAAGTGGACGACCTGACTTCGCCGGTGTCAGTGACGTCGGAGTGGACGGCGCTTCTTGAGGGCACGGCGAGGGTGAAGAGGAGGACACACGGCTCATACGTCCAAAGGCAGAGGAGGGACGCGGTCACCTACATATTCCTGGTGCCAATGCATGGAGGGATATGGACTCTCTGCGTCTCTTTAAACGGTGAGTCCGTAATTTTATATTAAAAAAAAGTATTTTTGGAAATCGAAGAATAATTTATGCGGTTCCTTTTGACTTTACTCACGCGTTCAAGCCTTACAGCTGGAATATATTTGTTGAGTATATAGTTGAAGAATTTTGGCAAAGAGAGTAATTTTTTAAAAAAGCCATCAAACTGGCAATATTCGAGTAAGATTTTTAAGTGGAAATCCTCGGAATGAAGTTTCCCGAAGAACGTTCTTTTATTCTAGAAGAATTCTTGCCAGACTGCGATAGCGCCAAAGAGCTTGAATGTGGATTATACTTTCCTTTTTCCTTTATGACGAAAATATCACGATGTTATAAATTGAGCGCTTTTGCTTGTTGTAACTTTTAAGCAGTACTTATTTATAAGAGCAACCTTTTGATACAATTTCCATTTCATGCATTCAGATGCTTTTGATGGGCCTTTAACAAGAAAAAAGTCAACGGATATGAAACAAGCGTCGATGCCTCAAAAAATCAAGGGAAACCTGTTGATTTTTTCAAAAAAATCGCGGACACGAATTTATTATTTTGTCTGTGATCCAATTCTTCGGGGAAAAACGCCTGCTAGGGAACGGCAAACAAACATTTCCTCGGAAACGAACCGGTGTACACAGCAACGGAAGGCGTGCCATAAATAGCGCCACGTGTAGTTAGCGCTTTAACGAACGCGCGATCACAGAAGCCGGAGAGTCGCTAATGCAGCGAGAGGGAAGGGAAGTTTTAGGGGCCTCGTTCTTCCGCGCGCGCCCACACACACTCACACATAATGCAGAAGGGATGTGAGAGAGAACAAGAGGAGATGGGCGAGCATTATATGGCCAATGAGAGGCGGGCATGGGGAGGGACTAAAACTAATCCGGGGGTGGGATTATTTCTGGCGGTCCTTTGAGCCGCTTAATGTTCGTGGGACGCGGAGAAAAGGAGGAGAGAGGTAAAAACATCAAGCGCAAGACGAAGAGAGGGAAATGGAGAAAGAGGCAGGGAAACGGCGGCCCGGAGAGGATTAACCGAGCGTCCGCGAAAGGGAAATAAAAAAAAACAGTAAAGCTTCGTCGCATTGTTTGGAGTGGTGGAGGGGAAAAGGTAAATAAAATACGCTGGCAAAGGGAAGGAATTGTTGAAAAAGACGGAGGGTAGAATAGACAGAAAGAGAGAAATTGAACGGTATATGAAGAGGGACGAGAGAGGTTATGAAAGAGAGAGAAAGAGAGCGTTAAGAGGCGATGGACTTTGACGTATATATCGTATATATAGAGTATTAAGAAGATAACGTGGAAATTGGAGTGGGAAGGTGGAAAACATAGGTTCCAAGATAAATTGTGACAATAAGCGAGGGAGACAGGAGTGGGCGAGAGACGTGTATTCTATGAGAAAATATGGAGCGAAGGTCTCGCGAACTTAAGAAGGTGACGGCCGATAAAAGGAAGGGGGGAGCAAGAAACAGTGCATGAGCGCCGACGAAATGTCAGGGAGTGGAACATGAATATATACGTGGTATAAATGTGTACGAAACATGGGGCTTAGCTTTCGTAAATTCGTGATGCAGAGAAAGAATTCTCAAACTGGGGTTCGCGAAGACGATTGTTTTTGTTTTATTTTAGTTTTACGCATGGATACGTTTGGAATAAAATTATATTCTGCGCAAGTAAAATAGATGTTTCTAATATTTTGAAATTAATATTACACTTAATATAGACGGATGGGGTTAATGGGATCGTGATATATTCGGCTGCCTTAAGAGAAGGTCGCCGATGCATAAAGTTTGGGAACCGTTGATTTAAAGGATGCTATTATTTCCCTGTTCAAAGTAAATAGTAAAGCGGACCAAAATTATCCTTTTACTTTGGAATTAATTTTCCTGACTGTTTTTGTACTGGTTAAATTTTGCGTCAAAAATTACGGAGGGCATGAGCAACAAATTAAATTAAAATTAAAATAGTTCAAGATGTAGGCATAAGCTAAGTGTTAATTCAAAATATCAGCGTAAATAAAGAAATTCATGGCTCATTTTCAAAAATTAGTGAACGTGACTTATAAATTTTAATTGTATCATTATTTTCATAATTTTATGATTATTAAAGATGATACGAGTAACTTACAGAGAGTATTAGACGAATAACTGTAACTTCAGAATTATTATGGATTGTTTATATGTATTGAAATACTAATAATAAAAGGTGCAGCATCTTCTAGAAAGTCATTGATTTTACTTTTTTTCGTCACTATGGAGTTGGAGAATAAAGACCTTTAGGAGAGCTGGCACATGTGGAATCATGTGAGATCTCGAGGAAAAGTATTTGTGATGGTTAGCAATTTAGAAAAAGGGGCTGACATGATTCTATGACTCGCAGAGGGAATTTCCAGGGAGCAGAATTTCAAACTGCACTTTAACAATATTGTACAGGGCTGCCTCTAATTCGAGAACATCAGACGCTTGAAGTATATTCGATATGGACCGTTAGACCAAACAGGATAAAAGGCTTTACGTTGGGAGGAGATGATATACTGATGAAGAAAGATAGAGGCAGTTTCGCCAACAGGGTTAACTATAACGGTGGAACAGTAGTCACAAAACCGTTGGATAACAAAAGTCTCAGGGTTGCATCCTCGTTTATTAGCCTTCACCAAACTGTAAACGATGGGACTCGAAACGAAAGGTCGTAATACCTCTTGGCGTTCCCGAATACAATAAGATGATGAGCGACGTTGTATTGAATGGCATGCTTATTGGACTCGACAGGGAGATTGCGGTGATGGGGTGGCTAGAGCAGTGATTCCCAACCTTTTTGTAGGCGTGGCACCCTTTCAAAGATAAACAGAATTTCGCGGCACCCTTCAAACAAGGTTTTTATATTTTTATTATTTATTTTTATTTTTTATTATTACAACTTTTGGACATCCATTTGTTGGTACCACACTATAATTAATTTATTAGAAAAAATATTAATGCCATATCGTCGCCATTTGGATCACCGCACGTGGAAGCGGTTTCTTAGAATTTAGGAGTGATATAGCAGGTAATTTGAAAATGCAAACAATAAATGCACTGTATCACCTCCCATGTTATAAAAATGGAGAAATGTAACGCTAGCCGTTCTAATGTTATTCGTGCTCGTATTTCGAGCGTTCCTCACAAATCAAGCAACAGACATACTTGTGCTATTTATATAAGCAATATTTATTTACAACGTTTCAAAAAATTCAGGTATCTTAAATTCGACAATGTATAATTTAAAATATTTACAATATACTATTAAGCGAAGAAATGAAAATAATTAGCAATTCTGTACATTCCTGGCCCACGTAAGAAGAAAAAATGCTTGAAGAACTCCAAAGGTGAACTTTCAATTTCCTACTCTCCATTTTAGAAACGAATTTATCTTTCAGTTAGTCTTCTGTCCAATAATTGCAAGAAATTAATGAATTGTCAAAAAAATGAAAAAGAAAAATAATTTTAAAATACGAATATCATCACGGATAAAGAATCTTAAAGCTAGATAGTGTAATGTAAAGAATGAAAACAATAAAATGAGAATTAGACGAGGTAAACACTATAATACCTTATAAAAATATTTACGATGGGTTTATCATTGTTACAACATCATACCCATAAATGGGATATTATTTCGAAATTAAAAGGGAATAAGAAGATTGTTGCACTCTGCTAGGAGAAAATAAAATATTTTACGGGATTAGGGAGCACCCAAGTAGATTTTATAAAACCATACTACAGTTAGTTAAGAGGGATATGCGGAAACGTTGGGAAAACGCGTGATAGAGATAGAGAGAGGGAGGAAAATAAGCCGAGAAAAGGCTTTCATACATAAATTGACCACGAGGAGAAACCAACTTTGGCTAAGTTCCGTAGATTTCAGGAGATCATTGACGTGTGCCCGTAAAGAATAAAAATCGTCAGATTTAAATCACTAAGTTGAATCTGGGATTCCGAATTTTAAAATAATTAAGGAAGGCACGTTTTTTCCAAAACAAACCACAAACTTTTCAAAGTATATATTAATACGTTTTATATTAGTTCCCATCGTTTTGAAGGTTTTCCTAAGGCCTATCACGTTTTAAAGAATCCGCGCATATTAAACCAAATTAAAAAAATGTTAAACTGGAATTAAAATAAAAAGAATTTTTGTCTAGGAATATTCCATCGCTTATCACTACTAATGACGTCTATTTTATATCAGAAATAAAGAAAAGCATATCTAGGTTTTCAAAGATTTATATGGCTATTAGAGAATTTTTATTATCAATTGGAGCACTTTTATGAAAAATTAGAGGGGTTACCGGAAAGTTAGAGTACTGAGAAAAATCTTAATTACAACAATTTTAAATTATAAAATTTATTTACTGCTTTACAAGTTCACTTCTTCCGCCAAAATACACTTATCGCCTACTATTTTCCACTTATCAAAGACATGCAAAAAACCATGGTTTGATAGTTTATTGAGAACAAGCAGAAACGCCCGGCTACGCTCGGGAAAGTTTTCTTTTAAGTTGCAAAAGATTTTTATTATTTATTAATTGTGGTAGTTCTGCTCTTAAGCTCCGCTTTAAATATCTTGATTTCATTATGGTATTTTGTAAAAACAATATATAAAATTTAGTTGACAACCGTTGAGCCAATTCCTTCCAAATCCATAGTTACTGAAAGAGTTTAATTTGTAATTGTGGCACCCCTGTTTAGTTGATCCGGTCCAAATATGCTATTATGGCTTTATATATATATATATATGTCTGTATGTATGTATGTACATAATAAATATTATAATATGGTTAAAATCGATGCGGATAGTTCAACACAAACACTTATAAAAAGAAATTTTTTATTCCTTTTATCTTGGCAGCCCTGCTTTGTATATCTATCCTAAAAATCTTAATTTTGTTTTTTTATCTTGCACAACTCCTTCATACAAAATTTCATTGAACTCGGTTTTGCCAATTCCTTCTAAATCCATAATTACCGAAAAGTTTAGCTTTGCAATTGTGGCACCCCTACTTAGTTATTCGGGTCGAAGTATGGCATTTTGGCCATGGATTTATATGAACATTCTATATACCAAATTTGTTTGAATTCAGGTCGGCCAATTCCTTCCAAAAGCATAATTACCGAACAGTTTAACTTTGCAATTGTGGCACCCCTACTTAGTTAATCGGGTCTAAGTATGGTATGTTACCCATAAATTTCTGTGAAAATTCTATGCACCAAATTTGGTTGAATTCGGTTTGGCCATTTCCTTCCAAAAGTATAACTACAGAAAATTTTATTTTGCAATTGTTGCACCCCTGGTTGGTTTATCCGGTCCAAATATGTAATTTTGGTCATGTATTTATGTAAAGATTCTATGTACCTACCAAATTTGGTTGAAATCGGTTCAGCCAGGTCTTCCCTGATATATGCGTACAGGCAGACGGACAATGCCGAACTTTGGACCTACCCTACATTACGATCCTTGACCCCGTAGGCCGATTGTTAACCATTTTAGGCTCGAAAATGTATCTCATCAAAACTGAGATTATTGGAGAATTCATCAAAATCGGTCAATTGGTTGCTGAGATACCTTTTAAAAAACCGGCATTTGGACCGACAATGGGTACCCTCGGGCCCCCGCCGGCCGATTTGAATTATTTTTGGCACTGCAACTCTCAGGATCAACCTGAAGTTGCTGCCAAATTTTGAAGCTCCCACGTTTATTTTCTGAAGAGTTATGGCTTCCAGAGACAGACAGACAAACATTCTCTTTTATTTATAGGATACCCGTAACGGCGTTGTTGAGCTGAATATTCGACTAAAATGGCGAACTCTCAACTCTTTCCAACCTCCCGGAAGAGATCAAAATAGCAGGGTACTAGTTCTGGTCGAGCATTGTGTGTGAATGAGTATTGTGTATTAATGTTCAGTATCCCCAATTCTTCGATGGTTTGCAGGCAAACCTGTATGCGATGCGCAGGTGTGTTATTGTAGTGCAAGATCCAACCCTATTCAGCAATTTTGGGCCAAATTTTCTTGAGTTATGCAAATAACAGATCTCTCAGCACATTTTAATAGTACTCGCCGTTTATTGCTTGATCTCTTGGTACACAGTGACCATAAATGATCCCGAATTAGTCGAAGAAAAGAGAATGCATGACATTTTCGGCGCTTTGAAAAGCCTTTGTCATTGGGAACTTTCTGGCAAATTTTGAACTTCACGTCAGGATCGTGGTGTAGTTAGGGTTGCCACCTCTCTCGGAATTCCGTGAGTCTCACGGAATTAACCCACTTTCGATACATCTCTCCCGGAATCTACAGAACTTGTTCGGAAGCCCAAAATCTTCGTAATTGAGTAATTTTCAGCTTGAATGGATTTTTTTACCTTACATGAAGTTGAGATTTTGGTAGAATCAATTCCTTTGTTTCCAATGAAGCGATTCTTGATGTATAAATATAGGTACTCTATAAAGGATCATGTTAGTTACTACCTCTGATGCGCCACTAAAGGGTCGCCTGATTTATATTACAATTTAAACCAATCAAGAAACATTCAGAATTGTTTTCGATTTCTTTTTAAAAGTAAATGGAGTTGGCGTAGAATCAAAGAAAATTGTAACGTTTGTGCTTTCAATATTATTAATGAATTGTTTGGTAAAGGTCGAAACAAATTAAGTTAAGTTAAGTGCTATTTTTAATAGTTTGTTGTTATTATTTATTGAATAATGGTAAAATAAATTTAAATATTCATGTTTTGTAAATAATAAATAAAATAACAAGAAACAAAGGTGTTGAAATTACGTGTTATGCATGTTTGCATAAAGCTGAATCTAAAGTTTGACATTTGAGAAGGAGAAAAAATCCTGTACTTTACTGGGAACCGAACCCGGGTCTCCCCACTTGCCGGATCGGTACTTTAACCAACTAAACCAGGGGTGCTCAGACTTTACAAGCATGGGAGCTACATATCATTTTTCAGTTACGTGGAGATCTACCGTCCATCTTCACAGTTGAAATTTCTTCCGAGCGGAGGGGGAGAGCTGGACGATGCTGGCAGTTTTATTGATTTTATCCAGTGTATTTACCTCTTTTGTTAACGTAAAATGCAGGCAAAACAGTTATCAAATAACAATTTAAAATATTTTTATTTATATCAAAATGATGTAAAAGAATTAAGGTCTTTTGTACAATGTAAAATATTTAATCAAATTCATTATATAGCATAATAGTATTAAGTCGAGGTGAATAATTTTCACTGCATGTCATTAACTATTTGCACAAACTTTGGATTATAGCTGCTTATAGCTAACCGCATACAGTCGTCAAGGTGATTATCTGTTAAAGTGGACCGATACTTGGCTTTTATTATTTCCATACTTGAGAATGCTGAATCGCAAAGATAGGTGGAACCAAAAAACGCTGTAATATACGTAGCGCTTTTTCTCAAATTTTGATATTTTTCTTCCATAAGAAGATTCCAAAACTCCTTTTCTGATGATCTTAATTTGATTTGCAGCTCTCAGGATTTCTAGCTCTGATATCGTGTTTTGGAAATGTTTCATTTCGTTTTTCTGCAATTGTGCGAAGAGCATATGTTTTTAAGAACTTATCATCTGAGTGATAGTTTTATATCTTCCTTGAAGATCAAAATTGAGTTTATTTAGCTTAATATGAAAGCCAAATCTAATAACCACAATTAATCTTCAATCTGCATGTATTCATTGCCTCTTAAAGCCAGAAACTCCTTGATTTCATGTAACCTTTATAAATCTCTGGAGAAATTTTCCTCTACTAAACCATCTGATATCAGTATGTGGCAGAAGGTCTCCATGTTCCGCTTCGTTTTCTTCTAGTTGGGACCTGAATAGACGCCTCTTCAAACTTCTTGGTCGAGTAGAACAGACAGACAGATATTGAGAAGTTTTCAAGCAATTTCCTTAAGATGAAGTTTACGAGAGACAAGTATCAATATTTTTCTTTAGGTTTTAGTGAACGAGGGAATATAATTCTCAAATGCAGTTTGCACTTCCACGTAGACGGATACCGTTGCACACAATGGCTATGCGAACATGCACCTCCTTGAGCGTTTGACAGTTCTTGTGCAATTCTTTGAATCTGTCGCCCACAATTATTAAAACATTGGGAAAAAAAGAAAAAATGAACATAAGTTATTTTTATTCAGATAAAAGAAGATCCAAATCAGTTCTTATGCATTTTAAGATGCAAAATCATTTGTAATTTCGGTAAAATTGTCGCTTTTACTTTACTCCGATTCTATGCATAAAATTCATGAACTTGATAATAGTTCTCCGGTCATAATTGATTTCCTGTGATGAATGTTGGAAAACTGTTTGTTGTTATAATTTTTCCACTCCTCATTTTGTTCATAATAATTTTATTAATAACAAATTTGTTTATCTAAATACTAAACGACATGGGCGTACGGTGATGGGGGATCTTGGGGTCAGAACCCCCCGAAATTTCCGAACGAACTTTAAAAAATCGACTAAGTAATCTAACTCACTGAATTGGGTGTGTAACAAAATTAAACTAGATAGTGTTTAGTTTCATTCAGAAAAACTTCCCGAAAACATCATCGAAATTCCACTTCTTTTACGCTCCATTTATTGGTATGAAGCTGAAAAATTACTGTTTCCAGCAAGGCCAACGCAATCCTTTTCGTCGCTGATATCCCTCCTATATTTCTCTCTCTCACGTTTCAAATATTAAAAACCTTGGGTGGAAGAATTTAAAAAATTTGAATTAAAAGATGGTTGGAATAAAATTAGTTTTTGTTATTATGATTGTATACGCTGCTGGGGCAGCCGAATGTAAGTTGGGTGGTACAGAATCAGAGAGGCATTTGGCGTAAGTTTAGTGGTATACGTTTTATGGGAAAACTAGTGTAAGATGAGAGGGATAACACCCGAGATCGTTTGGTTTAAGGGTGATGGTATATATTTCCGGGGAAAACTAGAGTAGGTTGATATGTATTGGTTGCACGGTTTTTCAGGGCAAAATTTGCGTTTTGCTGTGCGACGACGGCGTTTGCAAAAATTGTAGGCTATGTATAAGTGGTATTATGTCTCATGGTATACCTCAGCTGAGAGTTAATATAAAATGCCGCTCGATTTCCTTTTTGCTCATCGTTCATGGTTTTCGGTATCCCCTTGGCCATCATCTTCCTGTCATAGTGGACAATACTCCACTCCATAAATAACTGAAACGACGGATTCTCATTATTAATTCGTCGATTTTATTGACTTTTGATTCAGATTGTGTTGTGGGCGGTAGGCCACTGCGGGGTTCATCATTGATTGGTTCATATCACTTGGAAAATCTTTTATGCCAGTCAAAGACTCTACCGTGAAACAAGTAATCCCCGTTGAATGCAACTTTCGTAATTTCAAACGTTTCTGTACCTTTTTTACCTAAGCGCTTCCAAAACTTTATCGCATATCTTACTTCGTAAATTCGTAGATTCTTGTTACGTATGCTAACAACCACTTCACTCCATGATCGTTGTATAGAAACTAACAAGTGTGTGTCCGCTACCTAATGAACTGGTAGTGCATGAAAAATTTAGTAACATGTTGCGACGTGCAGTATACCAGTATCTGACCTGGCTCTAGAGATAATAATTCAGTCTTATTATTTACCGATCACTCCTCGTACATAACAAGAAAAACTCGAAATGTTAGTTTGTATGAAACTTTTTCTTTATTAATTAAATAAAGGCGGGGCATAGATGTTTGAAAGACCAAGGAGTTAAGAATAACTAATTAATGCTACGAAATAAGACGATTTGATTTTTTGGAGAAAATTTGAGTAATTCAAGCAACTTGGTTCAGAACATTCTATTTTCTTTAATGTGATTTTAATATTCCAAACATATGAATTCAGCCCCCTCTAAAACACGTAAATTATATTAAATATGCCTTTGGCGACCTTACAAGTCCTATTTATGATATAATTAGATTTAGCCGATGAAGTTAACAATATGATGTCATAAGAATTAGTGATTCTTGTTGTTTAGATTATTCAAGATTTATAATGGTAGTTAATCGCAAATTTCGAGTATTACAAAGATACGTCTTTTATACTTTTTCTTAATTTTTAACTAATCATATGTATTATTAGGCTATACGATTCCCAATCTATGAACCAGGTGTAGAGCTGGGGCAAGATAGTTTTTAGTCTTAGGCAAGTCTTGATAATTACGCCCCCTCCTAATGAAAGTAAACGGTACTTAATTTTACCTCTCAAAACAGTAGTTTATTTACAATGAAGACGTAAAATAAAATATATCAAATGTTTTACAATATAACACGTTACACTTTAAAGTTCAAAATGTCATTTGTTGCGCCCCTAATCGTGCTGCGCTCCAGGCAGGTGCATCGCTTGCCCAACCTTTGCCCCGTCTCTGACCGGGTGTAACAACAGAGAATAATGGTACCCGCAATTTGTTTACATATGGTGAAAAAGGCTTTAAAATAAATCTATTCTTTCATACGGGGAGAAAGCTGCATGTCGAGTTCCACCCGTGCCCGGCCTACCTCCCTACCTTTAGGGCAGATGTTTACTCTTGGTTCATAGTCTCTCTTAGTTGGAAATTTCGGTATCTCCTTCAATGGTGAGATCTGAGTTGATTCGGCGATGATCGAAACAAGCAAAGAGCTGCATACCGAAATTATCTAATGAAATATAGACTGCGTGATCGCTTCTTGTCGCAAATCTGTAATCGTATCCTTCGTCCAAACCGGAATTCCCTCTGAAAAATGCGATCTTTTGCCCAAATGGGGGGCTAAAATTGGTCTTTATCGAAATTGATCACATAACATGTTTTCTTGCGCTTCACGAAGTGAATCGATTGACGTGTTTGCGGTTAGTGTAGCTTAACTTACAATGGAGATATTGCGCCAAAACCGGGGAAAAAGGTGAAAATACATATATAGTTTATATATATCACCACTTGGGGAGACCTAAATTAAGTCCAAATGATATCAAATTTTGCAGGCCATCTATGGACACCAAACCTTTGTGCGATGAGCCTGACACAACATCCAAAAAAAGTTAAAAACCACCATTTTCGACCCACCCTAACAAGCATACATGCGAGGCAGAAATGTTCTTTCCGATTTATGCAATCATGCCAAAAAAGATAAATGTTAATGGCTTAGTATAATGTCTAAGAACCGAAAAATGATATGCTAGTGAATATTCATTATTTTCTCTTCCGATCGCTGTCCGCCAAGGCAAGACTAAGATTATCAACAACATGTAATTAAAATAATAATAATATATAATTATAGATGATCATTCTTGCACAATGGCATTTTTGATGCTGCGAACCATTGTTTCATTGACTGCAATATGTAAAATACCATTTATTATATGTTTCTGCAGGCTGGAATCTTGATGGCACTCCTTTTAAATTTTCATTATCAATAATTTTTACAGCGCGATGAATAAATTAACATGCACCTTTTAAATATCTCAACAAACATTAACAGAGGGGGGGGGGGGGGCTGGAGTGCTATCTCGCCCGGGGCGCCAAAATTCCTCGGGCCGCCCATGCATACTGTGCCCTGTATGAATGCGTGGTTTTGTTTCTGTCCCTGATATATCTCTGGACAGCCTTTTCGCCTTGACGAGTCAAGGTTCGCTTCACGTCAACTCTGTACTCACATCCAGTTTGGTCGGTATTAATGACGTAGTCGAGTTCATAGTTAGTATTATGCGCAATGTTTGTTTTCGGAAAACCTCAGCAGCTTCTAAAATTTCTTCCAAAGACGTTTCATCTTTTCGAGAAACAAAGTTTGCGACTTTTCGCTGTCGAATTCGGAATTCTTTTTAAAATTTTATTAGACACGCTTGAGATGCAGTGAAGGTGAACTCTGGCGATGTATGTTGATAGGTTGCATCTAACATCCACTGTTGGAGTGTTATGGATGTGACTTGGTGCATCCTTTTCTTTGCTTTGCAAAATCTGTCGTATGTACAGTTTTTAATCATGTTATGTTTGTCCAAGCTTGTTCCTCCTTTCGCAATATCATTACTCCACTGTGATACTTGCTCTTTGCGTTTCAATGCCAGTGACCATTTGGGATGTTCCCTAGCAAGATTTACAGCTCACATCGAAATAGCTACCAATACGCTAATGTGCGTCTATTTTAATGAAGCAAATAAAATAATATAATAAATAAATAAATAAATAATAATACAATAAATTAAAAATAATAAAGTGGATTAAAACGAAAAAAACTAGGCATGACGTGGGGTTTGAACCCGGGACAAAATAAATCGAGACCAGAAGGGCAACCAACCAGCCAACCAACCTGCTCGGCATTGTTGGCCTATTATTGCATTTTTTCTAGCCGCAGTTTATCTGGCGAAAAGAAAAAAAGATTCTACCGAAACTAAGGCCCATTCAATCAAAAGTCGATATACGGGTCTTCTTATTTTAAGTAAACTACCACCCAAAAATGTTTCATCGAAATCGACGACCCAAGGTACGTAGTCTCCCCTTGTAAGAACTGAAGAATGACAGTAGTGATGCCAAGGAAATATCGAATTTTTGATTCACTGGTTTATTTACTAATCGGTTGTAATTATTAAAACAATGGACAATTACTTAAAACATACCTCACTCGAATAGAAGTAATATAATCTTTATGTTTACGTTCATTCCTTTATCGTAAATTACCCACTTTTCACTTACAAACGCTGTGTATACGTAAAGAAAATAGACGTATTTACGTTCATTTCTTCGTCCTAGATAAGGCATTTCCCTCAAATTTACAAATGTTGCGTGCGCGCGAAAGAAAATCACACTGATTAGGTATTTACAGCAGATATTGTTTACTTCAGTCACCGCGAAGATTGTTTTCGTTGACAACAATTAAAAACACGAGTAAATTGTTCTAAATTCAAAGTGATTTACGACTTTCTCGATTGATTTTCTTAAAATCGGCAACTCCTTCGATAAAAATGTACCGAATAAAACATGATATTTCACTAGATCTGCAATTTTGTGAGAAAACGTTTTTGTTATAAGTGATATTTTAAGAGATATAAGGAAAAGTTCATTTTTTATCACCAGTAAAGTGGCACTCCCGATTAGGCTATGTAAACCATTTTCTTTTCCCTTGTGCCCTAAGTACCAGATTATAACAGCATCCACCCAGTAGTTTCGCAGATGAAACATGCGGACGGAAAGACGGACGGACGGACACGACCTACTCATAAGGCGTTCTTTTTTTACTTGTTGTAGAGAACGCCTTTTGTTTGAAGATTGTTTTGTTATAAGTAATATTTTAAGAGATATAAGGAAAAGTTCATTATTTGCCACCAGTAAAGTGGCACTCCCGATTAGGCTACGTGAACTATTTAAATTATTTTCTTATTTTCTTTGTCCTTATGCTCTAAACCAAATTTCATTAACATCCACCCAGCAGTTTTGCTAATGAAACACGCGGACGGATCCGATCTGACCGTAGGGCGTTCTTTTTACTTCTCCATATACGAAGTTTAGAGAAAGTATAGTTTTATGAATAAAATCGAATTCTAGATTTCAACGGAAATACGTTTTAAGGTCCCCTGAACACGTTTTGACTATTTTCTCGATGATGTCTGTGGGTGCCTGTGACCGGAATTTTGTGGGTGCTCCAACTCAAAAACTATTAATCGGATCACTGCGAAATTTTGTATTAGTCATTTCTATTTAAGGAAAAAGTACTGATTAGTTTTTGATAAAAATTGGTCAGCCAAAAGTGGATGTTAACTCTTGTAATTTTTTCGTTTTTTGGAAATATTTGCTTTATTATTTGATAAATATAAAAAGTATTGAAATAAAGGTTGTAGGTAATTTAATTGTCTACAAAATTGTTGGCAGCATTTTCCCATATAATGCATTGTTGAAGAGATATTTTAAAAACTATATATTTTAGCTGACAATCCCACAATTTAACGGCGATTATTGTAAACACTTTACGCTGTTTTTTATTTAATTAATATTTGGAACTTCGGGGATATATCCAATACCAGAAGGCTACGGTTTGAGTTTATTTCTCTTCTCTGTAGTCTTTAAATTGTCTCGCAGTTCCTTAAAATATTTATTATCATTTAACCAATTTATAATGTTTAGAAACATCATATGTATGGAGAAAGTCCTATGGTGGCCACATCAGATTTTTTTAATTTTTGTAAAGAACGCCTAAAAATGAGCTAAGAAGTTACCGATAAACGAAGGATATTTTTACCGTCGCCCATTTTTTCATCGATTGCGTTTATTTGTTTCCGCATATTTAACTTTTAATTGTTTCTCTTTAAAGATTTTACGGCTCTTAAAAAAAGGATGATATTTGAGCGCAAAGAATTCTTGTGCTTTATTTGGTATCCCCGACACTTTCCTGCTGACCACTTATGCGCCTGGTTTCACGATAGCCTCCCTTCGTCTGAATTGCGCTCCCTTCCAATGCTCTTCCTTACATCTCCCTTCCCCTCGTTCCGTTCTTCCGCCCAACTGAAGTACGTAAATTTAATCCATCCCCCCCTCATCCTACCCATTCTCTCGCTTTCCGGTAACCCTTTCTCCCCATATTCCCTACTTACCCTCTCTCTCTCTCTCTATTCCTTTCCTCCCCTCTCCCCCTCCTTCATCTGCATAGCGACGCCTGCCTCTGGCGCTCCAAAACCGTGACGTCACTGGTCGGCTAGTGACGACAAGTGAGTACCTCGGGGCAATGGGAGGGAAGGGAGAAGACTTGTAGAGTGGGTAAGAGGGAGAGGGGTAGGGAGATAGAGTGGGAGGAGGAGGGATTTTGGGAAAGATGAGGCCAGGGAGAGAGAGAGGGAGGGGGGAGAGAGGGGGGGATAGAGGGGGAGAGGGGGAAAAGAGGGGGAGAGAGGGGGGAGAAAGAGAGGGAGAGGGAGAGAGAGAGGGGGAGGGAGAGAGAGAGGGGGAGAGAGAGGGGGAGAGAGAGGGGGAGAGATAGGGGGGAGAGAGAGGGGGAGAGAGAGGGGGGAGAGAGAGGGGGAGAGAGAGGGGGAGAGAGATGGGGGAGAGAGAGGGGGGGCAGAGAGGGGGGAGAGGGGGGAGAAAGAGGGAGAGAGGGGGGGAGAGGGGGGAGAAAGAGGGAGAGAGGGGGGGAGATAGGTGGGAGGGGGAGATAGATAGATATGTCTTTATTAGGGCGAGATTGAGACTAGAGAGAGGGAGAGAGAGGGAGGGAGGGAGGGTGGGATGGAGGGAGGGAGGTAGGGAGGGGGAGAGGGGGGAGGGAGGTAGTGAGTGAGAGACAGGGAGGGAGAGAGAGAGAGAGGGAGAGGGGAACAGAAGGAGAGAGAAGATAAATACAGAAAATCTGAAAGAGTTGGGAGATATCTGAAAGACATGCTCTTTCGTGGCGACAGAAAGGAGTTCAGATCTCCCCAAGGTGCGTTAAAAAAACAAGGTAGTGGAAAAAGTGGCAGCGTGGAAGTTTTGGGGAGGAAAAAGGAAGCTGCAGAAGATATCCGAAAACGAATAAGGCGAGGGAGAACGAGAAGCGGCGGTTCTTGGGAATTAGAGTGCCTCGGCTGAGAAGGAAGGAAAAGATTGGAACGGGAATTGAAATCGGGAATTCAAGAAGCAATATGAAAAGTGAAATAGAGAAAGAAAAAGGGAGTGATTGGATGGCAAGGGAGAAATGTAAGAGGCGTAAAAGAAAACGAGGGTGAAGAGCAGGTTAAGGATATCCAAGTAAACAAAGGGGAGAATAATAAAGAACGGGAAACAAAACTAGAACAAGGTCGAAAATGGAATTTCGTGAGACTAGCGATTGTAAAGAAGAGAGGGATCCGGAGGAGAAAAAGGAGAGAGTCCAATTGAATCTTGTTGGGAAGAGATGGTGAGAGAGAAGGTACCAAGAAAGAAATTGCCTTCAATACGCAGAGTAAGGGAGATATAGAGATTACGGGTCAATATGGCCCACAATATTACATACACGCCACTCCCCCAACCCCACCTCCTTGGGAATATGTTTAAGTGGGGGAGGGGAGGAGAGGAAAACAATATTAACCGAACAGTAGCGATGGCATTGCAGACTTTTTCGTTCGTTACAGTTTGCGCCGAACGAAAGCGGCATTGAGTCGTTAAAAACTATTAAAAAACCCTCGGAAACGGTAATAAAGATCGCTTGATTATTTCGTCGAGTCACGATACGGAAGGTCGGCAGGAGATACATAAAAAGAAAGAGGAGAGATGGAGGGAGAAATAATGAATGGACTGCGGAGAGAGAAAGAGAGGCGATGAGGAGAGAGAATAGGTTAGGAAGAGAACGGGATTAACTGAATAAAAGCGAGAGGAGACGGGGAAGTAGGTGGATGAGAGGAGGGGCGGAGATGAAAGAAGAAAGGAGATAGATGGGAAGAGATAGGGCGAAGGTTAAGAGAGTTAGGAAGAGAGAGAAAGGAAAAGGTTAAAGGATGGGTAGCGAGCGGGGAAGGGCAGGGGAAGGAAGTGGACGAGGGGATGGGGCGAGAGATAAATAGGTGAAGGTCAAGTCGGATGAGGAGGGGGAAAGGCAGAGAGAGAGGGAGAGAGATTTAAAAAAATAATGGCAATGGTCGGTGGGACGAGCCAGAGGGAGATTGAACCAGAGGGGAGTCCACGGGACGCGGAGGAGGAATGGAGACGAGGGGGAGGGAGAAGGAGGGAGATGGTAGTGTTGGAATAGGAAATTAGGGGAAGAGTGAGATGGGATGACGGTCCATTGGGAGGAGGAGCGAAGGGAAATCGGGATGGGGTGAGAGAGGAAAAATGGAGGAAGTAAGCCCTGTGGGGTAGGAGATTCAAGGGAGGGAGGGCGTAAAGGTTATAAGGGAATAGGGGATGAGTGTTTAGTTGTGATGGGGGCAGGCAAAGGGGAAGGAGGATGTAGAGGAGGGGGTTAAAGGCAAGGATGTTTCATCCACCTTGGTGGAGGGGATGGTGCGAAATGGGATGTACTATGGACGTCATTGCAGCCGCTTCCCTAAAGGATCTCATGGCGAGGGAATATGGGGGTACTCCAATACAAGCATCCCACACTCGCACTTTTCCATCCCTCTCTCTCTCTCCCTCCCTCCATTTCTCCATTCCTCCATTTCTTCCTCTCCCTCCCTCTTTATAACCTTGCATCCCCTACCCTCCCCACTCCCTCTCCCCAATCCTCCGCGCCGCGAGCAACGCCCCCCTTTTCACGGCACAAATCTCTTTCTCCGCGTCCCTCATCCGTTTCCTCAGCGTCAGCGTCCTTAACCTTCGCGTTATAAGAGGATGGTTCGAGGAATGAAAAAGGAGGCTCGGGGGACGAAGGAGGGGGAGGAGAGCGAAGACATGTCGGCAACGAGGAGGCAAAGAGAGAAATATTCGAGGCACTAAGGGGAAAAATTACATTCTAAGTATCTGCGGAATATTCGTGCTCTTCCTTTTGCATTGCCTACATTTTTCCCTGCCTTTAATGACGCCTCCTTACAGCTTCTTTAGTTTGGGGAAAAAGTTTCTTATTCTCGGCTACGTGAGCCGAGTAAATCGGCATCTTAAATATGTCGCCCGAATAAAAATCCAAATGAAATCTGGATGTATCGAAAGACGGAGATGTAAACAGCTATGAGGGTTTGATTCAATTTCGAATGAACTGGCTTTGAAAAGAAGTTGAGGGCAGGCGATAGTTAATTTTGACTGAAAAGATATAACATCTGAAAATGTAATAATTTAGTTCATTAACTTCGCATTGAGATGAAAAGAATAGAATGGAATACTGTTATTATTACAGCTTATTACTATGCTTCACCTCTTACCTCATGAATGCTGAATTTCTGAATTTTTGGAAGGAATTCCTGGATAATCAACCTCTTGGATTATTATAGTTTCTGAATTTCTGTTTGGTGAATTAGAGATGTAGATAACAGGACACATAAATAGAATTTTATAAATTAAATAGGCGTAGGCTTTCCTAGAGGTTAAAAATCTATTAAGCTCCATAAAATGTTAGTATAAGTCGAATATTACTTTAGATAAATATTTTTGAATTGTTAAATTTCAACATTAATAAATTCAACTATAGCAAAGTTTTCGAATGATAGAGCTATGGTTTTTAATAACTTTCATAACAAACTACGTAAATTTTAACATTATTCGGTACATATTTCATATTATGAAACATTTTTCTTATCTTTTTATTAATTATGAATATTATTACTACAAAGTCATAATGTCATTTCGTGTTTTTTTTCGATTAAATTGAGTTCTCCTTTGCGTTTTATAAATCGCCTTTTCTACCTGCTAGATGTTTCATGTCTATTAAAATTAAGGGATATTATATAGAAGATCTACTCAGCTTAATTTAAAACGTCATTCAAATAATTTTCAGCCTTACAAGTTTTTGATACTCGATGGTCGATAAGAATAAAATTTTGTATGAGTCATGTCGATATTATAGATTTTCACAATATAGACATTTCCGATATTCTGAAGAAAATAATAATCTTAGGAGAAATTAAATACATTGCGAAAAGTTTTGGATTTATACTCACAAAGTGATAAATATGCTCAAAAACTGAACAAAGTATGTTACTACGATGTCTCTATCTCTCATTCAACCACACACACAAAATATTGCGTAGATTTTCTGGCAAATTAATTAAAATAAACATTCACTATTTTGCAGGGAACTGTTTACACACAAATAAATGTTTATCTTACATTCCAATTTTCAAAAAATATTCCTGTAATAATAGACAAACGATTCATAAAATGGATAGGCCTCAACGCATTATCGGATGCTCTTTCATTATTACGCGAAAATAGCTTTATTTAAATTACACCAGCCTTTCATAGTTCTGCAAAAAATATAATGATACCTTACGCGACTTTTTCAATAAGTGGCGCAAAGTGTCTGTGGAAAGAAAGGGAAAATTATTTAAACTCCAACGGAAATTATAAATCACCTTTTTATTCGATATCTAACTTTAACTTGATAATCTACATTTTTAGATTGTAAGAATCTTAATTATTATAATAATTTTTTGAAGAAATTGAGATCACTTAACAGTACTTCTTTACGATATCCTGACTATGCAATCTCCAAAATTCCACAAATCTAAATATTTGCGTACCGTAAAAATTTCGTTGATTTGTTAAGTTCCTTTCTCACTAGAAGCCAATCAAAATCACATAGCATTTTAAATTTAATTTTCTATAATGCCGAGGTCTTACGCAAACAGCAATACTAAAGGAGGAATTCGACTCAATAACCTCAGTACTAGGAGTATGGTCCATAGTACTTTCCATAGAGCTTTAATGAAAACATTTAAGTGAGCTTATTATACACTAAGAGCAACTTTGAGGAATTATTCAAAGCTATTATACAGGTAAAATAAAAACGAATCTAATTCAATGATGCTATACTTAATGGGGCATTAAATGACAAATTTATAATACTTACGCATTATTTTTTATGCACTCCACCTTCAAATTGTATTCACGCAATGTGTGTAATTTTCCATTTATTCACATTCGAGGAAAAACAAGGCACAAAATAAAAAGTTCTTTGCACCCAAACTTTTAAAAACTACGTAGTTTTTCACCGTGGCGAAATTCTAAGCGACCAGCTTAGAAAACCTACCTAAACACGATCTTAGTTATTTTTTCGCAACAGATAAAACCCTTTTGAGGAAAAGTATTACAAAAACACTAACCATTTCACGAGATTAATGGAGAAGCCACGCGGAAAGTGCCAAACTGCTTCGAGAAATCGGGAGGGGTTAAATTTAACGAATTTCAAACAAGCGCTTACAGAACATAATCGAAAAATGTATAACAGCATACTGCGTTCGAACAAGATCCCATTCGCGAAAACCAATATCCTTTCCATTACTTATTCATACGTGAAGTTTCTTTCGGGCGGTGTTAACTTTCCGAAAAAAATATGGGTGAAAAATGTATCTCCGTGTTTATTTCCGGACGGAAGCAATTTTTGAAAAATAAATAGGTGATATCGACTGAATTTGAAGGGCTTATCTCCATTTCTCCATTGGCCAGCCGTTTATGGTCGCCGGAAAAAATTCAAAGCGACGCATCGTGCTTGAACCCAATATCAGATTCGGTCCGTCCTCTTATCCACTCCGCGGTGTCGCCACCTGGCGGGATATTACCTCTCCGAAGGATCTTTGGAACTCCAGTTATTACGCAGACTTCTCCTTTTACATTTCTCCAAGGGAAAAAATATTGATTTTTTCTTAATTTTTTTCTTCCCTATCCAAAATATTCAGTTTCCTTCCCTTTGATTCTATTTCTTCCTCTCGATGTTGTCACCGTGGTCCGCGCAAAGTCTCGCCGGTTAAGCTTGTAATTTCAGATTGCTTTAAGAAAAGAGTTTTTTGGCTGTTCCGATTCCATGAAACGAGACAGCGATTCTTCAGACGCATGTATGCATTGGAGAGAGAGGATCACAGGAAAAAGACAGAGAGATGAACAGAAGAGGGAGTTAACGGAATAGAGAATGAGAGAGAGAGAGAGAGAGAGAGAGAGAGAGAGAGAAATAGCAAGAGATAAGCTGGTTCCTCATGAATAATCATGAGAATATGGCAGACGGAGCGGTACAGTGGTAGCAGGAAATTTACTCCTGCAATAGTCAAGAGCTCGTAAATAGAACGTTCCTTCCTCTCCTCTCGTTTTCCTCCTCGAAAAATAACCCAGCTATTGACTCACGTAACCCCGAAATGGTTTCCATTCCTCCGTGGTAGTCTACTTGACTCATTTACTAGAATTATCGGGAGAGAAAGGAAGAGAGAAAGAGAAGTAAAATATTAGTGGTCGGCCTCGTCATTTTTCTCTCCGAGGAAGTTTTTTCGTTGGGATATTTATCATTTTATGTGCTCTATTTCGCTTGTAAAAATTTGTGATTTTAGCCCGTGAGACCAAGAATTTTGGATTCGCATGGCGTGAAAACGCGAAAAGATAAAAAACATGCCACGTATATGTATGTATATAAACTAAGTTTATTATCGATTTTCCAATCATTGTGAAATCGACGTAGTTGTCTGAGATCTGCGATATCAAGGAGGTCGAAATGTATTTGATCAGTAAATCGACATTGGGGAATACGTTCGTTTTAAAATTTTGATAACACAGAGGTTATAATTAATCAGCCGAAAGACGACACTTTGCGTGCCATTTAGGAATTAATGCATGCCATTCCACTTTAATTTTACTTATCTCCTTGAAGGGAGGAATAAATCTATTTTTTTGTCGTGAGATTTAAGAAAATTAATTCTATATTTCCATCTCATTAAAGAAACAACGCCATCTTAAAGTGTGGGTGGAAGGGCAATTTTCCGGAATATTAGGCTTGCTATGTAATTTTTCTTATGTCGTTTTGAATTTTTGCACTCCATTCTCATTGCAAGAATTTCAATTTTTTCTTTTTATAAGTAATTTAAATATTTGCTCGTTTCAAATAACTAACGATAATTCAAAAGATTTCTAAAATTTACATTTTTCATAAAAAGATCCCGTAATCAATCTTCAAGTTACTTTTGTCGTTAGTTTTTCATCATGCCATTAGGGGAACTTGAACATGTGCTTCTATTATTTTTTTTCGATAGATCTATTTAAACATTTGATAAGCCATAAATCACCCTTCTTTACCGCGTATTAGCGTTAGCAGCTTGAATGCAGCTGCTTTTCATAAAGAGCTATAGCTACTACTGCTACTGCAGTATAACCTTCCTTTCACGCAGTGCAGTGCTGCATGCACTAACATTACGGGAAGCCCGCGCCAACGACGCGGACGTTAGATACTAACTGCACTGCATCTGTTTCCTTGGAAACGTATCTCCTCGTAACCATTCAAGAAAGGGCAACGCGTTAGCACGACCGCGGATAAACCTATTTAAACGAGTCATGAAATAATCGCGAGTCATTACAAAACCTATAGTTTCATCGTAAAACCGACTTATGTAATGAATATTTCAATTTATTTAAACTTGACGGCATCAACAAAATGAAAAATTCGGCATTGAAAAAGTGTTTCGTTTCCACATATTAATTGTTCTTTACGACACCACCGAAGTTGCCCGTGGAGAGACGTTTTCACGGATCCGATATCTCCTCAAGTTGCTATTAAATCTGTAAGCGTGTCTCTTGTAAAAGTTTCTCATGAAAAACGTCAGAAAAATGAACAAGGGTAGTAAATACGCGATCGCCAAATTCCGAAAAAAGTGAAATCCCAGAGTGTAAAATACAGGCAGATTCTTCAGAATGTATTACTCGTGTGAGGACGCTAAAAGTCTTGAGTCAGAGGCTGAGATATCGGAGAAAATGCCAACTTAACGATTAGGCGAGGTCATAAGAGCCTTGAAAGTGACCGTGCGTGCCCACTGGGACGGCTGAAGGGTCGAAGGAAACAGGCAACAAGGCCACCGACTGAGTGCGGCGGTGCGGGGGAGGGAGAAAGTTAGAGGGGAGTGGGAGAGATCGAGGGGAAGTAATGATTCCGCTTTCCATTGGGAAGAGCGCTTTGTCCGAGGACGAAATTATGCCGCGTTTAACATCGAGAATCAAAATTTGTGGTTTGCAGAGAGATAGGAAAAAGAGCGAACACAATTAGCAACAAAATCGTCATGATTTGTTGATTTTAAAACCGATTTATATCTTTATTTGGAGGATTTATTAATTTTGCTGTTCTGTGACCAATGTTACAATGGTTTTATTTATCATATTTTTACAATTGTACGAAAATATGCCGTTTCCTAAAAATGATCGAAGGTTATTATGAGAACTATGGAAAAAATCTGATATGGCCACCACGTGACTTTCTCCGATTCTGTAATATTTCTAAAAAATTCCAAATAGGTTACATAATAATAATATTTTAAGAAACTTCGAGAAAATTTTAGACTTGACAAAGAACAAAAATAAACTCAAACCATAGCCTTCCGATATTGGATATAGCCACAAAGCTCCAACAATTAATAAAAGGAAAAGGAGCGTTACTAAGACGTAACTAAGCGTCAATTGTTAACAATAGTCTAGGTGGCGTGGTGGTGGCAGCTAAGAATATAAGATATCTCTTAAGCAATGCATTATATGGAAAAATGTTTCAAACAAAGGTTGTAGGAAATTATATTTTCTACAACTTTTATTCCAGTACATTTTTACATTTATCTAATATTAAAGCAAATATTTTAAAATAACGGATACGTGACAAGAGTAAACACCCACTCCCGGTAGACCGATTTTTACCAAAAACTAATCAGTTCTTCGGACGTCTATAAAAATGTTAAATATAAAATTTCGCGTTGACCTGATGAATATATTCTGAGTTAGAGCACCCACAAAAAGCTATCACATACACACACATCATCGAGAAAATGGTCAAAACGTGTTCAGGGGACCTCAAAACGTGTATTTCCGTTGAAATCTAGAAGTCGATTTTTTTCATGAATACAATACTTTCCTCTATACTACGTATATGGTGAAAGTAAAAAGTAAAAAATACAGAATAAGTGATTGAAGCTAGTCATCACTAAGATTTAATCCTAACTTATCCGAAGTATTAATAAGTGTTAAACTGAACAACTCATTTTGAAGCATTGATGTAAATGAAGGTAATAAACTGACTTTTATAAAATAAGAGTTCGCCCTCAGCGTCTATAATATTTTTTATGCGGCGACCTTAAGCTTAATAACAGATTAATGAAAAACTTCGGAGAGGGTGAAATAGAATAAAGAACAATTTTTTTAAACTCCCGTAGCTCTTGAAAGGATGACAGTGACCTTGCTGTATTTTCGTATAAGTCAATTATAATTGCTTTGTGTAACCTCTCGATTGGAAGCAGATATTTAACACGCCAGCACGAAATGAGTCTAATGGCTCGACCTTAATAACTAATCGATTGCGATAGTAATTAGCTTCATAACACTGCATTGTTAGAACGATGATCACTAACAACTTAATGAATACTAATAATACAAAAGTAACGTATAATAATATTACTAAACCTTCAATTTTAACTCGATTCATCGAAAAAATCTCTGTCATTCTCTAAAAAAAATACCTACTTTTCTCTTTCTGCACAGTTATTTTTCATTGTTTATGCACTCTAAAAAGTGTTTTTTTTTGCTGCAGATGGCACATCTCTTTATTTGTTTTTTTAAGATAACCGAAGAAAAATGCAATAAAATCCGTGGAGATAATACCGTGCCGGCATCTTTTTGCAATAACAGGCTATCAAAAACTAATTTGGAAAATAATGAAAAAGCACGATCGTTTCGGTGATACGAGTTCCTCTTTATTTTTTTTTCAAACCAGCGCTTCTAAAACCTAAACGAAAATCGATGCGGCGTTATTAACCTTGGCGAAACCGTATTTATCCGATAAATCTTCCTTTCTCTCCTCCGATAACTAGAACTTCCGACCACTTCTCCCTTCTCGATGCGACGAAGGCATGACAAAAATACTTTTTTTTGCTTTCTCGCTCTCTTTTTTAACCTTTCATCTAAATTAGATCTAAAAATACATATCGCTTTCCACAAATTTAGTAATATAATATAAAGAAGGGCAGTCCTTTTTTTATTTCCTTCGAAACGAGAAGGTACGGCTGATAAAAGGCAGAATAAAAGGATAAGAAAATAAATACGTATCTATAAATAATGTTTATGTATGTATATATGTGTATACACACACACACACAAAATAAGAGCTGTATCGGGATAGATTGAATCGCTCCCTCGAGCTGTCTGTGGCGGAAGGACGTATATAAGGATAAAGAAAGGGAGCACGCACCCTCGACTGTTTCCTCCTCCTTCAGCGCCGCCGGACAAATTAATATTTAAGGTGGAGAGACGGAAGTGACGGAAGGCCCGTGGTATTTTGGTCTTTCAAGGAGAGACGTTGGATGACAGGAGGGCGATAGAAAGAAAACGAAGGCTTGCGAAGGGAGAGAGCCGTAAGGCAGGCGAGACTAAGAGAGCGGGGGAACCTTCCAATTACGGCCCCGACAAACTCTTTTCATCGGATCTCGTCCCTCTCCGCTGCATTTTTTCGCATGAAAACACTAACGCAGCTAAGTGATTTCTTTCTAAAGGAACGGGGCTCTCTTGAGTATACTTTTTATCTCGATACACCGAAATCGTTTTGGAGGAGTCGAAGGTATACTTTCGATCCGAACTAACTTAAGCGGAGTCGCTAATGAGGGATAAAACGGGAGAGAAAGAGGAGAATGAAAAGAGGAGAGAAAGAGAGAGAGGGGGGGGATGGAGAGCGGAGGGGAGACGGAGCGAGTGGAAAGAGGAAGGGAAAGGGAGGAAGGGCGAGCAATATTGAGGCAGTGGGTTCGAAAAGAGGAGAGTTAATTACTTTTAAAAGGGTTAAGGAGATGGACGAACGGGAGGAAGCAGATAAATTAATGAAGCCAGGAGATTGAAGCCGGGTTTTTCCTCTCTTCTCTGCCCGCCTGATTTCTGAGACATTAAGCCGAGAAAGGCATGAGGAGGAGACAAAATTAGATGGAGTAGGGTGAAAAGGCACGTGAGGAATTAAATAAGGGAAGAGTTTCAAGGCAGTTTCGGAGGTAACGTGAAAATAAAATGGGCGGTTTTCTTTTCGGGCGGTTGCGAGGGAAAGTAAGAGCTTTGTAGGGGAAGATGGATAAACATAGGGTGTGGCAGGAAAAAAACAAGGCGGAAAACCGAAGCAGAATTTCTGACTGAGCATAAGGTCCATGGAAAATATGACGAACAATTTTTTTTAATTTAAAGTATCTGTTGGGGAACAACTTAATTCCGTAAATTATTCTTTAAAATTATCGCATTATGACCTTGACCAGAGAAATGACGGAATTATATACATACATATATATATATATATATATATATATATATATATATATATATATATATATATATATATATGGATGTCAACAAGGTGTTGGGATGAGGAGTACTCTCTCTGTAGCTGATGAAGGAACAATTCCGAAAGCTTCTACGTTTGTGATGTTTCTGTGTTTTAGTGTTCTTTTACGTGTGTCGCTTCGACATCCCCGGGGCCTCGCCAACCTGAAGTCGTCTGATTGGTGAGTGCTCACTGGGTTTCCTCATCCCAACACCTTCTTGACATCCATATATCCATTTTACCTTTCCCGTTCCGTAAGCTGTTATATATATATATATATATATATATATATATATATATATATATATATATAATACTCTTTCGCTGAAGAAGGGCATAGGCCCGATAAGCTTGCGTGTGCTTTTTTGTCTTTTTGTGTTCGTGTGTTTCACGTGTCTCTTCGACGCCCCCAGCAGCCTGCCAGCTTGGTCCTCAACTTGGTAAGTGTCCGCTGGGCTTCCCTCAACACCTTGTTGCCACCCTCATCACTACCTTTTCTTTTCCTTTAGTTTATATATATATATATATATATATATATATATATATATATATATATATATAGTGAATTCCAGTTTTATTGCCAAGCTAAGAAAACGCTAAGGGAAAGAGTGAGTGGATCATAATCTAGTTAAAATATTCCGTATACTCGATAAAAGGCAAAATAAGTATGATAAATAGAAATAAAATAATCATAATTGTTTTTCAGGCAGCAATCAGATCGCGTATTTGCAAACAATATTTGTAGCAGTGACAGGGTTAATAAAGCCGGCGATTTACTATATATTTAATAGCCTTATCTGTCATATAAAAAATTCTTTTGATTACTTACCCCCACGTTAGACATATTAATCTTATTGATGATATCAAAGCATCATATTTAGTTATGCTGTAAAAATGAAATATTTTCTTTAATTTCATTTCTAAAAAATCTGATGTGGCCACCACATGACTTTCTCCATATCTGTAATATTTCTAAAAATTCCATATAGGTTACATAATAATAAATATTTTAAGAACTCCGAGAAATTTTTACTTTACAAAGAACAGAAATAAACAAACCGTATCCTTCTGAAATTGGATATAGCCACAAAGTTTCAACAATTAAGAAAAGAAAAAGTAGCGTTACTAAGACGTAACTATGCGCCAATTGTTAACAATAGTCTTCGGTAGGTGGCGTGGTAGTGGCAGCTAAAAATATAAGATATCTGTTAAACAATGCATTATACGGAATAATGTTTCGAACAAAAGTTGTAAAAAATAAAATTTCCTACAACTTTATTCCAATACATTTCTACATTTATCAAATATTTCAAAATAACGGATAAGTGGCAAGAGTAAACACCCACTTCCGGTTGACCGATGTTTACCAAAAACTAATCAGATTTTCTTACATTTATAAAAATGGTAAATATATAATTTCGCGTTGACCTGATTAATAGTTTTTGAGCTAGAGCACCCACAAAAAGCTATCACATACACACACACTCACGCACACTCGCACACACGCACGCACGCACGCATGCATGCACATGCACACACACGCACAACGCACATCATCGAGAAAATGGTCAAAACGTGTTCAGGGGACCTCAAAACGTTTATTTCCGTTGAAATCTCGAAGTCGATTTTTTTCATGAATACAATATTTTCCCTTATACTACGTATATGGAGAAAGTAAATACGATAAACAATCTTTCATTTCTCTTCTGAGGGTTATAGATTGAGATCGCGATCATTTTTTGTCACACAATTCACTTATATATGAAACATTAACTTCAAGTTCAATTTAATTGCAAAGTATTTGTTCTCAATGTAGTAAAACTTGAAAACTACGCCAAATTGACGGCCTCGGGAGAGGGGTGACTAGCGCTCCCAATGCTAGGGTCGCGGGTTCGAGTCCCGCCTTGGTCATGGTTGTATGTGATTGTCTTTGTTGTTATTGTTATTTGTTATTTCAATATTGCTAAATTGTTTCTGATATTCAGTGTAATAGGCCTTGTGCTGTCTCTGAGTCCTTGATAATAAATAAAATAGCCGCTTCAATCGCCTAGTAAATTATGCACATAAATTTTTACAAAATCGTATCTTTAGATATGTAAACTAGATAAAAGAACTTAAATAACACTCGTAAAAATAAGAATCTTCTGAAATATTTTAAATGTATTTTCATATCCGGATACGCAGTATTGGATTCTTTTATGCTTAGAATTTAGGATAACAACGCAGTTTCACAGGTATTAAGAAGTACTTCCTCATAAAGACCGAAAATATTTTGTCTGAGATAGCGTGACTTTAATTGAAAATGTTAACGCAATAAGTACGGAGTATCGATTAAAACGTCAAAGAATTATTTTCCATACCATGCTTAATTAAAGATATTGAGAGAGTAAAATTTCATGGTAATTTTCACCGAGTATAACATTCATCTTAAGTCGTTTAACTCGATCTCATAGTCGATAAAGTTGCAATTTTTTGCATTGAAATTTGTATTAATTACGTTTATAAGAGTTTTTTAAACAGAGGAAAGGTTATATTCCATCATTTGAAAGATAAATTGAACAAACTATTCATATCTGTACAATTTTACTCCATACAAAAATATTTTCTCGCAGTTTGATTCGTATCAACGACAGCAACAACAGCTGTTATGAGCGGGGAGTGCTTGTCGTAGGTGTATTTATGTCACTCAAGGCTATATACCTATTTTGGAGACATGTATTATGTAAATGATTGTTTATGGCAGAGATGCACAAAGTGCAGCCCGCCGTCAATGTTCTTGCGGCCCGCAGAGAATTTTACAATACAAGTGTAATGATAAAAAATCTTTACAAAAATTTTAATTTGGTTTCCATATATTGACCCTTATAGAAGTGAACAGAAATGCAGTAACGCGGAAATAAATTTAGCAAAATTGAGGTAAAATAGTTACTTCTTATAAAAGTGTCTCAAGGAAAGTTACCGTCGTTGTTATGAGGGTGTTCTGAAAGTCAGCTCACAATTTCGGGTATACCCAAGTCACACCCTTCTCCTGTGCGAAGCAGCTGACTGACATTGTATTAAAGTCATGTTTAAATAGTACTCTTAATTTGTTTTCTCGATTACATGAGTTTAGCGCTTCAGCTTTTTCATTTTTTCGAAAATACTTTGATATGACATCTACAGATACAGTTCCATTCCTTCATCTGGAAAAGATACAAGTGAAAATATTTAATTATAAATAACGTACAAGCTATTTTACGTTTGGCGACTAGTAAAGTGAATCCAAACATTCCAAAAATCTGTTAATTTGAAATCTGGATGAATTTGAATCAAAACGCATATACCCACTTTTGAGTAAATCGTCATTTTGCAAAAATTGACAACTATTGGCTACCCTCAATTGCTGTGCGATATGTTTCATTTCAAAAAAGGATCCTATTCTTGATATAATTGTATATAAATACGAGATTTCTTCAGATTCAGTTAAATCTTTTATGTCCCAGAACTGCGCTTTGACGACAGGCAAACGGGGACGCGAATGCCCCTTTTTCTTGCGAAGGGTCACTTAAAAAGCGCATATTAATCCAAATCACAAAATCAGTTTCGTTACGATAACAATGCTTTCTCTGTGTATTGAGTACGCGAGAAAGTAAAAAGAACAATATGTTAACCTTTGTGGATAAAAAGTGAAATAAAAATATTTTGCTAACGCAGGAAAAATAAGCTTTGAATCATATTTTCTCCTTTTTTCCGTTTTCTGCGATTTCATTGTCATATTTTCTCAATCTGCTGGCGATATTGAGATGGAGAATTGAGATTGGCAACGTGGAGCATAAGGGACGACTTGATTTTGATGAATCGAAGGGTTAATAAAAGTCTCTTTCACCGAAAAGGCGCCATTCGAATCCACTTCGCCTCTTCCTGTGATGACTGACTTCGTACATCTCTCCCGGAATCTGGTAGAGCTTAGAGGCCTGCATACCCGCAGGTTACCCGACCCGACCCGCGGGTACCCGCAGCGAAAGTTGCGGGTCGGGTCGGGTATAGAGTGCTTCCATGCGGGTACGGGTCGGGTTCGGACACAAAAGGCACCGGTGCGGGTAAAGAGCGGGTACGAAAACTAGTTTTAATTCCAATTCAATTTGTCTCGCCAATGTAGGCACAGGAACTTTTTACACGCCTTTTACTGCTAGTAAAGCCCACCCTCGCGATCAGACGTAGCGTTATATAGGTAGATACAAATTTGCAATTTATGCAGGTATGCAGATCGCAGGCTTTGTGTATCATGTGTCAAGAAAAGTGTTTGACAAAAAACGATTCCTTTTATTATATAAATAGATACAAATTTGAAATTGACAAACAATTGTCGATTACGTTTAGTAGAAGAGAATGTGGGGAGGGGGGGTGAGAAAGAGTGAAGAGGGAAATTATGTAGTACAATGTAATTATGACAGATTGGTTTATGCGAGAACTCTCCCTTTTAACCAGTTGGTTTTGCCCTTTTATGCAAGTAACATCTATCTTGGTGAATTCGCTTTTGAAGAGACGTGGTTACATATAAGAGTGCCTATCAGCATTCTTTATGTGTTATTTAACGTTCAAATATATAGTATTTTTTCGTCAAATAATCTCGTGTGAGTTGTATTATTTTATACTCTGTTTGCGAGAGAAAGTAACTGCAGTTATTTTATAAAATTAAATTGGTGAGTTATATGTGATCTCGACTTTTGTGACAGAATATCAATATACCACATCCTTAAAAGGAACCAATACCAGCTGATTGAACGTTAAAATTTTCAGTTATAAGTTAATGCATCATTCAATTATAAATCAAAATTTCAATCGAAATATTACTTTTTCTGCCCTTCAGATTTGAACAATGAATACTGATCAGATAAGAAGGAAGCTTTTGAGGTTAGAGTACACTCTAAGAAGAAAAGAAAATACCTAATCAAAATTTTGGGAAACGTTCTGTGAAATTTTAGATTAAAAGGGAGAACTGATTTAAAAGAAAATCGCTTGCAATAGTTATAAAATGTTTACCGTTATGATAATAAGAAGCTGGGAAGATCAAGTTTATTGCGAGTCTAAAATTACAAATTTTCTTTTGCCGAAAAAATGCGATTTACCAAAATTATCAGCTGAAAAGAAAAAAAGGTATGTCGAACTTGTAGTTAGAGATTTGAGACCTTTTGAGATAGTATCAGGAGATGAGTTTAAAAATTTATAAAATTTCTGTTTTTCTTCTAAAGGGTGTGAAAATGTTAAAAACTGATCATAAGTATGAAATCTATGAGAAAGTTAAAGTAAGTATTGATGACATTAAAAAGGAGAAGGGATATGAAATCTAATCTGTGACACCAAATCCTTGTACGCTTGTAGAGCAACCGATGAAAAGATATAAAATGTCAGACACCTTAGTTCAGTTTATAGATACAGACACAATAAATGATAATATTTCTCCAGACGAATTGACTGCATATATTGACTTAAAACTATTTGACGACATTACTAATAATTTTGATTTGATGAAATAGTGGGATAAGCAAAAGAATTGTTTGCCAAATTTAAGTATTTTAGCGAATCGTATTTTTGCAATACCAGCGACCAGTGCTCCATCGGAGAGGTGTTTTAGATTGGCGGGACATGTTGTTAGTGAAAAAAGAAACAGTTTAGGTCCCGCAAACGTGGATGATGTCCTATTTTTTAATAGTCATTTTAAATCTCAGGGTAGATAATATTAATTAATGTTTCCTTTTTCAATTAAATTATTTTGTAAAATTTGTAATTTTTGTAAAAATAAATCGTAGATACTTTAAATACATTTTTTTGATCTTAAAAATGAATGTTAATGTACAATTGCATTTTATTTTAATTTATACACAATAAATGACTGACTCAAATAATATTTTTATTTTTTCACGATTTCTTGCTACGGATTTGTGTCTCGAGGACCAGGCTTAAAAATATGGATCGGGTCGGACAAGTAGGCCTTTGTGCGGGTGCGAGCCTGCGGGTACGGGTCGGGTGCGAGTTAATATTCTGCGGGTGCGGGTCGGGTATGGGTTAGTAGTCTGCGGGTACGGGTGGAAAATATCATACCCGTGCAGGGCTCTAGTAGAGCTTGTTCGGGAGCCCAAAATCTTCATAAATGAATAATCTTCATCTTTATTACTATTTTTACCTTATATTAAGTTCAGATTTTGATAGAACCATTTACTTTGATTCCAATGAAGCGGTACTTAATGTATAAATATACTCTTTATACGCGCAACTAAAAACTCTCCTGATTTTTATTACGATTTAAACCAATCCAGAAACATTCAAAATAGTTTTCGACATCTTTTCAACAGTAAATGGTGTTTACAGAGAATTAAAGAAAATTGTAACGTTTGTGCTTTCAATTCCAGTATCCAACGCAGCTTGCGAACGTGTGTTCAATACTATTAATGAATTGTACTGTAAAGGTTAAAAGTAATTAGGTGTGGATCATGTCAATACTGAAATTCAAGTATGCATCAATTTTAATTACTACTCTTGTAAAGATTTCCATGCCTCTCTACTATAAAAACCAGATAATTTTGAGGTTGCGCGAAGTAATTCAAAATATAAAGTCAAATTTAATAAATGAAGTATGGCTTTTGAAATAATGCTATTTTAAAGAGTATTATTATAATTAATAGAATAATGTTAAAACAAAATTAAGGTTAAATATTCATGTTTTAAAATAATAAATAAAACACGTTTTATTGTTCTCATTCGCTGTTTTTTAACCTACAAACAATCTCGCAATTAACTACTCATATTGTGGATATCTCCCGGAATCAGCAATTTACAAGGTGGCAACCCCAGCTGGAACAATAAAATAAAGATTAAATAATCTTTGTGTCTTCTATTCAATAAAAAAGAAGTTTCTTTGCTCAATTTAGTTGTTATTCGACCTAGAGAAAGTTCTCTCAGATTCTCCCGTAATTAGCTACTCATGAGGAGGAAAAATCTCCCGCAACCCTAGCCATACTCCAAGCGGGAGCCCCTGGATATTAGGCAGTGGGTGCAAACATGAAAGCCATTTTAGTTGCCTCTACTCAAGGCGTGTACTCTTTCCATAGCCGTTTAAATTAAATGAATATAAGCCTAAGTAAATAGGCATAGAGGGGATTGCAGATGAAAAATAGATGTTTCGCGGAAATTACGACATAATCGACGAGATGAAATTAAAAGGGGAGACTCAGGATCGAGTTTGAGGTAATAACGGAATTATCTTGCAGTGAGGGATTAAAAACTACTCTCGTGCAAGAAGGCCGTATTCTAATAACAATAAAAAACCAATGACGCTTGCGATTGCAAAATTTGTTTTTAAAAATTAAGAGGGAAAATTGCATGGAATAATTGAGATTAAAAATCAGGATTTTATAGAAACCCATTTTCTGGAAGATAAGGAATATAATTTAGAGGCATATACCATAGCAATTACGTCAAGTTCTATATTAACGTAATAATTGACTTTCTTCTGTACGCACAAACTTTGGAGTACTCTTTCATCTTACATGACTTTTTAATAGAAAGAACGTCTAAGAAAAGACAAACAAGCATCATCAAGCATGTTTGCACTTGCAAGCCGACTCTCAAACGCATAAGAAGCATAATAGAGCGAGTAACTTTCACGAATTTCGATTTCTCGCGAAGAATTTCACGCAAAATTCAACTTCGGCAAAGCGTAGCAGATAGAAGGGCAGATAATTTGTGATATAAAAACAGAGAGAGAGACTAAACAGATGAGAGAAGAGGATATGAATGAGAGAGAGAAAATAAAAAATGGCGTGACACGAAATGAGAATGAGGATTTGGAAAAAACAAAATTAAGCAGGGGGAAGTAGCGAAGTTGAAACATAATTTCGACATATAATAGTTAATAGGATAGAATGGAAATATACGGTATTTATTCACACGCTTTCCCTCTTCTCCCTCGATATTTTAAATCTGAAACAAAGAGGGGAAAATTTCTACGGATAATTTTTCGCCTCACCTATAATACGAAGTTCTCTGCACTTAGACTAGTTTAGTCTTTCCAACAAGGACAACATGTCCATCCTATTATGTAGTTTAAAAACTAGTATCACCTTTATACTTTTTATCTAATCGCCGCACGTTTAAGGTAAAGATGGGAAAATTATACTCTGGGGAAAAATCGCTCATTTCCTTCTCAAAATTTACAGAGTGGGAAATAGGCTATGGGGTAAATTGGGCGAGTAAATACTATAGTTATGGTGACGAGTACAAAAACAGATACCGAGGAGAAGGATAGAATTTTTAGAGAAAGAGTAAATACTCGGAAATAGAGAGGTGGGAGGTAAAGAAAGCAGACAAGCAGAAGGGGTAGAAAGTGTCGTGACGGCACGGGAGGTGGGAGTAGAGATTGGAAAAGGGGGTTGAGGGGGGTGGAGGAGAGCAGGTCTATTGAAGGAAAAGAGAGTGCGAGGGGGGAGAGAGAAGGGGTGGGGGTAGAGGGGCAAGAGAGAAAGAAAGGCGGAGGGGGTGAGCGGCGGGGCAACATGGCGAGTGATACGAGAAGGCTGGTCGATAGTTCGATCCATTGCAGTTCCCGCAACCCACTGCCATCGACCACGTAGGGAAAAAAATTACGAAACCTTCATCCTTCATTCCGTAGGAAAAAAACAATAACGATAATACGCCACGGTGTTGGCAAGCAGCAGTGTCCGCCGTAATTTGAACGATAAATGGACGCGTTATCTCCGTACGCCGGCGATACGTTTTATTGATGAATTAAAATTTCGCGACGCCGAAAAAACTTAAATCGTGAGCGAATTTTTTTCATCCGTAATTTTTAGGAGGCGGTGGTGGCCAGTTCCTCTCGCGTACGCTTTGGCCGAAGATAAGAGAGTAAATGACTGACTGGTTTATTCTTTAAAATTTTTTGAGAAAAATGCTCCGTCGTTTTCCATTGCCGTAGATCAAGAACGGGAGAAGGAACCCGATATTTTCTAGCGACTGCTTTTGATGCTACTGATAAGGGCACTAATGATTTTAAAAAGACTGGCTGTCCAAGATATGACGGTTTTGAAATATATTTCGTCTTGACGCGATACTCTAAATAGTTATGCTTCAGATTTATCTTTCGTAAGGAAGAAAAATAACTGGTAAAGTGGCCATCTTATTATATAAGCTATTTTATTACCGATGTAAAGATTTATAAAATATTTTCGTTAACTCAAAGAAATCACAATATATAGAACGATGTTGAAACTTGAATAAATGATAAAAGTATTGAACAATAGGAAGCGCGAATGAATAACCTTCAATTAGTTTTCTTTCAACGTAGATTAATAGTGCGACAAAGTCATCTAATTTGGCGCATTTATCAATCTAGGTTGATGACGAATCAGAGAGCCCTTCAAATTAATAAAATTGTCGCCTTCTTTGTTAGGACAACTCTTCTTAATACCGGCCTGCGCGACAGATATTGCCATCCAGTCGTTCAAGTGGGAGTGGAAAAAACGAGGCTTTTCTGTGGGGGTTAAAAAAGAAACACGAAATAAAAGTAACAAAACTCCATTGACCAAAGTTGGATTCAAACTCTTGACCGGTTGGTCGATAAATGGTCACGCTTTTACCACTCGACTACTGGAGTTTGAAGATAGGTTTAGTTGGGTTCTTAAATATAGAGGGGTAGGGAAGGGGTGGAAGGGAGCTGCCACGGAAGTGAATAAGGATCCCGAAGGAAAGAGAAGATGGGGAGGACGAGGGTGAAAGATGTGCCGGAGGGAACAAGAGGGAGAGAGAGGAGCGTAAGAGAGTGCTGTTTGTAGGAGAAATTGAGCGGTATAAGGAGAGGAAAGGAGGGCGAGGGCGGAAGAGGACGAGAGAAGAGAGGGGGTGGAGGTTGGGACAGCCTCAACTATGCAAGCCTTGGGCATTACTCGACGCCTCCACGCGATGTGCTCAAAAGTTACGTAGGAGTGGGGTTGGCGAGGAGAGGAAGGGAGGGAGAAAGAGAGAGAAAGAGGGAGAGAGGGAGGTCTTAGAGGGGAGAGAAGGGACGGAAACAGCGAGGGGGAGGATGGCGAATGGAGGAGAAGGGATAAAGAAAAGCTAGTGGGCACTTAAATTACACCCGTCCCGCAAAGGGTGATAGGTGAGGGATGGGTGGGGCTGGAGGAAGGGGGGAGCGATAGAGAGAGAAAGGGGGGGGAGAGCTTTGAAACGAGGGGCAACCTTGAGGAGTGGCGGGCTTTTGGAGCGAGGCTGTGGAAGGGGAAGGAGGTGGAGAATGAACTCCGCAAGGGGTAAGAGGAGAGGGGTTTTTAGTGTTCGCGGGGGTAAGATTAAACGGATTTAATGTTCGAGGACGAGTGGAATGCATGATGATGGATATAATAGGGACGGTGGGGGACTAGAAGGGGGCTCGTCAGATTTTGAGGGCGCATAAAAGGAATGAGGGGATGGCGGAGAGGGGCGCGAAATGAGTAATGTTGCCTCGGCGAGTGTGTGTTTCTATGTGGATGTAACTCGAGAGAATATAAATACCGCCGCAGAGCTAATGCCTTCATAATTAATGAGTTATAAATATTTCCCTTCCCTTTCGCCATTTTTTTGCGGAATGCAGCCAAAAGAAGAGTGGAGGGAGAGGGAGGCAGCGAGATGGGGAGGAGGAGGGGAAAAGGTCATCAATCAATCGTCCTTACCATCCTCCTCCTCCGTTAAAAGGGTTGTTCTTTTGTGTTTCCTTTATTTTTGCTCCCACAGCAGAGTGAGTGAGTGAGTGAGAGAGGGGGGAGGGGGAGGAGGATCTGTTCATTTTAACTTTTGGGTGACGCCCTCTATACGAAAAGTGAGAGAACTGGGGAGAGGTGAGGATGAGGAGGGATTCGGGAAAGATCTTTTTTTTTTCATTTTTACCAAGGATTACATTTGGGCGGATGGCTGATGAAGTTGGGAGGTGAAGAGGATGATTGATGATTACGAACGGGACGCGTTTGCATCGGGCGGGATACGAACTTGGGATTTGGGTGGAAGAGAGAATCAGGGAAGGATAGAGAATGGAGGGGAGGGCTGGAATGAGCCAGAGATGACGCGAGAGATTTTGGGTGCATTAGCGTCCGCGCGGCGGCGTCCTGATTAACTCTTAATCGAACGCTTTGGTCGAAATTTCAAGTCTTCCTTCTGGATCTACTTTTTTATCCTTTAGTCGACGAGGGGAGCAAAATCCATTAATTTTAATCTACAGTCTACAGACTTCAGATGTTCATCATGCGATTTTTATCTCGCCCTGTGATATTTCGCCCTCCTCATGTTTTCGGTATTGAATTTAAAAAATATGTTCAGATAATATCTTTATTTTTTACCGAGAATTTTTACAAACATTCCATTAGATAAGTTTTTATTATTCGTTATTTGGCAAAAGGATTATTTAAATAGACATTGTTATGTAGTAGTAAATGTAATTCCTTGTTGAAAAATTCAGACGTAGTCAATTTTATATTTATTTATAATAATGCATGCAGAAGTTTTTATTATCCTTCCCAAATCACAACGGTGCAAAAACTTCGATTTATCGACTATGAAAGCAAAATGTTATTGGTATACAAATGCATATTATCCCTTGGATTAGACATTAAAGAAATTGTGTTCTCTTTGTAACCACAGTATTTGGACTGACTTTAGGAAGAAATCACTAGTCCAAATCATGTATTCTCTCGTCACATATTTGCGAACGCATTCAAGCATTTGGCAATCGAATCGGATCTAGTGTTAGAATAGATGGATTTTATTGTGAATGATGTTTGATAAAACTGCTTTGTGTTTATAATTTTTTAAATACATTGCAAGAAGAATTTTTTTACTTTTGGATTCTATTTTATACGTATGTGTCCCAGTTTAGTAGGCCTCAAAGTTGCAAGAGCACTTTATTATAAACACACCCTTTAAACCAGATTCGTTTCATCTTGATGGTCTGGTTAGTATAATGTATGTTATGAGTCATTTTCACAGTTGCGACCCATTAATCCCGACGTTACATATCCTTCCACTTCCACGTACACTTTCCCCTTTCTAGCTCTTTCTCTCTCTCTCTCACCCTCCTCAATTTCCCATTTTTGGACTCTGGTCAAACTGTTCCTCCTGCATCCCTCTTTTGCTCTCTCTCTTCATCTTCCTAATCCTACTTCTCTCCCCATTCCTGATTAGATGGACACGTGAGCATGCACAAAATAGGGTGTGCATGTATTTATATCTGTATCTATAAAAATGTCTCCGCACTTGAATGACGAATATTTTTCTGTCTTCATAAATGCTTAGTTTCATAGGAGTGCCACACTTCCATTCTTTTGAGCTTTTTCTTTGTATTATTTGCAAAGTTGTAGTAATTAAATAATTATCCTTATTTTTTCTTCTACAAAAGTACTTTTTAATTATCAAAAACTTGCTGAAACGTATGTTTACTATTTCTTATTATAATTTTCTTGTATTTTTAGAGAAAAATTATTAGATGGAAGAGGTGACCTACTTGTAGCATTTTCCCTGATTATCTATTATATGTAGCTATCTTATAGTAGTATATTAATTTAGGTTCCTCTTACAACACACTCTCTTTGACATTTCTTTGTCAATCTTTGTCTTATTACCTTATTTCTTTCTTCCTAGTATATCTTCCGCTCTTATCTCCACCCACCTAATTTCGACAAAGAAGGTTGCTAGGCAAGGCGGTAGCGAGGAGGATTCGAGAAGAAGAGTGAGATGTGGTCAGTCGTAGGTTATTTAGGGTCGTGCGATTGCGTGGGTGGCGAAAAGAGTGAGAAAGAACGAACGGCGGGGGGAGAGAGAGAGGTAATCAGAGAAAGGGAAAGGAAGAGATAAAAATAAAGGACGGCTGGAAATAGTTTTGAGTGTGTGAGAAGAGAGTTAATAGGGAGAGAAAGAGAGGAAAAAGAGAGAGGGAGGGAGGGATGATAAAAAGAGGAGAGATGGAGGGAACAGAGGAGGAGAAAGCGAGTGCGAGGGGGTGGGTGCGATTATTTGCCACGGCGACCTTTTCGTGCGAGTTGAATGGAGATTGATACTGGTTCGCATCTTCGTCCGTTGAGTAGGAAGAGTATAAAAGCGAAGCGAGTAATGAGAACCTCTCCGTGAACCAATTTCTTTCAGGCTTTTTTTTAATTCTCTTTTTTCTTCATTTTTTGTAGTACTCGCTAAGGCATCCGGAAATTATTAGGCCGTGTTCCAAATTAGCGTGAGTTAATTTAGAGCGAAGGTCCCTATTCCGAGCGGCAGGAGTGCCTCCAATATTACCGATCCATTTAACCCGACGTTCCCTCCTCCTAATGTTTTCGAGCGAGTTAGGTTTTTCTTTTAAAGAACTCCTTCTCTTAAACAAAGAAGGCCGTAATTTTCAAAGGCAGTTGAATTTACTTGCTTCGGTGAGACTGAATTTACCAGGAATCTTTTTACCCAAGTTGCACACGGAACTGTATTCGCGCTCGTAAAATTTATCTGGCCACTTTTCAATTTTTTCATTAGCAGACTAGTGTGGGATGGCTCAATTGTCTTTATTATTAATAACGAATAATAGTCCCTTGCCACTTTATACGTCAATGATAATTTTTAAAGCCCTATAACAATCGATGTTAACTTAAAATAACATTTTATTTTCGTGTTTTCAATACAAATATGCCGTATTTACGCGGCTATAAGACGACCACCCTTTGCAGATGCTAATGTTAAAAAAAAATATTTTTGTAAGGCATTCTGAAGGAATAAATTAAACAAGTTTACTGGAGTTTTTTTCTCTAAATCTTTAAAAATTGCCATGACAATGTTCATTGCTATGATAAATGTGATTTTAACCATGCTAGACTAGTCGTAATCATTGTCACTATTATTTATTTATTTATTTGTTCGCGAAAATAAGACGACCCCAGACCTTTTGTTTAAAAATGGAAATCCCCGTCTTATCATCAGGTAAATACGGTATTACTAAATGTTTGAAATGTTTCCAATAATAGCAGAATAACTATAAAACAAGCAGCATTATAATTGCGATGCAGGTAATCAAATGATATCTTTTAGTTTCTCATATAAAAATTTTATGACTTTGCGTGACTTTAAAAACAAATTAATCAAATGAGGGCTACTTCTTTAAAAAATTTAATTTATTTATTTTGAAACATAAATTGGCATTTTTATTTACACCAAAGCAGTGAATTATATCGGAGCTAAGAAAAGAGTCATTTACAACGAGAAGATTATTTTCCTGCAAAATTTTTTATAAATCAGCTTATTGGCCTGACCTACGCATGGATGGGAGAGATATAAAGGGAAGTGAATCACGTTATAAAATAGCCATATCGATATTTACCCAGAGCCATTCGCACGTCGCGTCAAATAAAAAGCAAAAGAAAACATTTTCACACACATAGAGTTTTACAAAACCCATTTTGGTATGGGAATCATACCACTCGAAACACGAAATAATCTTGTTACCTGCGAGTTTACATCGTCTCCTGTCCTCATTTTATAAATCTAACTTACCCTAGCGCATTGACAGGGGACCCTTCCGCCACATACGAAAATCAATGTTGTAGATTTTGTCGATCGGAAATTGTGTTTACTTGTCCGTTTCAGTCTACATGTTGGCCTTCAGCGCAAAACGCGAGATTTATCGCACAGTTCGCGACATTTTGGCGACACGAACGACTTAAAATTCGTCATCCTCGCACCCTTTCGCACGACCTTTGTCGAACGGACACATCGGCGTCATCGCGGATGATCCATTTTTTCCTCCCGCGCACTTTGGAACGGAGCCATTTATCGGACGCGAGCACACACACCGAACCATTTTCCTCCCATATAGATGGCTAGAAAACATTAAGAGTTATACTTAGAGGATGACGGAAAAAATGTTTCGCGCATTTTTTGCGAGTTCTCCTAAGAACATCGTGGCATCTGAGAAGAAGCGTGAAATGGACGTGGAACAAAATGGCATCGAGAGAGAGAGAGAGAGAGAGGAAAAGGGAGAGTGGAAGGGGAGGAACGAGTGGGATAACGCGGGAGTAGATGTTACGGAAGCGAAAGGAATGTGAAAGAGGGAGGAGACATTATCAAAAAAGCGTGAAGAGACGTTACCAAGGCAGACCGTTTACCAACGAGGAACAGCGTATTGGCGTGAAAAAACATAGGACATGACTATCGAGAGAGGAACAGATCAAGTTCGTCCGCCTTAGGTGACCTTCAGGATAAAATAAATAATGGATGGTGGAGAGAGAGGGTAAGATGAGAGATAAAGATTGTTCCGAAAGAAGCGAGGGGATTATGGGAGGAAGTCCTAAAAATAAATACCGGAATGGAATGGTAAGGTAGCACTTCCGAATCCACGCTCAAGAGGAAGAAACTCACACTAAAACTCGATATATTGTTTGCGTTTCTCTTAAATAAAAAGAATTTTCTTGGCGATTTGGAAATTACGCTAATGTCTTAATTGAAACTCTAAGGGAAGAATTATGGCGAGAAACTTGACAGAAATTGAGTACATGTGGCGCAGTAAGAGTCAAAATCTAATATTGGGATTTTATTGTGTACATGTGGTGCAGTAAAATTAAAATTTAATGTAGAGATTTTATTGAGCATGTCTTCCTCTAGATTTGTGCAACAATAATTTTTTAGTATATATGCATATAAAATTGTGGTGCGAATAAAATAATGGGTAATAGGGCGCGTATATATGATATCACGAACAAATAAATATCTTTTCAAGTTAAGAACAAAAATATTATCATCTTAGCCTCATTTATGTGATATTAATTATAACAATTGTATAGTTTTTCTCCGAGTTATCTTCTTTCTCTTTCCATTGAGTTATTTTTCCTCATAAAGTCAAGAAATCTATACAATCCGACAGTTAGTTACCCCATAGTTGCCATAGTAGCAATATTGATGCATTGCGGCAAGTGAAAATTTGAATATTAATCATCTCTGACCAAAATTTCAGACTCGCTTCTCTAGAATTGAATTAGTTTTTCTGCTTCATTATAGAAAGCAGGGACAACAGCCACGCATGTTATGTAAGATTACTTCGGATAAAAAAAATTAAAATACACTCTAATTTCAATTCAACTTCAGAATACGCAATGCGTTCGTCCGTGACCCCATCTGGGATCCGAATCTTAATTATTCGTTCACGGAGATAAATTCACTCTGAAATATTTATAATTTTTAACTCCAAGCAAATTAGCATGATCTACGATGCGGAGAAACACGTTTTCTTTAGCTGGCGTTATTTTTACAAAACGCGATCGTCGTTTGTATTGCGCTAATATCGAGTTTACGAGAAACCAAAAAAATGCAAAAATTTTCCTTTATCTAGTTCACATCGGACTTTGCAATTGTATTTTTCAGCTTTAGGCGCTGACAAACGATATTTAAAAACAATTTTCATAAAACGGCAATAAATATAAATCCTTAATCTGATCGAAATCACGGAATTATACATTCTCACATTAAAAAGTATACGAGTCGTGAAACTTGGCGGTAAATATTCTTCGAAAAAGAAAAGCTTTGCCGATTTTTGTGACTTCGAAACGAAGGAACACCTGCAACTTCATCGATTGTGCCGGAGAGATCAATTATATAAAAGGAACACAGCGCAGAACATGACCGCATTAAGCGTCCTTGAAACAAGAGGTTCGAAGATCAGGAACGCAGATGAATGGGCATGAAATGGCGTTATTAAGGATCAGCTTAAAAGAGGGCGTGGAAAAAATACTCCACTAGCATATGTGATTACTACTGTAACAACTAATCTTGAATGATGGATTTATCAATATAAAAAAATAATTTACGCTTTATCTCTGTTAGAAATTTCTCACATTAGAAATGTACGTCTTTTGAAAAACGCGTATAGAAATGTTACTGTAACCTAATTTAGTTTAAACTTTTTGAAATGGAATTTCTTTTGCAGAGATGCTGTAAGTTTATGCTTAAATGTGCATTTTTATTATAAAGTTTCGTATTAATCAGTGTATGTACGCGTTACGTGATTTTAGTACCTTCACAACGGTAGTGGTATAAATTTATTAAAAATCGCCGATTAAACAAAACAATATGGCGCCCAGAATCGGTTAATTCAATAATTTAAAAAATGAATACTCATTTTATAGTTATACTTTTTTAAACTGTTCTTTTTGTGTGCTTTCATGTTCAGGCCTACCTGAAATCATACCTTGCAAAAATCAATTATCCAGTTTTCATTTATTTGTGCAAAAGTTTGATTTTAGAAAAAATTATGCAAAACCCGCACATTAGTCATTAAAAAATGGAATTATTTATAATGTAAAATTTATTGTACTGAAATAATTCATACAAAATTTTGTGGAAAATGAGGGATAGACTTTAAAGAGGTTTTCTGTAACATTAGAGTTGTGTCGCAGTAGGTCAAAAGTACGCAAAGAAAAAAATGGAAAAAATGTCGCGTCAACTGTTTGCATGAAAAAATACCAGATTCAATGAAATTGAAGGAATTGATAAAATGTGGGTTTTTGCACAGTTCAACGATTTAAAAAATATTTAATTCGGAATGCATGAAAAATTAAATAATTAAATAATATTAAGTAAAATCTGTTGATACTCATATAGAATTCATTAACGTGTATGCCTAAGGTTATTTTATGAAATAACGGTTCCAAAGCGGTATCTGTAGAAATATTTCATTTTTATGCATAAAATATTTATTCATTTAAACAAGTAAAATTGAAATTATAGTTTTTCATAATTGCGAATTATTTCAGTCGTTTGTCATATTCTGTAGGTTTAACAATATTTTAGGATTTCCATAGCAACTTATTAGTTATTATAAAGTTATTTCATCTATCAAAGATAACATATACTTTACAACATGTAACTTTTATTACAAATAAAAGTGCTTTATAGATGTTATCTAATATCTATAATGTTCTCGCATTGAGTAATATCGCCATTCAATTTCCATTCAAATTCCTGATCATAGTGAAGCCATTAAATGAATATTTAGATATAAGTAATTCTGTCATTCGTACTGGCTCCCATTAATCGCCATTATAGTGATTTCAAAAGCGGCAAAATCGAAAGAAATCTGGAGCGCTGCGAACATGAAAAACATTATGTACCGATGACGCGATTGGAAAAATTATAGCGCTTGTGGAGCCTTCGACGCCGAAAAAAATCAATTCGGTTACCCCGCTACGTATTTTTCCTTTAAGCGGAAGCAGTTGCGAAATGTTACTCCGCGCATTCTAACGGCCCCAGGCGAGTAAAACTCGTGCGCCGGAGATTTTTTCCCGATGACTCGAATCACACGATTACATAAGAAAACCTTTATTTCGTCCTCCCTCATACATTCCGCCATCCTTGTAAGCAGCTTCGATTTCGGATTAAAATATCTTTGCAGTTAAACGCGGTGAAAAGACCAAGTTTCGGTGAACGGGTCATGGAGGAAAGACGTTCAGCCGTTAAACCTTAGGCGTATCTCTCGTCTTCCGCTTTTTCCCCTTACTTTCCTTAATTGAAGTCTTTGCAAGGAAAACGGCGACAGAGGTTAGCATGACGAAAGACGTCGCCGTATCACGCGCCCGAATCTTTTATATCACCGCCTCTGAAAAGACAGAGGCGGAATCATCTCTGAAAGAGAAAAGGAGAGAAAGAAAATGGCGGCTCCTCTTTAATGAGCCATTTAACCGCTCTCAGATTCGAGAGATGTTTTTTTATCTATACGGGATCGAGTGCAAGAGAAGATGAGGGGGCGGACGACTCGTAGAGGCTTATTTTAATTTTCCTTTTCTTCTGAAATGAAATAAATTGTGTTTGAGAGAGAGGGGGGAAATGATAGTGAGAAAGAGGGAGTTATGGAGGAGAGACGAAGGAGAGAGAGAGAGAAAGGAAGGAGGAAAGGAAGAGGGAGATGCTGCCGATCGCATCATCTGCGCCGTCGTCTTCATCTCCGCTGCTACAAATACTCACGGTTTTCCCTAGCTTTATTGACGGTGCGGACGCCCTCTGAAGGAAAAGAATGGCACGACCGCCTTGATGAGGAAGCATGGAAATAGGATGAAAAAAGAAAGAAGCCGCCGAGAGAGAGAGAAAGAGCGAGAGAAAAGAGTAAGGGAGGAATGGAGAGAAAGAGGAGTAGAGAGAGATGATAACAAAGAGAGAATAAAAATATTCCGGTCTTTACTCTCACAGCGGGTAGTGCACGTATGCTGGTAATCTCTTCCATTAATCCGAGCGATATTGCGGTTCCGAGAGTCGAAGGAGTGGGATGGGGAGCGGAGGGGGGAGATACAGAGAAAGAGGGAGGGAGGATGTAGATAGGAGGAGAAAAGTAGTACTTCGAGATATGCTCAGAGAAGGGGAGCAGAAAATGTGGGAAAATGAGGAGAGAGAGGGAGAGAGAATTAGGTGATTGAAATTGTGAATGTGTGTGTATGTGTATGTGAGTGTGTGGAAGGAAGAAGAAAGGTTTTAGAGGCGCAGAGAGAATTTAAGAGGGAGAAAATACGTTAGATTAACGTAGTCGGTGGAATCGAGCGTAAAAACGGCAAAGAAATGCAGAGCGGATAGTTGATGTTGTGGAGAAGTTATATGGGAAGTGAGAGGGGAGAATGAGTGTGAGCTGATACATAGGCAAACTTCTCTATTTGGTCGATATTGAACCTTGTAAATCCCCTGTTAAACCCAAACCCATTCGTAAAATACTTTATACATTGCAAATTAATGTATTTAAATGCATATGAGTTAAATGGTGTTAAAATACAACTTGAAGAGCAGAAACGCAAAAAAGAGAGATTTGAGCAATTTATGTCGGAAAAGCTTAACATGAGGAAAAAATTTCACACTAAATAAACGTCAGCTTACTGGAAAAGTTCTAAGAAAGAGAGATGTCAATAACCTCCGGAAACCTGAAGAATGCATGAAAACATTATACGTAAATATATTATGAGCACTAGGTTCAAGATATGCGGGTGTATGGTGGAGATATTTGATGAGGTAGTACTCGTTTTTGTGAGGGTGAAATATATGAGTACGGTTATCAAGCTAGATGAGATTGAGCCGACAAAGGCAAAGCGAATCATTGGAAGAAAGCGGAGGAAGCGTGTTGGAAGCTCATGGAAGTCGGGTAAAGGTTGGTGCGTAAATATGCGGAAGTGAAAAGTGGTAAAGTTGGGGGATTGGAAATGGGAGTGAACAAAGAGTGGAAAAAAACGGAGACGTTATAACTCGTCCGGAGAGTGAAACGGCGCGAGTGAAGCGAGACATTGAGGACGGAAGGGGTATAATATCGGGGTCACGTGGAGTTTATGGAGTGAAAAAGAGAGTAAGTAATTGGGATTATGGTTCGGTAGGGGGAGACCATACTAGGAAATTGAATATGCCTGGGCTAGGGTGAAAGGAAATTAGATTAATATTCATTAGAGATTGTCCCATAAATTTGTTATGTAAAATATCATTCACAAAGAAAGTATCGATTTAACGATAAGATGCAAGAGAAACCCACTTTCAACCTATTTTCAGGAACAATATTTATGTATAATTTGCGATTTTGCACCTGAGGAGTTTCTGGGCTATAGTCACGCATAATCAGATTGAAAATCGATTAAAAGATATTTCGGTATTGCATCTCTGTCTCTCTCCCACGACGCCATATGTCATATCTAAGAGAGACACAATTTGAATTGAGAAATAGAATGGAAAATTCAAATTGAAGCTATTTCGCTGCTCAATTCAGAACAATTTTGATGATAAATCTTTCTATTACAAGTGGATGGAGGAAATTAAAAGCTGAAGTCGAGAGCGAACAAAGAGGAGGAAACTGAGAGAGCGAGAGGCGGAGGGTCACAGACACCGATCCAGAACAAGAAACGAAAGACGGGGGTAAACAAAGCAAAGATATTGGAGGGGAGAATATCTTAAGAATAGGACGCAAAAAAAGACAGGCAGAAAAAATGGAAGTATTGTAGGAGACAGTGAAACGGAGAATTATCGGAGGAAAAAAAATGCGTTGCGAGTTAGAACGAAGACGACTTTGAGAGAAGACGGAGAACGTCAAGTTTCTTCTCTGCGACAATCGGGATAGGAAACGATTAAAAATAATTATAGAAAACTCTCGCTCCTCGTTCTTCTATTGTTTCATTTCGATGCAAGTTGTTCCAATTGCAGTTTTCTGCCACTCCCGTTCTCATCCAGTCCACTCCCCGTTTGTATTCTATCTTTTCTAAAAGCGCTCCCGCTCTTTTTATTTCTCTCCAACCCTCCTCTCTCCCCTCTCTCGCTCTCTCCATCTCTCTCTTCTTCCGTCTCTCTCATGCCGTCACTCTCTCTCTCTTTCCACCTCTCGGCCGTTACTCAAATCGGTTCCGTGAGTCAGTGCGAGAGAAAGAGAGGAAGGGGAAGCCAAGAGAGAGAGAGAGAGAACGCGGCCTCTTTTTCGGCCTCCATCAGAAAGCACGCAAAAAAACGGAATATAATAGAGCGCTCCGGCCTTGTGTGTCTGAGAGTAATAAGGACGAAGAAGAGGAAGAGAGAGAGAGAGAGGGGGAAAAAGAGGAGAGTGTTCTCCTCTTAATGGCGAAGAAATGAAGGACGCTTCAAAAATGTGGAGAAAGAATGAGAGAGAGAGAACGTTTATATAAATATATATATATATATATATATATATATATATATATATATATATATATATATATATATATACAGTGCTGCCATAAAATTTTTCAAACGCACCCATAATATGTTGAATATGTATGTGTTGTAAACAACACGGGACTAATAGGGATAGTCAGGAGAACGTTTAGGTCCTTTGAATTTTGGAAAAAAAAAGCGCGATATGGATAGTAATATTTCGGAATTTTATTCTTATTTATAATTGAAATACGTATTACATTTTTTAAGTCAAGTTCTCTCTAAGGCTTCCTCTTCGATATGCCTTCTTAAGGGGGTTCTTCGCTGGATATATACCAGTTTTTTCATACATAAACAGTGTTGCAATTCTTCATCTTTGTGCGTGCATTTAAATAGCACCAGATAAAACGAGCGTCTATGACTCAAATGCTCGTTGACTCGAACTTCTCTTTTACTCCCTATTTGTCGGCTTTGAACCGTATACGCCCACGTACACGCGAATTCTGAGGGATGCATAAATCACTTGGTTTTGTTTAAAGTTTTTTTTTAACGTTCGTCCTTTTCATTTCATTAAGGAATGACTTCAACACTCGCGCTATTCTCTGGACTGTACCGTTCAAACAGCACCTTCTTCTGCATTACTTTCATATTTACCTTTCGAGGGCATTGCAATATTATTCACGAGTAAAAAATATAGCCATCTGTTATCTCATGAATGATGTGTAAATATTAATTTCGCATGTCTTAAATTCGGTGTTGTGTGGAACGCTTGCAACAACAGTGACTGATTTCAATAGTTTTTTACTTTCGATATATCTTGTGACTCCATTTTGCTCAAGACCTTCGTCTGGAGTTCCCAATTGAATACCTTCTATATTTTGCTAGAATTTCAAAATCCTTTATTTATTTTAACCGGACAACTAGGTTTATGCAAATGTTTATATTTCTTTTTTATGTAATTTTTCTTTTTAACGAAGCTTTGCTAAGTTTATGATGAATACTGGCCTAATTTTTACAGTCCCCGATGAATTAGAATAAAAGATTGTAGTCATTCGTTGCTAGGATAGTTTTCCACTCCTTTTGATACTAAAAACGGCAAAAACATGCCTGTCTAAACGATGTTAAAAATATCAGACTATCGATTTCTATACACGACATTCGTACGCTTTATCTTGTGGAATGCCGTTTGCCTCAATTGTCCGACTAAATTCCATAGCACACTCGTAATCATTCATGCAAAATTAAATTTACTTGAAAATCGTCACTTCCGAATATATTTGCTATTGCCAACGTTTTTATGGTCAACTAGTGGGGATCCTTCACTACCAAACTCCTTGAGGCCATGAAAATACAGCCCTACCAGTGCATCGTTCATATATCCTTTTATGCGCTTTTCTCCTCCATTGAATTTTACTACGAATCTTTAAAAATGTGATCAACGTAGAGGGCTGGATTTAGATTTATTTTACTTTTCCTCGGTCTCTTTTTTGCCGGAATATCCGGCTTAGAGGAATTTCATTTTATTTCTTTTATTCCATGATTAGTCATGTATTCAGTATGGGATTCTTTCGATATAATGTTGTAGATCAGTGCTTCGCAACATTTTTTGTTTCTCCGCAAACTTTCCTCGAGACACACTTAAGAAATTTCACGTAGGCATTAGTTTGAATACTAGAATCAATCATTATTCAACAGCATTTAGAGAAATTTATCACATTTCCTAAATAAAGAAAAAATAATTTCCGAAATAATTCACTTTTAAATCGTTTAAACATTTCAGTTACTATTGCTTGCCATTGATTGGCGCTGTACAGGATACCCATAATTAATTATTATTTCGTGGGGAAAGAGGTGGTCAGAAATTTCCGGTTTACCTTCTTCTGATGAACAAAAACTGATAAGGAATTAAAAAGATTAAGAGGAAATTGCTTTTCGTAGAAAATAACCTTCCATGCATACGAAGAGGCGTTTTGAAAAAAAAGACGAATCAAAAAGATTAGATTAGATTAGATATGGTCTTTATTTGGGGAGAGCTTGAGACTAGGAAGTCCCATCTTCCGCCTAACCCCTCGTCATGACACAAATAAAATAATACATTCAAGATTTAACAGTAATATAATAAAAAGATAATAATTGGTTGGGAAAAATAACAAAAAAACTCACTGCAGAAAATCACCCACATAGAAGGCGTGTGCAAAAAACCTACGAAACCAACTAAAGCTCACTAAACAAATGTTGCACTATAATATATAAGATAATCATACATACAAATACATGAAAAATAAAAATGGAGGAAAGAAATAGAAAAAAAAACAAATAAATACACTACAGGATAACACCCAAACAGGAAGGGGTGTGCGTGAACCTGCGAATTCAGCTGAAGATGGCGGAAAGGACACAAGGAAGTGTCGCCGAACTGTTATAATAAGGATTTTATCGCAGAATGAGAGAGAGAGAGAGAGAGAGTTCAGAACAGAGCCAAGATATCAAATCCAGGTCCCCGTCAAGGACTTCCAAGGGAATTAAGGAAGAGAAGAAGGAAAAAAAGGTGTGGCCACACGCATAATTTTCCCGACCAGCTGTCATTACCAAAATTTCAAGGACACCGAATAAGGGGAATGCGCGGGAGGTTAATAGAGAGATATAAATAATAAACCGAAGCGTTTAAAAGAAAAAATAATTCCACGGGTGACATTTGAGGTAATATCTTTCTTCAAAAACATTTTGAAACACAATCTATTCATTGCACTCTCTCTTGAATACCCATTGCGTGTAGGCAAGAGGAAATCAGCAGGTCTGAAAATTAAAAAAATAATGTTGGGAATTTATAAAAAAATTATTTCGGTCACGAATAGAAAGAAAGGACTAATATATCATCCAAGTCACTAATATTATTGTTGGAGGAGAAACTAGCGTATTTATAAAACAAAACAAGTTAGATGCCCTAGCTAAAGCAAGAGGTGAAAGCACGTTTTCTTAAATCCCACTTCGGAGAGGGGGCAGCCCGCACGGTTGGAAAACGTCTATCATCTAGCTTAAGTAGTTTGGCTACAATACCAATTCAAAGTTTTGAATTTTCCAACTTGGAAGCCACCTAGCGGGAAATCTATGTACTACCAATAAAATCCAATCGATGAAAAATTCATCGATTGATAAGAGCTATCTAATTCAAAAAGAGTTTTTGTAAAAAAAATTGATTGTCCACAGACAAACGGGCAGACAGAGTAATCACATTAGTACGTTTTTTATTTTAAGAAAACGTGCTAAAAATTAAGTCCTTGCAGTAGTGTTAATGGCCAGGGACTAATATCGAGAGTCCTTACATGCATCGTATATACACACACGTGTGTGGGAATGGCGACTGGAAAAATGTTGGCTTTCGGCTGAGAGCTGCGCGGTTATAAACGGGAGCGCAAAATGAAGCAGGGGAAATACGGCGAGTTTTTGGCGGAGAAATAGGACAGCGGGAAGGGTTGAGTAAGACAAGGCCGCATTTCAGCCCTCCCTCCATCTCTCCCGTCCACTCCACTTCTTGGCCATTACCGGCTCTCCTTCCCCCTCTTCCTTCCCGATCTCTTCCTTCCCTCTCTCTTTCTTCCCCCTCCCTTCCACCTCTCTTCCTTCCACCTCTCTTCCTTCCCCTTCTCTTTATTCCCCCTCTCTTCCTTCCCCATCTCTTCCTTCCCCTTCTCTTCCACCTCTCTTCCTTCCACCTCTCTTCCTTCCCCCTCTCTTCCCCATCTCTTCCTTCCCCCTCTCCACCACACTCCGCCATGGCGCTCACTTTTACGCGCTCGGTTTTCATCACGCACAACCTTCCACGAGCACCGGCCGTTCCCTAATCACCCTGACATGGGGACACCATGCTTCTATCCGTTGTTTCTTTTTACTCTTCCTATTCCTCTCACTAACAATTTCCGCTCTGCCTCATCCCTTCCTCTTTCTCCCCCATCACCTGAAGTTATGCGGTTTCTTCTATAAGTTTTTTTGGTATATTTGCTATGTCCTCTGTATCCTGTACACTATTCCTGGCTTCAGCATGAGCTAATATTCAGGATCTAGTAATTAATCTCGTTAGGATTTTCATTCCCCTTCGTTTCTAATGTCATTTATTTCAACTCGGAAATTATTTTTATTGGCAACCATGCCAGAAATAGATCTTTGCGTTAAGTTTGCGCGATGTCGAGTCCTCTAATATTTTCTGCACGAAATGTGATTTTGCGCACAACTGCATTTATTTACAGCGAGTATAATGCATTATTCACGCGTATGTGTTGTGAGGTGAAAATTATCCGCAGGGATTTTTATTCTTAGTCACATCCAAGCATATATAATTCCCTGCTACTTTCTGTGGTACAGTCAGATTTTCTACAGAAAAAGGATATTGGAAGAATGAGAATGAACGTGAAAATTTTTACACCGGTATTTGTATGTATATATCGATGCATATTTACAGGTATATGTGTGTAGAGTACCTTCCATTTTCGATGTTTCCTGCTCTTAATTCCATTTGCCAGAAGACTACTTCGCTCTGTTGACCTCCTTGTTCCTTATCATCTCCATTTCTTCTTATTACGCATTTGCATAGAACTATGTAATGTATTATCGAAGAAATGTAGATAATCGTTTATCCATAATGATTTTTGCAATTGTATATCCATTTGATGCTCTCTGCGGTAATTTTTTTTGTTTTCGCGCGTCGCGTCGGCGCGAATCTACACCGATGCCAATTTCAGGCTGAGTCGGAACTTTTGAATTACCACAAAATCAAAAAATAACAAATCTTTCCACTTGATTGAAATTTTGCTTTTATTTTGAAACATTGACGTATGACCAAAATGTCGTGTTAGTTTAACAAAAATGAGGTGCTTATCAAACAGAAAAAGCGCAACTCACCCATTTTCTACATTTTCTCCGCATCAATAATCATTAATCCTCATAGGCCAGTCAGACCTCCCCATTTTCCTAAAATATTATCGATGGCCTCCCTCTTTTTAAAAAATCGACTTTTTTGCTATATAAGCTTAAACTTGCTTTATAAAACCAAGGTAAACGATTTAAATTTTTGGAAAAATATTTGGCTGCAAACGTTCGGACCCGATTCGGACTCCCTAATCCTACGATCCCTCAGAGTATGAAATTCTCTGTTAAAATTATTGGTTAACTTTTCGCCAAAAAAGTCTCCGAGTAATTGCCCCGCTTTCTCCTCCCTCTTTTTTCCTCCTCATCAAACTCCTCCCTTTTCCCCCTTTCATCGCTGCTTCTCTTTCTCGCCCGTCTGCCCTCGTTACATAATCTCATCGCATGCCATTTATGATTTTCCTCGGAGCGAGCAAAGTGGGAGTGTGGGAACTTTTCAAGTGAAGTGTCATTACATGCGGCGCTACGATCGATTATTTTTCTCCGCGTTTTTCATTTCGTACGGCACGGATTTTTATGGCGTGAGTTTATGGCAACAATATTTTTTAGGTCGATCCATAAATAGGTTTCCTTGCTGATGTTTACGATTTGCCGAGTACTGCGAGCACTTTGGTATAGGCTCTGGAGAGAGAAAAAATTATGTCGAAATCTTTTTTTTCAGTGGCTAAAAATTAAATTTAGAAATAGCTGTCGTTTTGCCTTTACGAGATGTTTTCCGAACCTATAACCATAACCTTGATAAGTTACTACTCAGGCGTTAGGGTTTTAATTAGGCAGTATATTGTTTTTAAATTAAATACGTTTGTGTTTAATTTCAAATGCACGTTCGTGACAGTTCCGTTTTGATTTTAGACTCTCGTTGGTTAAATTACAACTTTTATAAATGTTTACGGTGTAAATTTCAGCTGCCTTTTGCGATTAAAATTGCTTTATCGACTAAATGAGGGATATAGTAGATAATGTTCCTTCCACAAATTATCGGAATAAAGAGGAAATCGTATGATTTATTGCCTCAAATATTGTAAATTTTAATATGAGACAGTAAATTATCGTTTTCGGTTTATATAATATGACAGTGTAACAACATAGTTATTATTCAAAGCATGGAAAAAAGTCATTTCGTGATATTTGAGAACTATGGTAGCTACGGAGATTCTGAAAGCCTTTAAAAATAAAAAAGCCTCTTTAAAAAGGAGTTATAATAAGCTCAATTTCAGTGATGATAGGCGTAGTGAATAAGAGCTTTGTTAAAAATAAACTAAGTTTATATTTACTCCTAATTCATATATGTACTTTTAAAATTAACTTCAAGTATAAGCTTGGAATTAATCTTTAACGTTATCGCTTTCAAGATACGTACAAATAGGGAAAAATTACGTGTACCTTGAGCAAAATGAATAAAACTCATTCTCACCCTTGTGCCATTAAATTATTTATTTCGATTTATATATTTATTTATTTATTCTCAATGGTACGTTTGTACTATGTATGTATTTTTTGTAGAAACCGATATTTACCTAAAAATAATCTTTTATTACGAACATTAGATAGGGAAGTTACTTTAACAAAAAATCAGAGAATACATGGTATGCAGTTTGAAAAAGACGAACATAAATTTCTAAGTTATACCTTCAAATCAAGAGAATAAATCTCGAGACGTTCACTGCCTGCGTTTATGAAGACATAAATCATGGGAAATGGGAACTTTTGCGTCTAAATGGAAAACGTCATGCCATTATTCCGTGACGCTTAATGAGTTGTGTTCTTTTTAGGTGCGTATCAGATGCATAACTTTCATGATTTTCTGCCTATATATACACCACTTCCTACAAATCTCAAGATTGACCATTTTTCCGATGAGTTTTTTACGACAATTATTATTACAATATTTTCATGTGATACATTACAAAGTGATGAGCTAAAATCGTATGTTATTGTTTTTTGTCGGTGTGAACATTCGAAACTTTCTGTAAGTTCACAACGATAGACATTTATTTTTTAATTTCTCGATTTTTGTTAAGTCCTGCGCGATCGGCCACGATATGCTTCGAGATCGACCGGTCGATCGCGATCGACCGGTCGATCTCGAAAGACCTCCCCATGCGTGGAAATTTCACTCCTGTAGCTTCAGTAGTTTGGACGATTTTGGAGCCACCTAAGCGTTAAATCTATGATACTCAGAAAATCCAATAAGTGGGAAATTCACAGGTCAATAAGAGTTATCTAATCCAAAAAGAATATTCAAAATATCTCTTAACGTAAAAAAAATGATTTCCTACAGACGGACAGACAGACGAATGGACGGGCAAAGTGATTGCCTAAATACGTTTTATTCTTTTCAGAAAACGTGTTAAAAATTGAAATAGAGGCAAATTCTAAAAGGTCAAATTATACCAACGTAAGATGAAACAAGAAGTCCAAACCAGGGCTAATACAGGCTGGTTTCCCAAAGTTGATGTCCCAAATTGATTACTGGTATTGACAGGAAATGTTTTAGTATGTTTTAGTCATTCCAAGGAGTTCTCATACCATAAATACCATATGTAATTCATAATTTATCAATGATAGAGAAACATTGAAAAACAAATTAATAGAGCATTATCAGGTTTAAAATACTAAAAGCAACTAGGGGCCCGTTGCAGTACTCCCTGCAAACATCTAAGGAACCTTGCGTGAAGTGGCCCATTGCGATAGTTCCTATGACAATAAATTGTTACAAAGAGTTATACGTTGAACCACTTTTAATGTCCCTCTTAAAATAATCATAGAGCACACACCTTGATTTAGACTACCGGAACAGAATATTTTTTGTTTTGTTCACTATTTCTGATGGTACAGCATATCGTATGTTCTGTGGTTTGTTTAATATTAAGTAATCACCGGCCACGCGTCATTGTCGAAAGGAATTAATCAAAAACATTATCAATATAATAATTTGCTTAATGCCCAATAAAACTTGCAAACGAAACGATGTTTTCAGTGTATGCGTGAAATATCTTCCGATTTGAAATGTTAAGTTGTTCATTATTACAATGCATTGGAGTCGTTTCTTTTTCTCGGTACGTGTTTCATTTGTTTTATATTTACACGAAGCTTTTCACATAAATTTTCAATCAGATATTGTCCTTGATGCGTTTATTTCATTGTAATCTTAGTGCATATGCACTTAAAAACCCGAGTCTAAAAATGCAAAAATCCGAGATCAACAATTGAAATGTTGAAAAATCGGAGAAAGTGGAATATAAACTTAAAATATGAGCAAACACGAATTAAATAACAGAATCGAAAGTAAGGATAAGATTCTCCATTTCTTTCTACGTAAAATAGTACAAATCAAGAGTCAATGTCTCGATCGTATGACATTTTAAAATATCAAAGACTGAAGGTCTACACATCGTATTCCAGCCGATTGTGTTAATCAAGCGTAAAAACGAAAACTTTCCTGATATCGTATCCATGCCTTTTCTGAAGTCGACTATCCGCTTAAAACCTGCAAGAGTTTGCGCTGAGTATTCAGGTGAAAGATTTGTCGAAATCGAGCCGACATTTCTTGATTTATTTGCGTTTATACTGGAAGGTGACGTCACTCGAGGATTAATCTGTATTTGTACTTAATTCGTTTTATTGTATGTTTAGTGCAAATGCACTCGAAGTCCGAGTCTAACAATGTAAAAATCTGAGATGAACAATGCCGGTTACTATAGCAACCTCCTTTTTTAAATGTCGAAATACCGGAGAAAATCGAATATAAACTTGAAATATGAGCAAACACGAAAGAAGAAACAAAATCGGCATTAAGAATAAGAATTTTCATTTCTTTCTGCGTGAAATGGTGTAAATCTCGAGTCAAAGTCTCGATTGTAAGATATTTTAAAATGTTAAAGAATAAACGTCTACACATCGTATTCTAGCCGATTACGTGTTAATCAAATGCAACAAGATTGGAAAGGTGTACTCCATGTCGCATTACAGAGAGTTTCCAAATGCGTTCTTTGAGATTTCACTATGTTCTGAATATTTTTCGCTTAGATGAGTATTTATCGAGAAGCTAGCGAGGTATGTTGTAAAATACAAATGTAAAGTTGTCGTTATTATTGTCCGATTTTAACCAAAATTGGAATTGCTCGACCAATTATTCTAAAACTCCCCAAGACCAAAATTTCATTAAAATACGAGTAGCGGTTCTCGAGTTGAAACAAAGGAACACTGTAAACTACATGTCGGTCTTCATGTAAAGTGGTCGTAATTATTGCCCGATTTTTACCAATATTGGGATTGGTTCACCAATTTTACTAAAACTCCCCATTACCAAATTTCATTAAAATATTTCTAGTGGTTCCTGAGTTGAAACAAAGGAACATTGTAAACTAAATGTAGGTCATGTAAAGGGGTCGTAATTGTTGCCCGATTTTACCCAAAATTAGAATCGGCCGACAAATGTTAGCAAAACTCCCAAATATCAAATTTCATCATAATACGTCCAGCGGTTCCTGAGTTGAAACAGGAGCATTGTAAACTACATCTAAGTCGTGTAAATTGGTCGTAATTGTTGTGAAATTATAACCAAAATTGGAATCGGTCGACCAATTTTAGAAAAACTCCCCAATTACAAATTTCATCAAAATACGTCCAGCGGTTCCCGTGTTGAAACAAAGGGCCATTGTAGGTCTTCATGTAAAGGAGTCGTAATTTTTGTCCGATTTTAACCAAAATTGGAATCAGTCGACCAATTTTAGCAAAACTCTTAAATACCAAATTTCATCAACATACGTACAGCGTTTCCAGAGTTTTAACATACATACGGACGGACGGACGGAATCGACCTCCCCTGTATGCGTTCACTTCGTGCAAAGAACGCATAAAAACGAAAACTAACCTGGTATCGAACCCCTGCCTTTCCGGGGGACGACTGCCCGCTTAAAATATGCAAGAGTTCGCGCCGAGTATTCAGGCGAATGATTTGTAAAAATCAAGCTGACCGTTCCCGGTTTATATGCGTTCTTGCCGGAAGGTGACGTCACTCGAGTCTTCAGACGCAGGCAGGCAGGAACGCACGCAGAGACAAAGCGGTTATAATACAAGGTGTTCCTTTCAAACCTCCTACATTTCAATCCATCACTGTGGAAAAACTAAAAAAGCTAAATGAATACAATTTGTGGCATACGAAAGAGGAATTTTGAGAATTTTATTCAGTTACTTTGAATTAGCCACTTCCTCCGTTGCATGGCGTTACTGTCACTAGAAGGAAAATGTGAATCCTCAGCAGCGAACGCAGGTTGTTGTGTGGAATTCAGAAATGAAGTCGTTCATTATGGTGCAACGCAATATCAGCGAGTGTATAGAGGTGATGCGCCTGAGACGAAAACAATCAAGGCCTGGTTTGACATTCTTCATGCAACCAATGGGTCACATAGTGAATTGTACTAATCTAGCAATTGTTATGCAAATAAAATCTTTGAGTCATAGAATAAAATTCTCTGAGTTTTATTTTCGTATACCACAAATTGTATTCATTTATCTTTTACAGTTTTTCCACAGTATTTGATTGAAATGTAGGAGGTTTGAAAGGAACAGCCTGTATAATAGATGTCAAAATCTCTTTCTGACAATATTTTGCAGTAATTAAAAAAAAAATAATTTAATAAATGTTACTGTATATTCGCTAATATGTATGGATCAACTGCCCATTGCTGAAGGGTAGTATAGTGGAAAAGAAAATAACCCTTTTGGTCACTCTATGCTCAAGCCGAGTTCGTTGATAATCGTCTTCATGGCAACAATCCGATAAAATGCGATTTAAAACGCAAAAACTCTGTTTTAGTAGAAGTTCAAGAAAATACAATTAATTATCAAAGTTCTGCGATAAGAATTAGAATCTATATTCTTTTTCCATTAGAACAGTACAAATCGCACTCCGATATCACAATTTTAAGATAATTTAAAGTACTAAAGAATACATCTCTGCATGATGGATTTGAGATTTTTTCTGTGTAAAATAAATAGAGAAAAAACGTTCCTGGATTCGAACCCAGTATTTCAATCTTCGCCAAATAATATATAGCCCGGAAATGGGCCCCGGCAGCACGTACTTCATACCAAGTTTCATGAAAATCGGTCTATTGATGATAAAAGTTGTTAGTGGGGGACACATACACACAGACACGACCATTTCATAAGGCTATGTTTCCTTTGGAAACCAGCCTAAAAAGGACATCTAAACTTATAAAAGTTACTGGCCCATACACATAAATGTTACCGCGTGTTTTATTATCTGCGTTCGGAAAATATTTTCAAATGTATAATTTAGTCATTCAAATTAAGAAAGAAAATAAGGACATGAACATGCGCATATAACCTCAAGCACTTAAAGTTTTCACATTTAAACTAAATCGTAATTTTACGCATACATATCCTGTTCACCCGATATTGAAGTAACAATTGAATTTGAATATTGTTTTTCTTGCAATCTCACAATCGCATTAACTCTTATGCGGCACGTTTAAATCACAAGCCAGCTGTTGTGAAATTAAATGTAGATGATAAAAGGCAAACCTGCTTAATAGCTGCATCGTAATATGGTATATCTATTTGTGTCGTTGTTTGTTAAACCTCATTTAAGAAAAAACCAACTTGTTTTGTTTACATAAGCAGCGGTGTTTTATTGCTTGTAGGCTCTACTTGAAAGATTTAGCCAATGTCTCACAGGGATTCACATACACCCAAAGAAAACTGATTCACTCGGTCATTTCTTTAAAACATAGATGTTTTTTAAGAGGAGTATAGAAATGTCGTTTACTATAACGCCTTTCATATCTTTCATTCATGCACGAAATGTTCTCCCACTCCATGAAATCGAAAAAACAATACATGTGAAAGCGATCTACGAGCTTTCGGATTTTGTGTTTAAAAGTCACCTCTCCGTTGGGAGATTTCCGTAATCACCACCCGTTGAATGAGCGTCGCCCACACGTCCGATAGCAACATTTTCTTCAAGTAAACAAGGGTTGCCTAGGTAAGTGAAGTGCGACGAGTTTATTCTCCTCTCGGAAGGGCGGCGATTCCGACTAAACGGATTATAAAATCAACTAAGTTACGATTAAGCTACAGAGACGTGCAAAGGGTAAAGCGGTTTTTAGGATAAAGAGGTTGTGCTGTCGAACAGCTGGATGGAGCAATGATGATCGGCGAACTTAAATTTGGTTGAATATTTTCGTTTTATAGCCATTCGTTTCTGTTAAGTTTGCCAAAGGATTTTATATATACAGTCAGACCCCGATTTAGCGTCCTCCTATACAGCGCCACCCCCGAATACCGCCCATTAATCGTAGTGAATAGAACTTCCAACGTATGGTGACATAGAGCAAGCATATATGTACTTCGATTCGATTAAATCGGGGGTTTGACTGTACTTTGTAATTTTGTCATTCATTCGCCCTTCCTTTCTCACACCTCCTTCTTTCCTAACCTTCCCTCAAACCATCATCCAGTCGCTTTCCGTTTAATCCCTCATTTTTTCCTCCCCACTTTCCTCCTCCCTATTTATTGAACTGTTGGTTATCCCTTGTCACCTGATGGTGCTACGATCATAGCGAAACCGGTGGTGCTGTATTAAAACTCCGTGGAAGATACATAGTTGTATTTCATTTGTATCATCGATGAAGATTATTTAAAGTAGTTTCTTAAATATAAAACTGGAGAAAATGTTACCCGTACAATAATATTTAAATTATAATGTAAAAGGCTAAACACAAATGTAAACATTGAGAATGAGAAAAATTCTGAACTTCACTGGCAATTGACTTTATTGAGATTAAGTAAGGATATTTTCCGCTGTGGGTTAATGAAGACGTTCAGTGTTGAAGTTGTAATACCTATTTGGCTAGCTCTTCCTCAACGTAAATAGACCAATTCGAGAATTATACTGGCGTGATAGCTTAGCTGGCTAAAGTACCTGCCCGGAAAGTGGGTAACCCGGGCTCGATCACCGGTGGAGTTCATAATTTTTCTCCTCAAAATTCACATTTGTGTTTAGGCATATGCGTTCACGCATAAAAACTATATTTCCCAACATTCCATCTTGTTAACCATAAGGTTGTTAGGACTAATCCATGTCAGTCCGTTTAGACAGTTTTGCAGAAGGGAGAAATAATAAAAATAAAACATTTACGTTTACATTATAATAGTTTAAGTGAATAAGGCATATGTTTATAGAGGACGGATGAAACGCTAAAACTTTAAAATAATACTTTAAATCATCTTCAAATAAATGAAAATAACTATGCATTGCCTTTTTTATCATCATGATAGCGCGGATATTATACAGTAAGTACTTGCTACTCGACATGTGTCTGCTTTTTAACCAGTATATTCACCTCCACTAAGATCTTAAAATATACCAGAACCATTTGCCTGTTAAAACGGCGCTTTATTATTCGAGACTCAAATTGGTGAGAATACACACGACAGCTATGATAAGCAATGAAAGAACACACTCCTAAATATCTTCATTGAGTGCTCTCGTGGGACGAGTGGGACACAGAGTTGTCGCTCTCATATGTTCCCCGACTTGCGTAATTCCAAACCGTGGCAAATCGTCGCATGGAGAAGATTCGATCACGTGGTCGCTCTCCTTTCCCTACCTACCGAACTCCGTCACATCGACTCAATTTCGGTGTTCGTGTACAATCTCCCTTTTATTTCCCTCTCTCTATCTATTTTAACCGTCGCCCACGCTCTCAAAAAAATACAAAAAAGACAAACTCGCAGCACTCCATCAACCGTATACTTCCCCAGGAGTTGTAGGGACAAGATGAGCCCTACCTCCCTCCCTTTCCATGCTAATGGAACACGAAGATCTATCGGATCGAATCATTTCTCCAAGTTCCTCTCCAGAAAAAGGATAAGAACGAGGAACGGAGAAAGGAAAAATAGGGAAGAGATGTAGATGTCCTGAGGTAGTTGGGGAAGAGGCTAAGAGAAAGGAATGTTGGGACAACGAGGGAGAACTTGCGAAGTGATAAGAGGAAAAAGAGAAGAGCTTTACATGAAACCCTTAATGGTCGAAGCTGAGTAGACGCTTAAAATTCACCTTTACGGAAAATCGGGGTTGGATGCGCAGACTAATAAGAAGCGTGCCGCAGTTAGCGAGTTTCTTTGAAAATATTTGAAGATTCGGTAATCTAGAACATGTTAGAATCGCGAAAATAAATTAGGTGAAATAATCTCAAAATTAAGTCACATAAAGGGATAAACTATCCAAAATCCCCAGAAATATTTTCTGTGTTGCCCACATTGAAGCGAATGATATTTTAACGGTACCATGGAAGCGACTCCAGTGATTTTAAATGGTATAATGCTATTCAATGGAAAACGAGAGGAGAGGAGATAGGGAGAGAGATATGGAAAGAAAGAAAGAAAGAAAAATGTCTTTATTGGCGAGGTTGAGGCTAAGTAGCCCCCTCTTCCACTTAACCATTACAATTTGGTTACATCAGGATTTACATATTAACAATTTTTTAAATTTACAATCTTAATTCACAAAAAATGGTTACCACGAGAGCAATATACATATACATTCTCTTATACATATTTTTTGGAGAGAGATATAGAGAGAGAAAGAATAAAACAAGAGAGGAACAAGATGATCCAAACAGAACTTATGATGCATACTTTCCATTTAATCATTTATTTAATACTTATATTGGCTTTAATAGCTTTAAAGTCATCGCAAATATGTTTGTGTTCCCAAATTTCATAATTTAGCGTTATAAAATACCACAAATGCATTCAAACGGAATATTAAATTAATCATGCGTATTTGTGCGAAAAAATAACGTTTGTGCGTATTAGAATTTACCGAATTCGAGTGATAAAAACTACAAAATCGCCAGTATTTACGTGAAATTCTAAGAAATACAATCGATGAGCAAAATTCTACGATATAAAATAGAATCTTCATTCCTTTCCTCAGAGATTAGTACAAACCTCGCTCTGATATTACAATTCTAAGATATTTTAATGTGCAAGAGAAAATTACCCTGCACGATGGATTTCAGATTTCTCATGTAAATCAAATGGGAAGGATAGTTCCTGGAATCGAACCCGGGACTTCAATATTCGCAACGAAAACTATCCTCGGGAGCTCGGCCCATGTAGCAAGAGATTTTCACCAAGTTTCATGAAAATGGGTCTATTGGTTCAAATGTTAACAGGGGGGACAGACAGGCAGACGGACAGACAAATAGACACAACGACAAAACTATAAGCCTATTTCCATTCTGGAAAGTAGGCTAAAATGCGCACTTCATGCATGCGTTTATGCAAGGCAGAGGCGTTCTTTACAGATTATGTAAGCATGTTAAAACAAGTAGGGATGTACATGGGTTTCCCGTGGTACAGAAGTGCTTTTCGTCATATTCGCCGTAGTATAATCGTATACTAAATGTATTTGTTTTGAAATCAGAAAATCATTTTTCCTTATATGGTAGTAGCCCTGATTTTCAGATCTGCTGTAAACGTGTTCATTTTGTTTTGCCATTCTACGTATATTCGTCCTATAAACGAAATTACTTTTTGAAATCGGTCCAGCCTATACCTTCAAAATTCATAGTTACAGAAAAAATCTAACCTTGATATTGTGATAGCCCTGTTTAGTCGACCCAGTTGAAATATACTATTTTGGTTATTTATTTATGGGAAGATTATTGGCCGAGAGAAGCGAGGTCTCCCCTTTTTAGTCAACCTACATTTTGTCTGTTTGTTCTACGATAACTGCTGTCTCAGTTGTCTGATTTTCACCAAACTTTGTGTTAGTCGACTGCCTATAGTTTTCTAGAACACCACCCTAATAGTTCCTGCGCAATTTGCGTTAGCGCATTGCACTAATTTCTAAATCCTATACAATCAAAACGAAATTTAACATACATACGGAAAACATCAACCGATGAAGAAAACGTCAAATAAAAATTTCTCTAAAATGTACACGGAGCCTCCCAGAGACGCGCAATTTGCGTTCGTGCGATCTCTCCTGTTGAGTCCCTGTGCACTTTGTCTGTTCTACTATAACTGCTGTCTTAACAAGGAGACAAGGCTCAGGTTCATTTGACAGTTCCTTATTTGGTGCGTTTCGTAGATTTACATTTTTCATACATATTTTACTGCTTCAATTCTATTCAAATTTTACATTCCCAATGTATGAAGTTCGGGAGAACTGCGAAGACGATAATAATATTGAACATGTGATTTCCCCCACCAGCCCTAAGTGGTCTGTACGAGGCCGAAGATCCCGTGTATCCCCCAGTGAATTATATTGTGGCAGCCCTGATATCTGTATCTATGCTAAACATCTTGATTTTGTTTTTATATGTTGCACAGCTCCATAATACAAAATGCCGTTGAAATCGGTTCGGCCAATTCCTTCCAAATTCATAAGTACTGAAAAGCTAAACTTTGCAATTGTGGCACCCTTGCTGAGTCTATCCGGTCCAAATATGTCATTTTGGTCATTAATTTATGTGCATATTGTGTGTACTAAATTTAGTTGAAATCGGTTCAGTCAATTCTTCCCTGATATATGCGTACGGACGGACGGACATCGCGAAGATAGTAGTGCTTTTCGGCAATGACGAAACGCACTAACAAGTAGGGATGTGTGCAGGTTTCCCGTGGTACAGAAGTGGTTTTCATCAAATTCAGCATATTACTGTATACTAATGTATTTGCTTTGAAATCAGAAAATTATTTTTTCCATATATGGTGGTAGCCCTGCTTTTTAGATCCGTTCTAAACATGTTTATTTCGTTTTGTCATTCTATCACCCTACATTCGAAATTTATTTTTGAAATCGGTTTTACCTTAACCTTCCTAATTCATAATTACAGTAAATAATACCGTTGGTATTGTGATAGCCCTGTTTAGTCAACCCGGTTGAAAAATGATATTTTGGTTATTTATTTATATAAGATTGTATATACCATATTTGGTTAAAATCCATCATGTCAGTTCTCTACATGCGTGTGAAAATATATTATTTTACTTTTTATTCTGGCAGCCCTGCTATTTATTTCCGTTTTAAACATATTGATTTCATTATGGTACGCTGTACAAATCTTATGTGTAAAATTTAGTTGAAATCCGTTCAGCCAATCCCTTTCAAAACCATAATTACTGAAAGAGTTTAATTTATAATTGTGGAACCCCTGTTTGGTTAATCCTGTCCAAATATGCTATTATAGTTTTGTGTATATGTGTATATTACAAAGATTAAATTTGGTTACAATTGATGTCGACAGTTCAACACAAATACTTGTAGAATGAATTTTTTTAATTACTTGTATTGTGGCAGCCCTGATGTGTAAATATACATTAAACATCTTGATTTTGATTTTTTATGTTGCACACCTCCTTAATACAAAATAATTTTGAATCGGTTCGGAAAATTCCTTCCAAATTCATAATTACCAAAAAGTTTAACTTTGCAATTTTGGCACCCCTGCTTAGTTGATCCGGTACAAATATGTCGTTTTAGTCATTAATTTATTTGAATATTCTATGTACCAAATTTAGTTGAAATCGGTTCGGCCAATTCTTCCCTGATATATGCGTACAGATGGACGGACGGACGGACATCACGAAAATAATAGTAGGCTTTTCAGCAATGGCGAAAATCACTAAAAGCAATGTTAATGGCTTAATATAAGGTCAAAACACGGAACACGACACATAAGAAGTATTGCCAAAGAAAAGTTAAATTTTTGATCATGATTACAGAACCATCATCGACGCTAGGATTCTTTACTTTGCGGTATGATACACAATTTGATTTCTTCGTGCGCTAGGAAAAAAAACTAGGATTGTCGGTCAAATGTTCTGAGCGACAAGGTGCGAAAATAATGGATTTTCGGCACAAATTTTGAAATTCACGTCAATCTAAAACACAAAAATTTATGCTCTTATCAATTGTGTAAGCCCCGATAATGATAGCGTACACGCAGGGGAGAGGGAGAAAGAGAGAGAATGAGAGGGGCTGTGACCCGTGCGTATAGGAGAAAAGAGAAGTAATCACTGGGATAGCGGTTCCTGACTGGGTTTCGCGAAAGGTTTGTAAGAGGGTCACGAAAATGAAACCACGTACGTATATGTAATGGTTTCAATATTTATTTTTTAGCCTACTTTCCGAAAAATCGAAAGTCGTAATATGAGATCGCCTCGGTGTCCGTGTGTATGTGTGTGTGCACCCCTAACATCTTCTTCATGAACGAACCAATTTCAACTGAATTTGATGCATTGAATCTTCACATAAATTAATGACCAAAATGACATGTATTTGGACCGGATCGACTGAGCAGGGGTTCCACAATTGCAAAGTTAAACTTTTCGTTATTTATGAGTTTGGACAGAATTGGCCCAACTGATTTCAACAAAATTTTGTTTGAAGTAGGCGTAAAATTAACATTAACATAAAATTACAAAATCAAGATGTTTAATATAGATATAAAAAGCAGGGCTGCCACAATACAAGGGATAAAAAATTATTTTTACACGTATTTGTGTTGAATTGTTCGCATCAATTTTAACCAAATTTAATATGTACTTATAATATACACATATATACAAAACCATATTAGCATAGTTTAACCGAATCAGCCAAACAGAGGTGCCACAATTACAAATTAAACTCTTTTAGTAATTAAGGATTAAGGAATTGGCTGAACGGATTTCAATTAAACTTTGTATATAAGATTTGTACAACACACCATAATGAAATCAAGATGTATAAAGCTGAGCTAAAGAGCAGGACTACCACAATAAAAAGTTAAATAATATTTTTTCACGTGTTTCTAGAGAACTGACTCCATGGATTTTAATCAAATATCAACCAACATATCATATTTCAACCGAGTTGGCTAAATATGGCTACCACAATATCAAGGTTAGAATTTTTCTGTAACAATGAATTTGGAAGGTATTGGCTGAACAGATTTAAAAGAAATTTCGTTTTTCGGGCGAGTATAGAATGGGAAGACGAGATGAATATGTTTAGAACGGATCAAGAAAGCAGGGCTACCACAATATTAGGAAAAAGAATTTTCTGATTTCAAAACAAATACATTAGTATACGATTACACTACGGCGAATTTGACGAAAAAAACTTCTGTCCCACGGGAAACCTGTGTACATCCCTAATTGTGATATATTAAAATTGTATTGAAAGGAAAGTAGGCAGATTAGTTCTTTCCAGAACTACTTGTTAAAGATGTGTTGTAGTGTTATACTAAAATTATTAAATTCTTACAAAATGTACAATACGAATCGTTCAGGATTACAGTGTAACCAATGTGAAGATATAGATACCTTTCCAATTTACTACTAGGACTTTAGATTTGACCAAAATAAAATATTAATTAATTAAATACATGGATATATTTAGAGCAAACGTTAATCTTTGTGCAAATATAATAAATATTCATAATAATTTGAAATTAATTTCATTTTATATTTATTGGAAAATGGATAGAGATAAGGGGTCGCGATAAGATCGGCTGCCTTAATAGGGGGTCTCAGATGCGTAAAGGTTGGGAACAGCTTCTTTGGAAGCTTTTGGAAAACTGGTATAAGGTAAAAAAAAACCGCGATATTTATATCTGAAGTGGATGTGTGTCAATATTGATGGCTAAAAGGTCCCTGCCGCTGTCAGAAAACATGTATAATTAGTGAAATACGAGGTTTGGTGTTGAATTTCCTTCCTGGAACCCGAGATGTGTGTAGTAGACATCTATTAAGGTCTGACAACATGAAAACCTGTCCCTTCCAAGATCCTGGCGTGGTTTATTTACCTGTCAAAATTAACATTTTTTAGATCTTTTTTCCTATTTTCTTTCACCGCTACTTCCGAATTGCAAGCAACGCCGCAACATGCAGACTAATAGAATATTAATTTCCTCTTAAAAGTATCGAACTAGTGGCAATGGTAGTTAACATTTTTCATTGTTAAAAAAAGGAAACATTCCATATTTTGATTAAAAACCAAATTTCCGAGATGATTCGGCATGAATTTAAATTTTCTTCGAAAAATTAGATTTTATTCTTTCAGCTACTGTACTGTTCATGTCCCGAGTTAATATCTCAATTTTAACTTATATTAAAAAGCAATTTCATAAAGCCCTGCGCTGTCTTCCATCTTTTTTTAACGATGGGAGGAATTAAACGATGGGTCGGAACAACTTCCCGAAAATGAAATGTAATTATCCCATGGATTGTACCCAGTGACCTATCATCATACCAAGTTTCAGGCCTATAGTCCTTCTAGAAGTACCCGAGGTTTTATTTCGTCGTACATCCTCCTCCTTTACATGTAATAAGCAACTATTTAAGATAGATAGCAAGGGTATCTAAAGAATTCGCTGCTAGCCAAACGATTCGAAACATGCAATATTAATTAATAGGATATGTTATCTTTTGAAAGTAGGTTTGAGAGTGTAAAGCGGCATCAATCATGATAGATCAGAGTTTTTCAACCGGGGGTACGAGAAAATATCAAGGAATGTATAATTTTTCAACTTAACTTCAGCTTTCATGCATGACTTCTGAATCACAGGATGTGATTTTACGTTTACGAATAATGTTATAAAACATTTTAAGGACGTTTTTACTTACTAAGTGGAAAATGGATAGAAGATTATTTCTTGTATTACAGTAAGTAAATTATTAAGATGTCTGTAGATCTTTTTTCACGGAGGAAATCGCACATCGTCGTTAATTATGTTGCAAATACTGAAATTTTTATGCCTGAATAATAATATACTTTATTATAAAAGATTTGTTCGTATCTTTATCATTTTAAAATATGCAATGGGATACACGAATATTCAAGAAATGCCCAAAAAGGTACGTCATCAAAAAAGGTTGAAACCCCACTGCGATTGATAATGTACACAATAAACCACAGTGACTTGTGAGTTTTGAAATGTTGAAATTAAATAAATATTTTTCACACCTCATACCTCCAACATAGGAAAAAAATCTAAAGCTGGTTAAATTAGATTTCAAATTGTTTACTACGGAAATATTTTCCACACACCAAGAGAAAAGGAATGTTCGAATATTATTTGAAAAATAAAAGGATGGAGCTGATGGAGTGCATCAATTTGCCACATGTGCATTGCTGATTCGCCACTTGTTGCTAATAGCGAACTTATTAGACACCTCTGCTGGATGGCATTATCACCGTTTGTAGCCTGTCCGCAGACGCCCATGTCTGTAGTTCATACCGTATTCTCTAAATTATCCTGTCCCCCGAAGCGTTACTCTTCAACTCTTGGTAACTCCCCTTTACTCTTTGAGTTGTCCATCAGCTGAAACCTCTTTTATCTTCCTCTTTTGACTTTTAGTTTTTGTCAATCACATCTTTAACCATTGAGCCTTTCCTCAGGCAATGCCTTGTCGAGTTCGTCATCACCTTTCTCCTCAGATGTGTTATCATTCCCTTCTCAATTCTTTCTCATTTTTTACTTTATCATTCCACTTCATTTCCCACATATAGAAGCTCTTCTAGCGTCACATACACGTATATCGTCTTAATTTATGATTTGTTTTGTTGATGGGTGCGAGATTATAGGTTACACAATATCTTCCAAACTATAATAATCCAAGAGGTTGATTAGCCAGAAGCTCCATTCCAGTATCTTCCAAATCGTATTGTTCCCTGCGGCCCTTTTCATTTTATACTAACTTCCTTGTATCTTGCGTGTATATGTATATATTTACTGTTAAAAAGAAGTCACCCCGATACTGATTGGCAGGAAAGGTCAGGTGTAAGCTTTTCGGATGATGTTCTTCTTCAGATACAGTAGTGTTTCCTCTCCGTTGCTGAAAGGCGTCCTTTTTTATTGTAAGCGTACAATGGATCTCCTTTAATCTATGTTACTCAAACTGTTTTTTACCTTCCCTTTTTATTAAGTATACGTATATGTGCGAACGTGGTTGCGTGTGCATTCACGGACGTATAAAGAGAGCGTGTGAAGATTAAGAAATTGAAGTCACGGATCAGCATGGAAAAGAAAAGGAATTGAACAAAATTTTGGGAAAAGAATTAAAGAGTCGGTGGAAGATAGAGAGTGAACAACGAAATGCGGAATTAATGCGCACGCATGGAATGGGGTTTCTCTAAGCGTCGTGGCGTGGGATCGAGGAACAAATAGAACGTGGCGAATGAGAAAGGGAGTTTCGCGGTGTGGCTATTACTTCTTCCAACCATCGGATTTGGTCTTCAGGAGATCGGTACGTACACGAGTGTGTGTGTGTGTGTGAGGTGGATGGGGTTCGACCACTTCGGCAACAGCGGCTCACCGCTCGTCGTACAAATACTCAGAGAGAAGCCCTTGCTCTGGATTTACCCCTCTGTTCTCCTTCTCCTGACTCCCCCACCCCATCACTCTTGGGAAATGCCAATTTAACACAAACGCACGCACATGATCGTATGGGCAGAGGCACACGTGAATCGAGGCGAGCGGTTAATTGGATGCGCCTTTCTCTCCCTCCCTTTCACCTCTATCTTTCTCTCTCTCTCTCTATTCCAAGTGCACTATCCCCCTCCATATCTCTCTCTTTCCCACACACGTACGTCCAGAGCGTTGTATGCGGTAATTGAATGGGTGGTAGAAGTTAATTGGACGCTGTCATATGAACGTAGGGCAGAGGACGACCGCGGGAATTTTCTTTCCTTCTTCGGGGGTTCAGAACGTTGGATCTTTGGGGCGGGTGGGAAGGAAGTTGGCGCGCACGCTCTTAGTAAAGGCGTGGCGGGATAGTATCCATCGAGTCTTATGGAGAAAGACGTAATGTTTTTTTTCCTCGCCGCGTGCTGATTGCTGTCTTTGCGTAAGCCTTTTTTCAAGTTGGGATATCAGATGACTTATAAAGAACGGTCATTGCCTATAGAACAGTGGTTCCGAACCTTTTTGTAGGCGCGGCACCCTTTCAAAGATAAACAGAATTTCGCGGCACCCCAGCCTTGAAACAATATTTTTTTTATTTTCACAAACGAGTATTAAAACCTTTGGACATATACATTTGTTGGTATCACACCATAATAAATTTATAAGAGATAAAATTAATGCCCTAGTTACCTGTAAACACACCCAAATCATTGATTTATTTACAAAACTAGTTTTATCGCGGCACCAGTAAAAAACAGCTGCGGCGCCCCAGTGTGCCTCGGCAGCCAGGTTGGGAAACACTGCAACAGAAGATAAAAAAATATGTGCTCGCCGCCAAAGTTTTAGAGTACGTCTTACTCGTTGCATTCGGCAGAAATATTTAGTCTCTATCAATGCAACGGAGGCGATAAATATGCATAATTTTAAATCGTCAGATTGTGTTATGGTAAATCAGAATCTTCTCGGTTAGATGGCGAGGTACTTTACACATAAAACACTCACTTTTTGGAAACAGCGATATTCAGAATTCTTTCCTTTAAGGAGATTGTGGTCTGCTTCGTAAGATCCGGGATTTATAATTAGCCGATCTGCTACATGGTTCGGGGCAGGGACAGAAGATAGTGCAGACAAAACAAAGAAAAATTGATTTCCTTTGCAGTTTTAGAAAAAAAAGATGCTAGTCCATTATAATTAAAAAATAAATTGAGCATTGAAATGAGTTGCTGATTATTATTAACTAATTTCAAAGAAAGCTGAAATAAAAATGCATGATATTTTATTTAAGGACTAAGAAAATAGTCTCAATTCAGTCACGCATCACTATAAGAGGAACGGATGATTGGCTAAATATGGTCCGAAGATGAACACACGAATTCTAACAAGCAAAAACGCCTACTAATCGCGATTATTAGAAGGATTTGTTATTTAAGGAATATGATGTCAGTCTCAATTGAAGCACGTGCCATTCATTCCGAATTCTTGGTTACTTTCGACGAGTTTGTAGCGACAGCCATTTTTAATTCCATGAGAAGCTGTCAGATGTAGGTGTAAGTTGCTCCTACTTTTTATTAGGTTCGATCTTTTAAATCCTCGGTTTATACGCATCAAGCATATTTATTATGCAGATTAAGACAATCGTTATGAGTAAAATGTAATTACTTTCAGTTAAAAGATCGCCCGACCCCCTGTTTGTGTGGTTTGAGGAGACCGCGCAAATTCAGCGTTCCGTCCTTCGGAAGGGACATTAAGCCGTTGGCCCCCTTGGTGCTCTTCGTTAAGAGTAGGCTAATGCCGGCACCGAGTTTCTCTCCTCTCTTGTGAGTGTGTTCGGTGTTAAAGGAGCTATGGCTATAATAATCCAAGAGGTTGATTAGCCAAAAATACACACACACTCAGTTAAAAGATGAACTAATACTGGAATGTGGTGCTGCTTCAACGCTTCTGTTATTTGTTTTTTCCTATTATGTTACCATAAAATTGATTGGTCATGTGGCCGCTAGGCAATAGCTTAAAGTAGGGTGAACCTACTCAAACAAACAAAAAGCCAAATAGGGCGCAAGGACTTTTATTGCAGAGATGAGCTAATATAACTGCCCGTCAAAATAATGGTTCGGCATAAATAAAAAGTCTTAGAACTTTAAAGATACTAAGACATCTGGATAATTAAAATTTTCAACTGGAACTCAAAATACTCAAAATAAAATTGAATTTCAACTCCGTAGTCTTCGTTAAATACGGCATTTAGAAATATTTATAAATACAGAGAGATAAAACCATATTTGAATAATATCGCTCTTTCAGCGCTGCCACCTTATCGGAAAAAATTCAAATCCCTAATCTCCTGAGAGAAACGCGTATTACTTATGCTACTATTCCTGTTTGTATTACTCGCCCTCGTTTATTTATTCCCTCGTTTGTCAATAATGTTAATTTATAAGGGTATTAACACTAAGATGTACATTCTAAATAAAAAATCTAAACTAAAAGAAATTTATAATCCTCTTGTGTTTACTTTTTTAAAATCTCTCATTTCGTTTATTAAATTTATTCATGAGAAATAATTTTTCCAAATAGACTTCACTTTATGTTAAAACAAAACAGCATGCAGTAACACGAAAAATCCTTTCGATCTATCGCGTAGCAAAAACGTATTTGGAAAAACCACGGAGAGCGCTTAAATTCGCCTTCGATGTAATATTCAGACCTCTTCAAAGAATGTTGTTCTTCGAATGCCACTGAAAAAGAAATGGGGAGACGGATATGAGGAGGGAAATGAGGTCGGGCGTGGGATCGTCAGTTGCGGAGGCCCAATAAGCCATTTAGAAAAGGTCACAAAATAAAAACGACAGAACACAATATATAAAATGTCAAAGCGCGTGGTCTAAATGGCGCAGGAGATTCGTAAAAGGCAAGAGAGGTTAAAGAAAAATTGAAGGAAGGGAGGGCGAGTGTGAACTTCCAATTGGATGTAGGGAGGGAAGGACTTAGTGAGAGGTTGAATATTTTTATTTCATGTTATTTTTGTTAGTTTTCGTCACCATAGCTTTTCTAAATGATAATTACAACTTTTATAAGGGATGCAAAGTGATTCCAGGATTAAAATATGAATAACTGCCGTTTAGAAATCCATTTCGATCGTTCAAAACTTATTGATATATATATATATTAAAAATTTTCATTTAAAAATTACATTTTCTAATAATTGGAATGTATTTTGTTTTTGTGCGCATATATACAACGACGGCTGCTAAGAAAATGTCACAAAATTCATGTTTTCGCCTAGTATTTCTTGGTGCTTATTGTGTGGTGCAGTGAAATGAAACCCTTATTTTTCTTTGTATTTAATATTTTAATTTACTATAAATTGATTCTTTCTGAGATCTGTATTCTTTTAATTTAAATCTAAATTCACTTATATAACAATCTCAAGAAATTAAAATGAGTACTTGTTTGAGACATAGATGCACACATTTGATAAATTTTAATACTTTATCTTAATTTGTTTATGAGTAATTTATAGATCTAGCTAAAAACAAGAAGTCCAAACCAGGAGTAATGCAGGCTGGTTTCACTAAGTTGACGTGCCGAATTGATTACTTATATTTATAGGAAATGTTTCAGTATGTGTTAGTCATTCCAAAGAATTCTCATACCATAAATACCATTTGTAATTCATAGTTTATCAATGATAGAGAAAAAATGTAAAACAAATTAATAGAGTATTATCAGGATGAAAATATGAAAATCAATGCCAAAATCTCTTTCTGACATTATATTGTGCATATATATTTTTTAAATAAACGAATTTAATAAATGTTACTGATTGTACACTAATATGTCTGGATCAACTGTCCGTTGCTGAAGAGTAGTCGAGCGAAAAATAAAATAACCCATTTGATCACTCGTCTATGCTCAAGCATAGTTCGGTAATAACCGTCTCCATGTTAACAATCCGATAAAATGCGATTTAAAACGCAAAAACGCTCTGTTTTAATAGAAATTAAAGAAATACGACTAATTATCAAAATTCGGTGATATGAATTAGAATCTACATTCTTTTCCCCCTAGAACAGTACAAACCTCGCTCCGGTGTAACAATTTAAGATATTTTAATGTGTTAAAGAAAACATCTCTTCACGATGGATTTGAGATTTCCTATGTAAAACAAATAGGGAAAAAAACGTTCCTGGAATCGAACCCAAGACTCAATTTTCCCCAAATAAAATATAGCCCGGAGGTGGGCCCTGACAGCACGAACCTCATACCAAGTTTCATGAAAATCGGTCCATTGGTGCAAAAGTTGTTAGTGGGGGGAAACGCACACACACACACATCAGGACCATTTAATAAGGCTGTTTCCTTTGGATACCAGCCAAATATGGATTACGCATTATTACAACTGCAATGATTTAAGGTTATTATCTGTTAAAATTTAGATATATTAATGAAATTATTGTTTTATCTATTTCAACGCTGAAAATGGTATTTCAATTAAGAAAGCGTTTTTGAGTTTCGGAAGAAATCCATTTCACATAAAATTATTAAGAAAAAGGATTGTACAGTACTTAAAAATAAATATTTCAATAAACCCTCAATTCTGGTGCATAAAAAAGACATTCGTCAATGTTAAATTAATTTTTATTCGTTTTATAAAATTACAAGCGAAGGAATTAGCAATATTCCAGTGCCTCTGCATGACGGACTCCTTTTCATAAGCCGAATTACGGAAAACGATTGGTAAGCGAAGTTCTTTTCCGTGTACGCTACGGAAAAAACGAATCTTGTTTTGCCCAATTCTGCCGAGTAATGCGTGCAAATCTCGCCGAAAAATCACACCGCTTTTCAAGAAAACCCAAATCTCGCGGCAATATGGAACACTCCTGAAAATTTCCGCACTCGATTTTGTGCAAGCACACGCGAGTCGTGTGTTCTTCCGGTCTCCGTGGCCTTAGCGCATGCGAGACAAGGGACAGAGGGGAAAACACGGTTGGGTGGGGGAGAGACACTGTTGCTACCTCACGAAGCCTTGACCAACACCAGGCTAGAGAGCTGGCGTCACTTAATCTTCCAGCGGCATTTCGGAGTAAAACTGCCTCTCATTTTTCGTGACACGTCGAATTGATGTTGGCAGCCATTAATGGCTCGCCTAGTTCCTCGGCATTAATCTACGTTCGTCATTCCAATGCGCAATAGCATTACGATTTTTATCCGATTTATACGAACGCGGAAAAAATCTCGTGCTGCCATTCTCTCGGGGAATCTGAATGCACCCGTCACATTTCTACGGAAGTGAAATTTCATGGGAATTTGATAAAAATTGCGGAATCCTCGCACCTCGGTAGAAAAGCAACGCGAGGTATGGATTATTTTTTGTTTGCATTCCACGAAGGTAAATATGACAGATGAACAAATTTCACGTGATTTCTCTCTTCCAAATCTGGAGTGATTAGAGGTAAAAAAATGCATTTTTTGATGTAATGCTTTTTCTTAAAAATAATTTTAAGCCTTACGTATTATCTCTGAATTTAAATATCGGCAAATGTATTTTGTGAGTGCTACGGACGATATGTCGATCTGAGTGTCGGAATAAATATTTTTTTCGCGATTTTTTATGGTAAATTTATTTTCGCGCGCATTCATTGTTGTAATTCCGTCACCCGCCGAAAATAAGTAGCGAAAAATTCCGGCTAAATAAAGCGATGCGCGTTATTTGAAAAATACCACCCTTCGTGGAATCCAGCGAATATTTTTCACCCCAGATTCCGCGCACCGAGACAGAAAAAGAAAATCACTTAAAAGAAACAAGGGGGAGGAAGGGACCCCTTTAGGCTGAACAGCGACCGCGTAAATCTACTCCGCGATCTGAGGAGAGCGGATAGTAGTAGTGCGCGCGAAAGACCGAGCGAGGTAATATCGTCAACGGTGAGTCAGCAGCCGGCTACTTCGCGGCCGTGGGAAAAATTCTTATAATATCGACTGCAGCGGGATTGTAGGAGGTGTGGAGAGGAGAGGGGGTCCTGACTTGAGGTTCAGAGGGAGAGCAAGCGGTGCTCCCCTTATAAGGGCGAGGAGGGAGAGAGGAAAGGGAGAGGGGGAGAAACGGAAAGAGGGGAGAGAAAGTGGAGGTGGAGAAAGAGAGGGAGGGATGGAAAGGGGTGGCGCTCCCTTGCCTCTCTGTTACTCCGACAGTGATTGATTGCTTTCTCGACCACACACACACGAAGTTTCAAGCGTCGCCTCGTCGTCCTACATAAGACCAAACCGTGCCAGTGCGCGAGGCAGGGCTGACTGACGATAAGGCTTCCCACTCTCTCGAGAGTTCATCTCTCTCTCTCTCCCTATGGAATGGTACGGCGGAGGTAATATACCAAGGGCATTCCTTTGGCCATCGAGAAGAGGTAGAAAGGGGAAAGAAAAGGTTAGGAAAGAGAGAGAAAATGGAAGGGGATGTGGAGAGGCGTGACAGTTTCCAAGGCGACCGATTGGAGGAATATGAAAAAAATATTGCTCTCTCTCTCTCACGATGACACCTTTTCATCTCACGTGACAAATGAGTCCAACACGCGCGAATTTTTTTTTGTTTGCAAGTCCTTCTCACCCACTCAACTCTTCCATCTCTCTCTTTCTCACTCCCTCTCTCTCCCTCCCTCTTTCTATCCTCTGTTATGTCACCACGGAGAAGATCGAAGGTTCTCCCTTTATATATATACACACACTCCCTTCTATTTATAGGTCGGAGGCGTTGCGGGAGATTATTATTCCATTTTCTCCTGCGGCCATTCTCTGCGGAGACTTCGCGTGGTCTCCTCTCAAGAGGGAGGAGGAAAAAATAAACATGAAATAGAATCGTGGTAGAAGCGGTCCGAGGGAAAAGATTGAGTGGTTTTGAGCGCGAGAAAAGGCGCTCCGTGATGTTTGGGTTTTCCTTTGTCGTTGGAGAGATTCGTGCGCGATTCAAGGATGCCGGAGACGAAATTTGTCTGGATTTTTTCCGGATTAGAAACCAAATTGTAGTTTTCAGATGGCGTTTCTCCCGGCAATGGAATGCTTTTCAAGGTCGCACGGAATGTAGGGTAATATATCACCTTTCTGGTGCACGACTCGTTTCTTTTTACACTTGTTTGAATATGTCCTGCCATTATTTTAGCACGATACGCGTATAAAATGGGCTCTTTCTCATTTGTCTGCCTTTCAATCCTCCAGTTTTTGCTCATATTCTTAACAACGCCACTTCATTTAAGAGAATTAAAACCGGTGGCCGGATGTATTCTGCGATGATTTCTCCAGGGTTATAATATGGACTCTCCGTGATTCCGTTGCGAATTCCATGCAGAGTCAATTTTGCAGAGGACTCATCTCACAGCATGCCTCGATAGCCCAGGGAGTAAAGCAGTAGTTTTATCGCGGACAGAAAAAAATATAATTGAATTCTGGAATTTATTTTCATAATTTTAGATGGGTTCTATTCATTAAAAGATACCATTTACGCGAATAAAAATTGATCTCACGCCATAGCAGCGGAATACCTTTTTAAGGAATGATTCGTGAATGAATTTGGGCGAGTTGATCGAAACACTTCATGCCATTTGTGTCGACGAGTGTGGGTTAGAACGCGAATGCAACTTCGCAGAAATAGTGTTTTTTTAGATTCGCTTTTTTCTCTCTTGTTTCAGAACAAATGTGCAAAATATGTTTCTTTGATTTCTCTCTTCGGATATAAAGCAAGAATGCGGAGCGCGGGAAATCGAATATTGCATCCATTTGCCGCTCTCTTAGTCCGAAACCGATGCCAAAAAATCCGTCCGGATCTTACGTCGATTCCAGCTCCTGGCGTTTAAAATTAGACTCTGACAAATTTGACGTCACGGGGAAAAGAAAACAAACACACGCATAACATTTGGCAAAGACACGCCGATAAAAAGTATAATTATAATCGTTTGCGTGACCTGAACGCTTTGCTTTTTTTGCACGTCCGACAGCTATTGCTTTGCATTTCCATAATGAATTATTCTTTCAGGCTCTTATCAACCGGCGTGTTACGCGGTCTGGAGTTCCATTCTTCCATTCACCTCAAACCTATGGCAGAGAAAAATATCTAATTAAAAATAAGACGTTTTTGAAAAAGGCTCACACAAACGGAGTTTTTGAGGCGGCACATGAACTACAACACAGCTTTAACGGTTCAAGTTAAATGTTATAAGCAGTTTCGTAGCAATGAAGAATTCCAACGGGCAAGACTCTTGTTTTCAGGCATTACAGTGGGTGGAAAATGAAAGGAAAATTCATGCTATTATAATCTTTTCTCGAAATATGCTCCTGAAAATATTCTGTTGAAGTTCTTGGGCTATAATTTTTATCTTGGCTGTCACCTTTCGCGTTATGCTATTCCGCTTATTTTCATCGCTTTATTTATGTATATCAAACTGAAATGTCCTTTTATGGCGTCTCTTTCTTGAATCATTATTAAAGGTTGTTCGACCAACATTGTAAAAAATCTTTTAAATATTCATTCACGCCACAATTCAACCAGAAAATAAACAGCGCCGACAGAAGCTTGCTCTCAGGCAGTTGAATCCACGGAAGGCTTCTCACTCTCCATGTCATGCCGCCAGATCAATTTCCTCACCTTGTTCGAGCAGGGAGTCGAGGGAATTCTAATAGCGGGCGGAGTTGACCGCGCTATAACAGCCATTGCTCGCGCAACTGTCCGCCGAGTTGTTGCGGAAAGTAAAAGAAAGCGAAAGAAAGCGGACTAGCGGCATGCGCGGCTTTAGCTGTCGCATCGACCGATGCTGAGTTTCTCAATTCTATTCTTTTTTCAGCGTGTGTTCCAATCCTCAGCCTCGAGCGATGCCCAGTTTTCACGCCTTGTTATTTAATATTTCCGAAGCGCGCCATTTACGCACACACGCCCACCTTTACATCGCTCATTCGCCAAGCGAACATGCATCAATTGTTCTTCTTTCGCGAGACCGAACGGTAATGACCTTATGCGCGATCGAGGGGATTTTTATCGGAACTTTCGACGCGTAACGGGTTTTCGTTCGAACTTCATACCGCTCCCCCTTTCTCTCTATGTAATAACACCGCTGCCTCCGAACACACGCGTCGCCATAAATTTATACCGATAGGATGATGTTCATTAGTCGATGTTTGTTCGTGTGTGGATGAGCTCTTGCGACGCGTAACAATCAAGCGGTCTGGCGCTCACCTACGCGTAGACCTCATCGAACGCACGCGCACACAAGCGCACGCGGAAGCAGGTCCATTGGTTGGTTAAATCCGCCATATTTTCCCCTGTGTATTCAGTAAGTTTATGGGAGGCTGTGAATAGTGCTCGTCTGACGCGTCTTTTTCGACAGTTGCTTGTAGCATTCGGGAAGGGTAGCAACCATTATAACCATCGAGTAATACTATTTTATAAATGCTTCGAATAATGAAAGAATAGCTAATATTTACTACTCATTCGGTTCTAGTATTCCCGATAACTTTTTATTTTACGTAAGAGTATACTTACGTACATAATTCTCTACGAAAATATTTAATATAAGTTAGAAGGAACTCATATAAAATGTAATTTTTTTAAAATATTTAACCTTGTTGAGAAGTAGAGGTTAGTAAAGCACATTTTTCTGTGACACTCATTAGTCCGTTCAGTAAAAATAATGCTTGCACGGTGGAAATTCGTCATTTCTAATTAAACATTGCGTTCCTTTTTCTCCTAATGATTCTTGCTTAACCTAAATAATAAAAAGAACACTTAAACGGAATCCACATTGGAAGGTATGTAATTTTTTCTATAGAATGGCATCGGGGTTTTGAAAGCATAAATTTTCTCTCAACAATGCAAAGAACATTACCCACCGTATTAAATTTAATATTGACATATAGCATTCATTTTGAAAACGTATATGCCTATTTAAATGAACATTATCGAGTTGGTCTTATGTCCGAAATCAAATAGACAAACTATGGTTTCCAATAACCATAAAGATGTTGGGAATACCCATTTCTGCAACAAATAAATCGTCATAAATGTTCATTCATCATTGTAGTAGACTTAAAAGAATAGTAAGTCCTAAAAATAATCAACCAACCTTTTGATATAAGTATATTGGAAAGACGTACTATTATCTGACAATTATCAATGATAACTATTAGGCATACTTTTGTGAAGTTACTTCACTGACGAATGCGTAGCATTGTAGAATTGCGTTACTGAGACTGGCAAATAAAACGACAAAAACATGAGTCTATTTTTTATCAGTAATAAAGATATTGCTAATTGAACTATTACAAAAATTTCTGTCCTTTTAATTCTTAGAATTCTTGTTAGAACTCTTCGTGACATTAACTGATAAATTGGATAAGAAATTCATAGCTCTTCTTGCAAATCAGTTGCGTATAAGAAAGTAGAGAAGCCAAAGAATCATATACCTGTGTACGTAGTATCAACATGGCAAATACTATTCGAAGGGTGTCTGTGCTTGCTGTCTGCCGGGATCTCCCTACATTGCAGGGGCTTCGGGTGTCTTTATTACGCCATGGCAAACGAGTCAGTCCAATGGAATTAATACCTTATAAATATGAAACTTATAAGACAAAGTTGAGTTGTTAACTTAATCTCCGCAGTAACGTTTTCTTCCCAGATCTCAAATTTTCGATTCCTTTGTTGTTTTTTTATTCCGCTCTAGTGTGTTGTTAATATTAATGGGTCGACTACGTTCATGTAAGCAAGCCACATCCGGCCCAAACAACTAAAAAGATAGAGCGATTCGTGAACATGAACGCAATTTCATATTTTTTATTAAAATTATAGTTTTAAAACCTTATATGGTGAAGTTTTAACGCTACTAAACTATCTAGACTTATTTTCACTAATATAATACTAGAGATTCTCTATTAACGTCCGAGGTACTCGCATTCTCCAAGGCGCCCTCTGATCCCTTTGGCACTACAAATATTCCTCCTCCCGTGTAAAAATGTCTGCTTACCCCTGTTCTACTTGGTACCCGAACGGTATGCCGACGGATGTTTTGCCGAACGGACGGTATGCCGACAGACGGTATGCCGAACGGACGTTATGCCGACAGGGCGTTATGCGGACAGGATGTAATAGGCGGTAAATGTTAACAGTCGATATATTGGCTACGTTCGATTTTTCTAGTGGTGGTAAATATTTCCCATTCTACTGTTAATAATTCATGTACACATTACCCGTTTAGTTGTTCATAATAAGACTAGTATAATTGACCCGTTCAGTTGTTTATACGTCTGGTATTTCAGATTACTCGTCAGATTGTTTATATATAATGCTGTACACATATCCTTTAATTTTTTAAATATTTAAGGTCGCAGACTTACGTGTTCAGTTGTTCATACTACTGACTACTATAATTCTGGTGGTTAAAATTAACCGTGCAATGTCATATTCTACTTGTGGTACAAATTACACCTTCAATTGTTGATATCTCTGTTGGTAAAGTGTACCCATCATATTGTTTATACGCTTGGGGGCTCAATATACCCGTTAAAAACTTTATAATTCTCTCGGTTCAATCCACTCGTTCCATTGTTTATACTTCTTGTGATTCACATTATCCGTTAAATTGTTTATACTTCCGACAGTTCAATCCACTTTTTCAATTGTGTATACTTCCGGTGGTTTATATAACCCGTACAATATTATATGCTACTGATAGTATAAATTTCCCGTAAAATTGTTTATAAATCGGTTGTCAACATCTCATGCCTATCCCATCTTGTCCGCATAACACCATGTCAGCATTACGTCCGATTGGCATAACGTCCATTTGGCATAACGTCCGTTCGGCATAACGTCCGTTCGGCATAACGTCCGTTGGCATAATGTCCATTGGCATAACGTCCGGCCACGGTTCTACTTAATCTTTCCCTTAAATGAGGGCGTGCCAATTTAACGCAGTTTCGATAGCGGTGGGCACCTAAAGATTCCCCTTGAACTTCGGTGCTGACGCTGGCTGATGCGTGTCAAAATCTTGGAGAACTGTCTCTGTAGTAAATAAATTAGAATGCGCTCTAAAATTCAGACTCGGAATGTTTCAATGATAAATAAAGTTAATGGCCATTGAGGACCCAGAACAGAGCTAAATTGTACATGTGCATGCCATTTCCAAAAGTAAAAGAAGTTTTATTTCGTTATGTCGTTAGAGATTGGCAGAATTTTCGAGAAACGCAGCGCTATGGAAAAAAACCTTACGGTAAACGTTATTTTCAACTACACCAATAAAATAAACCAGACATTAAATTAAAAATTCGTCTCATTCAAAGGGAAGAGTCATATGGTAGTCGATTGTTTTATTCAATATTTCAAGATAAACTGCCTATTTTTGTTTGGTTGTATTATGTAAAAATCTTTTTTCCGACCTTTTTAGGACATGAACTAGTTCGTATGAAAAATAAATATATTGTGTGAACCACTATGGAAATGACAAAATAATTTTTGTAATCTCATAATAAAATGCTATTTTACACATGATGAGCGTCGTGGATCCACTCTAGTTGTTGATAGGAATAGATTGGGTGGCTCACTCAGTTGGAGGTAAATGTGTGCCCTGGTGCTGCGGGATGTCTTGTTGCGGTAAATGAATCACAGGTAGTATTACAGAGACCTCTGGTATGCAAGAAAATTCAATAATTGAGGAAGTGGCACTGAGATTCCAGTTCCATAAACTGAGATTTTCTCCTCAAACTAAGCCTTTTCCTAATTCATTGTTTCTTATTAAAAACTTCTCAACTACTTAATCCGAAAAGTTTCCGAGTTAACTAATATCCACCTTGCTGTAAAATTCTTTGGCTCTCTTTACCACAGTCAAACCTGTTACAGGAACCCTCTTTTCCATCAATCTTTATGCGTTTATACCACTCCCCGACAACTTGATCTAACTCAGCTAGGTCTGCTGGAAACTTTCCTTTCTCTGAACAACTGTCCGCATCTAATTAACGAAGTTTATCTTTTACTTTTGAAATATCCATTATGGTTGTCTTTCAAATTTTTATACTCACAAAAAACTCTTAACTCAAGAAGCTCCTCGCTCCGCACCATTTTTAATCTATTGTAAGTACATTTCATTTCCTTTTCTTTGAAGAAGGCTTGGATTACTTGTGTTTGGATAACATTATGAATACGCGTAGTTAACTTACGTGAATTTTTAAGAATAAAACTGTGCAAAGAGCCGCTCACTCATATGAACGTGAAAAAATGGCGTGATCGCAACTACCTTTGGTGACCGTCGCGTGACCCAGGTTTTACAAAGCCCAAAGAGTCGGTTAACTGGAAGTTGGATTCGTGAACTATTGCTGTGTAATGCTGGTTAAGATGCAGCTACAAAGGGAAAAATTGTCACGAAAAATAGTTTTCTCTTTGCTCAAGCATAAACATTACCCTTTCTTGGAGTTCTAAAATATTTTTCAGGCGTATTTTAATACCTTCAGGAGTAGAAATAAGCTTAGTAGAACAAGTACCCTAAAATCAATAACAAGCGCTTAAAAAAACACTTGTCTAGGGTATCTCCAATAGCCACAACAAAGTTAGTGACTCTCGGGGATACCCCAGACAAGTATACTTTAAGTACTTGTTCTTGATTTTTTCAGCCACAAGACGAGCTCGATAATTCACTGTTGAAGTACCCCAAAGATTGAAACTTTTGTTGCGTTCCTTGACCTTTGAAAAAGGCAATATTTGAAGTGTTCCTCACGGATCACAGCATACTGTTACCTGAAATTTAAATCTATGCAAATTCGCGCCGAAGGACAGCGACTGTTATGAGGCGAAGTCGCTTTAGTAATTAGACGTTTTATTTAGTCGATCCCTAGTCACGCTCCAGCCTTTATATTACATTTATTCGTAATTTAATCCGACACGTGATGTGACCAATAGCTCTCTCGCGAGAATGCGCACGGGATTATTAAAATAAATTATTGTGTCACGCGTCTTCAGGGCGAGTTTAATCTCGATTTCGGTCCGTTAATCGTTCTTTCATTTCCCCGGAGAACACGAGAGCCTCGTTAATTACGACTCGGAGGAGAGGAAGATTGTTTTCGCCGAGATTATTTTTTCAGATTTCTCTTTTATTTGGCATACCTATCCGTGACAAACCAAAATTCACGGGAAGAATTTTTTCTACGAAAACTAATATTTTTTTGGTTGTGGTGGCGGTGTAAAACTAGACGTGGCCTTGAACTTCCTCCTCAAGAGGTTGTATTTAATTTTTATCGGAACACTTCCCATCATCCGCCTTCTGACATCATGCGTCACGATCGAGCCCCGTAATCCGATTAACTCATTGGTCCTCTACTCGCCGAGGTAAAGTCAATTTTCCGCGGGTGATGATTTGCCGCTCAAATTCTGATTCCCATAACGAAGGCAAGTGGCGATCGCGGTTTCAGACTACGAGAATCAGCCACGTGGCTCCAAGGTCGCCTGTAAGGTCCCAAGCGATTCGGTCCTCGTGGTGACCCTCGCAATCTTATATCATCACTTATCGGAAAAAATTCGAGCATGAGAAAATTGAACTTCCTTTATTTAACCTCTTTCCTAGTCTTTCAAAGTAATTTTCACGAACCGTATTAGTAGTAAGAAAACCGAGGCTGTCAAAAGAGGAGGTCGTCAAAAAAAAAACGGATCAGCGCGCGAAAAAATTTCCAAAAAATTAAAACCGAGCCAAGACGGATTTTTTTTCTCGCCTTTTCGACCGTAAGGGGGTGTGTCAATTCCCTCCACGCGACCAGGGCGTGGCGAAGGTTGTGGAGTTAGGGGAGGGGGAGGAAGAGGTTTCCTAAGCGAGGAAGAGGTGTGGGAGTCGGGGGAGTATGACTCCGGCTCGCGTGACTTGGCCACGCGGTTTCTTGTGGACCATGAGGCGAGTGGCGGGGGTTTCTGAGGCGAAATAGGGGTCGGGACGAAAGGAGAGGAAAAAAGGGGAGGGAGCGAATGGAAAAAGGAGGGAGGGAGAAAGCCGCACGAGACAAACCCCTTCTCCATCTCTTGAGCCTCCAATTCCTCCCCTTTATACCGCGGTGCGGTGTAAGGCACGCGTGTCCCCACCGGGGCGACCTCTGCCACTACCTTGGGCCTGAGGCTCCGCAATGAGCGAGTGAAAGAGGGAGAGAGTTGGAGGGAGAGAGAGAGAGGGAGAGAGAGAGAGGGAGAGGGGGGGAGAGAGAGAGACGAGTTTTTTTAAATTCGTGAGCTCGCAATCTGAAAATGCCACGCGATAAGAATCATTGGGGGACTGCACGGAAAAGAGGGAAGACATTTCCGACTTCCCCTCTTCTCTTCTCTCTCTCTCCCCCCTCTCTTTCTCTTTCCTCCTCCTATTTAGCCCTTCGCTCCCCCTCTCTTCCTTCCCCTATCTTTCAACTCGTGCCCTCTCTCTCTCTCCAAACGCTCCCTCTCTTCGTCGGATGATAGGAAACGCGAGACAAACCTAAACGGTAGGTAATGGACCGCAGCGTTTTTATTTTTTAGACATTATAGAAGAACTGGTGAGCATTTCGAAAAGGATAACAAAGGAGGCGAGTTATTTTTTTGAGCGTGTCGTCGGAGGGATTTCAAAGAAAATTTAAGGATGTTTTAAATTTCGGAAGATTGCGAGTTTAAGGTGGGGTAAATTTAAATGGAGTGAATAAGCGCGATTTAGTAATGCAACACAAAATTTCGTTTACTTTAACCTTCCCGTGTCTATTGGTTCGAATTACGGTTATTGTATAAATCACCTACAGTCTATTTCGAAAGTAACTTTAATCTTATAGTGTTTTCTTCCTTTCATTTTATAAATTTTGTTTGTTTTATATTAATTTATTTTTATTCATTTTCCGGCGAATGGTACGGCATTTTGATGCTTTTACATTTAATGCAGTGCTCGGCGTTTTATAATAATGACCAGTAATATAGCAATGAGGATAGCACGGAATGGACAAAAGAAAACTACAGTGCCGTTCCTCAAGGACGTTGCGTATTATTGCTTAAAATCATCCTCTCGCGACATAAATGGAATTCAAGCCTAGGAGGATATGCTAAAATTCTCCTAATGAAAATCCCCGCCGTAGAGCAGCACTAAATCACTGAATGCACTAGAGCGAGTTTGACCTTGTTTGCCGCGAATGTACAATTTGGATAAAAAATGACCGGCGCGACGTACAATGAAGTTTTTCTTTTCGGACTTTTCGCGAAAGAGTTAATGAAAATAACCGCTTTCCGTGATAAATTGATGCGGACATGCATTCCACTGCAGGGATAAAACTAACACGAGCCTCGTCTCTAGCTTGCGAATGCGAAACAGAAAAAAGAAACTTTATATATACATCTAACAATAATAAAAGGCTACCTCTGTTCTTTGTCCCTTTGTGGCTCCCTCTGTCACGCTATAAGAATGCGAATAATTCAATAATGGAACGAGATACATTTTTTATATTTGGCAAGAATGATCGATTCACATATTGTGAGATGATGACGAAAATAAATCTCGAAAAAAGTCCCAGGTTCAACTCCAAGGTAGGCATTTATATTTCCCATATGATAACACGTAAAATCGACTTAGAATTGCAGGCTTTTATTCTTTTTGAGATCTAGATTAAAAGAATTAACCTATGATCTTCGGATCTAGCCCATTTTAAAGAAAACACTATGAAGTTTCTTTATTCTGTTAATCTTTTCCCGTCTACAGTTCGAAATTTCTCATTTTAAACGTTTAATTCACATATTTTGGGAAAACCTTGGCATTTAATTGGGATGTTGCCTTGCCAACCAATTACATTGTTAAACCTCGAAATCCTATTGTTATTTTAACCCTTATGAGTGAAAGCGTGCTTTTAATGCTCTTACAATTAGTACGAGAGAGAGAGGAGAGAGAAATTCTTTTCATAGCAACCAATGTAAACAACATTCGTTGCGTTATTTGCGAGAAGGAATACATTTGAATGTAGAGCATTAATCATTCGCATATTAAAATTAGGTACTTAGAATCATCGTAGGAGTTTGAAACTTGAAACAACGAACGCCTAAAAGAACGAAAGTTTGTTTTCTTGCTATCCAAAGAAAGTCAAGGTATATTTATATATTTATGTTCTTTTTTTTCACAACAAATTTTTCCATTGAATTTTAATAGGAATTTCCCTCATGTGTATATATATATATATATATATATATATATATATATATATATATATATACGTATATACGTGTATTTATGTAGTGCACAACTCTCACTTGTTTTGAGATCGCTTTCGTTACATCGTTAATGCGATTGTTTGCGCAAGTAATTTCTCTCATTTTCCCTCTAATTCGCCGAAACTCGTCTCAAATTAGTTTCATATTTGTGCGACTGACGGTACATTAACATGTCTATTTTGCCATTAAAAAAAGGTTTCTCTCGGAAGAATAATGAGGGAGAGGGGAAGAGGCAAAGAAATGGAGAGGGAGGATGAATCGTCACGACCCAGTTCTCACGGCGGTCTCACTCCAATCTCTCTATCCTCCCTCCATTTCATATAGCAGAGGGGTCAGAGGCGTGCCAGCAGACAATCCCTCCGCCAAATATTAAGGGGAAAAAATAAAATAAAAAACTATCACGTTGCGTATAATCTTGAGGGTATTTCTAGAACATGAAATATTTCTGAGAAATACATCGATCCGGTTTTATTTTTGGTCCGTGAATATACTTCTTCTTGGGTCCACTTCAATCGGCAGTCTACCGAAGAAATAAACGTGTTCGCGTATATAATGTTGGGATACTATAGTCGCCACTCAACCTTGCTCCGGTACACTGTCGGGAAAACAGTAGTAGAACGCGTAATGAATTAATGCCCGAGTATTTCGGAGTTATTGTTGCTTCATTATCCCGTGAAAGGTGTGTTTTGATAGAGAGCATACAAAATTATGCGATTGAAAAAAGAATTATCGAGGAGCTGAAGTCAAATTGAAAAAATAAGTTTAACCAATAGCCATAAAAATGTTGCTAACACTAGATGCGCATTTCAGCTAAAAGCCATTCACGAATAGTGGTAATTCATCGGTAGTAAAGTCCAGTGCTTTTTTTTCTAAAAATAGTTTTATCGGCACGCTTGCCAAACAGAGGTTTAATGGGGTATAAAAGACATCTTTAAATAAAACAGTGAAATTTATATCATAATATAATTTATAATAATTATGTTTAAACATAATTAACAGAGTTAGTAATGATTCGAATTATTTATCATAGCAAATTCCACATATGAGTCATAGGCGTGTTCTCATTTGCATCATTTCGCTGCCGTACAGCGAGCGGTGGTGAGATGTTGACCTTGGAGATACCACGAGTTGACGTAGGTTGCGGGATTAAACAGTCGCAAAGGAGAGCCCGCAATTTTGATTAATAGCAATGCAGCGGTAGTGCTGGTCAACAAAGATGTTCTTGAACGAGTCACATTGAAATTCATCTTACTGAATCCTTGCTCACATTCACTGGTCGAGATTCGAATGCAATTCAAAATGTTGGTTAAAGGAGCGAGAGAAGAAGATTTCTTTGTCAATTTAGCATTGACGGAATCCCAGAATGATTTGCCTTTCTGCTACTCGGAATCATCGGCATAAGTTGTGCAGTTCGCCTTCGCCATAAGTCAAGTTTTCATTTACATTGTCTGGGCAAAACTGGGGGTCCAACATTTTGGCCCATTCGGGTAATTCTGAGCATTTCTCGGAAAGCAAGCGGTTTTTCATGCGTTCCTTCAAACTGTCATACAATTCTACTGGATCGATGGAATATGATGCATTACTGCTGGTTGTGATGTGAAGAGCAATGCCTTTAAATTTCAAATCATCAACAGCACAAACAGCTTCTTTATAGAAATTGATGGAATAATATGATACTATGGAGATAGGCATAAGCGGTAATTTGGGAATAATTTTGAAACAGGATACTATATGTATAGTATCATACTATTCTATCAATTTCTAGCTTTGGCAACTTCACCATTTGAGAGGAAGGGGTTTTCATCGACGTTCTATTGGAGGACGTCCGTTGGGGCTGGTTGATACTAACTTGGCTAGCCCGGACCCGGACTAGAAAAACACCCGCGTTCAAAAACAGGAAAAATTATCTGCTACGGTAGTTCAGTGGTATAATATCCGCCCTGCGAGTGGAAGACCCAGGTTCGATTCCCGGCCACAGCAGAATTTTTCCGTTTCAAAATTATTCCCAACTTCTTTATATTATAATTCAGGGTTGGTTTTCCTGTTTTCGAAAAACTTAACCTGAGCTTGAATTTTTTATACGCAGTGGAAAAGGTGATCCTTCGGTTTTGAAGTTCGAGACTTAGTTCCGATAATTTTTGCAATGCGTCACAATAAACTGAGATCAAGAATAAAGTTAGCAGAAGTAATTTCTTTCAGCAATCTTTCATACATTGCTCTCTCTGAGCTATCACTGTGTCGTTTGTCTTCTTTGGCTTCGTAATATGTTTGACCAGAGCCTCGTAACTCTGTCACACTGCCTTATCAGATCAGAAACTTGACGCTACTCACCTTGTTCCAAGAACTCTTTCTGTTTTTAAAATTGAACTTTCAAGCTGTTCAGCATACAAATTTAATTCTCTTGCATTTTTTGAAGATTGGTGGTACACGACGTAAAGTTTATCAATAAATGATTTGAAATTATTAATTGGAGACTTGAAATCTTTTTACAGTATCGCCCACGGAAAGCTCAAGTCTGTGATTTGCACAGTGCCATATTAAAATCGACGGAAAATTTCTTTGAATAAAGCCGAGACACCATTTTTCTGACCTAACATGACAGCTGCACCATCACGCGCTAAAGTGATCAAATTTGCACTCAAGAAGCTATCAGTAAAACCAGAAACATGGAGGTGCTGCAAAAGTGTTTGGAATATCCCTTGAGCTGTCACATTTTCTAGTTCTACGAGATCTAGTAAAATGTTTACTTGTTCGAGATCTGTATGCGTCAAAACAGTGCGGACGTAGATGGTCATCGTGGAGATTTGAATAATTGTTGTGCTCTCGTCAATTAACAAAGAAAGTTTACACTGACCGTCAATAATTTTTTGCGTGAGGGTTTTTCTCATTCTCATGTGATTGACTGTATTAATGCAGGCATTTGTTGAGTGGAGGATCAGTCCCATATGAATACCGTTAAGTTTTAGTATGTCTATTTCGCTTTCAAAATTGTTAAAAGACATTCTTTTTAGCTACCTTGTAAGCAGTGCAAAATATTTTTCCTGTTATCTCTTTTTCTTTGTCAAACGCTTAACAGTTCCCAATGTTTTTTCTCAGCACACGATAGTACATTTTCAGCTGCTTTATGCGCTAAGCTGATTTTATGGTCATGGAGTTTTTTCGCAACGTTATTTGCTACTTTTTATCTGATCCAAAATGTGTTATTTGCACTTCCATCCATCCTTTCGATAATGGCATACCTTATGCTTTCTTCTCAGGTCCGAGTGACCCAACTTTTTTTACAAGTTTTACATCCCAGCCATTCGTTTTTTGAGCAAAATTATATTTTTTTTCTAGATCCCAGCAGTCAGGTAGTTTTCAGGGTAAATTGAAGTTGCACTGGTGCTACAGCTACATTCACCGCCAGAATTCACACATTCATCGTCTTCATGGTTACGTTCTCCGGCCACATCACAATTATTTTCAACTTCATTCGGTTCTAACTTATTTGCAGATTTGGAGCTACATTCCCTTCAGAATGATTAACACATTTATCGCCTTCATGGATTCGTTCTCCGGCTACATCATAATTGTTTTCAACTTCGTCCGGTTTTAACTCTTTCGCAGACTGCAATAGAAAATAAGACCTTATTTTTCGGTTCATTTTGATGTAAGGACAAAATTAAATTTGAAAAATGCGACTGCAGAAATTTCCATGTTTTTTCTCGTGAAGGTCACTGGACATCTGTACGTTTGCAACACTGCGCGCGCAACTTCCTGCCCCCACTCTACTCCTATTGGCTGCCTGTACATACTATAATATATTGTCGTAATCGTCTTTCACAAATAAAAATTATTTGCGCGCCCGCTTCACTTTTCTGGGCGCTGGTTTTTTAATCAAATTAGCGTAAAATAAAAGGGTACTATCTTATACTAACTCGAACAACGGTTATATTCAACTGAGTTTTAAGAACGGATCTTTCATGGACAATTAAAATATTCTGAAAGCGTTTGAATGTCAAAGTTTCATTAAAATTGCACCTCTAAGTTTCTATAAAAATGTTGCACAGTTACAAACGAATAATTGACTTATACGTTAATGTTCTTTGAACTTTCCAAAGTTAAGACTGAGGCAAGCACGTTAATTACTTTACATATGCTAAAACAATTAGATTCGAATAAATATCTTTAACTATGCCTGATACTGAATGTAGAGCCAAAAACGTGTCTTTACTCGGTGGTTCTGTCCTGTAACATGTTTGATAAACCCCATGAAATTCAACTGAAGAATTTGAGGTCAAGATGACAGCAAATGCTATAAAAGATGATTTATAGTCACGCCGTACGATCGTGAAGTAAGCGACCATGCCCTGAACAACGCCAGTTGTCTAGGATACGCAGATTAGCTGTTATAAATCACTTTTGCGCTAAAGCTACTTACGAGTTTGTATAGGACTTTTTACCGAGAATATTCATTGCGACAATACTCAAAAAGAAATATTTTTCGTCTTTGCGTATTTTTATATGCCATTACCATGTTTCTTTGACTCTCCAGTATTTTAACGCTTCAATGTTCGCTCCTTAATTACACATTCAGTAGGCAAGAAGAAATAAAGCGTATCCTACAAATATTTCCTACTTACTTTGCATCTAATCTCCACCCTTAAGATCAAATGCGGGATATTCACGTCTATTTATTATCGACTTCAACGCGAGAATCAATCGCCTTCGTTCAAGTGGTTATCTTAGGTTACATCGCCACATTCATTATTGGGATGCCAAGGAAGAGTAACAAATGTCACTCCTTCCCTCGCGAGGGTAATATCGTTAGCTTGCCTATGAGGTATCGCTTGCGACGAATCTCCGCTTTCTTCATCTTCCTCCTTATAGCTATATCTCTCGCCTTTTGCAATGGAGCCCTAAGCTCACCATCTGCAAAAAACGAGATGACGTGGGTGCCTAGATACGTATATGTATATATATATATATATATATATATATATATATATACACTAGGAGAAGGTGCTTGCATATTGCAAGCAATTAATCGCACCTTGAAAAAATCATTAATTTTCAGAGAGATATTTCATCATGAGGAATATTTCCTTAATTCTAAAGATTTCTCCTCTGGACGGGTTTTTGTTTTTTCATTATGGAACAATAATGGAGTAAAACAATCAGTAATTTTTGCAATTTTCGAAATATTATACTTTTCCCACATTGAGTTAATAATAATAATAACATTTCTGCCAAATTTTAAATTTATAGTACAATTAAAAGTGAAATAACATTTATCTAATTGTTTAAAATTAAATAATTTATAACGGCTAAAACAACAATTTTATGGAAAAAATGAAATGCTTATTCGTTTACATGGATTAACCTCTAAATAATTTAAAAATTTCAGCTCCCTAACTTGCGGCGTAGTGTCCTAGCATCTACCTATTTGTTTAAACTTTAAGAATTTTTAACTGCCAAAATATTAAAATATCAAAATTTCTATAATCCCTATTTCGTTTTTTTACAAATCCTACCTGCAAAAAAATTTCAGCTCCGTAGCTCATTCGAAAATACATAAACCTTGAAATTTTGTTTAAACAATTGCGAATTTTTAGAGGCCGCATTGTTGCACTTTTTCAAGATTTTCGGGTTTTCTAGCCGGTTTTGCACAAAATCCTACCTAAGAAAAAAATTTCGAATCTCTAGCTCATCTGGAAGTGCCTAAAAATTAGTACCCTCCTATATGTTATATGTTATCTCCTCCTCCTCTGTAAGAAACGTCTATAATAAATGACTAGTAGTTGGTGCTTGCATTCTGCAAGCATATCATCTCAACATAAAAAACATTAATTTTTCATCATTACAAATATTTTTTTAATTCTAAATATTTCACCTCCGGAGCGATTTTCGTTTTTCCCTTACGTAAAAGTAATAGATTAAAACAATCCCAAAACTTTTCAATTTTAAGAATTTTATACTTTCTTCATTATGGAGTACTAATGCTACACATTTCTGCCAAATTTTAAAGTTGTAGTACTTCTAGAAGCGAAATAATATTTTTTCAATTGTTTAAATTTTAAACATTTTTAACGGCCGCCGCAATATGTTTATGGAGAGATTCAAATGTTTATTTGTGCAAATGCACTACTTTGTACATAACTTGAAAATTTCAGCTTCCTAGCTCATCCCGTAATGTCTAAACAGTTATCTATTTGTTTAAACTTTAAGAATTTTTAACTGCCAAACAAATTAAAATATCAAAATTTGTATAATCCCTATTTCGTTTTTTTACAAATTGTACGTTTAAAAAAAATTTCACATCCATAGAATATACTGAAATACATAAACCCTGAAAATTTGTTTAAACAATTGCGAATTTTTATCGGACGCATTGTTGCACTTTTTTAAGATTTTCGTTTTTTCTAGTCGGTTTTGCACAAAATGCTACCTAAGAAAAAAAATTTCGAATCTCCAGCTCATATGGAAGTGCCTAAACATTAGTATCCTCCTCCTCCTCATCCTCCTCCTCCTCTGTAAGAAACGTCTATATATAATGATACTAGTAGTTGGTGCTTTCATTCTGCAAGAATATCATCTCACCTTGAAAAAGCATTCATTTCTCAGACAGATATTTCATCATTACAAATATTTTTTTATTTCTAATGATTTCACCTCCACAGCGATTTTCGTTTCTCCCACATGTAAAAATAATAGTTTAAAACAATCCCAAAATGTTGCAATTTTAAGAATTTTATACTTTCTCCATTATGGGGTACTAATGCTACACCTTTCAGCCAAATTTTAAAGTTGTAGCACTTCTAGAAATAAAATAATATTTTTGTAATTGTTTAAAATTAAAACATTTTTAACGGTTGCCGCAATATATATATGTATATATATATATATATATATATATATATATATATATATATATGGAGAGATTGAAATGTTTATTTGTGCAAATGCACTGTTCTGTAAATAATTTAAAAATTGCAGCTTCCTAGCTCATCCCGAAGTACCTAAAAAATTATTTAACTTTAATGTTCAAATGGGGTTAAAATAACCCCAAAATTTACAATTTTAAAATTTTCGATTTTTATAGTTGGTTATAATCTTGCAAAATTTCAGCTTCCTAAACTTATTAAATTGGTCTACACACTGGATTGCGTTTTCCCATGCTAACTTATTGGTGATATTCCGGGGTCTCTGGATTCGAACCCAAGACACTGTAAGCAAAAGTGACAATAATTCTCAATAGATACTGCAGCCATCTAGCAACACTGAAAATTTCATCTTTTTAGCTCACCGGAAAATGCCCAAAATTATTTTACAAAAATGGCGCAATGCTTTTCTTATGGGAAAAAACTCAAATTTCGGAATTTATGGAGTCGAACTCATGTCACTTAGGTGAGAAGTCTCATTTTATCTGAAGGTTTCTCCATCATAACTACAAAAACTAAGACTTATATCCTTCTCCTCTGTAGGGAACGTCTATATATAATGATAGGTATATAGTAAAATTAAAATTAATTAAAAAGGAAAAACAGGAAAAAGAAAAAAAGGAAGGCCATCAGCGAAGAAACTAAAATATACTCATTCTGAACCGCATAAAAAGACATTTTCTGCCCACCTTGTAAAGAGCCTTACTTACTTTTGTTTTTTTTGTAGTTTAGCATTAGTTTTACTTTTATGAATAAGGCCAATATGTTCTTTCTTTTAATTTGCCCAATAAATGTGAATTTTTCACTCAAATGATGTTATTTATCCTTGAAAATACAGCCATATATATTTTTTTAAACGCTACAATATATCGTCAACTTGCCCCAGAGCTAAAGTCATTTTGCCCCAGGTATGGGGTAAGATGACAATTTTGCAGTTAAAATTATTCTCTCATTAAAATATTTTTTACTTTAAATTCCGAAGTTTTAATAATGAAAAACAAAAGCTAATGACCTCGGTCTTCAATTACTATGAAAGAAAGATTTCATAAAAAATGTCAAACAGGTGAAAAAAAAGCTTTCCTTAAGGTCGCCAACTTGCCCCGGTCTCCCCTATATATATATATATATATATATATATATATATATATATATATATATATATATATATATATATATATATATATATCATCATCATAGGTAGTCTGTCCGTAGACAGGTCCGTGATTATTCTTGGTTAAACCTGGTTCTCCATATACTCCTATTTTCCACTTTCCTCTTTATATCTTGATAACTCTCTTTCCCTTTCAAATCGTCTATCAGCTGAAACCTTTTCCTACCTCTTTCCCTTTTCCCATCTAGTTTTCCTTCTAACACGCCTTTAATCATACTCTCTCTCCTCAGGTAATGTCCAACCCAGTTAGCCTTCCTCTTTCTGATAGTCTGTATAATCATTCGCTTCTCTCCTATTCTTCGTAGCACTTCATCATTTTTCATCCTATCTGTCCATTTTATCTTCAGCATTCTCCTCCAAGTCCACATTTCAAAGCTTTCCAAGTATTTGATGTCATTTTTCCTTAGCGTCCATGTTTCTGCCCCATACAATGCTATACTCCATACGTAGAATTTTATCAACTTCTTGCTGATATCTTCCCTTATACTCCCTGTAAGTAGTTGTTTCTTTCTCCTGAAAGCCGCTTTTGCTTTTCCTATTCTAGTTTTGATCTCATCCGTACATTTTGCCTCTCGTGTTATGATACTTCCAAGGTATTTATATTCTGAAACTTGTTCTAATAGCTTTCCCCCAATAGTTATGTTCAGATTCTCTTCTTTACCCGATATTCGAATGACCTTGGATTTTTCTGTATTTATTTCCATACCGTATTTTCTACCTGTTATCACTAGTCTATTTACCATTTTTTGTAGCTCCTCTTCCTTTCTTGCTAGAAGTACTTGATCATCTGCGTATTTTACTGTTCTTATAATCCTTCCTCCAATTTTGAAATCCCCTGTGCCTTCTAAAGCTTCTTGCATTAGACTTTCTCCATATATATTGAATAGGGTTGGCGATAGGCAGCAGCCTTGTCTTACTCCTCTACCGATATTTATTCCGCAGGTGTCCACATTCTCAAACCTAACCTTTACAACTTGATTCTCATATAGATTCCTAATCAGTCTCCTGTCTTTCCAGTCTACACCTATATCCTTTAATATCTTCATCAACTTTACCCAATTTACTCTATCAAAGGCCTTCTGCCAGTCTACGAAACATGCACAGATATCTTGACTGTATTCTATTGCCCTTTCTGATATGATTCTAACTACTCCTATAGCATCTCTAGTTCCTCGTCCTTTTCTGAAACCGAATTGATCTTCCCCTATTATTTCTTCTGCCTTTTTCTCCAGCCTTTTATTAAGAATCCTCGTGATGATCTTCGAAGTGTGTGACAGAAGGCTTATAGTTCTGTAATCTTTACACTGCATTGCCTTTGGCTTCTTCTTTAGAGGGATCATTGTTACTTCTAGGAAATCCTGAGGCCACTCTCCCGTGTCGTAAATCTTATTAATTAATTTCGTGATCGCTTTTAGTCCTTCTGATCCTATGACTTTAAGTATCTCAGCCGGTATTCCATCGCTGCCCGTGGCTTTCCCCTTCTTTAGTTCCACTATCGCCTTTTCTACTTCGCTCTCCATAATACTTGGTCCTAAGTTGTCTTCTTCAATGTTTTCCTCATTTACCAGTTCTATTTTTGCCGCTCCTGCCTGTTTGCCGTATAATTCCTTAATGTATTCTTCCCATACCTGTGCTACATTCTTTGTTTCTGATACTAACTTCCCATCCGTATTCATAATTCCTTTACCACAAATTCCATTAGACTTCTTATCTTCTAATTCCAGTGCCCTAGCGTACATCATATCGTACCGTCCTAACTTCTCCATTTGTTCTATTTCATCACATTTTCCTTTTATCCAGTTTTCTCTAGCTTTATCTGTTACCCTTCTCAACTCATTGTTTATACGCCTATAGTTGGCTCTACCTTCTTCACTGTTAACGTTATTCCATTTTCGTCTCTCATCCATTTTCTCCAGCATTTCCTTCGTGATCCATGGTTTTCTGATTTTCTTCTCTTGTTTTCCAATCTCTTTATCCAAGGTATCCTTGATACTGGTTTTAATTTCATCCCATTCTATATCAACGGTCTTCGGTTTGTTTTCCAACTTTCTTAGGTTATCTTCCAACTTCATGCTGACTACATCCTGCCTTTCATTCAGTTTTTCTAGGTCCCAGGTCTGTCTTTCTCTTCTCGTTTTTCTTATTTGTTTGAGCTTTGTACTCACGTCAACTATTAGAAGGCTGTTATCTGAATCAATGTCTGCTCCTTGCAATGCCTTGGCGTTCTTTATGCTGTTCCTGAATCTTTGTTTTACAAGGATGTAATCTATTTGGCATCTCATTCTATCTCCTGGGCTTTTCCATGTGTATAACCTTCGTTTATGGTTTTTGAACCATGTATTAATCACTACAAGGTCATTATTGATGCAGAATTCTACGAGTTTCTCCCCTCCTCGATTTCTCTTCCCAAGTCCGTATTGCCCGACAACATTTCGACTATGATGTTCCAATCTCCCATTATTATGCAGTTTACCTTTCCTCTTCCGTCTTCTTCGTAAATTTCATTAATTTGCTCATAGATCTCATCTATTTCTTCATCGTCATGAGCTGACGTTGGCATATATACCTGGATTATCAGGATGTCCACTGGGACTGCTTTTAGCTTTATTGCCATCAGTCTATCGTTCGTTGCTATTATCTTTGTCACGCTTTTCACCATATCTTTCCTAAGTACCAGAGCTACTCCCCTTTCCCCACTATTTCCTATATATATATATATATATATATATATATATATATATATATATATATATATATATATATATATATATATATATATATTAGGGTGGTCCTTATTTTTAAGTTTTGGAAAACTGGTGGGGGCAGGTTTTGAATCTGTTCCATTATGAAAAATAATAATTTTAGTAAAATTAGGTTAGTTTTGAATAATATTTATGGGTCGCTACCAAGATCTGAAAAAAACGCAATATATCATAATGCTAAACATAGGTGAAACCCTGGATCTCAGCAGCTATGCTGCAAAAAATGGAAGAGCGGAGAAAGTGGAAGAACACAAACACTGAAGAAGGCCAAAGAAAATACAAGGAGTTAAATAATGCTTTAAGAGGGAAACAGATAATGCCAGAGAACAGTGGATAAATGAGAAATGCGAGGAGATTGTCGAGTGTGAATGAATTTGTAGAACAGACCTCATGTATAGCAAAGCAAGGGAACCATTCAAGAAACAGGCATGAAAGATAGGACGTAAAGGAATCATGAACAAAAGTGGTAAAATAGTCTCGGAGCCAGACAATGTAAAGAATGTTTGGAAAGAATACATTGAGGTGCTGTATGACAAAGAAGGAAAGCCAAGAAATATTGAATTTAATGAAAAAGAGGATGTGGAAAAAGATCAGCTAGGACCAAGTATTCTCGAGTCTGAAGTTAAAAGAGCAATTGATGACATGAAAGGAGGAAGGCTGTTGGGAGTGATGATATACCAGTGGACGTTCTTAAGGTTTTGGGGTCGAAAGCAGTTAAGCAACTAACAAAATTTTTTAACCAAGTATATGATACTGGCATATGGCCTGAAGATTTTTTAGATGTTGTTATGGTACCACTGGAGAAAAAGAACAATGCAAAATGTTGTAAGGATTACAGAACAATTAGTTTAATTTCTCATACAGCTAAAGTTCTAACTAGAATAATAACCAAAAGAATTGAATGTAAAATAGAAAAGGAGCTGCAAGATAATCAGTTTGGTTTCAGAAGAGGAAGAGGGACTAGAGATGCTATAGGATGTATGAGGATGATGATAGAAAGAGTGCTAGAAGTCAATAAAGGTATGTATTTTTGTTTTGTAGATTTGGAGAAAGCTTTTGACCGAGTGAAATGGGATAAAATGCTGGGTATTTTAAACAAAATTGGAATAGATTGGAAAGATAAAAGACTGCTTAAAAACCTTTACTTTGATCAAAAGATTAGAGTCAGGGTTGAAGGAGAAGAAACAGAAATTACTTCAATAGGGAGGGGAGTGAGGCAGGGATGTCCTATTTCACCAGCGATATTTAATATTTATGCAGAAACAATAACAGAAGAAACGTTGATGGAAGAGAAAGGATTTAAGATAGGAGGTGAAAGTATTACCACCATTAAATATGCAGATGATCAGGGATTAATAGCAGAAGACGAGAAAGAGCTTCAGAGGATGACAGACAGACTAGTGGAGGTTGGCCAACAATATGGAATAAAGATCAATGCTGAAAAAAACGAAAGTCATGGTGGTTTCAAGAGAACAAATAATTAAATATAATGGTAAATGGACAAAAATTGGAACAAGTATATAGTTTCAAATATCTTAGCAGTATTTTAGCGGAGGATGGAAGTAGTACACAGGACATTAGAAGTATAATTGCAATGGCAAAAGCAGCATTTAACGAGAAGAAGGAGCTTCTCACAAGCAAGAAAATAAATTTAGAAACAAGGAAGAAATTAGCAAAATGCTACATATGGAGCATAGCTCTTTATGGTGCAGAGACGTGGACGATAAGGAGAAAGGAGGAAAAATATTTAGAAAGTTTTGAGATGTGGGTATGGAGGAGAATGATGAAAGTGAAATGGACAGAGGGGAAGAGAAATGAAGAAGTGTTAGAAATGGTGGGAGAAGAAAGGATGCTAATAAAAACAATCAGGAAAAGAAAAGCAAATTGGATAGGGCACATATTGAGAAGGCAGTGTTTACAAAGGACGATCTTAGAAGGAAAAATTAATGGAAGAAGAGGAAGAGGGAGAAAAAGAATAGGAATATTAGATAATATAAAGCAGGGATATAATACTTATAGAGATATAAAAGAGGCTTCTAGGGAGAGAGAAAAATGGAGGCAGCGATTCAGTTAAAACCTGTCTTCGGACAGAAGCATGATGATGATGATGAAACATAGGTGCACTCGTTTTTAAATTAGTTTAAATTTTAAACTTATTTGAATTGAATTGTGAATTCTAGATAATTAGTATTGAAAATTGTGATGCAGCACCCATTGGTCAATGTTACGCAATACTGCAATAGATATAACCTTTCAGATGTACCCCTCAGAAATCCCGCGTAAGTCCACTTGCAGGAGCGCTCTTTGTGTTATGTAATAGTCCATATTAGGTCTTTTGGAACAATCTAGAACTGCCCAGAACGTTATAGAACCTTTATAAACAATCGTAAATCGTTCTTCAATTCGTGTAAGTCGCATTCAGCAAAGGAAAGCAACAGCTAAACAAATAATCTCTCAATTTAATCCAACAGTTCCGCTAGTTGTGCATTGGGATGGCAAGCTGCTGCCAGATCTTACTGGAAAGGAAGTAGTTAATCGTCTTCCTATTTTAGTCACAGGTGATGGAGTAGAACAACTGCTCGGTGTTCCAAAAATTTCGGCTGGAACTGGATTGGAAATGGGCAAGGCTGTTGTTGAAACTTTGGAACTGTGGAATCTAGTAGAGAAAGTGAAAGGAATGTGTTTTGACACTACTCCGTCAAATACTGGAAGAAAAAATGGAGCATGTCTTTGGATTGAACAGAAATTAGACAAGAACCTTCTCAACATTCCCTGCAGGAACCACATATTGGAGCTGGTACTGGAAGCTGTCTTCTCTGTCATCGTAAGTCCATCAGCGATCCCAGAGATACTAATCTTCTAGCGATTTCAAGCTCATTGGGTATCACTGGATAAGTCCGAATACAGAACTGCACTTGATTATGAGTTCACTGCCAGTGCTGTTGCCGATATTAAAGACGAAATAATCACTTTTGCTAAAGACCAACTGAATAAGCAGCAACCTCGCGATGATTACAGAGAACTCCTGAAAATCTCTATCACCTTTCTTGGAAGTGAACCTTTCCGTGGAATTAGATTGCTTGCTCCTAGTGCAATGCATAAGGCTCGTTGGATGGCCAAAGCCATTTATGCTATCAAACTGTGGATGTTCAAAGCACAGTTTCCATTGAAGACAAAAGAGGAAGCTGGGATAAGGGACATAGCAATTTTTGTTTTGAGATTCTATTTGAAGGCGTGGTTTCAAGCTGCACTTCCAACTGCTGCACCTTTAAATGACCTGATGCTGTTGAAGAACCTCCAAGAGTACAAGACTACAAACTCAATAGTTGCCAACGCTGCTCTGAAGAAGCTTGCTCGTCATCTGTGGTACCTCAGCGAAGAGCTGGTTGCCCTTGCTTTCTTTGATAAAAAAGTATCAATAGATACAAAAGCCAAATTGATTCAAGCTCTCCAAAATGATGGTAATGAGGACCACTCAAAGAGAGTGATTGTCGATCTGGATAGCATCTTGGAGAAAAATTTGGACTATTTTGTGTCAGCCAACACTTGGAGGTTTTTCGACATACTTGGTCTTGACTCGAAATTCACAGAATTGGATCCCGAACTCTGGGCTTCTGATGGGAACTACATTGCCACAGAAAAGTGCATCGGGTTCATCAATTGCATCAACGAGACGGCAGAACGCGGAGTTGCCATGATCGAGGAATACAATCGATTACACACCCAGGGTGAACAGCAAAAGCAATTTCTTCTGCAGGTTGGCAGCGATCATCGGAGGAGATATCCAGACTTTGTGAAGGGAACACTTGCCACAAACAATTAATATACCACTGTGTCAGTATTGTTATTTTCATCATGTGACAATGTAGCATGGAAATTACCAACTCTAAATTTTATATGCTTTGTACTGTATTGCATTTTGTTTAAAATAAAGAAAACTTAATGTTTCAAACTTTGGTAGCAACCTCTAAATTTCATCTAAAATTTACCAAATTTTTGGGAATATTATTTTTTTAAATATTGGAACAAGATAGGCTGGTGCCCCTATTCAAAATAAAACGTTTGTTTTTCCCATTATAAGGACCACCCTAATATATATATATATATATATATATATATATCGAAATTCCCCTTCTAATAAAAATATCTCCGGAAAAAAACCAACCGATTTTAATGTCTTTTTTTAGGCGACAGGGCAGGCCCCAAAGTAGGTTTGGTAACCCCCTCCACTCTCGCGCACCACAGCCCTGGTGAGAAATCCGTTTCTGTCTGTCTGTAACTATGTTCCCTTAAAACTCTAGAATGGCTGAACCGATTTGCACCATTCTTTCACTAATTCGTTCAGCATTACAACGAACAGGTTTACGTAAAAAATACAGAATATACAGCGTGTTTAAGGCAAATAACGTTTTTACCTATAGTGTAAATACGTTTCACGTACAAAAACATGAATATACAGTCTGATAGAAAGTTATGACATTTTTTCAAGAACCTTTTTACGGAACAAAACACTTCTCTGTAGGTAATTTTTAGAAGCAGCGCTTTTTATGTTGAGCGCGCGGGCGGTGCGAGGTACTATAAGTTTGTTCAATCCCGAATCGCATCCGGGCAATGCCGAGATGTCATGATCTTCCAGTCTGAGGCTGGCCACGTCGCATTTCCAGCTAAGCTGCTAATGCGAGACTACTCTTAAAACTAGCTTAGCGCACTTCGATAGCCCATAAATGGGCATATATCCCTCCCTACAAGCGAGGACGCTTGTTTGAAGGGAGGGCATCCTGCACATCAAGGATGGCAATGGGCCGCTTGTAACGATCCAACCACCTAGCCTTGATGTAGCCTAGCATTCGCACCTCTTCGTGCGTTGATAATGCTGCCTTGCAGTAGAATTCCTTAGACATCCTCGGCAAGAGGATGTCCAGGGGTTCCACGTTTCCGTCTAAATGCATCCGGTCGACATGGTCGTATCTACCACGACCAAGTATCAACCGGAGTGCATTATTCTGCACTACCTGCAGCCTGTAGAGGGTGGTCTTGGACACTCCAGACCAGACCGGAGCTGCATAGGTGATGATGGGCCTCACGCAGCTCAGGTAGAGGCGTCTCTTAGTGTCGGCCGTCAAGACATCCGGGCGCAGAATTGGACGGATTATGGATAACGCCCCGAGTGCCTTGCGGCGGACACTCTCAACCTGAGGCTTCCAGAGAAGCTTCCGGTCCAGCACAACTCCCAGGTATGTGACCTCTGGGCTCCAGGGGACGGCCGTCCCCATCACCGACAGGTCAACTCCAGGCGGCGCTCCTCTTCCAGGATGGAAGACGACGGCCCTGGTTTTGGCGGGATTAACCGCAATACGCCATCGACGATACCAGAAGGACAGATCTTCGACGGCGCATTGTAACCTCTCCACAGCCGCGTACTTCTTGCTGGAACGCGACAGGAGCGCCGCGTCGTCAGCGTACAGGGCAAGACTGGTGTTCCACCCAAAATCCCTGGGGGGATCCTGGGTGAAGATGTTGAAGAGTATCGGCCCCAGGACGGATCCCTGCGGAACGCCGGTGCAGATGCGTCGCAGTTCCTATCCGACCCGGAGCCAAAACACCCGGAACGTCCTGCCCTGCAAGTACGACTCAATAAGTCGCACCATCCAAGCTGGGAACTGAAGTCGAACCATCTTCAACAGGAGTGCTGGATGCCACACGCGTTCGAAGGCCTTCGAGATGTCGAAGAAAGCCCCCGCGACCGCGTGGTTCCTGTTGAAGGCGTCGGTGACGAAGTGCGTCACTCTACCCAGTTGTTGGGTAGTGGAGTGCCCACTCCTCAAGCCAAACTGCTCGTCCGGGAGAATGTTCTTCTCCTGGAGAAAGTGCTGCAGCGGCTTGATAAGACGCTCAATGGTCTTCCCGAATCCGGCCAGGAGAGAGATTGGCCGGATGTCTCCGGGGCCAACCTCCGTCCCAGGCTTCTTCGGGAGACAGATGACCTTTGCCCTCTTCCAGGCAGACGGAAAGTATGGAATCCCGACACACCCGTTGTAAATGGCGGCCAGGAATTCTACTGCGGCAACAGGAAGCTGTCGCAGGACGATATTGGGGACGCCGTCGTCCCCCGGAGCCCTCCTCGTCTCGAGGCGACGAATCACTGCAATGATATCGTCCCTCGAGAACTGACGGAACTCCAGCAGGGGACCGCGGTCGAGCGTCCCCAGCACATCCGCAATCTCGTCCTCCACCAAATCCGACTCAGCTGTAGCCGGGTTAGGACAGAATACCCCCTCCAGGTATTCCGCCATGAGCCCGGCTTTCTCTTCTGGAGACCTCGCGACGTAGTCCCCCTGAACTATCAGGGGGTCGCGCCGCTGGGTTACGCATAGCCTCCTGCAGGTCTTCCAGATGGACTGATCCTCCAGGGAAAGCGTGGAGAGATGTAACTCCCACGCGTCCGAGACATGTTGTGAGACGTGCGCTGAGGGAGTCCAACTGGATCCTGAGGTCCAGAGTGCGGTAGCGCTGCCACCGCCGCCGCACGCTGTTGCGCCAGGTGATGGTGTCCCTGACGCCACGGGGCAGGGCGATGCGTATACCATTGGCCACGACCACCTTCGGGATCGCAGCGTCCATGGCCTGCTGGACGGTGGATGTGAGGAGGTCAACCATTCGGTGGACCTCCTCACGCGTCCTGGGCGGTGTAGGCACAACCGGCAGCCTTTCCGCGATGAATTCACGGAAGTGCTGCCAGTCTGCTCGAGCAAGGTCCAGGCGCTGCGATGGTGGTACTCGCACAGGCGAGTTCCCCAGAAGCAGCAGGGTCGGATTATGGTCTGAGGACATGTCGTAGACAGCATGCATACTCAGGGATGACCTGATGTTGCAGACAACGGCAACATCGAGGACATCCCTGGACGGCAGAAAGGTCGGCTCGGTCGGGGCGAGGACCGTGAGCCCCTCTTCATCAGCCAAATTTCTCAGCCGCGCACCCCTCGGATTGGGGATCCTAGAATGCCAACTGAGATGTTTGGCATTCAAGTCCCCAATGACGATTGAGGGGCAGCCATCCCCGACGACGTCCATCATCTCGTCCGGGTCCCACGCTCTCCTCGGTGGGTAGTACACCGAGGAGACCCTGACTTACCCGGTACAGGTCCGAACGTCGGCGGATACAGCCTCCATCGATCTGTAGTTTCGAACCAAGCAGGGACGATGTTCAACAGACCGATGGATGAGCAGGGCAGACCCACCATGCCCCGGACCCGTCGCACGCTGGCCGACCCTGTCCGAGCGATATATCACCCAGCCAGGGATCTTCCAGACGTCCGACGGGCGGAGATGGGTCTCATTCACGGCGGCCAAGATGGCGTTCTTTTCTTGTAGGAACGCCCGGAGCTCTTCCGTCTTCTCCTTAACACGGCAGGCGTTCCATTGGACCAAGACGCTACATCCCCTAGTCCCCATTATTGGGGGATGTGACGTGCTCCTTGACCAACTCCTCCAAGAGAGAGAGGAGGAGTTGGCCGGACGTTGAGGAGATGTACTGCCTCAACGCTTTACAAATCATGGCCACCGTGCGCCAGAAGTCGGGGTCCTCATTGGACCGAGCGCTTTCCGACGCGCTGCTCAGCGTGCTACATTTGGGGCCCTGAATCGGGGCCACTACGGTCTCTGCCGACCGAATGACCTCAAAATCCTTGGGAGCGACCTCGGGAAGAGGCGCCGTGGCGGGGCCCTTGCTGGGGGCCACACTCTCCTCTACTACACCGGACGGAGCGGCCGTCTTCTGCCATTCCCTCTCAAGTTCTTTCATAGCCCTTCGCCTCTGCTTACGCAGAGAGTTGGCGGAGGGCCTCTGAGGTACCGGCTCCTCCCCTCTGACGACGGGACCAGGAGTCGGCCGAAGAGGTGCTTCAGGGGCAGAAGACGGCTTCTTAGGGGGGTCCGCCTGCCTACCTGGTTCAGCAGCAGGTTGCTGAACCGGCGTAACTACAGTCGCCGATGGGGTCGGCTTGCTAGTGCCCCCAGCTACTGCAGCATAGGGCCGTGAGGCGTCCACTTTAGCCGATGGAGCGACCTTCATCTTGAGAAAGGCAGGGGCAGACTGCAAAAGTGCCTTCCCAGACGCCTTCTGCACAGATTTCCTCTGCCCCTCCTCGTACCTCTGCAGCGCTTCAAGGTATACTGGGCATTCCTTGAAGGAGGACGGGTGGTCGCCCTCGCAGTTAGCGCATTTTGCCGGTTCATCGAGAGGCTTGGGGCAGTCAGATCCCCTGTGCGGTCCCGTGCACCGGAAGCACCTGGTGTCGCACCTGCAGGCGTGCGACATATGGCCATACCGTTGGCAGTTGTAGCAGGTCAACGGTCCCCTGCTTCTCTTGAACTGCTCGATCTTAACCGAGCAGTGACAGATCTTTTTGATGGCCGACGCCGGAGGGGCCCTAGGTGTCCTCTCCAGGTTAGCAACAAAACGGCCGATGGGAATCTTCTTCCCATCCTCTACGGCCGTCATCTGACGGACGCCTCGGACTATGAAGCCCTTCGCCCTCAGGTCAGCCGCGACATCTTCCGGGGAATAGCCCTTCCCTACGTTCTTCAACAGAAGGCGCATTCCCTGGGCAGACTCCAGTAGCTGGGTATGGTATTGGACGCCAGCTTCGTCCAGGATCTTTGTTGCCGCACGGTGGTGGTCTGGGGTGTGAACGATGATCCTGGTGGAGGCCCTGCGAACCTCCAGCTCAAAATCATCGCCACACACCTTAGCAAGGTCGGCGGCGATACACTTATGGGAGAGGATCCCGTACACCGTGATCGGTGACACGCGAACCCTCGACTTTGCCCCCTTATCGGGGCGTTGCCCCGCAGGGGCAGAACCCTTTCCCTCACTAGCAGGAGGGCAGGAAGACTTCTTCCTTTTAGCTTTGCGACTTGTGACCGGGGTGAAATCCCCGTCCTCGTCCGTGCTGGCAACGGCCTCGGCACCGAGGATCGGGGCCGAACGCGCTGCCAGTGAGGCTTCAGCTGGAGAGGGGGCAAGCTTTTTTGCCGAGGCGGCCTTCTTCCGCTTGCCGCGGACACCCTCCGTAACTTCCATCGCCTCCTCTGAGGCGGTGGGTTTATGGCCCTGCAAAGGGCCGTTTACGCCAGTCTGCGCGACGGCATTTTTTGCACCTTGGGCCGATACTGAAGAGGGCAGGACCTCTCCCGTGGCAACCGGGGCATCTTCGGGGCCACCCTGAGAGGGGGCGTGCTTCAATACCCGAACCGACGAGGGCGGAAGGGGTACTACCGCGGGTGTTACTCCGCAGGAGCCTTCGTGGGAGGCATTATTACTTTGACCCTGGGCAGAAGTGGAAGGGAGGGCCTCGATGGCGACCGGGGCAGCAACCGGTGCCTTCTTGGCGCACAACGCCTTGTACTGCGTAGGGGTGATTCGACCGAACGAGGAGTCGCTCGAAAGCGACGACGACCTAGCACGCGAGTCGATTTGGAGGTTCCCTCCTACGAGGGCAACCGAATCCAAAGACCCCCTTGGGTCCCGTTCCATAAGAGAAATTTTTCAATTCTCCTACGGAAAACTCGAATCCAGGCCCTTTTCAGGGCCAAGAACAACCGGAGACTGGTCGCATGGTACATATGCATATGTACTTTGTAGATATGCAAACATATGCATAAAAAGTAGACAAATCGTAAGAAATCTTACGAACTCAAGTGACGTGGCGATATCCGTTCTTAATTTTTTGTCATCTTCATCGCCAGATTGCGGGAAATGGGTCAAAGGCAAATGGGAAATATTAAGAAAAAACTCCGGTCCTAAGGTCCTGACGATAGAAGGGACGTATACTGATGGGCGCGAAAATTATTAAAATTGGTATTAAAAATAGAAAAAGGTAGGAAGGAAACAAAAAGGGAGTAGAAGAAAGAAGAGGGGTTGCACAAGAATAAGATAAGAGAGGATTTGAGATTGAGAGCGAGAGAGGAAGATAGAGGGATAAAGAGAGAGAGGGAGAGAGAGAAGGCACTCGGAGGGAGGAGACGCCGTGAGCTACGACGCGAGCTGAACCATAAAAAAAAAATTAAACTCGCGATGCGACACAACCAACCGAATAAGTGAAGCGATGGCCATGAGGGAGAGGCAGAGGAGGAGGGAGGGGGCTCCGATACGAGTAAGCGACATTTTGCTCTGATAAAACGTACTATGCGGTTTTAACTTTTTAAACGCTTCGCTTGCGTGTCCGTGAGGTCAAATTGCTGTGAATAAACTAACGTATACGAGCAATGGTGGAGAAAAAATTACATGGAAAATTGATGATTTTCGTAGATTGATTTTCATATAGAAGTCAGAATTGTTTTTTTTTGTTTGAAAGCTTCTGTCGGAAGTCAATTTCGTGAAATGCATTTCTGTGCCGTTACTTTTGTTATTTCGATTTGCATATCTAATATATTGTAACCGCTGTGTCTCTGCCTGCGTCCCTGCCTGCCTGCGTCTGAAACCTCGAGTGACGTCACCTTCCGGCATGAACGCAAATAAACCGGGAACGGTCGGTTCGATTTCGAAGAATCTTTCGCCTGAATACTCGATACCAGGATAGTTTTTGTTTTTTCATTTGATTAACACGTGATCGGCTAGAATACGATGTGTAGACCTTCATTCTTTAACATATTAAAATATCTTACAATCGAGAATTTGACTCGAGAATTATACCATTTCACGCAGAAAGAAATGAAAATTCTTATTTTTACTGCCCATTTGATTGTTTAATTTGTGTTTGCTTATATTTTAAGTTTATATTCGATCTTCTCCGATTTTTCAACATTTCAATTGTTGACCTGGGATTTTTGCATTGTTAGACTCGGGCTTTCAAGTGGATCTGCACTAACATAAGCCTACAATGAAACAAACGCATCAAGGACAGTAACCGATTGAAAATTTAGGTGAAACGTTTCGTGTAAATATAAAACAAATGAAACACGTAGCGAGGAAAAGAAACGACTCCAATGCATTGTAATAATGGACAACTTAACATTTCAAATCGGAAGATATTTCACGCATACACTGAAAATATCGTTTCGTTTGCAAGTTTTATTGGGCAGTTTAAAACAAGTTACAATATTGATAATGTTTGTGATTAATTTCTTTTGATCTTGACGATATTGATTACATAATATTAAACAAACCACAGAACATACGATATGCTGTACCATCAGAAATATTGAACATAACAAAAAATATTTTATATCGGTAGTATAAATCATGTAGGTTATGAAAATAGTGTGAGCTATATAATTATTTTAAGAGAGGCAATAAAAGTGCATAAAAATGCATCATAATTATAGTCACCGGAAGAATACTACTCGAAGGATAATTCCAACAATCGCAGTAAAATGACTTTATCAAGGTCTAACGCGCAGCTTAAAGCTAAAAACCTTTTTAAATTACTCATAAACTTCCTGATATGTTAATATTGTAGGTTGCCATAAAATGACTGAATGTAAATTACGTTGTTCTTTTAAAAGTTATTATAACTAAAGAAATCATTACAAAAATTGGACAGATCTTAAAGTTACATTTGGGAGTTTTTTAAGTTAACTCTCTTTAGCTATGGAATGGTGGAACTTAAGACTCGTTTTAAAAGGAAGAGGATTTTATCTTTGCAGTAAAATTCTGTGTAATTATTTTTGCACATACTTTTACAAATTAAAAGTTGTAACTCAGGAATTAAATTAAGAGCTGATACCGTCTCAGTATTTAGCGTTTCTTAAACTCTTACTGCTTATATTAACATGGCTTCCCTTTAACCTTGGCGCTCTTATTGTTTGCGTCTATAAATGTCAACATTGATTTTCATAGAATATTTTCAAAGGATTATTTTTGTTATGACTAACTTCTGTAAGTAGAGTAAAATAATATGAGAAATCAGTAGCTAACCAAGTATAGATGACTAGAATTATCGAAAATAAAATTTGTTTGCAAAAAATAATCATTTTGAAATTGAGAAATTCAGTGATTAAAAACCATACTGAATTTTCCGCAGAGAATTTTTAACATTTCATTATTTAATGTAATTTATTTAAAAGTTAAATTAATTTTTAAAATGTTTAAAATAAATCATATTGCATTTAAAAACGGTTTCCCTAGAAAAAAATATATTGTATCGCCACAAACAAGCATGAATGATTTCTCATTGAAATTTTGAAACTAATGTTAATTATATCAACTTAAATTGATTTTATAGTATACAGAAAAATTAGGCGTTCTCTTTCACGAAATAAAAGCCGAAACAATAATTTTCATCTCCAATAAAAATATTATTCAAAGATAAGTAAACAACTTGAAAAGTTTATTTCGAAAAATACCACCATCTCTCTCTTTCTTCGTATTTATATTGTTGAACAAACTCAGCGAATTTCAGCGTGCTTTCGCCTCCAATTCCATTAAAGATCTCTTACAATAAGCTAAGGTTTGCCCAAAGAAAATTCATAAAATATGTCGTAAACTTCTATCATGTTCTCTCATGGCTGTTCTTCGTTCGAAATTCCTCCACAGCAGTTGCTTTCGTCAATAATTGAGATTACCCTCATTTCCTCTATCTTTCACTTACTCTAGACTTTCCCATGCCCTAAAAACATTTGTTTTCTTCTCTTTAAGCCCGGTCTCCGCGAATAAAAAGCGGTATTTCTTTCATTTAACTGTGTTTGCGTCCGTAATCACCTTCTCATCCTCCTTAAAATAATCTCCTCCTTATCAATCTTCACATTCCTTTCCGTCCTATCTCTCATTCCTCCTACTTACTCTCTTTATTTGGCTTTCCCTCACTCGGCTTCCTTTCCCCTTTATCTTCCCCCTCCATTTATCTGCATTCTTTCCTCTCTCCAGTATATTTTCCCGGTTACTTATCCTTTCATTTTACTACTTTTTTCCTAATTTTCATCTAGACTTTCTACCTCCCTGGCAATCTTTTCTTTTTCTTATCCTCCATTCAATTCAATCTCATACCGCCTTCACTTTTTTCTCTTCATCTTCTCAAGCATATGTAATGTTCTGTCGTCGACGAAGGACGTAGAGGATCAAAAGCTTTCAAATTATCTTTCCAGCCTATAGACATTGGTTTCAGCGGACTAAGGACGTTGTCCGAAAAACTTCTTCATTCGGACCTTCGGCCTACAGCTATCGGTTCCACAGTAAATGTGCGCTGGATTTCGCGCCTCCTATCCATCTCCAATTTTTCCTACCTTTCGGCTATATTTATAACAGGCACACAACACGCCCTTTCACGCACGCACGCACACACAGGGTAGGTTATGCTTTCCCGCTCTATCTCTCCTTCACAGTATATGGACGTTTCACCCAAAGCACTTCACCCACCCACCTAATGCGTTGTAAATAAGCTTTATATTACGATTCTACATTTATACGTTAATTTGTGTAATACTTATTTATTATTACAAATGTCAATGCGCGACCGAAAATGTATGAAGTCAGAAACTTTTAATATAAATTTGGCGTAAAAACATACTACGTAAAACATACTGCGATTAAGCGTCATCATTTTACTTAAACGACAATATCATCATAATCAAAACAAATCTGGCAACTGAGCAGAATTAGAGAAGGAGAGAGCTATAGGAAAAAGCAATGGAAAAGAGAGAATTACTGATAGCCCATACTGTCAACTAAGTGTTGGACGCACTATAGTTTCCACAACTTTTATTAACTTAACAGTTTAAATATTGCTATCTGATAAAGAGAGTAGTCCAAATTATTTCACCTGAGAATCCAACGTGATGTTTTTAACGTTTTAATGGCACTTGCACTCACGAATATTGTTCTTGGAAAATAATACGCTTTTTAATTATAATTTCGACATCCAACAGACTATTTAAGAAAATGAATTTTTACACACGCATATTATTTTGTAGAAGAATATGCTCTGTATTTGTAATTTCGACGGTCAATAGACTACAACTTTCATAAAATGAATTTTTATAAATATGTAATTTCAACTACCTCAGCTTCGGCAAAATAGTTCATTTAATAATACAAGTTTTCTGCCTCTTTCCGTTTCTGTGTATTGTTTACGATGCTACAATAATAATTAAATAATAATTACCTTTATATTCGATTCTATTTGTAAAAAATTCCTTCTAGAATAGAATCAATTGAATTTTTAACATTTAAACTGATGTATGGGCCAATAACAATGGGTGAAATGTCTATGGGTGAAACGTTATGTGTGTGAACTGGATTGTGGGCGAAAACCTACGGGTGAAAAGGCATGGATGAAAGGTCTTTGGATGAAACTTCTCTTGGATGAAGTGTCTGTGGGGGAAACATCCCGTGGGTGAAATTATTTTGGTAAAACGTCATGGAACGCTCCTTCACTATCCCATTCCCTCTATCGAATCCTGTTTTAATTCATTCACCATTCGTTTGTAGTCAATACGTCATCTGGCCAACCATAGGACTCAATATTTCTTCCAATTTTTCTATTCCCTTTCCCAATCTCATCTTCTTCCTCTTTCCCTATTTATATAACGTATGTTTCTCTCTTTTAAATTATTCTTACTCTCTCTCTCTCTCTCTTTGCATACACATTAGACGCGCACACTAGGGTGGGCCGAAAAAAAGTGTTTCTGATCTTAACGCACTAACGTGGAAGAGGTGCAGTTTGGGCTTGTAAGTAGAGGCATTTTTTTTCTTGATATCGGGCAATATGTAGAGGTGCCACTGGGAAAATGAAGTTTTCAATTTATATAAAACTTGATAAAAATTCATAATTTTTTAATGTTAGCATTTGAGCATCGCACTACAATACAAGGAATCCCCATCGTCCCCATCACGAATCCTTTCGACTCAGACTGAAGCCAGACAATATCTTCAGGTGCCACTGAGGAATGCACATAGTACCAATTTCTCTACATTTTGAGGTTTTTGGTAGTGTGCAGCTCTTTGCTTGTTTAGATCTGAAGCGAATCTTCCAAAAAACCCAGAACTTACCACGTGGAGGTGGCTGTCCGTCATGTTCCTCCCGTCGTCACTGGGGACTCTCCAGCCATACTACCAGACCTTTAAGGGCACATTTATTGTTCTTGAATGTCAAAGGTACGAATTGTGCCTTGTGCTCAAAGTGAGGCATAACTTGTCTCGAGGTGATTCCTGCTCTCAAAAAACCATCTCTGGCCTCCTCCCCATCAACTGCTACCGAGGCTTCATTTATTAGACGAACAGCTCTCTCCACTGTCTGTGTATGGCATGGGAATCTTGGTATGGAAATGTCCACGACCATATCGCCCTTAATCATGAAACGGATTCCCTCCACTGTGGTATTCTTTGTCAGGGGCGGTTCACTGATGGCACATTTTTGCCCGTAAATCATTCGAACATAATCATTAACGTCTAAGTTCAGATCAGGAATTTTGTACCGCCGCAACTGGGCACTGTTACTGGCACTTTCCTCTTCCCTCGCACTGAGAATTCGCCGCAGAGCAAGTTGTCGTATGTGCGGACGGTGATCTGTGAGCATTGAGAGGAGTATGCCTCTGGATGAGTTGAGCAGGCGCTTTTCTTAATAATTTTGTCTACAACTTCTCTGAGATCTTCTGGAAGGTATAGTGTTAATTTGATTGGGGTCCAAAGGTGACGGACACCCTCGTGGCACAAAGGGTTTCCCTTTATCTTGAACCACATAACGGCATACACTCATTATGAAGGTACTAGAATGCGAAGATTATCAGATGGGTCAGCATAAAATCGTAATACTCTGTTTGCTGTAGTTAATCATCGTGGGTGTGATAATTTTCCTGAATTATGTTCTATTACGTCAGGTGGGCAATGGCTCGAAGCAGCTGCTCTGCAAATGTGCAGCAAATATCTTTGGTCTGTACTAAGGCTGCTGTCCACGTTTACAGGCAAATCCACTTCCACTCTTTGGAAAGTGACAATAGGCAACCGCTCACATTCATCTAATAGCTTCCTGATTGATCCCCCGTAGCTATATGGTACCCTGGTAGCGCCATCTAGGGTCTTCAAAGCATGGTGGAGGAGAAGCTCATTCACATGAAGCATGCATACCAGCCATTGAAGAGGTCTGTTAACAACCTGCTCCATCAGGCGAATCACTCCGTTGTCAACCCCTGTATTTATATCAGTAGCATCACAATCGATGGCAGTAAGGTAGTCTGTGGTTATATTGTTTCTTTGTAGGTACTCCGTAATGCTCCCCTTTATATTGGCAGCATTGGGTCTTCCATTTCCAGTAGTATATCCTACGCATATAAAATTAGGTTCTTGCAACATAGTAATCTGCTCTTCCATTTTAATTTCCCTTTACTATTTCTTCCCCTTTTTACTTGAACAAGTGTTCTGTCCTTCTTTCCGTAAAAAATATTGCTTCCAATGTGTTTACGTCTCTGATTTCCTTCTCTCTTAGAGTGGACCTTGCTTTCTTCTTCTCTCTTCTCACTTTATTCCTATCAATCACTTGAGAATTGACCTCTCCGGTCACCATTTTCAGATCTTCCATTACAGCAGAGGCTATTGTTGCTCAGTTTCGGCTCAGTGAGGGCGCTCCTCGCTTGGCAACTAGCTGTTGTTACAGTATTGCAGCCCTTCTTAACAACTCAAGGGCAGCTTTCACAACTTCGTTGCCTACCAAAAAAAATATGGTCCTTGCTTCACGTCTCACTCTCATGAGAAGAATATCGACCTGTAATCCCAATCGAAACAAGCAAAAGCCTGAGAATGGCCGAATACTGTACACTTTGATGTAATTGGCCCGAATTCGGAGACCCAGTTGCATCTAAAGATATTGTCTGACTTCAGTTTGAGTCCAAAGCGTTTGTGATGAGATCGATAGGGATCTACTGAAAAATAGTGTGGTTATCAAATCACATTAAATTAAAAAATATTCAATTCCGGATAATTTTAAAGTAAATTTTACAATCTAACGGTCCAGTGGCACCTCTAAATATTATACGATCTCAAAAAAGCTTTTTTCCTTACTCATGAACCCATATGGCACCTTTCCCACGCTAGTGCATAATAATAAAAAATAAAAATTTTAAAACGGCATTTTTCGGCCCACCCTAGCGCACACTTTACGTGCACGTTTTGCCTATGCCACTCTTTTTCTTTGCTTGCACTCTTTAACGGTCTCTCTCTCTTTATCCTCTCTCATCTCTCCCATCTCGGCAGAAAGTGAGCGGTTATAAATCGACAAGCCTTCCTTCTTAGAGAACCGTCTTTTTCCTTTCCATTCACCTATTGCTTCCCTATGTTACTCCCCTTTCCTCGAACTCTCTCTCTCCCTTTCTTCCCTTCTTTTCCTCGCGTGCTGTTTTTTCATTCAAAGAGATTTCATTTCAGGCAGAAGGCCAAATGTCGGGAGTTTTTCTTACTGAGCCTCACTGGGAGAGATAGAGGTAGAGAGGAATGTTGAGAGAAAGAGGAGAAAGGAAGCAGAGAGTTGAATAAATATCGCCGCTCTACTTTTTCGGAAGGAGCATTTCTACTAGAAGTAGAAGTATGTTCAACAGTATTCCCTCCCCCCTGGGTGCCGCGATTTTATCTTGGGTTCGGTGTGGTGATGACCCAGACCTTTTATTTCTTCGGGCATTTTTTCGTAATTTTAATATTTTTCGCGTTTTGTTGAGCAAATTGTGTTTTGGGAAATTTGACTAACTGAATAATAAGCTTTCAGAAAAAATGCTTTCCTCGCAGTATTTCTGTACCAGAAAAGATAATCTTATGCCGTTTATTTCAAATTTATTGTAAATCCTATTAAAATTTCTAATACATCTGCATGTTGAATAAATATTCAGTATGCATCTTAGCTTTATTATTTGCTGTCCATATTTCGTTTTTTATTTTTCGAGTGAAAACGTTTTCGGTTTATGGTTGTTATCAAAAAGTTATCCGAGCATTAAATCTCATTGGCGATATCGTATCTAAATTGTAGTTGATGTAAAATTACTTTTCATTTTTGTTCTGTGTATCGCTAATAGCATTTACTCTGCTTGCAGGTGTGTCTTTTAGTGTTCACGTAACTTATGTAATCGTCGTTTCTAATTGCTGTTGGAAATGTGGATGCCAATTAAGCTATGTCGAAGATTCGATAAAAAGTGGAAATAGAGGGAGAGGTTGAGAGAAATTACAATATACGTTAAATGTATATAGGCAGAGGGAGAGAGGAAGAGCTAATTGTTCCGAGACTTTGGAGGAGAAAGTGAGAGGAAGAATAGTAACTTGCATAAGGAAACGAGAGGATTCGCATAAAAAGAACCCTTAAACCGTTCTGCTTCTTATGGAAGGAGTTATGGGTATAATAGTCCAAGAGGCTGATTAGCCAGAAAAACAAACAAACAACAATCCGCATCAGACATGCCATTTGGCAGCATGTCCCGGCACATTACACATTCCATCATTATCGCCCAAAAATCAGAAAAATGATAGAGAAATGGATTGGATGAGCTTAAATGAGATAAAGATAAGAGAACAGGAGAAAGATAGAGAGAATGGGAGAAATAAATAAGAATGCCATGAAAGTCAATGAATAAATGAAAGGGAGAAATGGGAGACAGGAAAGGAATTGATTGATTAACGTGGCGGCATTAGAAAGTGAACTATTATTCAGGCCACGTATGAAACGATTCTTCATTCGTCGATTTCGCACGAATCACCTTCGCATCCTTATATCTCGACAAAAAACCTATCTATTCTGTTCCATGAGAAGGCGGAAAGAGGGACCGAGAAAGTGGGAGGAAAAAGAAAGGATGCAATCCGGAAGATATTGATAGATAGCGTAGATAAAATCTCGGGGGATTTCTTTGCGCAAAAATAAATACTCTGAGAGAAACTCGGCGATATATGTCGCTCTGTCGAGAACCCTGCGAAAATGAATTTTAACGCAGGCAAAATGGATTTTTCCGTATGCAAGCTTCGCGGTAAAGAAGGGGAAGAAAGATATATATATTTATTTGGGCGAATTTGAGATTCGGCAGTCTCATATTGCATCTAACCTATTGTCAATTACAAACAGGAAGAAAGTAAAATAAAAATGAAATAAAAAATCAGATAAAATAAAGTACTACATAAATACAATGCCAAGTTAGCATATTTGGAAATGAAAAGAGATGGAGATTGTTTGTGGGAAGAAACTATGAATAATGCAAGTACTATTCCCTAGGAAAAACCCCACTGCAGTAAAGCACCCACACAAGGAGGGGGTGCGAAAACCTTTAAAGATTGAGAGGATCACCACAGATAAGTATATAAAATGAAATACACATAAACACAGTAATAAATCAAAACCTAGGAAAACATACAAGCGCCATGTCGAAAATAAAAAAGTACCGTTCATTTGAAAAGATAACAATCCAGATTTAAAGAAGACTGCTTTCATGACGAACCTTCGCCGGCCAGTGTAAAAACAATAGTTGGTTCAAGAAGTAGAAGAAGCACTTATAAATAAAAATCGAAAAAATAAGTACCTACCTAACTCATGTATCTTCAATACCCCCAAGGCAAAGAAGTATTTTTTCATAATCTTGTTTCGGTATTTATTTTTCAATGTATTTACTTTTAAGTGCTTATTTTTTTACTTTTTAGCCATATGACGAGATCTACAATTCTTTATTGAATTAAGTTCATGACGTGTTGATGCTGTAGATGCTAAATGAAAACAAAAAAATTTGCGTAAAACATGCGCCAGACCCATGTTTCCATGAGTCACTTGTTGCCTATCAATAAAAGCCTTCTGTTCACTAACTATGGCGCTATAAATTTCAGCACGACCATACCATATGCTTTGACCTGAATGTCCAAGTGGACGCGTAAAATGTTTTACACAAAGACGAATTGAAGTACCAGTTGCCAATATCTATTCTAATATTCTCCAAATCACCGTTTGGTAGCGAAAAAATTATTAAAATTTAACTTCGACATACATCTTAATCTGTAAATAGACAAGTCGACCCACGAGTTTCCCTAGGATTTGGCCTATCCAATGCGCTTCCGCAGGAGACCTACCACCGAAAACCGACCTATTGCAATTCTTTCACCGACGAGAGCACGTTCACCAGCTAATCACGCCCTAAAATCACGCATCTGCGCCGAGCACGGCTCGGTGGGCAAACTCGCTCCCGCCCCCACCCTTCGAGCATACCAATCCCTAAGTTCACTTAGCGCTGCTGCAGGTGCCTGACGTCAGAGATAAGTGCTTTCTCGGTCGCCTTCGCCGTTCTCCACACGCACGCGCGTCGCGTAACCCGCCCCGCTTAAATCATTTCGTTCCTATCCCGGAGTACACTCGTAAAACAGACACTGGTTCGTTGTCCCCCCTTCCCCCCTAACGTCGACTATCTAACGATAAAACGGCTGGTGCTACGAAATTCACCGTGTGTGCACTTTGGAGATTAAAAGAGAAGATATTTCGTTCTCGTGTTTTATGAACGTTTCCCTTGTTGCCTTTATAACAAGTGCGCGCGAAGTCCTCTATGCATTCCTACGTGCTGTTTTTATAAAATAGACTAATCCGTAGTAAGTGATAAGCTTTTGAAGTGTTTTGAAACGAGTTTTCTATAGATTAGCGTTCAGCGTATGCAAATTAAATTAAATTTTCTCCATGCTCTGTCGCGAGATTTTGTCCATTAAATAGTAAGTGATAGCCTTTATACATGAGTGGCAAGCATATTCTGTGGGGAAAGCAGCTCATGAATTCCTTTTAGTTTCATTTTTTTTAGATGAAGCTGAGATTTATTTCTGAAAGCTTACATTTACATACACAGAAAACGGATTCAAACTGCAAAATACAAAGAATAAAGAGAAATAAGAGAATTGAAAAAGTTAAAAATACGGTTTGCAAAGCCATAAACTTGTTTGCAGGTGCCGCGATTATCCACAGTGGTGTTCGCTGATTGATTAGTACGGTTTATTATAACACTACGCATTATCTTGATAAACTTTGCTTATAACACTAATATAATACTAATGTATAAGGTGTGCTCAGTAGTGTAAAGAGATATTAAAATTTATGACCAAGTGTGTGACTAATACAAATTTTATAATCGATATCCTTCAGTCCCAGGTACATTTTGTTCCGATATCCCCATTCTACTGCGAAAATTGCGATTTAACTAACGTTTATCTGCCTGATAGCTTCATAACCGGCGTGCCGCGAGAAAGGTCCTAGTTTGCCGCAAATTCCTAGTGTATTTGTAATTTACACTAAAGCGTTTGCAACAAAAAAGTTTACATAAATTTTATAATGCAAAGAACATCTTGAAATTGATAGAACATTTAAATTTAGTACGGTACCTTTAGATGTATTTCGGCTAAAAGCTAAAGGTGAATATCCTTCAGTATCTGAATTTGCAATTGATATGTTGCTCCATATTCCAGCTATGAATTTATGCAAATTAAGCTTTTCGTGAATGACCCTTATTAAAAATATTAAAAGAACATGTTTAAAGAACCTAGATGAAGAACTTTGTGTAACACTTTTTACTATTGAGCCAAGCACAATGCGTCTTTGTTCCAAAAGACAAGTCCATGAATCCCATTGCAGAGCATAATATTTTTACACTGTTGAATTGTGTATGTAATTCATTCACAATATAATTCTCCAATCATTTAATATTATTTGACCAATCATAACAATCTAATATATTTACGGCTTTTACTAGTTTTGTTTATTTTTCTTTAAAATGTGTATCAACTCAGTGAAATTAATTAGGAATGGTTTGGTGTGCCGTGATTTTTAAGCATGCATAAGGGTGAGTCGTGGAGCAAGAAAGGTTAAGAAGCAATGCTCTCTTTTTACCGGAAATGCGCGCCAATAACTCTATAAATATCTCCCTAGCGATCTAAAACACTTTCTCAAAAAATCATTCGATTGCGAGTGAATCAAGGACAGCGCTATCGAGCCGTTAAGTCACTTAAGAGGGAGAATTTATACCACCTCTTTGGATCGTAATGTAAAGGAAACATTTTAATTTTATCAAATTTTTTGTCTTGAGATATTTCTGCCTCTGCCCAAATTCATGGTGCTGATTTTGGGCCAGACATTCTAGGAAATCTCCTACAGGGACGTAGCCCTCCTAACTGTGGGGGGGGGCAATATAAAAGTCAAAAATATTTGGGGGGCACACAAAAATATGAAAAATTTAATACAACTATTAAGCAAACGGCTGGATTCTATTCTCCGTTCACCTGCTTCATTTGCAATAATATTTAATAAAACTAATACGGCCTCGAAAGTATTTTTCAAAGCTGAACATGCAGATCAGATAAATCACAATACTCCAAATAACTATCTAATGTCAAATTATGGTCAATTTTTTTTATTCATGAAGAAGATTATTTACTTATTCTAAATTTTTGTAGTTGTATGGACAAATAACAAATGAAACATGTTGTAGTTTGTAGCTAAGCTGTTGTGACGAGAGTTCCTATGACTTGAAGTCAAGAAGTTGTATATAGTGTATAGGAACTACTATCAAAAAAGGTTATATTTTTCTATTAAGTACATTCAATTGTTATTATATAATTTGGGCATTATATATTGAGTGATACCTAAGCTGTTGTGACGGGAGTTCCTGTGACTTGAAGTTAAGAAGTAGTATGTAGTGTATAGGAAATGGTATCAAAAAGCTTATATTTTTGTATTAAGTAAACCCAATTTTTATTATGTAATTTGGGTATTATGCATTGAGTTGTGATGGGGACCCGCTGCCACCGGAACCTGCTTCCAATTGTAGCGTTTATGTGAATAATAATAATAATAATACCTGGGCTGTCCACCGGGTATAACAAATTCGTTTTAGTTCTCGTAATTTGCTATTCCGGTACATATCTTTCTGTAATTTTATAAACCGGGAATGAATAGCTGACCCAGAAAAAATATATACAATTCTTCCAGTGTAGAGAAAAAGGAGTCTACGTGTTTTACTTTTTTGCAAATATGGACGATTACAAGGTTCAATCGGTGATTGAAACAGTAAACATATATTCAGTGAGGTACTTCATCCCTTATTACACAAGGTGCGGTGACACTTGGTTCACATAATTGGGATGGTTACTAACAACAATATATAGTTAGTAAACAAACTTTCATATTCATGTTGAAGTTTCACTAAATTATGGGTAAAAATAAAAAAATAAGAAATCGAACGGTACAGTAAGCTTTAATATATACGGCACGCTATAGGTATTAACTGCAGATACTGTTTAAACGAAAGTCTTGAAATACAATATTAACTGAAATTATGTAGATGATAAATATATTGGAGTTTCATTTGATGATAGTATGTCTAATATTTATTCTTGAGTTTAGTCCATTTTAAGTTAGTACACAAGTAAATCTGGAATAGATTATAATTTGTTGATTCTATGCTTTGCTTACGTTTTACACTTACTAAAACACTGTAGTCTAATTGTAAGTTGGTAGATATACTTTAATTCCATTTAATTTAGTAGTTTAGTAGTTAGCCTTTGCTGAACTAAAGCGGTGACAATTATGGGGATTTAGTAGACCACCCTCACTGTAAGGGCCGGTTTTTTAGTTGGAAAGAATCATTTAGGGATTTATTGGTGCGACTAACCCTCAAGACTTCGGTTAAAAGTGAACAAGGATGCATATGGAGTATACTCTTTCCTAAATGGTAGACCTCTGTTAGCCCATCGTCACCCCTGCCCCCCCCCCCCCTTTGGCTACGTCTCTGATCTCCTAGGTCGTCCTATATCTAGGCGCTTCGCGTCTCGATCCTTTAAATCAGCAGTTCTCAACCTTTTTCACTAATTTGCCCCTTGATGATTTTCAACATTGTCGTGTACCCCCCACCCCACCCCCTCTTCCTATTTGCATTTTATGACCAATGTTTTCTTATATAACAAATTACTATTATGGCATTTAATCCAATTTTATATTTTAACCACCTTTTCAAAAACCACTCTTGTAATTTATAAATGCGATTTATTAAATTATTTACCATATCCATCGGACTATAAGAGGCACCATGTATTTAAAAATTTAGGAAACGGAATCTCATTGTTTTTTTACGTTTACTTATATAAAAGCAAAAATGAAGCACTACAGAACAGCAATGCAGCACAAAATTTCAGTTGTTCTTACTCATCATAAAAAAACCAAAAAGTGTCATCACTGCTGCCACACTCAATAATATGCATGCAATTAGCAGTTGTGAGGTTATCACTTTGGAGAATTACAATGTTGAAGAAGTAACACTAAAACTTTGTCGGATAAATTTTGTCGAAATCAAGTCTTGCACGGGTGGTTCCAACGAGATTCACATCATCATCTGAAGATATTGTAAATTGCGCCGAGGCTGGTCATGCAATTTTTTAGTCTGATGGGGTAGATTTACCGGGGTTTTGGTGTTATTTCCTGAGCACTTGTTTTATGATATAACTTTCTCATTCTTCAAATAGCGCGCCATATTCACTGCCTTCAATTACCTTGCTCTAACACTGCGTTTCCTAAATTACTATTAAAACAAGGGGAATAACAATATTATCTACAATTTGTAAGGCTAAACAATCAACGCGCAGTTATGCATGAGACTTAAAAAGTTACTTACATCATTGTCAACTGCTTTGGCCGTTACTTCGTAGAAATCCATAATTCAAAAATAATATTTTACCTAGTTACATTGTTTTTGAATTACTTACGTTAGTGCGATTTTTGCACCTGTTTTCCAGACATAATCTCCTCGATGCGCGGTCGAATTTTGGTCACTGCAAGGATGAGATCGTGTTTGGAGATCGGACGATTGCGGTTTCGCGTCTTTATTGCTGCCAAAGTTGAGAATACTGCCTCAGCATTGGTCAATGCATGAGGATATTTAATTGAATTCCCCCCGTCAGATCGAATGTCAATTAAATAAATTGGCGATTTATGCCTCTCCCTTTCCTCGTATTCATCGCCCCACCTCTTGCCTACAATGTTGAAACTATGTATACTAAGAACGTCTTGTGTACTGATACTCACTCACTCTACACCCATTTTAAGCTTTTTTTTACTTTCCCATTCTCTTCCAAAACTTTTCTTCGGTCTGCATCGACGCATTGTTGGCACTGTCAGCACTCTTGTCACTCTGTACCCCCTGGAAGAAATTTTGTATCCCCAGAGGTACATGTATCTCCGGTTGAGAACCGCTGCTTTAAATGATAGCGCACTATTTTCTAACTCAACAGGTCGCAAACATTTAAATCAAGTACATACTCATAGACGCTGAAGTATTGGGAGCATAAGGAGAGGAAATCGACATCACATAAAATACTTTTATATGCAGAAATACCAATGAAGGTCAACAGAAAATAAATTGGGATTAAAATTGGGAGGTAACTTGATAAAAAAGAAGATTTACGGATTTTTAAAGCTTTCGGATCCCGAAACTCCGGATTTCCGACTCCAGTCTACATTGGAATATTCCAAATAGTTCATTTTTCCTGCTACAGGTGCTGATTGTTAGAAGTCCTTTAAATGGTGTTTTGCGGAAACCTTTCATTTAAAAGTACCCTAATATTCAATATCCAATAAAAACATGCATCTACTTATTCTAATGAAAAAAGTTCGATACCTCAATGAGAGATTAGCATGTAAATTAGCACGTTTTGTGTAGTATTTCAAAACCATTTGTGCTGTAAAGGACATTGAAAAGTGCCCGGCTATATGCATTAAAAACTTGCGGATAATTCATAAAAAAACCTTCGTCGAAGCGTAAGCGATCAAGGACACGGTTAAAATTTCTAGAACAATATGTGGGAAAGTATTATTAAGGGTAGGCTAAGCTTTCGAACTGCTCTATTCCGCCACCTACCATATCGTTCGTGTGGCCGGTGTAGAAAATTGGGTTTGAAAAAAGGGAAAGGGAAAGTACTACGAGAGGGAAGTTGTGAGAGGACGATGAAAATAGGCAAGTATTACTCATTAAAGGAGGAAGAGAGAGAGAGAGAGGGGGAGAGAGAGAGAGGGAGAATATTGGCCGTTTGTGCGCCACCCCAACTGCGTGCTTCTCGCGGAAACGAGAAAACACTAAACGGAGAGCAGGGTGTGAGAGGGAGTTGGGAAAGAGGGAGAGAGAAATGGAGGGAGGGAACGGGGTCGAATGAACGAGAGTCGTAATCGCCGGAGGGGTTATGTTCTTGAGTGGCGCCCCTCGCATCGAGTTCTCCGGTCCAAAATCCGAGAGGAGAAACGGTTATGGAAAGCAATGGGTGTAGAGAGAGAGAGTTGGAGATGGAATGAAATAAATAGGCAAACGGAGAGTGGCATAAAGGGAGGCAGAAATAGAGAAAAAAGAGCAAGGAACGGAAGTGATTATTAGAGAAAAATAAGGGAGAAAGTTAATGATATAGGAGAGAGAGAGAATAAAATGAAATGGGCGTGAATAGTGAGATGTGGGAAACCTTTCCGTCGGATAGAGAAGGGACAAAATGCGACTTGTTGCGATATTTCATATCACTCGTCATTGATATCGTGCGAGTTGGATGCGTTCGAGGTTTTAAAGGCCCGTGGCTCATACCCTCCCGTGGTATCTAATATTTCTGAGTTGCCTTCCAATGTGGCTTTACTCAACGTCGGGTATTAAATTACAGGCACCTCACCCGTGTTTCATAATGGTCAGTGTTAATAAAAGTTATATTCGCCGCTTTTTAGGAGGGACCCTATCCTCTTCACCTGTGGATGCCAATGCTCTCTTGTACTTATCCCAGACCGACACTTTGTTAATTGCGAGATCGCGGAGAACGTCATTCGTTTTATTTTCCAGGGCGAGTTTGTATTTGTTAGCCAAATCTTTGGCAAAGTCCCTAATCGTTGGTATCCCTAGCATTTCATGGACATCAACATTTCTGCCCCATGTCCTGCCTATTCGGCTTAAAATCTTTCTCTCCGCGATCTCGAGTATTTTCCAGGATTTCTGCATGAGAAAACCCGTCCACACCGGTGCAGCGTACATAAGTGTCGGTCTGATCATTGCCTTATATAGGTGTGTTTTTAATTCCCTGGACACGTCAGTTGATTTAAAAATTGGGAAGAGTCTGGCTCTCTTCCCTGCTGCTGTAAGGTTGACCCTTTTTACATGGACGTCAAACCGTAGTTTCTCGTCCATTGTTACGCCAAGGTATTTAATATGTCTAGCCCAGGGAATTTCAACACCTTCTATTGAGAGCTGTCTCGGCAAATCGGCATCCCTTTTTTGGAAGAGGATTGCTTGGGTCTTTTTGGGGTTTATCTCAATTCTCCATTTCTTGTAATACTTAGTGAGTTTTTCAATTTGCCTCAGGGCGTAACGGACGGCCATTTCCGGCTGGAAGCTTCTTGTAATTATTGCACAATCGTCCGCGTAGAGGGCAATGGTGGAGTTCCAATCCCCCTCATCCGTCGGAATGTCACCCGTGTAAATAGAAAATAGTAATGGCCCTAGGACACTCCCTTGTGGAACACCAGCTGCTATCCTCCTTGTCGAGCTTTCGGCACCATTCCATTTTACAGTGAATGGCCTGTCGTTGATATAAGACTTTATAAATTTCACCTGCCAAGAGGGAAATTTAGCTATAAAAAGTTTTTGCAGTAGGCCTAAGTGCCATACTTTGTCGAAAGCTTTGCTTATATCAAAAGCTACTCCAACAGATACATTCTTCCTGTTGAAGGCGTCCGTGATAAAATCTACCACCCTCTGCAGCTGATGTGTTGTGGAGTGTCCTGCCTTAAATCCGAACTGCATTTGGGGGATCACACCATGCCCTTCCGCGTGTGTCAGTATATGCGGGTAGATAATTTTTTCGCATACTTTCCCAAGGCAGGAAAGGAGGGATATCGGTCTGAAGTCAGTGGCTTTTAAGACCTTCCTTCCTACCTTGGGTATGCATATGACATTTGCATGCTTCCAGCCGGCAGGGTAATGTCCTATCCTCACCACTGCATTGAGAATCGAGATAAGGTATTCTCCTGCAGAGATTGGCAGTCGCTTTATTAGTTCGTAGGGGATGTTGTCTTTGCCTGTCGCCTTCCCCTTTGGTAGGCGTGCTATAACTTCTGCCAATTCTCTGATGGAGAACACCGGAGTGGCTTGATCCTCGATGTGCTGTACCCTTAGCATGGACTCTATCTCCTCCATCTTTATGTCTGGGGTGTATTCTGTTGCGTCATTGGGCGTGAAAACCTGTTCTAAATGAGACGCAAGGAATTCGGCTTTGTCAACAGACGTGGTAAGTTTGCCTCTTGGGCTCTCCACCAGAGGGTCGCTCCTGGCAGAATCCATTAGGGAACGCGTATACTTCCATATGGAGTTGTCGCTTATATTGAGGTCTGCTAGTCTAATGGACCATTGGTACCTCCTCAGGCGCCTCAGTTGATCCCTGATTTCTCTGTTTAATCCCCGGAGATCCCTCTTTTGGTCGGCAGTACCGTAATGGTTAAACTGCCGCCTCACCCAGTTTCTTTTGCTTATAAGATTTTTGATTTCGTCAGGGATCTCCAGGTTTTCTTTTGATTTCCTTGCTCTACGCGGAATAGCTTTTTCCGCTGCGTTATTGATTGCGTTCCCCAACAATTCTGCCGCTTCATCAATTCCCTCCCTGGTGGATATCGTGGGCACATCGCTTGGTAGTGACTCCGTAATTATTTTCCTAAAATTAGCCCAATCCGCAAGTCCATAGCACATGCGGTGGTTGTCCTGTTGATAAAACAAAACTTGTGTTCCGATCCTCAGAACTACCGGGTAATGGTCGCTCGTTAGCTCTGGGATCGTTTTAGATATTGTCCGTTGATCAAAATTCTTGACCAGTGCAAAGTCAAGGACACTTCCTGTGTTCCTTGGTCCTGGTCGCGTCGTTGTTCTCGGAGCCACTACCCTAAATTGATTATCTCGTGCCCATGTCTTTAAAAGATTACCACGCCTGCTCTCTTTACTGCAGTTCCACGCCCAATGCGTTGCATTAAAGTCACCCGCTATTATTACTCCATTGTCCATGCTAAGGAGCCCGTTTAGGTCTTGCATGCGCAATTCTTTCCCTGGTGGGATATAGGTGCTTATGATGGTGAGGGTTCCCATAGTTGTATCCGCTCTGACCCCTACTGCTTCTATCGGGCCAGAGCTTCTGTCGTCTATTTTTGCGCATGCAATACCTTCACGGGCGAGGATAGCCACTCCACCCCCTCGAGTATTATTATCTCGGTCCCTCCTAAATATCTCATAACCAGGAACAGCCCAATCCTCATTCGGTTGAAGGTGCGTCTCCTGTATTAAAATAATCTTTACTGAATGTTTCCTCAGGAACTCAATGAGCTCCGGCGTCTTATTTCTTACAGCCCCGTTTGCATTCCAGTGGGCCATGATGATCGCAGTCGCTTGATTGACCCTAGCGTCCATTGCCGTTTTGAGCGGTTATGGCGGCTACTAGGGTCTGAATTAACGTCATCATGGCCGTCATTTGCTGCTGGATAGTTGCCGTAAATTGGGCCATAGTCGCGACTAGTGTTTTCATATCTGGGTCGCTTTTAAAATTTTTCTCTTCCCTATTGGGCTGCTCCTTGGTTTTTTTCTCTTCTAGCGGCGGAAATTCTTTTTCCTCGATCCCTTTGCCAGGTTTACCTGGGAGAGTCCAGACTGATGGCGGTGGGGGGGGGACCTGGATGGTTCTGTGCGTTTTGTCGTTTTTCTTTTCTTTGGATTTGAGCGCCTCTTCGTGTTTCAAATAGACTGGACACCTACGAGAAAAAGATACGTGCTCCCCTCCGCAATTACAGCATTTGGCCTTGGTTTGAGTTTTGTCTTTAGGGCAGTCTCTCCCTTCGTGGGCCCCAGCGCACTTATAGCATCGAGGAGATGCGGTGCAGTTCTGGGACCCGTGTCCATACCTATTGCATCGAAAGCACATCTGCGGCCTCTGGTATTTATAAGGTTCTAGATGTACCCTGTGACTGCATATTTTTTTAACTTCTGCCATAGCCGTAATTTTAAAATTTTCGTTTTTCTCTATCGTCGCGACGTATAAGTCTTTTCTCGTAGGTGCCAGTTCGCGTACTGCCACGCACGGTATACCTAGTTCTGATAACTCATCTCTGATAAAACCCAGGTCCATCCCCTCATCCAGCCCTTTGATAAGGTACCTGACAGTAGTATTTGTCTTTCCTGCCCAGGTATGCATCTGGGCGCCAGCCTCTATTAGGTATTGTTTAATACAATCGTACTCCTTCTTAGTGGTCAGTTGAAGTCTTGACCCGTCCTTCGTCTTTATAATGGTAAAATCATTATTGCCGATCTTTTGTCTGATTGACTTAACAAAAGCGGTATAATTCATTATGTCATATACAACAATGGCCGGCGGCCTCTTTTCCTTGGGACTTGGTCTGGGGGTATCTCCCGGTACGTCTATGAGTGGGTCGTACCTATTATTGGTATTGGTCGTAGAAGTAAAAGTATGCGGTTCGTATCGTCGCCGTCTTTTCTTTGCCCTCTCCACGGTTGTGAAGATGGCCGCGTCATCGATATGAAAATCTCCGGCCGGGTCAAGCCCTACTTCATCCTGACCATCCTTGTTACCTTTGGCTGGCGCTATATCGTCCTTTCTTTTCGTCTGGTCTCCCTTGTTATTTTCCCTATGAAATAAGACGCTCCTAATTGCAGAAGGGATCGGGATCCTATCCCCTACATGGGTTGAGGTGCCTTCTTCGCTCCGTGGAGCTGCTTCCCTATTAGGGGGCGGTGAGCGGATCATTCTGTGGGGGAGAGTTAGGCCTGTCGCCTGTCGAGATAGTAAAAGGGCGAGCGGGTAAGAAGGTGGGGCAAGTTAGCCACCCCCCGCAGAAGGAGTGGGCCCGACCGTGCAATGGTAGCCCCGGGGTTAACCCGCTCGCGTCAAGGCGTGCTGCCAACTCCCTGGTGGCACCTGGTCGAGTCCCGGAAGGCTCTGGGGAGTCCCGCAGCGACTTACGTACTTCCCCCCGAAAGGGGGTTTTCCCGCACCAGGCAGACGAACTCCCACAGAGTGTTAGTTTTGTCCTGTCCTATCAATCAAAATAGGAAAAGGTCGAACGGGTGAGAAGGTGGGACAAGTTAGCCACCCCCCGCGGAAGAAGTGGGGCCGACCGTGCAATGGCAGCCACTCGGGATTGGCCCGCTCGCGTCAAGGCGTGCTACCAACACCCTGGTGGTACCTGGTCGAGTCCCGGAAAGCCCTAGGGAGTCCCGCAGCGACTTACGTACTTCCCCCTCGAGAGGGGTTTTCCCGCACCAGGCAGACGGACTCCCGCGTTAGTAACTAAAATGAGAGAAATTTTTAAAAAGAATGATCCGCAATGTGGAGAGTATGAGCCGTGATTTAACTATCGGTTGTCGGTCAACCAATCCGGAGTCAGAGACCTGTTTTAGATAGGCTAGGCTCGCTAGTCATCTGCACCAGAGTCAGAGAATCCGTCGAATCAGTCGAATCAGTGAATCGTCCATCAACGTCGCTAACATTTTTCACTCGCCTTCTTGAAATTATTCATTTTTTTAAAACTTCTCTTGACACCGAAATTTAAAACGCAGATTTGGTTGTGATCACTTCGTTACAAAGATCGTAGAAACCGTTTTCAATATGCCATGCGTCCTGAAAGAAACGTGAGATAAACTTTCACGAACAAAATTAAAATGAATATTATTTTAAAATAATATCGGAACCGTTTAAAATGATAGATACAATTGAACAAGAATGGAAAGGTAGACTCCATGTCGAAGTACACCGAGTTTCCAAAGGCGTTCTTTACTATTTATGTTATCATGTTAAAAATAAGGTAAATATTAATGGCTTAGTCTAATGTCTAAGCACTGAAAAACAATGTATCAGAAGCGATGTCAAAGAAATATTGAATTTTTGATTTACCGATTTCTTTTATAATCAGTAGTAATTAATAAAACAATCGAAAATAATTTAAAACATTCCTCAATTGAAATGAACAGTAGTAATATTTACGTTCACGTTCATTTCTTGGTCGTGAATTATTCATTTCTTTTCTTTTACAAAAGCTATGTGTATACGAAACGTAAGGAAAATAAACGCATTTAAGGTCATTTCTAGGTCGTGGATAACTCATTTACTTACATTTACTATGCGCTGTAGGCGCACGAAAAGAAATTAAACGTGTGTATTGTAGATTTTGTTTACTGCAGTTGCTACGAAGATTGTGGAACAAACGTATTCTATTTAACTAGTACTACACATTTTGTATCAAGACTTTTTTGATATATGTAATATTTTACAAGATATGACTGAAAGTTCATATTTAGTCATCAGTAAAGTGGCACTTCTGATCAGGCTATGTGTGCCATTTATATTATTTTCTTATTTTCTCTGTCCTAAAGTCTTAAATACCAACTTTCATGAACATCTGCTCAGTAGTAACACTTAATTTAATACAGGTTTCTGTCTCTTTATGATGGGGTTGCGTTCCAGGAAAGTGACGCATAAAGCGAATTTGCATAAACGGAACCCATATTTATATGTAAAAGATAGGAATACGTTCCACAAGCGATCCTAACTCCCCTCCAAGACACTCTTCCTTTGTTCCATAACGACTTCTTATGCCATAAATACATACTTGAAGCAATTAACATTAAGTTATGCTCGCCAATAAAAGGAAGCAGACGCGCTGTTGTGAGTGACATAATAGTAGAGGTTTAATGTGCTGGAGGGTTGTCTTGGCCCAACGCAAGTTCCGTGGGCAAGGAGGCAAAAATTCTCAAGTGTGCTCAAACAGTATCGCACGAAATCTCTGTCTCATCTCCACTCTACAATATCCTCTCCATTCTCATCTCTTTTACTGTAGTACTAATACGCACAGCATTAGAGACAATGAGAGACTGAATGGTCGCCTTGTGGTGTAGCGGAGAACTTTCTTTCATTTGTATTGCACTGGCCGCGTAACCGCATAAGAGCGAATCAAAGACGCATAAAAAGAAATTCCGGTAGCAATAAGTTTGTCGCGTAATAGCAAATTCGCATAAAGCGAACCCGTATAAAGAGAGGGAAACTTGTAAGTTGAAAGTTAACCACAAGAAGAGCTCGATAATTATCTAGTGATTCCATAAAAGATGACGAATAACGAGGTAATTTTCTTTTAACCAACAACAATTGTATTCAACACATTCATCCCTATAAGAATGAAACACATCCTTATGTAATGGGAAAGTTGTAATATTCAATTAAATGATAAATCAAAATAAGCTTTCTTTTGTTTAGTTTAGAGTTGAAATAACGACTTAGGAGTACTACCCATCAACGTTAATGAATGAGGACTCAATTAGCAGAAACGTTCGATTCGATATTAATCGATGCCTCGATGTACCAATTAAGGAGAAAAATCACCAAAGAAGAACGCGGATGTATTCGCATTAAAGTATGACTGTACAATAGGTTCGTCAACAGGCACATGCGGAGAATTGATCATATATGTAGCGTATTGACGCTTTTATAAGATATTTTTTCCACCATTCTTGAAACTATTCAAAATTCGAGTTTTGGTGCGTGTGGAAATTTTTTCTCATAATAAAAAATATGTAGTACAATATTAACCATATTTTGAATTTACCACGTACGTTGGAGGCATGTAGAATGGAAAAATATTTATATTGTCCCATTTCAAAACTTTCATAATTTGCTGTGCTTTACCGCGTGCAGTACCAGTTTGATTTATGTTAGTTTTTAACATCAAATAAACTCAAAAGATATCAAATCCTATTTTTAACATCGCATATATATATATATATATATATTAACTAAAGGAAAAGAAAAGGTAGTGATGAGGGTGGCAACAAGGTGTTGAGGGAAGCCCAGCGGACACTCACCAAGTTGAGGACCAAGCTGGCAGGCTGCTGGGGGCGTCGAAGAGACACGTAAAACACACGAACACAAAAACACACGCAAGCTTATCGGGCCTATGCCCTTCTTCAGCGAAAGAGTAACGTAAAGTGACACACTGGGCGGGGAATGACAGGGTGATGTGGGAAGGTTGATGATTGGAGGAGGTGGGGAGTAGGAGGGGTGGATAGCCAATAAAGAGGGAGTGTGATGAGGTAGAGTGCGAATAGTTACAAAGTAACAAGGAGACATTGTAAGGGGGTTAATAGGGTTAGCGGAGGTTGAGGCCAGGCGGAGAGAAAGAGTCGAGAAGATGGATATGTGCTAGTTCCCAGTGTCGGAGAAGGGGGGCAGGAGTGTCATAGGGTAAAGCGCGAATAATCCTAACATTGTAGCAACTATTGAAGGGGACATTGTGGGTATTAGCATGTAATGCAACTGGGAGGGGGCGTCTGAGAGAAACGCTATTCCGGTGACCGTTCATTCGGATGTTTAACGGATTGCTGGTGAGGCCTACGTAAAACGCGGGACAAAGGGTGCAGGTAAGGAGGTAAATGACGTTACGGGTGGTGCAGTTGCTTCTGGAGGTGATGGGGTAGGTGATGTTGGTGGAGGGACTCGAGAAAGAAGATGATGGTAGGTGGATAGAGCAAGTGAGGCAGCGAGGTTTTCCGCAGGGGTGGGAACCTATTGCAAGAAGCGTGGTAGAAGTGGGAAGTTCCTTCCTCCACAAGATATTTCCCAAATTTAGGGGCCGGCGGAAGGAGAGGAGCGGAGGATTGGCAAAAAGGTTGATAAAGAGGGACTGATGGGAGGAAGAGGTAAGAATTGGGTGGGCAGCATGAAGGATTGTTTTGAGAGCTTCGTGGATACCAGGATGGAAAAGTGTCGTAAGAGTGAGTGGAGGGGTAGATGCAGGAATAGTGGGTGTGTGAGGATGAGATCCAATGTGGGTAGGCGTCATCGCCCTATGGATCTATATATATATATATATATATATATATATATATATATATATATATATATATATATATATATATATATATCATTATATATAGACGTTTCTTACAGAGGAGGAGGAGGATATAACATAATAGTAGTTGGTGCTTGCTTTCTGCAAGCATATCATCTCATCATAAAAAAAATCATTTATTTTTCATATTTCATCATTACAAATATTTTTTTATTCTAAATATTTCACCTCCGGAGCTATTTTCGTTTTTCCCTTATGTAAAAATAATAGATTAAAACAATCCCAAAACTTTGCAATTTTAAGAATTTTATACTTTCTCCATTATGGGGTACTAATGCTACGTATTTCTGCCAAATTTTAAAGTTGTAGTACTTCTAGAAGTGAAATAATATTTTTTCAATTGTTAAAAATTTAAACATTTTTAACGGCCGCCGCAATATGTTTATGGAGAGATTCAAATGTTTATTTGTGCATATGCACTACTCTGTACATAACTTGAAAATTTCAGCTTCCTAGCTCTTCCCGTAATGTCTAAACATTTATTAGTTTGTTTAAACTTGATGAATTTTTAACTACCAAACAAAGTAAAATATCAAAATTTGTATAATCACTATTTCGTTTTTTTACAATTCCTATCACTAAAAACAATTTCAGCTCCGTAGAACCATTGGAAATACATAAACCTTGAAAATTTGTTTAAACATTTTCGAATTTTTAGCAGCCACATTGTTGCACTTTTTGAAAATTTTCGTTTTTTCTAGTCGGTTTTGCCCAAAATCCTACCTAAGAAAAAAATTCGAATCTCCAGCTCATCTGGAAGTGCCTAAACATTAGTATCCTCCTCATCCTCCTCCTCCTCTGTACGAAACGTCTATATATAATGATAGGAGCTGAAATTTTTTTTAGAGGTAGGATTTAAAAAAAAACGAAATAGGGATTATAGAAAATTTGATATTTTAATTTGTTTGGCAGTTAAAAATTCTTAAATTTTAAACAAATAGGTAGATGCTTAGACACTACGCCGCAAGTTAGGGAGCTGAAAATTTTAAATTACTTAGATTTTAGCCTATGTAAACGAATAAACATTTCAATTTATCTATAAAATTGTTATTTTGGCCGTTATAAATTATTTAAAATTTAACAATTAGATAAATCTACTTCAAATCTAATTGTACTATAAATTTTAAATTGGCAGAAATGTGTGGCATTATTAACTCAATGTGGGAAAAGTATAATATTTCGAAAATTGCAAAAATTAGTGAGTGTTTACTCCATTATTGTTCCATAATGAAAAAACAAAAACCCGTCGAGAGGAGAAATCATTAGATTTAAAGAAATATTTCTCATGAAATATATTTCTGAAAAATTAATGTTTTTTTAAATGCTTGCAGTATGCAAGCACCTTCTACTAGTCATTATATATAGACGTTTCTTACAGAGGAGGATATAACATACATATAGCAGGATACTAATGTTTAGGCACTTCCAGATGTGCTGAAGATTCGAAATTTTTTTTCTTAGGTAGGATTTTGTGCGAAACCGACAAGAAAAAACGGAAATCTTGAAAAAGTGCAACAATGCGCCCGCTAAAAATTCGGAATTGTTTTACAAATATTCAAAGTTTATGTATTTTCGATTGTGCTACGGAGCTGAAATTTTTTTACAAGTAGAATTTGTAAGAAAACGAAATAGGGATTATACAAATTTTGATATTTTAATTTGTTTGGCAGTTAAAAATTCTTAAAATTTAAACAAATAGATAACTGTTTAGACATTAAGAGATGAGCTAGGAAGCTGAAATTTTCAAGTTATGTACAGAGTAGTGCATTTGCACAAATAAACATATGCACATTGTTGCACTTTTTGAAGATTTTCGTTTTTTCTAGTCGGTTTTGCACAAAATCCTACCTAAGAAAATGTTTCGAATTTCCAGCCCATCTGGAAATGCCTAAACATTAGTATCCTATTGTTATATGTATGTTTTATGTTATATCGTCCTCTGTAAGAAATGTCTATATATGATGATATAATTATTGTATCATGTGGCGAATATGGTAATCTGATAGCCACAAGTGTGGCGAGCATCGAAATCACTCCTCGCACGAGAGAGATTTCTTGTTTATAATGACACGGATCTAAACGGAATGGAAGGACAAATGTGGTAGCAGAGTTTGTAAAGAGGTATAACGAAAGGAAGAGAGGAATCACGTTATCGACTGGGAGAGAGAGGGGGGAAGAAAGAGAATAGGGTTGGAAAGAGGTGCGGGATCGAAAGGGAATTCTTAATATAAGAGAGCGGGAGTGAGTCAGTCGGTGATAGAGTTGGAGAGAGAGAGGGCGTTGGCGTAAAAGAAAACTGTCGGTGGGCGAAGGAATGGGTTCAAGGGTGTTGGGAAGGGAAAGAGCGCGAGAGAGGGGCGGATGGGACATGGGCGGGGGAGAGGGAGGGAGGGGCTTCAATGGGTTCGGCTCGAAATTGGTCGAGGTATTAATGAGCGGAGAGCAGAGGCGTGGATGGAAACCAAATTCGGTGTGTTGTGCGGAGGGAATTTTATTAATTTGGGCGCCGATAAAATTGAGGTTCGTTTTTCATTTTGTCGCTCGTCTGGGTTTAATAATCTCTTCAGACGATTGAAAATGCTGCGCCAGTTGCTGTTTCATAAAAATGGATGAAAATTCTCGGAACAAACATATTTAAAAAACGTCAAATAATAGCGAATGCCGCCGCGGAAAATGGGTATATCGACCTATGTCTGTATGAAAAAAATTTCAACTCGCCAAGTTTATTGGCAAAAAAAGGCTAATAATAAAATGCGAAACTTTGTCTCGTTGGTTTGATAAAAATTCTCTAACTTCAATCCGCGACATTAAATGTAACTGAACAATTTGCTATAGAACTCAGAGAAAACTTCATCAAAATCAGCGGCAGCGTTAAAAGTGGCATACAAAGCCGTGCAGAATATTATCATTATTCGCGTGTACTCTGTAATGAAACTCCGCATAACGGATTCGCAGTAAAATTTTCGCTTTTTGTATAGAATCTCCGCGTAAAAACATATTGCTCGAGGAGTTCTTTCCGCAAAAAATAATAATTTTCCACTACTATTATACGACGTCACGAGCTTCCGGGTGAGGGCAAAGTTTTTCGTTTGGAACAAAAACCCCGAAAACAAAACGAAATCGTAGAGCGAGGCGAGTCGAAGGATTCAGGTTACGCGAAAGCTTTATTGAAACCTCTCCCTCTCCTACTGTTTGTTTTTTTAAAGCTTTTGACGGGATACAACTCTCGTAAATTTTAAGCGCGTTCCCGAATTGAGTTCGGATGCGAACTTGGAGCCGCATGCGAAAAGTTGAAAACAATGGCCATTGCGATGTTTGTTGGAACCACTCAATTCACACTGCTATTCAGCTTTCATTCTTCGCTCTTTTATGGGTTATGTTTCAAAACGGGAATGGATGGAAGCGTTCACAAGAAGGTGTAAGCGTGCGAAATGCGAAATAATTAAGGGAACCAGGTTCTCGGAAGATAAATGACTACTGTGTAATTAAGCGAAAGGTTTGCATGAGTGCTCTTTGACTCGATTAAGGAAAACGCAAAAGAGTGCCGCATGAATGCTTAAAATGAAACAAAGCAGCAATTGTGTGTTTTATATAGAGATCATGAGTAAAACATTGCGTAAAAGTCATGAGGACAGCAGTAATAAAAACACGAGGAGACGAATGCGTATATTAAAGACGACCTGTATGATAGGCTTAAATTAATTAAAAATTAAATATGAAAATTTTTGAAACAAAAATAACCACTTTTAATAGAGAATTTGGGATTCGAGAGAATTAATTATTTTTTAACCCTCTGGGGTAATTTTTGATGACTGGATGAATGCGTTATATTTATTATTGACTGTAAATTTAATTAAATGCCTCAATTTATTGCAAAAATGTATAATGTTGTCATTAAAAGTAACTTAAACTCACGCAATCGAGGAATTTCATTGACCGTTGAGAGGAAAGGTTTGCAATAGTTTGGAAAAAAAATTAATCTTTACCGAAAATAATCAAATTGACGATAAATTGCAAAGTCTATCAATACACATCTTGTAATTAATGTCATTCTCCCGATTGTCTTTTATAAACTTCATAATAAGTATTTGGGTTAGAGTCTGAGCTGCATCGTTAAATCACATATATGTGTTGCTTGCTACAGCCGTGCCTAATGGCGAAATCGGATGGGTTGCTTCATTCATTCTTCAAGTTTTGTGCTGGTTATAAACAATTGAAAATTCTATTGTTGCCTGAAAACTACGGGCTCAACAAAATGCCTGCTGGCCGTGAGTTTCATAGCTCAGTCCTGCGGAAAACTCATTTCATTTGTCCCTATGTTTTGACTCCTTTTATTAATTTTCCATAGAGAGCGTAATTAAATTGAATTGTCGTGGTAATATCGAAATACGACACATAATGAAGCTCTTTTTCGTGTATTATACTTATGTTAGACAATAACGTCTGGATTACCAGGTTATAAATAATTAAATTAAAAGAATATATGATAATAAGACGAAGATTATAGAGAGAATTTTTTGAGCGGAAATGCTTCGTGTTCTGTAATAGAAATGAAATACTGTATAAGGCAAAACCGCTCAAGTAAATCTTTGCTTATTGGAAATTACAATGTCTTTCATTACTATCGTGGATTCTTTCCACAAAGTGGATTTTCTTCGTGTTCTAATAAAATATTTTCGAGGTCATATAAAATTTCATGGATTTAATTACTCTAACACAAATTATTAAATGAAGATAACTGGACAACCATTATTGCGAGACATGAATGTTAACAAAATAGAGGAAGTTAATAACCGGGATATTCCTTAACTTAGGTAAAACCACCGAACTGGGATCTCTCAATTAACGATTTTATCTGCGCTTGATTTATTTTTTTAGCACTATTCAGGTACGAACTCACTCCGAAATTAAGACGTATATTTCGGAGATAGAAATATCCCGATCTCGATAAACAAAAACATAAAGTATGATTCCAAAAAACATTTCGGTTCATTATTGGGCACTAAACGAAAGAGTTGCACTTTGACATAAGTAAAACATCCGCTCGATATTCTGGAAAGAAAAAAATCGCTCCAAGCCGAAATCCTCTTAAGGGCTCTTCACTCTCTCTCTCGATTCCTGCGAATCCCTGGGTGGTGTTTTTTCTCGAGTAGGAAGTGATTGATAAAAATGAAGTGAAGGACAGAGAGTGAAATGGATGTAAAAGTAGAAAAGACATGAAGATATAACAAGAGAAAGGGAGAAAGAGTGATATTAAAAAGTGCGAGGAGGAGGGAGTCATCTGAGGCAAGGAGGGAATGGAGAGAGGGAAGGAGGAGAGAATCGTGGGTTAGTGCGAGGCGCAAACAAAGCAGACGTCGACGGCAGGTTGAGAGCCCTAAAATAAATGAATGGAAAGGACCCAAAAATGGACGAGCAAAAATGTAATACGGCGGCGGAGAGGGAGAAATGCGATTGAAGGCTGTCTGTCACCATTCTCGGTCCGGGATATGTGAAATGGAACGCTTAAAAAAGGTTGGTCGCCGTCAGACCGGATCGAAGAACCGTTTGCGGTCTTTATTTTTTAAATAGAGAAAGTGAGACGAAAGGAGAGAGAGAGAGAAAGAAAGAAAGAAAGAAATAGGAGGGAGGGAATGGGTGAGACAAGCAGAGCGTAAGGGAATGAATAGGTAGTTTTGGAAGATGTTTTTATATCTTGAAAATTCTCCGTGTGAAAAAGCAGCGTTAAATCGTTCGACCATTGCTCTACTGTTATAGTCCATTTTACCAATGGTTTGCTGGTATGCCTTTAAAAATGTCAATCAATGTTATTACAACAGTATTAAATTACTTCCAGATTTGAAAAGCTAAAGGTATTATTATAATGCTAAAGTGTTACTTTTTGTCTATAAATAATTAAAACGAGACGCCGTATTAAAGAAAACACATCCTAACTCGCAGGTTGACTGATACCGAAAATAAAGAAATGGTAAGAAATGAACAAAATGTTAAATCAAATTATTCCCAATCAGTAACATATCGTGTGTGTAAAACCCATGAGGGGAAAGAACGAATAAAAACTTGGTAAAATATATGTAACTATGGAAGAGGTAGGCTTGCGTGTAAAATACAACTGCGAAGCTAGATATAGAATGAGAAGCAGATAAATAACAAATAAAACTTATCGCGGCCCTAAGCTTTTTTCGAGAAAACAGAACACCATTGTTTCCAATATTCTACAGGCATCGATCTTTTTCATTTTATTTTAACATAACGAAAAGAGTTAAGCGATATCGCGATTCGAAATCAAGCCAAATACATCAATTTAAAAAAGAAAATATCAATACGGAAAAACAAAAAATAAAGCACTGAGAAAAAAAGAAACCTTTTACGATTCGATCGACAGAAAATGAACAACAAAAATGTAAAAAAAAACTACTTTTAAAAATGCACGCAATGGTGCTAGAGACCTCGAATTTGAAAACTAATTCATTCGTATGATCTCCACACAATTTATATATAAATATTGTTAAATTCATTATTTTACCTAACTAGCTTGATTGAATGATGGTTATCACATTTCATTGCAGTGAATAAATGGCTTCATGGTAGCAATAAAAATACTTAAGCGTTAAATCAAAATAGCAACGTCAATAAACATTGCCAAAATTAATCAAATCTTACAAAATAAATGCGAATGTTATCCTTAGTAACGAGTTTTCGGTGCTTGCATAATGCAAGCGCTTAAAAAAATCACGGTATACCAAGATCTAAACTCATAAATAAATCAACCCGATCTCCAGAGCAACAGCACTTCACCACCTGGAGCCCATATGTATTAGATAATAAATTCCATGAGTTTTGGCAGAATATTTATAATCTTCCGCGAAATTAAGGCAACTATCCGTGATTTCCAAATTCTCTGGCAATCGTCTCGTGTCCAAGTTTTCGTATTTTACGTTTCATGACTCAGATCGCCTTGCATGAGCGATGAGAATAATCATGATTAAGGCAATACCCTATAGACTAAAATATGGAAAAATTAGGTTATTTTGTGTTAAGATTATGGCATCATCATCCGCCCCTTTAAAAAATCGCGAAATAGGTATGATACCATTATATTTTACAATTAAAAAGAATTATAATTTCTCGAAAAACTACGAAACACAACATTAAAATACTTAACACATTTTACTAAATTTTGTGATCTCATCATAAGTTTAAATTGTAGTTTAAAATCAATGGCATAATAATATAGTCCTAAAAATAAATGGAATATTTTATGTGTTAGGATTAAGACGTCACCATATGATTACCTCGTTGGTTGACATTAACGATATCGTGTAATACATTCCATTAATTCCTATTATAAGCATTAAATCAATGCTCCTGAAATATGGTAAATCAATTCCCATTGAAAGGCATTGGAGTTGTTGCTATGATAGTTAATATTTTTTATTTTTCAAAACAAAAAATTTCATAATTTTATTATTAAAACCGAATTTTTACGCAAATTCAACATTAATTTGAATTTTATCTCCATTCTTTCATTCAAAGTATGGTGCATTCCCCGAATTTGTATCTTAATTGTAAATAATTTAAAAAAGTAATTTTATATAGACCTGCACAGTTTTCAATGCTTTTCTTATGGGTGTTTAAGAATATGACTTGGGAGTCAAAAAAAACCCCGTAAATATAACTTTTCTGGAATTTAGGATTTTTTCCAGAGGATGTAACCAATGACCTATATTCATGCCAAATTTCAGCTCTGTAGAACTTCTAATAGTACCTTGGGTTTTACATGATATATCTTATATTATATATATATATATATATATATATATATATATATATATATATATATATATATATGTATGTGTGTGTGTGTGTGCGCGCGTGTTAGAAGCAGCTATCTATATATGTTAATAGCGTAAAAAATGAGTTTTTTAAAGCGAAGGTAACAGCCACCTTAATGTGGGATGCATCAAATTAAACGTCTCGACCTGCAGATTTGCTGGAAAATTATAAAATTGAATTCGGTCATACTGTTGGCGAGATAGTGTGGTTGTTTGTCACCGGCTAAGCTCTGCTCGACGTAGTTGTAGTGGTTGATGTTAAGGTGGCGCTGCTAGCAGACATTAGTCGATGTAGAAAATAACAGGTGATGTTAAGGTGGCGCTCCTAGCGAACATTAGTAGAAGGAAATAAACCTTGCAGTCGCCTAGCTGTGACAGAAGGCCAACTACCAAGACAATATTTAATATAACCAACCAGTCGATTTATCGACGGGCAACTACTAGTTTGTAAGTTGATGTTTTGCAACGTTCAGTCAAGTTATTTGCATAATTTGCCAGACCGTTTGCTTTGGAAAACTAAACACATTACAAAAATACCCTTTAAAAACAAAAATCTTATTGGCTGTTATGTAAACAAAGCAAGCACGAAATTGTGTACAGCAACTGAAAACTGTTTTTCAATGAATATTCCCCATATACGTATGCTACAGTTAAACAGAAATAATATTTTGCGTCCAATAAGGAGGAAAGAGAGACGGGAAGAGAGATGGATAGGGAGATAGAGGTAAATAGAGGAGGAGTGTAAGTGCTTCTACGTGCATAAAAAGAATAAGGGACTTTTTAAGAATGAACATCCTGCAAGAGATCAGTATGAAAAGTAGAAAAAAAAGAGGGAGAGAAAGAGTTAAAGGGTTATATGTGGGTTGAGTGCGGAGAAGGAAAGACGTAAAAAAACAGCCGGGAAAACAAGTCGTAAGGTTTTGGAAAGATCCTGTAGGCGTTTGAGCGGGAGAATTCAGGGCGTAAGATGGGGAAGAAAGGAGGATGAAAGAGAATCTCCGTTGTAGGTAGGAGGGGGCGTTGGGGCGGCATGGGGAAAGGAGATAGGAGAGCTAAGGAGGGTAGCATATGTAAGGGAGTATAATAGTATGAGTATAGGGAGGAGAGGGAAATGAGAAAAGAGGCTAAAGTGAGGCAGACGGAATGGTGGAAGGAGGTAGATGTATGGATGAATGGAAGAGAGGGAGGTAGATCTGTGGAGTAGTTTCATGCAGGACGGCATTGGATGGATGAAGGATCGTGGGATGGTAGACGGATGGATCCTCGGTGGCCTGATGCCGAGAGCTGAAGTGGCCCTTCCCATCCTCCTCCGTCTCCTTTGTAGTCCTCCCCTGCTAACAACCCCACTCCCTCGGTCCTCAAAAAATACAACGGTGCAGCTACACCCCCGTGTTCGCATGTTGCTTCCGACCAAACTGAGGCGATTTTCCTTTCAGGCGACTCATTATTTTTCTTTCTTGAGCATCTCCGAGCGGATGATGAGAAATGAAAAATCACTTTTAAATGAGAAAATTATCCCAAGTGTGTTGAAAAACGATGAAAATGAACACGCAGTTTTTTTTCGTATTCCAAGTCTTATTTATTGGCATTGAATCATTCTATGCTTTTAAGAGGAACCATTAATGATGGCCTTACATTCCTGAAGATTTGTAGTGTTTGTCCGTACCTTATGATTTCTCATCTCAGCTACTTATTTCATGTTATACTGATTACTTATGCCTTTGATAAAATTATCACTGGCAAAGACGGATATAGTTTTAATTAATTTTATTTTGTACTAAATACGTGATTTTTAAGCGAACTTTGTCGTCCAGTTTTAGTTGAGACGGAGACAGATATGAAACTAGCCATTATTTATTTAAGAAATGTATATTTTCATTTTTCCACAGTTTATTCTAGCATAATTCTGAAATTGTACTGAGATATTTCAACTTATGGTTTGTCTAAACTAACTGTTTATTTTCAACTTCATAATGTATGAGAACAAAACTTTCAGATGGTACTTATTTAAAAATCCTATGGTAAAGCAATATTCAACGAACTTAGTAGTCTATCTAAGTACATTTAACTTACCCTCGTAATGTTCTAATCACGAGGTACCTTTCTTTTCGATATCTATGATTGTGTGTCATAATTAAGCAGGTATATTCTTGAGTTTAAATTTGTCACATATTCTTTTTCATATTTGTTAAAATAAGATTCCTACACATTTCTTAATTTTGAGGACGTGACTTAGTAATTAAATTAACGTGCAAGGAATCTTTTCGACGAGCTTCCGGTGGACTTTTAAAGGTAAAGAAGAAGAGTTACGTCTCGAGTGAAGTTATATGAAAATGAAAAAACAAACTTTCTCTTTGAGGTTATGTAAACTACGGCGTCCTTTTCTTTCACATATGCGAGCGATGCTGACGACGCCCTTAAAACGTTCGCCCGACGGATATGATGTCAAGAGGATTTTAATGAATTTTTCTTATCTAAGTTTAACCTTCATATTTATTTCCTTCGACGGAAAAATAAGATCAGATGAACTGCGAACGGCGCCGCATAAGAACCGCGATATCAACCCGCAGGTAAAGATTAACTGCATATAATTATTCATATAAATGCAGATTGTGTTTAACTCTCATTATTACAGTGATACAAGATAACCTCTGAATTTAATGGAGCACGGATGAATGTAAGAAATTGAAGCTTTGGAGAAGAATTTCCATTTGAATAAAATAAACCAACAAAGACCGCTTTTAATAATAATTGCTCGCAAATGAGTATCCTCTTCACTCAAAGTTATCGTTTCAAGTTAAATAAATGAGGAACAGTTTCATAAACAGCCGGAAGCGATACTCTCGTAGCGTTTTTATCGCTTGAAAATCGACCGCGTAAAGGGGTTTTTGAAAGAGATCTGAGAAATAAAGGCGCCTCGGTTTCCATTTGGGTCAGCGTGCGAACTGCACCGAGCGTTGGATCGTCGCTTTAATCGTCGCGGAGCGCAGTTTGTTTTTCGAATATGGTCGCGGCGCAATTAAGTGGCGCAATTCCTAGGGAAAGCCTCTCGCTCAAAAGGCGACGTCGGGACAATTGGGTCGTCCCTCGCGGACTCTTCGCACTTTGCCACGAGCACTTAATAAACGAGGATGACCGGAAGCTTTTGCATGGATGAAGAGGAGGGAGAGAGAAAATGGAAGGATATGGAAAGTAGAGTGTGGGAGATTGTTATCGGAGACGGAAAAGGGGGGAAAATTTGAGGAGGAAACGGTGGGGGAGAAGTGAGAATAAGAGAGGGGAGAGGAAGGAGAAGATTGGAGGGATAGGGACCGGACAAAGAGAGGGTGGAGAGGAAGTTTGGAGGAAAAGAGGAGGGAGAAAAATGTAAGAACGGAGTGAAGAAAGGAGAGAGAGAGAGTGAGAGAGAAGGAAGGGAGAGGAATGGATGAGCTAGAGAGGGAAAACAAGGAGACGGAAGTAGGAGAAAGATAGGGTGGGAAAGAGATAGAGAGGGTGTGTTAGAGAAATGGAGAGGGAGAAGTTAAGACAAAAAATGAGGGAGAATCGGAAATAGAGGGGGAGAAAGTAGGTAGAGAGAAGAGGGAGATGAAAGAGACGATATAACGCCAAAGAAATTGGGAAAAGGAAGGAAGAATATGCTGGAGAAAGGAAGAGAAAAGGAATAGAGAGAGAGAAAGGGAGCACAGAAAGGCAGAGAGGAAGAGGGACGTCGGATGAATCTCTGAATGACTGCTTTTGCGTGACATGTTGACGGCGTCGCTTCCCCTTTGGGGGAGGGGGAGAGGGAAGGTGGGAAGAAAGGGGAAAGAGAGAGAGAGCAAGGGTCTCGTATTCACTTGAGTCCACATAGTCCGACAATCATAATTATTTCACCGAGTCATAAACGCGCGAGCGAACCACGCAGAGATTCAGGGCGAGATTAATATCCATGCGGCTTTTAAGTTCGCTCACGTGAACGCTGTCATAAGCTATTCCTTGTGTTGCGGCCGGCCTCAAGGGGTTGTCTCGACGTGGTATACGGTCAGTGGTTCGATACCCTGCGAGATTTAGGACTGATCTTCGCCACATTTGCCGAATCCTAAATTTGAAGAGGAGTTGATAGCTTTTTTTTTAAATTTGATTTTCTGAGATTCTAAAAGATTCCTTTTTAGCGTCGTTCAAATTCAGAAAGCAAAAAGGATCGTCGGTTTTGCTATGGTTAACACTGATATTATAGCCACTGAGATCCGCATGGGGAGGGAGGAGGCTATCGTCGCATTTTTCGCGAAATTATGAAGAATATATCGCAATATTGTAAAACGAGAAAAAATAAAATTAATGACGAATAAATATTCTTGCAGTCGGACAGTTTATGTAGCGGCAGAATGCAATCGCAACACTGCACATTCCTCAAGCCGAGCCTGGGTTTTGGCCTCCGTGAAATTTTAGATGGGCACCCATGAACACAACGTTCCCATTATATAGCTAGAGGAATCTATAAAACGGATATAGTCAATAACAATTTTTAAAATGCTAGAGCAATTCTGATGGTAATTTCATCGTAAACGGGGAAATGCAAGCAAGAAAAAGTACTTTTTCTTCCTTGGATTAGCTCTACTGGGAAATATCTGATTCGGTTATACTAACCGTAAGGCGTTTATTGATAATTTTGCTATCTGGTTTATAAATTTACAAAGCATTATGGAGTTCTCCAAACGAGCAGCAGCTCTGCGGGTATCCTTAGCATAAATTAGGTAAAAATAAAGCAAAACAATGTCCGTTATGAAGACCAATTTCCTTAATATGAGTTCTGTACTCGCCGATGTGCCTGGCAATAGAAATACTATTTTTATTAATACAGAAAATAAATATAAAATGCGATAATGACGATAGGAAAAAAATAGAGTGAAAGAAAAATGAGGAAGAAAACGAAAGAGGAGAGAGTATGACTGAGAAGAGAAAGGAAGGAGAAAAATGGGAAAGAAGAAGACAGTTAAGAAGGAAAGGGTAAGGAGAGAGATAGAATAGAGAGGAGTGAGTGGTAGATAGAAAGAGAGAGAGAAAGAAAGAAGAGAGAAAAGAGAGAGAGAGAGAGCAAAGAAGAGAGGAGGGCGCGTTAACGCAAGATACGGGAACAGTAGAGCGCGCGTTATGCCTTGCAACCAAGTAATGAGGCCAGAGGAGAGAGAAAATTGCATGCGTGACTGACAAACGCGTGATTGTTTGGCAAAGGCGAAATGTGGCCGTTTCGTTAAAGGGCCGAAAAGTGGAGCCGAGACCTTTGGGGAACAAAAAATATGCTGTCAATTTGCGTAATCTAAATGGCTGCGGTGATTCTCTGGCGAGACCGAAGTAGGAGGTGTCAGGAAGCCGAAACTACGAAGGGGGCGAGTCCCGAGGGAGGACTTCCACCGCTATGTCGCGTGACTCGGCTGTTATGGCGTCGGGATTACCGGGGGAAGATATCTTTGCGGCCAGATGACACGGGAGCAAAAGGGCGCATATACTCACGACGCAGACTACTTTCGCGGGCATCATAGATTTATTCAGTTCAGTTTTTATACCCTTTATAAAATTTAACTCCCGTATAAGCTTTAGTAAACCGTTTACGCAAATTATTACTATAGATTAAATCTATTCAGTAGAAAGTCAACGATAGTAAATTAATAGATGTATAATACTCTCTTTTTCCATAGATTAGGGAGTATAAATTCCATTCTTAGATTTAACCCATAGTCACGTATCGAATATAACTTTACTTAAAAATAGACTTTAAAGTGAAACAACTTAATGAAACAATATTTTAAAGAAAAAACTTGTAACTTCGTTTGATCAACTGAATAGAGAGCCATAAAACCTTTTAAATAACTACGAAAAAGATACAAAGATTAAACATCATCGCATGCATCGACGGTAATATATGTACCTACTGTAAAAATGTACGTTAGAATTTTTGCTGCGCCATAAATATTGTAACTACGATATGATTGCAATGTCAAACAGCTGTAAAAATCTAAATTTACAAAGATACAGTGGAAAGGAAGAATAGCGAATAGATTTTTTAAGAAAACACTATAGATTGCAATGAAATTTATAAGGACCGCTTGGCAAAAGTCGCAAAAGTAGGAAATATCAAATGATCGAGAGTGAGTTTTTACGACCTTTTAGTATTACATACCTATCACATTTCGCTAGTGTTCTGTTCTGAAAGTACTGCCCTGCCACCTGGAGGGAAGATCTCTCAATCATCTTTTGCTCGAACAAGGATGAAGCGGGATACCTAGTATCTTGTCCGCGCTCATCCCTCTCCCGCGAGGTGATTAAGGTTAAAATAAAATTAACGTGGGGCAACTTCGTCACGAATATTTAGCCCAGAACGCAAACATGTAATGTACTCTCTCAACGGTATATAGAATTCCTGCTTAATCTTCATTTAAAATTGGCGTAGAAGAAAAATTTCCTGCAAAATTTCTCACGTCAGATTAAAACGATCAAAGATTTTATTGGATATGGTATATTTCAGTTATCTTCAGAATACAAAAGTGTCTTTCCATTATTCAAAGCATTCATAGAGTTCCCGTAACATTTGAATAAGTAGTAGTTTACACTGCCGTCCTTTCATAATGGATTTCACGAACCGATATTATTTTTTTAGCGATAACCCATCTCCATTCTGTGTTTGTTAGAGAGCGCGAAGGCGCGTGCGTGCGTATATATATTTATAGAGAAAAGGTCAGCAAAAAAGGATCGTGTCCAGAATTCCAATATGCCGACACCTCTAAAATTAATTAATTTCAAATTACTTTATTTGAATTTCATTATTTGTGGGGTCCGGATCCAAAATAGTATAAGTTGCGGAGGGCCACGAGAATGATTAGAATTCAATATTCGAAAACACGCGTCCTGAATAACAAAGGTTTCCGCATTGGGAGTGGAAATGTGTGTTCGCGACCAATTCCATTTTAAATTTCTGATAATAATTTTTGGGAGGTCAGCCATCCGGTTTCATAAATCATACCGTGAAACTTTAACCTCCAAGATAATAAGTAAACATCCTAAACTATGAACTCAGGGATAAATGTATTTAACGGGGGACGGTGACAACAAAAATGTACCATAGTAGGGATAAAAAGCGGCTTTTGGGACAACCTTGACCATGAATTGGCGAATACGTGTGTGAACTGACCTATACGTGGACTGTGTTGTGTTCTGCGTAAGTCATTGACCTTGTCGTAGGTCTGGTTGGGTCATTGGCCTGGTAGTGTGTATGATGTAGGTGGGATTTTGTTAAAAAGCGGGGATTGGGACAACCTAGTCTGTGAATTGGCGAATATTGAATTGGCGAATACGTGTGTGAACTGACCGTGTTGAGTTCTGCGTAAGTCCTTGTCGTAGGTCATTGGTCTGGTTGTGTGTATGATTAAGGTGTGATTCTGTGTGTGTTTAGCGATGATGTAGTGGAATGATGTGATATTGTGTAAGGTAATGGTATTGGTTTTGCGTTAGTGTGGTCATTGGTCTGGTTGTGTGTATGATTCAGGTGTGATTCTGCGTGTGTTTAGCGATGATGTTGTGGAATGATGTGATATTGTGTAAGGTAATGGTACTGGTTTTGCGTTATTGTTGATATTCGCATGGAAGTTGAATGACCCTTTCGCTTCTGCGTCATTCGTTGACCCTAATTTTCGCAATGTTTACATGTTTGAGGTGTGTATGTGTAAAGATGTGGAAGTTGAATGACCCTTTCGCTTCTGCGTCATTCGTTGACCCTAATTTTCGCAATGTTTACATGTTTGAGGTGTGTATGTGTAAAGATGTGATTTTGCAGGGTCATTGACCAAGTGGTAGGTTTGTTTCGGTCATTGGCCTTGTTGTGGGTATGATAGAGGTGCGTGATGAAGTGTAAAGATGTGATTTTGCAGAGTCATTGACCTAGTGGTAGGCCTGTTTCGGTCATTGCGTGTTTTTATATTCGAATGGGGGTGATATTGTGTAAGGTAATGGTACTGGTTTTGCGTTATTGTTGATATTCGCAATGTTTACCTGTTTGGTATGAGTTAGTGCGATATGGTGTAGCCAAGTGAAAGTTGAATGACCCTTTCGCTTCTGCGCCAGTCGTTGACCCGTGGAGGGGATAGGGCCTTCCAATATTTACATCTGCGTGTGTTTTGGTTTCTCCTCAGCGCGTGTCTTCGGTCGGTCGTTTACCCTTCTAAGCAGGTTTTCGACGAGCTAAGTAGGTCACCAACTTTTAGGTAAAGAAAAACCGGTTCTGAGTGGGGTGGGGACGGTTGAAATGATTCAAAATGAAACAACATCGAGTAGGCAGATCATGTTTATTGTCGTTCCCTCTCATACCATTCTTCCATTTTTTGTATTTCGTGACATGTAGTCGTCATATCTTCCATATCATGCGGATGATACAATTCAATGTAATCAATAGGTATAAATTTCAGATCTGGTCTCTTGACCCACTTCCAATTATGTTCATGATAGGTCCGAATAACTGACCCAACTTTATGTATAATTGCAAGTTGTTTTAATTCCTTAACTGAAATGTAATTGTTTTCCAATCAATAATTTCTTAGATTTATAATATACTAATAATATCAAATATTAATTATATCCATTACCTTTGGAGAGCGTTTTGATGCGTAGAAGATTTATGTGCACCTCTGTCCTCTATCGAATCTCAGATCTAAATGATTCAACGTATGAGAAACTCTCTCGAGGAATCAGCAGGTCTTAACTTGTCGAAGGTTGATTGGGAGGTGAAATAAAATGGATAAGGATAGGTTATTGACCTCTACGGTCGGGATGGGTTTTATCAAGTAAATAAAACATGATAAAATTTTAAAAATCGATTTATTTTTTTATTCAATCAATATCATCTTGACAAAAAATGCATTCTTAATCAGTTTCATCACAACATGAAAAACCAAACATGATACAATTGCGTTTTTCTCTTCTGTGATCATCTAGTGGTACATCACCTTCACGCCACTGTGTCATCCGCAATCCGCAGTAAACACATTGAACTGTATCGTATGTTCCGCAGCAGTACACCATTCCGGCTTCGGCGAGATTCTCAGGAGACACCGATGTATTCTTCCATTCCTTGAATGTCTTTATGCGTGCACTTCTTTCCAATAAATTAATGTCACTTAAATTGAGACGACACCATTCAGCGAGAGAAAATGCCCGACTGTGGGAGCAAATATCTGGCATATCTATTCGAAAATGGTAAATACACTCAGTACCAATTCTCTTATTCAGCTTCTCTAGTGCAGGGCAGTCGAAGTCATCTAAGTTATAGACATTTTTAATTTGCGAATGGATGGCCTTTCTTAGAAATTTACACTTTTCCACTCCTTTAGTAAAGATGTAATCGAATGGCCTTGTATATTCCTTCAATATGTATTCTGCCATATCATATTCCACATCGCCAATATGCTCATCTATAGCATGATACTCTTGCGTGGTCCATACATTGACGCTATTTGAATGATTTTCCAACTTAGGCGTTTTAAAAATCCAATGTTGACTTGCAAAGGTGTTTAATGAGATTATGGATAATTCTCGCAACAAAAAACGTCCCGATGCATCTTTGTCAAGATTGAAGTCAACAATAGCTGAATTCATGTTTGCTACTGATGGTGGAAAGTATCATCGCACTATATTTATCATCCTGCAAATTTCACTGAGCCAGTCAGCGGATCATACCAAAATGACTCATCACTGATCACTAAGCAATGAGCGCTAGTTCTAGATAGGAAATTTGTTTCTGATTCGAAGTCTACTCTAACGTCTACAGCACCTGAAGTGATTGATTCATCTTGCTTCGAACAATCAATGACTGCGATAGGTGCGATATTAACGAATTGATCACGTGACAACAAAGGTTTTGGTTCATTTCCATAATATGATTTCTGAAATTTTGCGTACATATTGTAAAGCTCAGCTATCTGCCCCTTGCTAAAATTTAAATCTAATACATCGTAGGGGAAACTTTTATTATTGAGAAAAACTTGAATGCCTCTTAAATTACAGTGGTCGAAAACACTGCTATCCCGCTGTACAATATTATTCCGTGATGTTTGAAATGCGAATATAACATAACGAGGTTTACCAAACTGAGAGGTTGTCTTTACGACCCAAGTCTGTTTTTCACTTCTCGGTAATTCTGGGTAGGATGAAAGTTTCCAGCGTCGATACGTTATCTGAATAGGTTTATTTTGATCAATACGTTTGAGTAAAAGTAATTTCTGCTTATCGGATACTGTAACATATGGAATTCTCCAACAAATTTTATCAATTGTAATTTTAGCTTTCACATTATTGGTAGATACGTAGCAGTTATCATCAGTGCGTGCTCTGATTAAAATGAGTTCATGATTTCCGTTGATAAAAATCTTATCATTATCTTCCATTAACCCAAACATTGTATTCAGCGGGATACAAACGTTAAAATTCCCATCTTCCAATACCTCGCTCGACTTTCCGGGGATTACCCATCCTGCATTTAGTAATCCTTTCGATGTACTATCTGTTAGTGAAACATAACCCTTGAGAGTGCAGGTAACTCCTGGATTTCTCACGCTGTCTATTTCAGCACCATTTAAACAATAACGAGCCTCAGAAAAAAGATGATAGAAAGCATTATTTACAAGCGTGGTGGTTGATGCTATACCGGATCCATCTTCATTAGTAATATGACCTTCTATATAGATGTGACTTTGACTTGGAAGAATAAAATCAGATTGATTTTGAACTACCATACGAATTTCATCATTGTAATCGAACTTTGATTGTGTGTAAGGATGATGAGTATGGTACTCGATGGAAGTTATTGATTCATCATAACGCGCACTGGAGTCTATATTTAATATATCCATTTCGGATGCAGACGGAACCCGAGAGATTCTAGAAACTGTATGTTATTAGATGATAACGGTTTAGCAGTACCTGGTGTACTAATCCATCTCATCGCCGCACCGCGATTATAAGGATTTCGAGTAAAATCAAGACCCATTTTCCTTTAAATGTAATCTAATTGTAATAGTTTCGTTGCGGAAGTCTACTGGATTTCCGTTTTGATCTAACAATCTGAGAGTGATGTTGTTTATCGTTCTGGTATTCACAGGCAAATAAATTATCTCACTAGGTCTTTCTATTATTTTATACCCCGGTGGAACTTCAGGAAAAAACTGATGTAATATATGCACATTCTCACCGTTTTTATACGAACCTTCTACAATGTTACATTCGATAAGAATGTCATTTACGTGAAAAACGTCTACAATATTGTCTGATATGTGTCTTACTTTTGCTTCCAATTTTCTCTTCGCAAATCCGAGAAGTGATGCTATCGAACCATGTTTAGTAAAATCCACCTCAAAGTTACAAGTCAATGCTGAACGTAAAGTATTATTATTTGCTTCGATCTTTATTGCATCTTTTCCTAAAACACTTTGTAAATATTCGTTTAAATCATCAATTTCATATGTTCCTGTTGGTATTACCACAGAATTTCCGCTTCCATAGTGGAAGATATTGTTCCCATCGAACACGTTAGGTATTGTATAATAAGTTTCTAAACTCACACATCCTATGCTATAATTTTTATCAGCATCCAAGGTGATCTCGGGAAAATAATCAGCATTAAGAGTGGATGTTTTACCCGTAAACGTTAACGTCCAAGACATGACTAATTACAATTCCAGATGTTTGCATCTTTATTCAAAAATTTTAAACATAAATGACCGCAATTTACAGCTTTTGTTTTCTGATATCTATCTCTGTTATAATGAATCGTGCTATTTTTAAAATAATTTAGGAGTTCTGTAGGTGGTGGAAGATTTCCAAAACTGTCAAAGTAATCAACATGTTTGCCCGTTTTTCTGTAACACACCCAATGTGTTCCCGCCCCATCAGAGTCATCCAAATTTACAATACCACTCTCATTAGACCACGGCGATCGTAAAGGCAATCCGTCTCTCATAAATACGCCTCGAAAATTTGGAATATTTAACTTCTTAACATAGTGAAGTAGATCAAAATTGGAGAGCGCTCTCTTAGGTAACCTACTTAAAAGTTTTTTTTTTATTCGGTGGTGAAATGTATAAGCCTAATCCCTTCTTATATGGTTTCATATAGAGCCCTTTCCCACGCAACGCTATTGCTTCCATTCTAGCATTATGTCTTTTCGATTCTTCCAATCTCTTTTTTGCGGCATTTGCCTCAGAAGCAGCTTTTATTATACCTGATGCACCACCTGCCAAACCACCTAATGCTGACAACCCTGCAAATAAAGGTATTAGTGGGATAATTCCTCCAGTCTTTGGAATTGGTATAACTCTAGGCGTAGTATATTTACTCCTTTTCTTTTTCACATCCCTTCGAATAACATTAAGTGTTAATTTAGCAGCCTGATTGAGGTTTTTATTTTTCAAGTTTTTCATTGCTACTCGAGCTCTCCGCATGATATTTCTAAAACAGTTAGACTTTCTAGTTCCACTACCCACCTTCACTTTTGCTTTCATTATATTCGTAACTATACCTGCAGATATCTTTTCACCTAAACTCGCGTCTTTTGATTTTACACGTTGCCAAGCCTTTTCGGCTAGATCGAGGTCGGCTTTATGTCTATCAGATAAATCTTTAGATTTAGAGTATGCTATGTCGTGTTGTTTACAATAAGCATCTAGTGGATTTATACCTTGATCTCCTCTTGCAAGACGTTGTTTTAATTTCGTCCCTGGACCACAGAATTGGTACCCTGGTAAATGAAGCTCAAATGGTAACTTATTAATGACACTATTCACCAGTCCTTTTCCAGATGCGTACCGACTCATACTAATGTGGTAGAAAGTTTGTTTTGCTATTTATTTAAACTCACGGTGGAAAGAATATCATTATAATGGAGGTAGAGGAACAGTGCGAAAAGCTCCCGATAGGTACATTCTCGTTTGATGAATGTAAACCGCGCGAGAGGCATGGTCCCTTGCTTCCTGAAAGTATCCGCTGCATTGTTTGCGGTCCATCTAATTCTGGTAAAACAAATGTAATAATTAATCTTCTCACAGAGACAAATGGGCTAAAGTATGAAAACGTGTATTTATACAGTAAGTCGTTGAATCAACCAAAATATTTATTTCTGCAAAATATTCTTTCCTTAGTTCCTGAAATTGGACACTTCTTTTTCAAAGACAACAAAGGAGTTGTAAATATAGATGATGTAAGACCGCACTCTGTATTTATATTTGATGACATTTCTTGTGAAAAGCAAGATAATATGAGAATATATTTTAGCAGTGGTCGGCACAAGATGATTGATTGTTTTTATCTTGCTCAGACTTATTCAAAAGTTCCGAAGCAATTGATACGGGATAATGTAAATTTGATTATACTTTTTAAGCAGGATGAATTAAATCTCAAGCATATTTATGATGATCATGTAAATACGGATATGACCTTTGCGCAATTTAAGAACATATGCATGGAGTGTTGGAGGGATAAATATGGCTTTATGGTAATAGATAAAGAATGTGATATTAATAAGGGACGCTATAGAAAAATGTTTGATTCTTTTATAAAACCACATAACATTTCATAGGTTCATTCAGTGTTTACAGGGTAATTAAACCGATATGTTTCAAGATAAAAGAAAGAGAAAAGCTGAAGAGGATCTGACTCGTGAAATCATTAAAAGAAGTGATAATATCCGAGAGAAATACAATAATTTAAAAAGAGCGCAGAGATCAGAACAAGATTTTTTATCACAGTCATTTAAACCAATTGTTGATCCTTTAAATGACCTCGTGCGACAAACCAAATCTCAAAATATCTCCAAACCTACTGTAAATAAACAGTCCGATGAAAAATCTCCAGACAAAACTCTTTTTAGTAATTACATTAAATTGGTTATGAGCAATGATAAGAGATTAGATCGTACTTTTGGAGTCAGATATAGCGGAACTGATTGGTTTATTGGAGATTCACCTGTTGAAATGGATGATGAAAACCTCATCGTGAGAGATAAGACTTATGTTGAGACACCGGGACTGCTTGAGCTTTTATTTATGACGAAACCAAAAATGGATGAAGTTAAGCCTAAGGATATGGAAAATTATCGTCAAATATTAATAGATACCAATGCTCATAAACGAGGATATAATAGTCGGGAGAAGATAAACAGTAATCGAGGATCTAAGTACGTAAAAATTATATCTAAATTGTTTCCCAATTCTACAGCAGGCCGAGGGATGGATGTTTCACAACCTATCATTGAGTATTGGGATGACCCGAATGAACTTGTGGACAGACTTAAATTAATTCTTTCATCTAAGGCTTCGGGGCATTCAGGTCACGACAATGAAATTGTCGCCATCATAGAAGAGCTTAGAGATAGCGATATCATTATATAAGATATGATAGCGATTTTACTTTCGCAGTAAAATAATGCCTGTGGATAAGTTTGGACGTTCTTTGAGGAGAAGAAGGAGGATGGATTCGTATGATATGCTAGGAAATCGTTTAACAAATTTAGCTTCTCCTATAGACACCAATGATGCTGTCACAAAAGGATATTTGAGAGATAACACACTTTCATTGACTGAACATCAAATAAATGCTGACAATCGTCGCATATCTAATATAGGCAAATCTCTTCAACCTAGAGATGCTGTCTCAAAAGAGTACGTGGACTTTCGAATACCAGGAGCGACGAGACATTATATTTCAGCAGGTGGACGAAGAATCGTAAGTGCGAAAGAACCAATAGATGAGGGTGATGTAGTAAATAAACGTTTTTTGCTTCAAAATGCTATAACAATAGCAAAAGACACTACGAGTGCAAAGAAAACCCGAATAACGGATTTGAATGATCCTCAGGATGAATATGATGCAGTTAATTATAAGACCTTGCTTACAAAATTACAGAATGCTGTTATCATGGATAGCGGTGTGATAGATGTGAAAAGTCATCGGATAACAAACGTATCAAACCCTCAAGATGAAAGTGACGCTGTTAATTTTAAGACTTTGCTTGAAAGCTCAACAGTTCATCTAAATCATGTTGCAAATAACACTATCACGCTAAATAAGAATAAATTTGATGCACGCGGACATGCTCTGACTAATGTGAGAGATCCTGTGGAAGAAACAGACGTTGTCAATTTGGGTTATTTGAGGAGATTGCTTTTAAAACGTCAGTATTAATAGAGGAACATTTCAACGGTCACGGAATAATTATGCAGTCAACCTAGACGTGAAGATGGATATCAGACGTGGAATTGTCAATGAACTTCACAAACCAGCGAGGAAGAATTATGAACGAAGAAAAGTTCTGATAAAAGGTTTGGACGACTTATGGCAAGCTGATTTGGTAGAAATGCTTCCTTATTCAAGTGAAAATCGTGGATACAAATACCTATTAACCATGATAGATGCCTTATCAAAATACGCTTGGGCTGTTCCTGTGAAACGAAAAACCTCAGAAGATGTCTCGCGGGCTGTGAAGATGATTCTCAAACAAAGGAAACCGAGAAATATTCAAACTGATCAAGGGAAAGAGTTTTACAACAATAAATTCATTGGTTTGATGAAAAAACATGGAATTAACCATTACAGCACATTTAGCACAATGAAAGCTTCAATAGTAGAACGATGGAACCGTACTCTTAAAACTGAAATGTGGAAACGATTTAGTTTACAAGGTAACCACAAATGGTTAACAATATTACCTATTTTAGTTCAAGAGTATAATAATAGGGTACATAGAACGATCAAGATGAAACCTGCTGATGTCACTAAGGAGAATGAAAAGGATATATTATCAAGAATTTATCAAAGGAAAATAAGAAAAGGCGCTAAAAAGGTCAAATTTAGTGAAGGGGACAATGTACGCATATCAAAAAGCAAGGCAATATTTGAAAAAGGTTTTACGCCTTCTTGGTCTACAGAGATATTTGTCATAGAGGAAGTAAAAAATACGGTTCCACCAACTTATATTCTCAGAGACCAAAATAATCAACCTATTAAAGGCGGCTTTTATCAAGAGGAATTGCAGAAAACAAAGTTCCAGGATGTTTACTTAGTGGAAAAGATTTTGAAGAGACGTGGTGATAAGGCGTACGTTAAATGGTTGGGATTCGACAATTGTTATAACACATGGGAAGATGTAAATCAAATGTTGAAATAAATAAAAGATTTATGTTTCATATTCAATTGTTTTTATTCCAATTTAGGAAATAATTTTCCATCACCAATAGAATAAAGCGCAATTCAATTGCGCACACATTTCACATAAAAAGTACAGAAATATCAATACTAAAAACTAAATAGAAAAAAATTATTTCAATTGCGCACACACAACACATAAAAAGTACAGAAATATCAATACTAAAAACTAAATAGAAAAAAAAAATATTTCAATTGCACGCACATTTCACTTAAAAAGTACAGAAATATCAATACTAAAAACTAAATAGAAAAAAAAATTATTTTCATTCGTCATTCGGAGTTAAGTAATGACCATGAGCTAATGTATTGATTCCATCACATAAAATGTACCTCTTGTCATCAAAAGGTGATAACGATAGTTTGTTCACTTCTACAGAATATAACTCATGTTTTTTAGATCTTATCCGTCTAAATGATGTCATTTTTTCTTTACTTTCATTCAAACAGTCCAAATAATCTTTGAATTTTATTTTACTGTTAACGGCGCATTTTTTAACGCCTTTGGCACGCTTTTTTTCCTCACCGTCGATGATAATGGAATACATCTTTGCTCTCAATCCTACAAATTCAGAGATTGATTTTGCACAGGCTTCATCTTTAAATTTACCCAACACTTTCTTATTTGCCAAAGAATAACATTTGTGATCAGTTGGATAGTCTGAAGTATCAAAGAAAGAAATATTTTTTATCAAGTCTTCATAAAAATCATCCGTTTTTACCTCGTAAATAAATGAATCTGTATCCATATACAACAATTTTAGATTTTCTTTATCATACATGGTCTTCATTACGTTGTAATGAAAATCATACATTAAAATTTTAGATAAATCTAAAATTGCCATTCCTACATAAATGGGTTTATCAAAAACAATTTTTTCTTTCGCCATATGTACTGCGACCAGATTTTCCGAATATATGGTTCGATCTAGAAAATTACTTTTTGCTATTACTTTTTGCAATCTTTTCATGTCACAGATCAATTCAATATTTATTCTTTTACGTACGTTCTCCATAGATTTCCCAAAAACTGAATTGTTCATTAATTTAAAGAATTCCTTTTCGAAATCGTTAGTAGCCAATTTCCGCTTCTCAGTATTATTTAATATATATGACTCAAGCCAATTAGATTGTTGAAATTCTATTATTCTATTAATATTTTTTAATTTTAACCCTAGCTGTAATGCTTGTTTCAACAGAGAAATGTGAATTACATAGCGTTTCTTATTGAATAATGTTGTTAGAAGTTTTTTCTGATCTGAACCTGGCGGGTTATCATTTTCAGGTAGAAGGGGAAATTCGTTATGCTGATCGTGAAGGTAACTTGGGTATTCCAAATCTACATCTAACAAATACCCTACGGTGCCTTCATCATCAATCTCTTCAATGTCTCCTATATCTTTTGGATCAACCCATCTAAATCCCGAATAAGGCATTTTTTTACACATACTATACCCATACAAGTTATTTGCGTCTATATATGCTATATATGAACTTTCTTCTCTAGGATTATATTCATTCATGTACTTATTGTTTGCTTTCGAATATCGTTTAACACATTGAGCCAAACCTCCCCTGATTCCACGTTCTATCATAATAATCATATCGTAATCAGTCAGTAGATCTAATTTTGCTTTACTATGTTTGAGGGCGGCTTCCCAAGCAAGTCCGGGGGATGTGAAATAGTAACTAGGATCCAAACCATATGATTGCAAACATTCACTGCGGAAATTCTCAAATACATCGACGAGTCCCACAACGTCACCCGTCAGATATATATCGCTGTACTCCCCTAAGTTTTTAACATTGAAAGTCTCCCACACTTTTTTAGCATGCTCATAGTCAGAAATAGAAAGCTCAGTTTCATTTAATTTATTTACAAAAGAATCCATCGGAGGAAGAAATGGCAATTCTAATTTTTCAAAACAATCGATGAAATCATATGGAAAAACACCTTTCTTTGTAATTAATTTAAATTGTTCACCATGAAAGTGTTTTGATGTCTCTACGAATTTTGACGCTGGGAGAATTGACATTAAATACTCTAAGCTATAGGGCATAAATCTATATGTATCCACAAATCTTAACTGTATGTTCCCAATATACTTTATAAAGCTAATATATCGCTCCTCTGTATTGGGAATCACTCCTATCCTCCCTGGAATATTTCCCAGTTCTTTTATAATAAAATGTGAATCATAACCACTCAAATTGTGTATGTACACAGGAATGAAATTCGGATTCTTAAAATTTAAATTACATATTCGATGAGCAGCTCCTCTAAACTCCCCACTCAAATGACAATGATCTTTAACTTTATAATTTTTGCTATTTTCTTCAATTTTTCCTCCGCAAATATGACAATCAGCACAGTTTTTGTAATTTTCTTCTTGTATTGACGTTAATTCTATCATTCCAATTTTCCTTGCATAAATATCTGAAATTTTGTTTGCTAGATAAGCTAAGTACTCTACTAATTTATATGCTGCATCTACTCCTCGATATATGTATGGTTTCTGTGGAATAATATCTGCCGCAAAAGATGATTTAACATAAACGCAAAAGCTCATTGCTTCATGTTTCTGATATGAAGACGTGTGGGAACTTGTCGGATCTCCAGGACAACCTTGAATGGGTAGTAATATTGATTCGATATCAGCATAAATTACAAAGGGAACTCGAAGTTTGTTTTGATAATTTTTAAATTCTATATGCGGTACTTTACCATCTTTAATTTCAGGCAGAACAATTCTTGTTGGATGATTAAATTTACATAATTCTAAATGATTTCTTAATCGAATTTCACGGTCATTACCTGTGTAGTAATTAAAACATCGTTTACAAATCGATATTGAACGTTTACTTTTAATAAGTTGACGGGAAATTAGTCTATTGAAGTTCTTTATCCAAACATAGTGAATTTCATTGCCCTCAGTCAATAGCAACAGATCGCGATGATCCACTAATTCTTCATCAACAACTTTCAACGGATACACATTAGAGTCATTATCAATACCGAATACGTTGATGCTAATGTTATTTCGACGTTCAAATAATTTTATCTGATTCAAAGGTGTGGGAAAATTTATACAGTCAAAATCGTAAGAATGAGTTATATTTCTGTAGGAACTTACTCTCTCAGGATGGTGAATGGTAACTAATTTTCCAAGAATAGAATATCGAAAACAATTATTGTCTAAATTTTGCACATTTACACATGCTCTAGTTGATGCTATGCAATTTGGTAGATTAATATATTTTCTTCCTCTTAAAGGTTTAAACACGTTAATTCTAAGTAATATGTGAACAATTTCATTTAACATCCACCCACTTTTTTTTGTTCCACTCTCTTCCATCTCACATGTGATTTTTTTTAGGGCTGAATCTACCATCTCACCTACATTTGAATCCATATAAACAGCTACATTTTTAGTTTTGAAAGCTCGCTTCTGTTCTTCACCAGCAATATTGACGAAGTTACATTCTAAAAATATGTTAAATTTTAATGTTTTATCTACTATTAAATTTTTTCTAATTTTATCAACCAAATATATTCTTTTATTTTCTAGAAATGTTTCTACACTCTTACAATACTTAATATTACTAAATTTATAGGTTCTCAAAGAACCATTAAATGCTACTTCTACTTCGTCTTCTTCAACTCTTCTTTTTTTATCGCCGATCACCGACGTGTCTCTTTCACTTTCTAAATCATTACCCACGATCGGACTGTTTGTATAACTGTCTAAATATTCACTCAATTTTCTTTTTTTCCAGTGTTTTTCCATCGTTACACTATTGTCACATCATGAACATTCCCAAGTTTTCCCTTATATATTAAATTATGTTTTTCTTCCCCAATATTATATTCTTCTAGCTCTTTTGAGGAGAACTGACTAGGGTCGAATCTCTTCGGCAGGAAAACTTTCCAAGACTCACCGTTCCTTTCAATGTATGCTCTTAGTGTCGGACCGTATTTGGCGTCAACCACATCAAATCTCAAAATCCGGTATTCGACGTGCTTTTCGAGCTCACCAATTGGTTTGTAGGCTACTATTTGCGATTGATCGTTCAATTTTTTCATGAATGCCATCTGAAAAGACAAAAGAAAAAGAACAAAGAATAGTTTTTGGTCACAATAACCTCACTGGAGTTAAAATTACCATTAATTCATACATCATTAAATAATTTATCAGTAGGTACTTACTTTTTATATTGAAACGCTTCTGAACTGTTGAGTAATCTGCAACTGACAACTGTATCTTCACTCGAATGAAAATAAAACGTTGCTTTACATCAGCGCGGAAAAAGACGAGTGTCTTCGAAGGTTGATCTTTGATTTCTGCTAGATTTCTACCATTTCCTTCGATATATATATATATATATAATACCCCACGCTCCCGGTGACGTAATAGAAAACTCATTGCCATGGGTTTCTAAAATGGGAAATAAAAATTTAACTTCGGTTTCTAAAGCCTCATACCGGGTTTCATAATACTTTCACTTTTACCTCGGGCTACGTAATAGAAAACTCGTTCCCATGGATTTTTAAATTGGGAAATAAAAATTTAAAAATTTGTGACGTGATAAATTATCATCTATCACAAGTCCTCCATCCATGGTTCTAATACGATATTCTTGACGGTTACGTAATAGAAAACTCGTTCCCATGGGTTTCTAAATTGGGAAATAAAAATTTGATTTCGGTTTTAAAAGCCTCGTACCGGGTTTCATAATACTTTCACTTTTACCTCGGAAGAGTGTGAGTTTGACTCCTTTTTTATGTTAACGAAATTCCGCTTAGAATGTCTCCTGATTTGAGACGTAATAAATTTGGGAAATAAAAATTTAGCTCCGGTTTCAAAAGCCTCGTACCAAGATTCATGGAAATAAAACACATGTTTGAGATAATCAGTTTATTTATTTATTTAAAAAAAGTACAGCAACTACTTCCAGAATTCAATATGATTATCCCTTTTAATCGTTTTAAAATATTCATCGTCTTCTCTCCACCAGCAGAATTCTTCAATCGCTTGATTTCTCACGTCTTCAATCATATCCTCTCTATCGTCTGCTTTAATATCAGTACTGTTCGTTCTTCCACTTTGCACATTCACCACGGTGTTGGCTCGATTTTTCAACTCCTGTTGCGCCTCACAATGTGCTCGTCTTATCTTATCCATACCTTCCTTGAATTTGAGTTCTTCAGCAAAGCTTTACTCTAAAGTGAGTCTTGATTTGATATTACCTCGATATATATAACACATCCCGAATTGTATTAATTATGTCAAGCACATCGATGGTTTTTGTTTATTTTCTATGACGATTACAATAAATTTTTAAATTGTTTTTGTACATAATTTATGATAGTGAATTTTCTATGACGAGTCCAAATAAATTAATTTTTAATTCGTTTATGCATATTCATTTTGTTTCCGAAAATATATTTTCTATGATGGATCACAAAATATTTTTTGTTAATCGAAATCTTTCTGTCTCTAGCGGAGTTCTCCCAATTCGTTTCTGCACATTCATTCTGTGCGTTTCCGAAAGAATACTTTCTATGATAGGTCCTAAATAATTAATTTTTAATCTAAATCTTTCTCTGTCTCTAGCAATGGTCTCCCAGTAACATTTTCTTGCTTCTCTGCTAGCAAACGAATATACATACAAAACTTTCACGCTTATATTATCTCCAAACCTTACAGATTTCTCGGATACTATTGGCTCTCTCTTCTCCTCATGAATCGAGGTCAGCTTCTGTGAATCCATTTCTTTTTTTTTGTCGGATATAAATGGACTCGTCAAGCGACCACGATGGTACTGCGCTAACGGCTGGTGTGTGGTAAACTACTACCGTGTCTAGAGTTATACCGAGACAACCATGAGTGGAAAATACGCAATATTGCTTACAGCCGTTAAGATTACAACTCAGGGTGACGAGAAGTGTACCTCTCAGATATTAAGTGAAACTCACGAAATTCAAAATTTAGATTATTTACGTCTCCGCAGCTATGATTTCACTTTAGCAACATTGGAATTGCCAGGTGAATATTTGTTGCAGCTTTCCCTTGGAACTCGTGCGTCTTTTGAAGATGTGTTGACAGAAGATAATCTCTCTGATGTGAAAGAAGACATTTTAAGTTTCGTGTTAATCATAGAAAGGAAGATATGTGGCAATGTTTTACCACCTCTTCTTATGCAGTGTGAAGATGGTAAAAAGTCTTCATCAAAGTGTAAAATAAATGAAAATATTGACGTGATAATAACATTAAGACTCATTCAATTATTGGATAATGGATTCAGAAAAGAACTTATCGAAGCAAAGAAAGACGATTTAGTAAAAAGTGGACTGGTGAAGTCGTTATTAAAAGAGGCCATAACAAATGAAGCGACATGGAGGTTATTTAATAATAAATATAGAATGAGTATGGAGCAATGTTTGTAAAAAACTAACTTTGTATATTATTTTTGTTAAATAAATCGATTTTTAACTTTTCTCGTGTTTTATTTACTTGATAAAACCTGCCCCGACCGTAGGTTTTTAAAACAACTAGAGGCCAATATCCTATCCTACCCAGGTATTAAACATAACTTTCTCTTCCGACACGCTGGAGCAACCGCAGGTCTTTTAATTTCCCTTTCTTAATTTGAGGTCCCAATTCTTCTCCCCTCCCCACCCCACTCAGAACCGGTTTTTCTTTACCTAAAAGTTGGTGACCTACTTAGCTCGTCGAAAACCTGCTTAGAAGGGTAAACGACCGACCGAAGACACGCGCTGAGGAGAAACCAAAACACACGCAGATGTAAATATTGGAAGGCCCTATCCCCTCCACGGGTCAACGACTTGCGCAGAAGCGAAAGGGTCATTCAACTTTCACTTGGCTACACCATATCGCACTAACTCATACCAAACAGGTAAACATTGCGAATATCAACAATAACGCAAAACCAGTACCATTACCTTACACAATATCACCCCCATTCGAATATAAAAACACGCAATGACCGAAACAGGCCTATCACTAGGTCAATGACTCTGCAAAATCACATCTTTACACTTCATCACGCACCTCTATCATACCCACAACAAGGCCAATGACCGAAACAAACCTACCACTTGGTCAATGACCCTGCAAAATCACATCTTTACACATACACACCTCAAACATGTAAACATTGCGAAAATTAGGGTCAACGAATGACGCAGAAGCGAAAGGGTCATTCAACTTCCATGCGAATATCAACAATAACGCAAAACCAGTACCATGACCTTACACAATATCACATCATTCCACAACATCATCGCTAAACACACGCAGAATCACACCTGAATCATACACACAACCAGGCCAATGACCACACTAACGCAAAACCAATACCATTACCTTACACAATATCACATCATTCCACTACATCATCGCTAAACACACACAGAATCACACCTTAATCATACACACAACCAGACCAATGACCTACGACAAGGACTTACGCAGAACTCAACACGGTCAGTTCACACACGTATTCGCCAATTCAATATTCGCCAATTCACAGACTAGGTTGTCCCAATCCCCCAGTCCACGTATAGGTCAGTTCACACACGTATTCGCCAATTCATGGTCAAGGTTGTCCCAAAAGCCGCTTTTTATCCCTACTTACCATCGATTTTCAAATACGCGTTCGTTGAAAGAGAACTGGACTTTTTTCGTGCCTCTGGCAAGTAGCTGGCAGAAAGAAAAATACGATGAGCGAATGGGCGTAACAAATCCAAAATATAAAACACGTCTTGACGATTAAAGTTCAAGGGAACCCTGCTGAGAATACAAGGGATATCGATGTTCAATTTCCGTTGCGCTGAGCTCCGGCAAGAACAGCATTTTCTTTGATCGAGTAAACAAATCGTTAGAAGCAGAGAATTATTAATGACGTTCGATACTTTTGGATTCGTGAGATTAAAATTTCGAGTTGTCAGCGGAAATCGATGTTTATTTCTCGTTTCTCGAAAACCGACGATCGGTCTCTAATAATTTTTTTTCGCACCACGCAAATATATTGGTTATAAGCATGCTTGGTAGTTTTCGACGTTTAATTTTCTTAAAATTCTACGATAAAAATCGGTGTTCATTTTTCCTAAAAATCAGCGACGAATATCGAAGTTTATTTCAATACTTTTTATTACGCTTCGTGGTTTTCGGCATTTATATTTCTTAAAAAGCGGCCACTAATATCGTTTATTTTTCCTACAAATCGAGGACGAATATCAATGTTTATTTGAATACATTTTATCGATTTTTATCAATAAAAATTACATAAATTTGATTCTTCCAATTATGTAGATTTTACTAAAACAATATATATTAAAATAAAACTTATCCCATACCGGATTATTTGTTGCTCTCTAAACTGTGATGAATGTGATTTTGTTGGCTTCGCCCACCAACCTGGAACAGATAAAATTTCCGAATAAATCACAAGTAAATTTTACTGGTAAAATCGCACCTCTTATTCACGAAATCGTGACCATTTAATAACGAAATTAACATGACGTTAATATTATGCACAATCAAATACACATATGAATATTTTGAAGAAAACATTTTATATTGTTGAGTGGCTAACGATGACGAGTATACAAAAAAACCCAGAGTACGAATATTGAACTTGACTACAGCATTGCAAGAAAAAAGTATGGGATTCTCTCACTCGGAGAATCAATTGTGGGTATGGCTACCAAAAATTGAAATTTAATAATTGTGTTTTTAAGAATAGTATAGGGAAGGGCTCCAGAAATATACTCGTAGTAGTAGATTTTTAACATAACCAACCACAAAATGCGTTATGGGCGAGTGGATTTTGTCAAGCGGGGAGTAGGATTTAGTTATACTTTAGAGACCTGCTATAGGGATATTTGTTGTTCAGTATTAATTCAGTTTGGGAAAATCTTTCTTTTCGCATCTTGAATGTTGTCGGCAGAAGTCACAAGACTTTTGAATAAATTGAGTATGAAGGCTGATCATAGCGTTCGTGTACGCGACCAAAGGCGCGTAGGTATTATCAGATGTGGTCGAGATTAAAGACAGAGTGCAATAAACCGTATCCCGTATCCGTGTCAGCTAAGTAAGTATGGATCCTTAAGACATATGTGATATTAGAAAGGGTATGGAATACCGAATGAAGTGTGGCTGTCTGGTATGACAAATGCCGATTTTCTCTTTTATTTTTTACGTTTGGCGCTAAAATATAAATTTGAGTATGATAAAGCAAATTTAAAAATCCTGACGAATAATTTCATAGAAAATTTAGTAGTGAAAAATCGACATTTATCGACGACAATTCATTTTCGTAGATCTTGAATTTTTCACGAATTCATGTTTATCGATTTAAATCGAATTCTACGAAGCCTAGTTATAAGTAGCCTTGGTAGGATCGACGTTTACTTTTTTAATCGACTTTTATTTTCTCGAGAGATTTTCGACGAATATCGACGCTTAAAATTACTACTAGTAGTAGGTAGAATTCGAGGTTTATTTTTTTGAAAATCGACGTTTATCTTCTCAAGTGATTTTCTACGAATGCCGACGCTTAAAATTACTACTTACATATATGGCTGGCAGTTTTCGGCCTTTCAATTCTATGATGTTAATTTACTTTTTATTTTGAAATTCTACGTAAAATTTACTTTTATTTTACAATAATTTGATTATTTATTTAAATTTTTATGGGAATTTAAATATTTATGTAAAAATTAATCGAACTAATAAATTATGTTCTTGATAAATTTTATTTTATTTATGCTCATGTACACTTCTTCAATTTTAAATGTTAATATTAAAGAAAACAACGAATTTGTTACAATATTATATTTTACTTACAGTAAAAAGTACACAAAGTGAGAAGTATATTTAAATCGTTAATTTGATCTTTTACTAATTAAATAGTGACTTTTAACTAAGAAAATCACCACATTTCAGCCGGCCACGCGTGCTTTTTTGGATTTATGATAAAATGTCGAGGAACTGAGTGTAGTACGGGAATGTAAATCCGTCACATAACGTGTTAATGTGACGTATGCACAGCGTACAACCAAATATTTCGACTTAAAATCTAACCTCTTTAAGTAACAAAAAATAGTTAGTACAGAAAAAATTTCATTGTGCGAACACGAAATGATATTTCTTGTTCTTGTATTTTCACTCCTTTCTTTACAAATATTGCCATACGTGATGATTTCGACAACTAACCTATATGGGAAAACATATATTAATAGTTAATTCACGCCTTTTACTAACTGAGTATAGATGGTTAAACCAAATTAGCATCTTGCATATCAGTAACGAGAATATTATTGTTCTACAACACTGAAACTTAGTATATTTTTAATCTCAAATATCGTAAGCTGGTATTTCCAAATCTAGATATTTTTGATTTCGTATAATTCTTCCAATCGCGTCGTTGACAAATATATTATATCGCGAATGTAGAAAGTAAATTATGCTTCACCGCTTGAAATTGTATAATGAAAACTAGATAACGTTTCATTTATGAAATCCGAACAATATGCCATTCCTTTTGCCGAGAAAAATTCTGAAAAAAAGAATTTGCGAGTTCAGTTTAAAGGCTTTTAGACATTCGTTGATGCCAATTAAGGACTAACATTAATGATATAATTATCGCTATAATATTTTAGCCGTAAAAATAGAACTATCTAATATGTACATTACTTTGTATTATTATTGTACTAAATATTCTCTTTATTTAACATAAAATATATTGAGAGAAAGATTAGACTTAATTATTCAGCGCTCGATCAACAGTCTTACCTCAAATCCTGATTTAAATGTATTTTCCAATCCGTTATTTTTTACAATAAATTGCAAATCAATATTAACCCTAAATCCCTCTTCAATTTTAAGTAACGATTGCCAATTTATGTGCACCTTTTTTAAACCATTAGGTATATATAAATTGAAATTTACTAACCAGTAGCAAATGATGAAGGAGCCAAAAGCAAGAGAGTGGAGCGATTCTTCCTGGATAACTGTTAGAGATAGATTGCTAAAAGAGTGGGTTCAGTACATACGGAGAAAGGATGAAAGTGCATATGTTACGGTAAAAGTACGTAATCGGGAAATGTGAACATTAACGGTAAATGTGCACATTTACCACCAAGCTCGGTTTATGTAAGTTTAAGTTTCCAGAAATACGTATTATCCGTACATTTCCCGATAAATGTGCACTTTTATCGATGTGCCTTGGTAAATGCGGAAATAAGTAAGAATGAGAAATTCTACACTTTAATAATTACGTTAATTTATAATAAAAATCATCGAGGGTTCGACTCCACTGGTATATATGAAGATGAACGCTTCCCAATCCGAGGGGGGACACAGTGAACGTGAGGAGGAACCAAAAACACTTCGACTAACCTACCTACCCAACCCGGTGGGGCCGAGTAAAATTTGCCTTCATGTTCAAATTTAGTTTAGTTGTCCACATTTACCACGAAATTTACACAATTATTGAACAACGCACATTTACCGTACTTCTAAACTGGAGCAAATGTTCGCGACGCCGCCAAGTTGTGGCCTGTGTTGCGACGTTTATCCACATTTACCAGTGTCTCTAGGTAAATGTGTATATTTTCCCAATCCAATCGGTAAAAGTATGTTACACTTACATTTACCGAGCTTGGTGGTAAATGTGCACATTTACGGGAAATGTACACATTTACCGTGACACATACAACAACGTCCATCTTTAGGAAAAACCCTAGCAAAGAATCGAGAAACATTTGTTCCAGGAATACACTCCACGTGGCAGATGTGTAGCAAAACGATTAGCTTCCAACGACCACCGAAATTCCTTTCTTACGAACCTTGTTTAACAGCGCTCGAGGAACTCCCAGCAGGGCATATCCATGACCTTATCTGTATAGAGAGGCTCGTGGAATATCCCACCATTATGTCGGCAAATATAATCTCAAAAACCTCAAAAGGGGCAAGAAACACGTGTTCTCAAAACTACTCTAGGACCTTGCGGTTACCTGTTCAGAGTAGAAGTGTGAGCTTTTCAAAAAGACGCATATTTGAGTTTAAGGAAATACCCTTCTTTCAATCCCACTGCTAATGCAAGCACAGAAAAGGAACGAAATCATAGGCAGGAAATAATATCGCGAAAAAATAAGCAGAAACGACTTTAATATAATAATTTAGAATAAATTATGTTTTTAGAAGCATACTTTTCCATCTTGTTGGAAAATCGACGTCTATCGACGACTATTCATTTTCGTCGATTTTGAAAATTTAAAAAAATCGAAGTTTATCGACATTTTTCGATTTAAATTGAATCCTACCAAGCCTAGTTATAAGTAGGCTTGGTATAATTCGACGTTTATTTCTTTTAATCGACGATTTAAATCGACGCTTATTTTTTCCGAGAGATTTTCGACAAATATCGAAACTTAAAATTACTAATACTATAGGCTTGGTAGTTTTCGACATTTTTATTTTTCTTAAAAATCGACGTTTATTTTTCTTAAAAATCGGCGACCAATATCGACGTTTACTTGAATACATTTTATTAAGCTTGGTAGTTTTCGACGTTAATATTTCTTAAAAAGCGACCACTTTTTCCAAAAAATCAACGGCGTGCATCAAAGTTTATCTTTGTACATTTATTTGGGCATTTTAGTTAGAAATTAGCCAAAAATACACACAAACATCGACGTTTATATTTCTTAAAAAGCGATATCTAATATCGACGTTTATTAGGCGTTCTTTACAAGCGAAACGGTAATAGCGGAACGCCTTATGGGCACGTCTGGTCCGTCCGTCCGTTCATCGTAGCTTTCATCTCCTAAACCACTGGGCGGATTTTAATTTAATTAAGTTTGAGTGATCGTTATTAAAATTTATCGCCCAATTGTAATTTTCAACTGAATCCGTCGATTAGATCTTCCACTTTACATAATTACTTTAATAAACTAATAATAATATCTCGTTAAATGTCATCCGCCAAGCAACAATGAAATACCAAACTTTTCTCTCTCTAGCTCTTATATGATCTGTAACAAATTTATTCGAATAGAGAACTACAAGTGTATTTACCACAAGAAAGTCCGCGAGGCCATATACTTACGAGTTATAGTTTCGGAAATATAAATTCTAAAAAATCCCGCCCAAAACATCGCATATTTTGTTTACGTCGATCTCTAAGATCTCTCGGCAAACAATTAAAATCCATGTTTTTCTATTCCACGCCCTTATATGATCTCCGAAGTATTGTTTCAAAACGTTATTCGGATAGAGAACAACATTTACTACAAGTCAGTCCTCGAGACCATATAATTACGGCTTTATAGTGTCGGGGATAAAAATTTGAGAATCGCCCAATCTTTCGATACCGTTTCATACATATTTCCCATTTTGAACGCCTTTGAAATCTGTGTATTCCATTTATGGAGTATCCTTTTCCATCTTGTTTCAATACATTTCATCAACTTTTATTTAGAAAAGTGTTGTAAATTGAATCTCTTCAAATTAAATCTAACTAAAAGTGTATAAATAAAAAGAGGACTTCTTTTTTATGCTGGTTTATTTGTTGTTATCTATATTTGGGGGAATGTGTTGTTGTTGACTTCGGCCATCAACCTGGAACAGTTAATTTTTCGCAATAAATCAGAAAGTAAATTCTACTCGTTAATTCGCGCCCCTTATTCACGAAAGCGTGACCATTAGTGAGAAATAAATGTGACGTGACCCAGAGTGCGTATATGGGACGATGCTCCTTCGACAGCAATGCAAAAGAAACTAAGCATGGGGGACACTCTCCGATGGATTATATAAATTTTATGACAGAGTGGTTTTGGAAATGCCACAAGGCCATCTGACGATCGGTTCTCATTATTCACTCCGGGGAAATCTTTCATTTCGCCTCTTGGAGGGGGTCGGCAGATAATGTCTAGCGGAGGACGCAATAGATGTCCCCCGAGTTTTCGGTAAATGGAGCTCAAAGTGCGTATGGATTATCGGATCTGGCCGAGGGTAAAGAAAGCGACATTAGAAAGCAAATTCTGAATGTGATGCGGACGTTTGGTATGACAAATACAGACTCTACTGCTTTTGGTGTATGGTGGTAAAGTATGTTAATTTTGAGAGCGAAGAACAAAATTTTAAAATCATGACGCATAAATTTCGTAGAAAATGGAGTGGTGAAAACCGACACTTATCGACGACAATTCATTTTCGTCGAATTTTATTTTTTTTAAATTCGATGTTTATCTTCATTTATCGATTTGAATCGAATCCTACCAAGCCTAGTTATAAGTAATATTACACAGTGAATTGACTCCATAAAAATGACTACGGATCATCAAAAATATTATTGCACATATTATTTTACTTTATTGACGGCATAAGTGATGAATATACCTATGCACAATTATATCGAAGCATTGCTGCATTGTCATGTTAATTTTAATTTCCCTTTGTAAGGTTTGGGATAAGTTTTATTTTATGCGTAATTATTGATCGGGTTCAAACAAAATACCATGTACCATACTTTTGATTAGTTTTCTTTCCATACTCTACTTAACCGCAAGCAAAAGATATTTCGAAAGAAAACGAAAATATCATGTAAATCTTGTATTTTAATAATAATTTAGCGTCCTCATTTCCAAAATATAAAACCTTAATTCATCACAATATTTTATCGATTGATTTTTTCAGTAACTTAATTTATTTCCGACGTATCTTGATGTATCTTTAACTTAACGAAGGTGTGTTAATTTTTCGAATTGCCCTTCATCCTTTTTTGAGAGCAGGTAAATCATTAAAGTAAAACGTTGAACTTATGACGGAGGTCATCGTCATACCTTCTATCAGGCAATGGTGCAATTAAATAGATTAATTAGATTGAATTATTTGGTCAATTTAAAATTATATATTCGATCCTCAAATGCATTATTTCATGGGAATTTCTACCTACATAATAGGAATACAACCTTAAAAAAGTTGTAAAAGTTGGAAAAAGAATGCCTATTTGCTTTTACAACAAATAGACTAAGTAACTAAAGTTTATTTCGACATGATACTACTAAAATGTATGAGTCACGCGTGGCGTAATTAATGCGAACGTTTGTACATCGGAAAACCTGTCCTTCAAATCCCACGGTCTGTAAAGCGAAGGCAGTAACAAAGGAAAGAATTATGTTCACTCAGAGCGGTGTGGCTAAGGAGAGAGTATCGGATAAGCTGCATGAAAGATAGATTTAGTAGGGAAGGGGCAAAATCATGAGAGGGAGAGAAAGAGAGAGAGAGAAAGAGAGAGGGAGAGAAAGAGAGAGGGAGAGAAAGAGAGAGGGAGAGCAGAGAGCAAAAAGAAAAGGTGGAGTAGCGAAATAAAGGGGGAGAGAGAAGCAGGCTTTTAAATTCGGGATTGAAAGAGAAAAGGAGCAATGGGAAGCGGAGGGTTTAAAAGAGGATATTGAAGTAGTCCGTTCTGGCAAACCTAATGCTCCCTCGACGAATTAATGGAAACGCTCTATTTTAGGGAGGGGAAATTTGAATAATGGTCGTCCTAATTGGAGAATTAAACCAGTCAAAATGGGAAGCCATCACATTTCAGAGCGGAAAAGTGAATGAAATCTCTTCAAAGATTAAATGTTATTTTTGTGATCTTAAAAGAACAAATTCAGGAGACAATTAAACTTGGCCATGCATCTGCCATCTCTGAGTATGAAACACGAAAACATTGTCATTTTTACGGAAGGTAGCTTGGCAAAGAAAGACTATAACTAGTATATGCAATATAGTTTTAAACAAGATCAAACGTTATGCAACAATGATATTTTTTACCGGATTCAAATAAAAAAGATGGAAAAGTATACTCCATAAATGGAATACACTGAGATTTCAAAGGCGTTCTTTAAGGGAAGTACCTATAATAATCCAAGAGGTTGATTAGCCAGAAATTCGAAGGGAAGTACGTATGAAACGATATCGGAAGATTAGGCGATAAATTTTAATAAGGATCACTCGTACTTAATTTAATTAAAATTCGTTCATTGGTTTAGGAGATGAAAGTTACGACGGGCGGACGGACGAGATGTGCTCGTAAGGCAGATGTGCACAACTCAAAAGTTGTCTGTCAAAATCGACCTTGATTGGACCTAGGTGGGCCACGCTGTGGAAGTTTTATGCATGAAAATTTTAAGTACACTATTGTAGATTCAGTAATTACAGTAACAAATTGTACATACTATTTTTATGCGACAAAAAGGAGGTGACAAACAAATATAATTTACTCAATGGGAGATGTTGCGCAGTTTTTCTCTCGCCGTTCCTCTTATATCCGGAGTAATGCTGGTAGTTGCTGTTTTAGAATGTCTCTGACCTGTCAGTGCTGAACGTAATGGAGCTTTGTTTAATTTCATAAGAGAATGTTTGTTCACAAATGCGATAAATATCCATAACAAATTTTACTTGTATTTTTTACGAAAAAGGAAAGCACCAAGCTGAGTTAAATCCTGCCGGACCACACCAAATGTGTCGGCGGGCCAAATTTTGCCCGCGGGCCGTATGTTGTGAACCTCTGCCGTAAGGCGTTCTGCTATCACCGCTTCGCTGGTCAAGAACGCCTAATTAAGTTTAAATTCTAAAATGCCTTCGCAGAGCAACAAACGGAATATTGGAATATCATTTGTACTTATTTACGAACACGAAATTAAATATTTCAAAAGAATAAGCGCTTAAATGGAGACTAAAAAAAGTACTTATATCAGGTATCTCTAATAGCGAATTATTAAAAGTAAAATACTCCTATGGCTATAGGAGTATTTTACTTTTAATAATCTGAGCCAAAGTTATTGAGCTACCAACGATATATCTAATAGCGAAAACAAAATTATGAAAATTGGAGACAAATGAGATGTGCTTTTTACATTTTTTTATATTTAAGTGCTTTTTATCAAATTTGTTTTCAGACATGAGCTTGATAATCCTTCAATGGACGAAATCTCTAATAATATAGAATACAATCTCATTTTCCTTCTGTCTGAATTTCTGTTGAGGCTTCTATGGAGTTAAATGGGCGAATGAGAAAACCGCTTATAACTCGAATAAATTTTTATTCTTTCACAATAAAACTTTCGGGAATTACTTTTCAGAGCAACTTTTATATTTTAAGCTGATTGCCGTCAGCATTTCGGTCATGGGTTCAATTTCAGAAGCGTTTATTTTCTTCATTTGATTAACACGGGGATGAGTGTAGCACATTAATCAGTCGCATATTAAAATTACTTAGAATCACCTTAAGTGTTCGAGACTTGAAACGACGAACGCCTAAAAAAACGAAATTTTGTTTGCTTGCCATCGATATTTGAATACGCGCCGAATCGATTAAATCATATTAGTTTTTAACGCGAAAATTTTTAATCGCCAAGGTGATTCGCATACGTTTGACTTGGATAATAACTTTGCGTTTCATTTATCAATTTATTCACGAAATTTCGTCGCTGTTTTAGTTTAAACAATGCCTTGGTTACGATATATACTACGACGGTAACGAAAACAAATATGCAATTTTTCGTTGGTAGTGTGTTAATGAAGTCAGATATAGAGATTAAAATTGCTGTATTTCTGAAAGTCTTTGAAGAAAATTTCTGCGAAAACAGAGTACTTACCTTTATAATCTTTGACTAAAAATAGAAAAATAAAATTTTGATAAATTTATTTTATGAAATCACGTTTTATATATGGTGGTGGAGTGGCTAGAGCGTTGAGCTTTCACACAGCGGTCCCGAGCTCACTTCCGGCGAAGATCGGATTTTTCATCCTGGGATTGTCCTGTCCCCTACTTTTGTAGTTTGAGGAGACTGCCCAAGTCAGTGCTCCATCCTTCGGAAGGGACGTTAAGCTATTCGTAATGCCGGCACTGGGTTTCTTTCCTCCTTTCTGTATATCTGGTGAGGAAGGAGTTATGGCTATAATACTCCAAGAGGTTGATTATCCAGAAATACAAAAAACGTTTTATATGCACTAAAATGTAAATAATATATCTAAAATTGACATAATTTGAATGTTCCAGAAAGTGAAAGGGAATATAAAAGGGAATATAAAATTTGTCTACCGTAATGCTTAACCAATAAATCTTGATTGATATTACTTTGCCACACTAATTTTGTATTCCTAAAGCGATTGTATCTTTCTGAAACATTCAATTGTGTAAATTTTATGTTTATCGTTTCCTTTTTCGTGCATATAAAAGTTGGTTTCATCAATTTTTAAAATTTAAATTCTTTTTCAACTCAGTACTTAATGCATGCATACCCGTCATTTGTGACGGGCGATTGCGCTAGTTCAACACAAAAGAAACAATTAGTGTTGAAAAATAGAATAACTTTGATGATATTTTCGGTTTCGAACGTGAATAATGTTGAAACATATGATTAATATTAGTTCTGCTGAAACATGCAATAAAATGACTTTAGAGACTTGATATAATTAATTTAAATAAAAATAAACAGTTAAAATTCAACTATTGCATATTCACATTATCAAGAAAGAAAGACCGTAATTTCACAATTGGCAGTTTTTTAAAGGTTTCGTATTTGCGTATATGATGAAATAATTCACGGAAATTCAAATGAAGGTAATCCTTTTTTCATATTCATTATAAATTTGTAATTAAATATACAAAAAGATACAATTGGAAAATGATAACAATAATTACTGTGGGTTTTTCATCGTTTGGTCAAGAAGAAAGGCCTAAAATATTTATATGAGTGGATATGAATTATTGTGTATTAAGGTAGCGAATGCTTGAACGGACAATTTTGACGTAAATGTTATTTAACATTGTGCATAATAAATAATTTCATCGCATAACAACACGTGGAAGGTTTTGGCAATTAATCTAAAAATGTTGATAGTATTTTATATTGACTAAATGAATGATTTATTTCTATTTAAAGCTGAGATTAAATACATACAATGCACTAACAATAATATTCAATAATGTTAATAGAAAATAGCGATTAATATGATTTTTAAAACACGGTAGATCTGCAGCTTTATACAAATCGAAAAAAAGCTACCTTTAATATCTCCCAATGAAATAGTATTTTTGGCCAGACATAATCTTTATCTACTTTTTTCTTTAATAATTATATCGTTGTATTTTATTTGTGTATTAAAAACTCAATAATTTTATTTTTATTTCACAACATGAGTGAAGATCATATTTAGATAGGCAATATTACTTTTTCGTTTTCTAAGTAATGTTACACTACGGATTTTCAATTTTTTTAAAGTGACTACTTCCTAACTCATATATATATATATATATAACGCTACGGCAATGCGTAGCACGCTGGAGGTGCCGAGCTATGGGAAGAACTTTGTAGTATTGCTAAGCAACAGGATATATAAACACAGCTGGCATTGAAATATATTAGATGTTTGTATCATAATGATAGTATCGTAAAATCTGAATTAAAGATTATTATAATTATGTAGATATTACGACTTTTTACAAATTAATTTGCGTAATCTGTATATATCAAACCCATAGATACAATAATATGTGAATTGTTTCCTCAGAACAAAAGTAATGGCTTCGTTACGCTGACTATAATGCGAGAAGAAGAGCGGAGCGAGCAAATCAGTCTGTTGAAGAAGCAAATAGAAGAACTGAAAGAAATCAAGCCGACAGAGATTGAAAAGCTAATGAAGAGAAGAACGTAATAAAAAACAAAGAAGAAGACAGGCTGACCAGAGTTTGGAATCGAGATGTAGTTTACGAAAGTGTAGACAGTATCGTGAGCGAGCATACTGAAGATCAACTTGCATACCCTGAGGAAATTTGAACAGTATAACGCCACCTTGAATGCCACCTCACAAACTGAGATTGAAACCAGGAGCTGTGATCATGTTACTTAGAAATTTAGTATCCTCTAAAGGTCTGTGCAATGGGACGCAACTCACAGTTACACGATTGCAACGTAACATAATCGAAGCAAGAGTTATACATTCAGTTAATACAGAAACTGTTCTCATACCCCGAATACCACTTATCCCATCAGATACTAACATGCCCTTTAAATTTAAACGTAAGAAATTCCCTATGCGATTAGCTTTTTCTATGACTATCAACAAGTCGCAGGGTCAGACTTTTGACAAAATCTGTCTTTACTTACCAAAACCAGTTTTTAGTCATAGTCATCTTTACGTAGGTCTCTCACGAGTAAGATCATTTGGCACTCTAACCCAGTGGTGCCCAACCCGTAGCTCGTGAGCCACACGTGGCTCGTGCAACAATTTTGAGTTGCTCGCTATCACTATTTGAATTTTCCACGTCACTTGTACTAGTGAGTTGAATATTTTGTAGATAAACTTTTAGAGAATACAAACAATTATGATCTTTTTAGGGTAATTGAGATTATATCAAAATGTCTGTTTCTGGAAGCATAAAAACCAAAGCAAACGTATTTCTTCTCGCCGCCATAAATATCATTATATATCGACGTTTCTTACAGAGGAGGAGGATATAACATACATATAACATATAGGAGGATACTAATGTTTAGGCACTTCCAGATGATCTGGAGATTCGAAATTTTTTTCATAGGTAGGAATGTGTTCAAAACCGACTAGAAAAAACGAAAATCTTAAAAAAGTCCAACAATGCGGCCGCAAAAAATTCGCAATTGTTTAAACAAAATTTCAAGGTTTATGTATTTCCGCATGTGCTACGGAGCTGAATTTTTTTAGAGGTAGGATTTGTAAAAAAACGAAGTAGGGATTATACAAATTTTGATATTTTAATTTGTTTGGCAGTTAAAAATTCTTAAAATTTAACCAAATATATAACTGTTTAGGTACTACGGGTTGAGCTAGGAAGCTGAACTTTTCAAGTAATTTAAAGAGTATTGCATTTGCACAAATAAACATTTGAATCTTTCCATAAATATATTGCGGCGGCCGTTAAAATGTTTAAAATTTAAACAATTAGAAAAATAATTTTTCACTTCTAGAAGTGCTACAATTTTTAAATATTTTATAATATTCCTAAAATTGTAAAAATTATTGATTGTTTTACTCTATTATTGTTCCATAAAGAAAAAACGAAAATCGGTCCAGAGGAGAAACCTTATGAATTTAAGAAATATTTCCCATGATGAAATATCTCCCTGAAAAATGAATATTTTTCAAGGTGAGATGAAATGCTTGCAGCATGCAAGCACCTTCTACTAGTATAATATCCTCGATTACTTACGTTCGAGATCTCTTATATTGCGACCTCGCGATGAATATCCATGATCGATCTTTGCGAATCGAATTTGATTCTATAATTGCTACAAAGCTGTCATAGGACCATTAATTTCACATTAGTTTTAATATTATTATTTATTATCGTTGTCGTAGGGGGGCTAGTATTTACTGTTGTTTGTTTAATCTTATTTTCTGTAATAAGTAATTTTTTTGATTAATTATAATTTGTAGGTACCCTTAATTATGTGTGCAAGTAAACCACCAAGCAAGAAAGCTCGTAAATGCAAGTACAATTTTCATGAAGAATGGGTAAAGCAGTATTTTTCATTTGTATTGAAGACAAATGTATTTGCTTAATTTGTGGTGCAGGTGTTGCTGTTGGGAAAAATGTAATGTAGAACGACATTTTACTACCTTTCATAAAAATATGACGATGAATATCCTTATTAGAGCAATTTAAGGAAAGCTAAAGTTAATGAATTAAAAAAATCATTAGCTGCTCAGCAATCTGTGTTTGCGAAGTCTGTTAATACAACGAAGGCTGCTACTATTGCGTCTTTCAAAGTGGCACACATATTAGCGTTAAAGAAAAAACCTTTTGGTGATGGCGAAATGGCTAAGGAAGCAATGATTGCTGCAGCAGAATCATTATTTGGCGAATTTGAAAATAAGTGTGAAATTTTGTCGGCAATTGAAGAAGTTCAGCTATCAAGAAATACTGTAACTCGGACAATAGAATCGATTTGCCAGAATGTTAGGGAACAGCTAAATAGGGATTTTGAAATGTGCGAATTTTTTAGTTTACAATGTGGTGAATTAACAGACATTAGTAATACAGCACAGTTGAGTGCATTTATAAGGATGGTATTTAAAGACTGCACTATAAAAGAAGATATATTGTCAGTTATACCATTAAAAGCAACATCACGTGGAAGGGACATCTATCAAGCCTTTAAAAATTATCTAAAAGAAATCAATTTGGCACTTCCTAAACTTGTCTCTATAACAACTGATGGTGCACCAGCCATGTTTGCGTGTGGTGTTGGTTTTATTGCATTATGTAGGGAAGATCTTGAGTTTTCAAATTTTATAAGCTACCATTTATCATTCATCAGCAAGCGTTATGTTCAATAGTACTTCATTTTGATCATGTTATGTCTATTATTCTGAAAATTGTAAATTCTATTCGTTCTAGGCCACTGCAGCATAGACTTTTTAAATCACTTACAGACGAACTAGATTCACAGTATAGTATTCTTCTTCATTCAGAGATTAGATGGCTCAGCAAAGGTGAATTGTTGCAACGATTTTAAGATCTTCTTCCAGAAATAAAGATGTGTTTGAAATCAACGAATGAGCATTTTGAGGAACTGACTAACCCTAGGTGGTTATCTGACATGGCATTTCTTACAGACTTAACGTCCAAGCTAAATGATCTCAATCTTGAACTTCAAGGAAAAGACAAAACCATACCTCAATTGATTGGAACTGTGAATGCTTTTAAATAAAAATTAATATTATGGATATCACAAATAAGAAACAGAAACTTCATTCATTTTTCCAGCTTAAAAAAAGAGCTCAGGAATTTATGGAAAATGACATGAACACATACTCTAATAACCTTGAAGAAATTAAAAATAAATTTGAAGCTCGGTTTTCTGAATTTCATGTAATTGAACCAACTGCTACATTTATATTAAATCCATTTGATAATTTTGAAGTTAGTAAAATATCAGAAGAAATAGCAAAAGTAATACATAGAAGCTTTGCTGATATAGAAATGGAAATTATTACACTTCAATCAGATTTGCAGTTGAAGGCAAGAGCTTCACAAAAGAATTTTTGGACACTGGTAGAAGGAAAAAGTATCCTTTGTTGAAAGAAACATTTCAACGAATGAATGCATGTTTTGGGTCAACATATTTGTGTGAAAAAGGGGTTTCAACAATGAAATTTCTGAAATCTAAGTACAGATCTCAGCTAACAGATGATCATCTCAATGTATGCATGGCATTCGCCGTAACTCCATATATCCCAGAATATAACAAATTGGCGGGCAACATGCAAGGTCAAATTTCACATTGAATGAGTAATTAAAACTATTTTTGTAATTGTGTTAAATGATACTGATGTAACATGATAAAAATAATACCTTCAAATTATTCTGTATAAAACTTTTTAGTATTATTTTGTCTATATTTAATGATATTACACTTTTATTTTTTACGTATACCTCAATGTGACTCGCGATGCATGATAAATCGTTCAAGTGGCTCGCGGTGGTCAAAAGGTTGGGTTGGGTTGGGCGCCACTGCTCTTGCCATTGTATCAGCAAATCAAGAGATGGAAAATTGTTTGTATAAAGGAATTTATGATACTGAGCAATACAGTACTAGCGCGCAGATACTCTGCGCGGGTTTCAGCTAATTCATCTATATTTTCTTTGCACGTCTTTTAGGATTAACGCAGAAGTATTGCTGGAACACGCGAAAAAAACGAAAGCATCTTTCTCTCTCTCTCTCAACACGTCGTGACGCAGTTTGGAAACTCCTGGTATTCACTGTCATCTGAGTAATTACAAGAGATTAAAATTCAGTTAAAGTAAAGGTAATTCAATAGAACATGACATTATGAATGCTAAGATCAACATCGCGATGTATTTTCATGCTCAACGCTGTACGATAATTGCTTATCATTTCACAATTAAAATAGCCCACTTGCTATATGACATAGCCAATACGTTAAGTGCTCCAGTCGTGTTCCTCATATTGTGAGAACTTAAGCAAAGAATATTGAAGCTCGGTTGTTTAATGACTTATCGGTTCCCATACGATCGAGTTAAGGTAAACAGGACTTAACCAAAGTAATAATAGTATAGCAAATCCATCTCTTAAATTCTATTTTTTTCGATTGTTTTTCCATCTTTCTTGCAGAGGAGGAGCGCCATAAGCTTCGCGAAATGGGGTTCACGGAGCCTCACTGCACAAACTACCTATCCCCTGAGGCTGGAAGGACGGAAGAGGCGAGGACCGACTGGCAGCACAGTGAGTAAACAACAACATTCTCTCTCTGTTTCTCTTACACCCCAAAACCCTCCTTTCCTTCCCCCTCCCAACCAGTGCATTCAATTCTCACGCACATCTGTTTTATTTCTAGGAGAGTGTTCGAATTGTGCGCTTAAAATATTCTCCTGTTTACTGCAATACGGCTCTTTCATAAAGCGAATTAAAGCGAATTTGAATTTACTCAAATCTCTATATTTCGCTTAAATAACGATTTATGCCTTATTAAAAAAAATTTATTATCCAAATGGTGAATGCTCAAAGTTAGACGTGCACTTGTAAATGTACACCTTTATGCATATGATCACTGATTTTCCATTTAAAAAAATGATATTATAGAACTCTGTGAATGTATCTTCCATAAATTTTTCAACCACCCCAGAAGTTGTATTAAAAATTTATTTTGCCATAAGGTTATTCCAAGTTTTAACATCAGCAAGAAGTTTTTAAAAATATTTTAAATATCTTATTGATCAACTTTATTTAAACTATACTTAAAACCAACCTATTAATTTGATAACTTTTCTTCCAAGTTTAATTGGAGTGACTACTTCACGCATTGTTGGTGTACAAACATTCATCAACTCTTCCTTTTCACCGATCAATAGTGGAACAACATACATTTGTTTACTTGCGACAAAAAATTGTTATTGCAAAATGGATTTTTAGGCGTTCTTTACCAGCGAAGCGGTATTATTATAGGCACGTCTCCTCCGTCCGCATGTTTAATCTCCGAAACTACTGGGTGGATTTTAATTAAGTATTAGTCATCCTTATAAAAATTCATCGCTGAATCATGATTTTGAATTCCATCCGTCAATTAGAACTTCCATTTTATATAAGCACTTAAATAAACTTATACAAATGGAATCTGTCAAGCAACAATTATTAAATACCATAATTTTATATCCCTACCTCTTATATGCTTATATCGATTAAAAACTTTATTCGAGTAGAGGACAACATTTACCGCAAAAACATCCGCGAGACTACATAATTAAGACAATTCTGGAGATAAAAAGTCGAGAAAATCCCAAGCGTTACATCACATATATTATTTACATAGGTCGATATGACGGTTCTATCGACAAACAATTAAAACGCCATATTTTTATTTCCCAAGCTCTTATATGATCTTTGAGGTATCGATCAGGTGATTCCCAACGTGGGCTGTACCGGTGGGCGTTCAAGAATTTAGTGGAGGGCGCTGAACAACGAGAGGGTTGCAGATGAGAATTTAAATCACTGGCATTGTATATCATAGTAATAGGATATACGATATAGATAGTCTATGAAAGCTAAAATTGGTAATTGTATGTTATAATAATCTCTATTATCTATTTGAAGAGTTTGTATGTTTGTTCATGGAACTCCTAAACGATAATAACTGGAACAGCCAAATTTGGTACGTTTCTTCCTTACATCCTAACTTAGTGAATGGCCAAGGTTTGGTCAACGTAACGTTTTTTATGGGGTTATTTTTGACCTACCAAAAAGTTTGCCTACGACGATTACGGTAATATAATATAAGATGCTTTTAATGGGAATTTATGGCGCCATATGATTCGTTATTTTAAAATTTTATTTTTAAGTATAGTTTATACTCGAATAATTAACTCGGAACAAAAGCGTGAATTAGTGTTACCAATAAAGTGCATTTATATCTTATCAATTAAGCACTATCTCGGCTAATATCCAACGAATTCCTATGAAATCGGCGATTTCCATCGCCTGCGATATTTTATTTGATAGGAATGCATGTATTCGTTTCCTATAATTGACAGCGAAATTTGTTTTTTCATTTACATTGGAAATTAAGAAAATGAAAGATATCACAGAAGGTACAATAAGAAAACTTCTAAAACAATTCTTTAATTCAGACCAAAATATAATAGTTAACTTCCTCCTCCTTTAAATACCTATATATGTCCTTTTTGCTTTCTCTTCAGAAACATTTGTATGCATCAATTGAACCAATTATACTTATTTTATTATAACAACACTTTACATGTCATACTAACACAATTTTTATCGCCAAAATTGATTTCAATGTCTGGGGATTCATTTTTTTTCCGTTGGTTTGACTTTAAAATATTTATGTGACAAACTGCAATTCCTGCCGAAGGCTTTAATGATTTTTAGATTCATGACCACATAATATGATGCAGTTTCTTCCACTCAAAATCAATCCGAATGAAATAACTATATTTTACAAGTAATTCCATCGATTATTCGATAAAAAATACATTCGCCAAATTTTTCGGTGAAGGATGCAGGAAAACTTTATTATTGGGCAAAAGGTTGGGAGACAAAAAATATTGCATACCATCAAGCATTACAATAAAAATTAACTTTGTTTCATTACTTGGTTTTATTCTCAAATCTGCCTCAATATTTTTTGTCTTGACTTAAAAAACCGAGCAACGCCAGGTACTTTCAGCCAGTACTAAATAATAGAAATGTAGCGTATGGCATTAGACGGAGCTGTTTTTAGACGGGTGTCCACGCTGGGCGATTCGGCTTTACAGGCGTCTACTAAGAAAAGCTCTGCGGAGTAGTATTGATAATTGTAAAATATTTTTCGGAAAAAGGTTGGGAACCACTGGTATAGATTAAAACATTTATTCGGATACAGGACAACGTTTACCAAAAAAAATCTGCGTGATCTGTAATTACGACTTATAATTTCGGAAATAGAAATCCAAGAACCGCCCAATCTCTTTATTTAGTTTTATATGCATTTCCCGTAAAGAACGCCTTTGAAATATCTGTTTATTACATGTATGGAGCACACTTTTCCTTCTTGTTTGTCGGGGTTATTATGAATGAATTTTGAATGACTCATCAACTAACGGTCCAAACTCCCAGTCTTATAGCATCCTCCAAAGAGATAGATTTAATATTCCACTCAACGCGGAGCAAGTTGGGATGCAGCTCCAAATAAATTGTTAATATTTCCGTGCATCCAATATAGTTTTACGAACTGTTGGAGAGAAATAAAAGGCTCAAAAGTATACCAAATTCTACTTCGTCGAAATTCGAGAGAAACGCAATCTCTACTGTGAATATTGCATGAAAGAAAGCCATCTTATTAGACCCAAATGCGGGAGAAGATTTGGGTTCGTAGTAGTCAGCCGGACTTTCCATTGCCTCTGAAACTTAATCTTCTTCTGTACGCTGGCAGGTTTATTTTTCCGGGTGTTTTTGATTCCCTGGAGATGGAAGGGGCTTTCCTTTGGTGAGGCCCTGGAATGGTCAGTCGGAATTTTTGATGAGCTGGAAGCGAGTCTCATTTGACCGGCTGCGAAGCCTGCGAAAATGGTCAAATGGACTGGAATATAACTCTTTTTGGGGATTCCGAGAAAATTAGGAATCCCGGCATTGTAGGGAGGCGAGGTGGGATAAAAGGAGGGTAAGAGCTTGGAAAATGACAAGGAAAATAATAAGAAGCGAAGGAGCTACCAGGGGAATGGACACAGGAAGATATAGCGTACATATTTCAAAGGATTTGAGATTGAATTCGGATTTGGTTTAATTTGGGCAAAGTGGAGCGGGGAATTCAATCAAGAGCTATGCAAGTAAAGCAGAAAAAAGTTGCGCAGCAAAAAATTCCGCTCGCAGCACAGAGAAGAGAAAATTCTGTAATTATTCGGTCAAGGCAAGATAAATTCTCGCTCGGTATGTTTAAAAGTTTTAATTAAACGCTATTCGTCAGACTCCCGGTAAAAAACTTTAACAAATGCATCCGATGTACATGCCGACGTTTTTACCACTGCCTTGATGAACCCATTGTGAAAGTGTAATTCTATTTCAGTTTAGTTCGCTGTGTATGGTGAAAATTTGAAAATCCGAGACAATATTATCGTCGAGTTTTCCAAGACCCTAGTTTTTGGCGCATGCAATACGTACAAGAATACCTAATTATGACGCGAAGATAAACTAATTTTGACAATTTTTACGGTATCAATAATAAATAAGCAATATACTGAAGTAATTTTCAGTTAAATTGATCCTTATAATTTGAAATGAAATACAACATACAATTTGGATTTTTAAGTTACTAGTCTCTTTCTTGTCCCTATCAATTATGGTATTAATCCTTTATTATTCATTAATACACTTTATTAAAACGACACGCGTTGAGTTAGTTGGAAGGCTGAATTTCAGTGAGAGTGCGTGTGGTGGTTTAGGTGTTGTTATGTATCAGTTATTTTATAGGTGCTGCTATAATGATTATTTTTTAATACTCCGAACTTTGTATCATCTCAGGAAAGTTTAAATATCCTCACGTCGAAGTTTACATGTGATCATTTTTGATGCCTTAATACAAGATTTTTAATAATATGCAATAAAACATTTGAACCTGGGTATGCGATATTGTACCTCTCAAAATAATTTAAGGCCAAAAAAGAAAGAATCGAATGACTATTATATTATATCATATATCATATCATATATTATATTTATTTGGCATAAATATAAAGACAGTGATACAATATTTAAGTATAGTAATCTTTACGAAAATAATAGGGTACCGAACTAAATTTTCCAATTGAGTATTCATCAAACATATTACTCTAAATTAATTTACTCCTAGATTCATGAGATCACCATTCCGGCTGATTTTCTACTATGTTTAATCTCCTGGTTAATTTCATGCCAGGATTGTTTTTCTAAAATACCTGCTCATTATTTATGAGAAATTAGAATATCATACAAGAGAACGAAGCATCGTTATCCGATGCGAAATTGCGAAAGTACGATTTGCGGAAAAATGTCTAAATTTTTAAATGCAAGTAAAAGTTAATGCGACATTAGGCGCGAGCGTTTATGAATCGTCAAGAGAATATATAAGGTTGGTATACAACGCAAAGGCGGGAGATAAAGAGGGATGGAGATATAAAGGTTACCATCAAATCAAGACGCCTCTGCCTATTGTCCGAGAAACAGGAAGGTATCATATTCCTTTGTTGACCGACTAGGTAATAGGAAGAGAAATGGAGAGTCCCGAGATATCTCAAGCGTTGCACCGCGAGATACACTCTGTAACATTATGGCTTAAATGCTATTTTTATATAGTGTGGAATAAATATTTAATCGACTTCGAAAAATTTTTTGCTCAAAATCAAACATTGGCTGTTGTGATAATCAAGCAACGCGAATAAACATAACCAAAAGATCAATATACCTGCGCTCGCAATAACCAAAATGAAATTCCACGAGGTCATTGCCCCGTCAATTAATGATTAAGTTATGATTTTAATTATTTGACGCAATCAACACAAAAATGTGCAGTTCTGATGAAACGTTCGTGCTGTTGGTATTAACGCATCTGTCATACAAAATTTACAATTAAAGAATAACATAAGTTATCAAGCATTCTTTGTCGCGCAGTGTTAGTTTTTTTATGTTTTTCAGCCTGCCGTCGGGAGAAAGAGGTTGGAGAGCAGCACTTAAGAACTCCTTGAGAGATCATACTTTTGCTTCTCTGTAGTTCCTCTCCACTCTGCATCATCTCCAAGAGGCAGGGTTAGAGAGAAAGGGATAGAGGCTGCTTCCATGCGAATGGTCACATCTAGACAGTTCCTCCAACCCCTCCCTCCCTCCAACCTCTCTCTCTTCCTTACTTCCCCACAAACCCTTCCCCTTCTGCCACGCTTGCTCCTCATCTCCTGGATTATTCAAACGCGATCTCTGCCAACCGTCACAGATTGCCCATCCCACCGCTCCCTTTTTCCCTTCCCTGGTCCACTTGCTTCTTCTGTCGTCCCATCTCCCAATCTCTTACTCTCTCTCGTCTGCTCGAGGAGGAAGATGGAGCACAGCGGAGTTGAACGAGAGAGATTTAGAGGGAAAGAACAAGTGAGAGAAAATGAGGAGGAAAAGTGGTGGAGAATCCCCTAGACTTGATAATCCGGCTCAAGAGGAAGAGAGAGTAGGGAGAGGGAAGTGGTAGAAGGAGGTGAAAGAGGGGACATGTCTAGAGGAAGGAAATACTCATTGGGATGAACAGCAAATAAGAGAGAAATAGTCATATGCACACACACACACATTTGTACACCATTTAATACTGCACGAATAAAAACGTCCCAATAGTAAAAAAATCTGATGTGGCCACCACATGACTTTCTCCATACCTGTAATTTTTCTAAAAATTTCAAATAGGATAAATGATAATGAATATTTTAAGAAACTGCGAGACAAATTTAGACTTCACAAAAAAACAGAAATAAACTCAAACTTCCGGTTGACCGATATTTACCAAAAACTAATCAGTTCTTGTGACTTTCATAAAAATGTTAAATATAAAATTTCAAAACGTGTTCAGGGGACCTCAAAACGTGTATTTCCGTTGAAATCTCGAAATCGATTTTTTCATGAAAACAATACTTTCCCCTATAACTACGTATGGAGAAAGTAATAGCTGCATGTTATTAATTAAAAAACCCGCTCACTCTTACAATTAAAGTTCCTCCTATATTGCGTTGGGATAAAACAATGTGGACAAAAGTGTGCAGCGTGAAGAATAGCAGCTCATTATCTATTGTGATATATAAGGAGGGAGGAGATGATTGAAATAAAAAGACTGAGATGGGAGGGGCAGAATGGAGGATGAATGTAAAAGAATGCGATGAGGGAGACGGGCGGAAGGGAATGATATTATGAGGGAGGCGGTCAAAAGTTGCCATCTCTCTGTTCTCTACAAGTCTGGCGGTTGATGAATTTCCAGTCTCGGGACTGATGTTGTATGGGAGTCCTTATCATTGACTAAACATAGTATTTTTTATGAAATTGGGTTATTTGCGTAATAAATATTGTTTATTTATATATTAAATGTAATTTTTAATATTTTTATTTATTTATTGTGAAAAGGGAGTCCCGCGAAATCTGGGGCACCAAGGCTGCAGTTCCGTTAGCCTATTCGTAGATCCGCCACCGTTAACGGCCCTCTAAAGGGGCGGAGGAGGACAAGAGATGAGGTGGATATGTTAAGAGTCGTTGGTGGGGGGAGAGGGCGGGGAGGTAGGGGGAGAGGGCGGGGAGGTAGGGGGAGAGGGCGGGGTGGTAGGGTCAGACGGTGGGGTGGTAGAGGGAGAGGGCGGGGTGGTAGGGGGAGAGGGCGGAGTGTCAGGGGGAGAGGGCGGGGCGGTAAGGGGAGAGGGCGGAATGGGAGGGGGGGAAGGGGAGGTACAGGGATGGAGGTTGGATTGCAATGATCTCAGGTGAGGTTAATGCAAAGTCGGACGCGGAGATAAATAAAAAGGAAGCGGAGCGGCGCGATACTGGCGGAGAAGAATAGCAATAAATTACCCGTAGTATATCCGTAGTGGGAACGTTACGCAAGAGGAAAAACCGTTTGATGATAAAATAAAAGTTATGCCGAGGAGCCGGGTGTGCATGTCCGAGGGACAATCTTCCGAAAACAGCTGGACGCTAAGGTCCACACGCAGGCGCGACTCTTGTTTGCGGAGGCTTCGGAGGGGCAAGAGAGGAGGAGATCTTCTTAAACGGTGACAGCTTTATATAAAAGCGGCTCTCGGATTAATGATAATTGATTTTTTGTCTGTCTCTCGTTGTCGCCTCGGTCTGGTACGTTTCATCGCCGCCGTTTCATCGCCGCCGTTTCATCGCCGGCGTTTTATCGCAGGGACGATTCATCGCCGGCGTTTCATCGCAGAGACGATTCAGCGCTGGCCGTTTCATCATATGTGGATGAATTATTATTATATTTCTTCATAGATACAGTTAAATTTATACGGCGGAATTTATATGTAACGGCCGTGCTATCTTCAATTAAAAATAAATACTTTTATTGTTTTATGTACAATTATTTAAATAATGTGTTAATCTATATTCTCCCATTTTTACAGTTAAAAATTATTCGTTTGAATTATATATTTAACTCGGAAAATACTTAACGTGGAAATATTGTAAAATATTGTCCCCTCGGAGGAGCGGGACAGTGAACGTGGGAAGCAAACAAAGCACTTAAACTGACTTACCCAACTCGGGTGATGGTGAGGGCGAGTTGGAATATTATTCAAATAATTTCATCTAAAGCAATGAAAACATTTATTTCTAATATAAGATAGCACGTTTAAATGTAACTGTATATATAAAGAAATAGGATAATAATTTATCTACTTATGATGAAACGGCCTGCGCTGAATCGTCCCTGCGATGAAACGCCGGCGATGAGCTGGTGGCGATGAGCTGGCGGCGCTAATCGACCCATTCCGTTGTCGCCTCGCCTGAGATAAGAACGGGCGTGTTCGGTCTGCTACGAATTGTTTTTAGAACAAATGGAGAGGACCGCTAAAGGTCTTCGGGTTAAGGATTATTTGTCGACAAAAACGAATGTTTGGCTGTAAAATTCTCGACGGAGATTTATTTTGTCTAGGAAAAATTAGCTCAGAAACGGCGTGCAATTAGGCCCAAGAAAAAGATCGAGCTAAGTAAATTTATGGCTTTAAAAGTACCTCGTTGATCCTATGTTGCTGATCGAAATTTAATTATCGATTAGGAAATTATTATTTTGCGTGTACACATACATACCTACGTGTATGCGTGTGCGTGTGTGCGCGCGTGTGTGCGCGCGCGTGTGTACAGCTCATATTTATTTCACTTTTATCTAATAAATATTTTATAGTGTGTGTATGTATGTTCTTTATACATTTTTACACCGTTGAAGCTATCGAATTCAAATGTTTCATGGGCCATCCTATGGGCTAAAGGAAAAACTTAGTCTAGGTTTGCAGACCATGAGTTCTCTTATACCCCATGGGGTCAGCACAATACTATTTCCATAATAATGCATGGGAAATGGTGTGGAGAAACCCCAAAATGCCATGTAGCCCTTCACTGATGTGGATATAAATATACATAAACATTAACTTACGATCACGGGAAATGGCTTATTTTACGCATGAAAGACTGAATATTTTAATTCTGTTCATTTTTTGCCGTATTACATGCTAAATCGCTCGAAATGTTCTTTTAAGCGCAAAATTTATCGGTTTAGATGACCATTTTCCAGGCAGCAACAAAGCTAAAGTTCTTAATTGTTGTCCTCTTCATAGGGAGATAGCCACGTAAAGATTAATGCAAGGAACATTCATGCTGTGGCTCGCCGTAGAGGAAGAATAGCCAACGCCAAGGTAAAGGGTACAAATGGATTCATGTAAATATAGTCTCTGAATACTTTTAAAGTGAGTCAAATGATTTTTAAGGAATATAAGAACATTGTTATATTTTACCATTAACATTGAAAGATTTATCGCAACATAAATCAATACATTTACTTACATTTATTAGGTGAACACGTTTTGAAATTTTATATTTAACATTTTTATGAAAGTCACAAGAACTGATTAGTTTTTGGTAAACATCGGTCAACCGGAAGTGTTTACTCTTGTCACTTATCCGTTATTTTGAAATATTTGCTTTAATATTTGATAAATGTAAAAATGTACTGGAATAAAAGTTTTAGGAAATTTAATTTTCTACAACCTTTGTTTGAAACATTTCTCCATATAATGCATTATTTAAGAGATATCTTATATTTTAAACTGCCACCACCACGCCACCTACCGACGACTATTGTTAACAATTGACGCTTAGTTACGTCTTAGTAACGCTCTTTTTTATTTTCTTAATTGTTGGAGCTTTGTGGCTATATTCAATATCGGAAGGCTATGGTTTGAGTTTATTTGTTTTTTTTTGTGGTCTAAATTTGTCTCGCAGATTCTTAAAATATTTATTGCTATGTAACCTATTTGGAATTTTTAGAAAAATTTCAGGTATGAAGAAAGTAATGTGGTGGCCACATCAAATTTTATTATATTACCGTAATCGTCCTAGGCGAACTTTTTGGTAGGTTGGTTATTGCCTTTTGGGAAGCTTATCTCCGCCGCTGTTTAGACTATTTTTGCCATCTATAATTTGTAAATATGCGTAAATCTCCCGTTTTTTAACGGTACTAAATTCAACCGGAAATATGAAATACTTTCTTTTCTTAAGGGGGGTTTTCCGACACCCCTGCACTACATAAGAAAAGCATTGGAATCAGTTTCGAGCATTATAAAATCGCATTTTAAATTGGTTAGAATCAAGATATGAAGTCGGGACCTAAACGGTTGTGTTGAAAATAGAAATAAGTTCATTTTGGTTACCGTGAAAATTCAATTACATTCCAAATTTCCCGGAAAATCCGTTTTTAATACGAAACACGCGACTTTTAAACAAAGAGAATTGTCAGTTACCATAGCCACCTCATTTGAGCGAGTGGTAATATTGGGTGTTTACTCCCAAGCCCCTTGACGATATTACGTCATTTTGTTTGTTTACATGGATTTCGAACATTTTTGAAGAATAAGTGGATCTTTCCCCTTTGAATTAAAGAACTGTTTATTCGTTATCGTAGCATCGTTTAAAAAATTAATTTTTTAAGCCAAACGAAAAGCATATTAAACAGTATAGGATTAAAATAGAGCCCCTTGACGATATTAAGTCATTTTGTTTGTTTACATTTATGTTGCTTTAAGTCTTTATGTTGAGCCTGGTTGAGCGTGTTTATTCTGTAATATTTACGAAGAAAGAAGTTTAAAAGAACTTAGCAAGGTTAGTTATTTTTATTTATCACATCACTTGGAAAATTAAAAAATTCAATAAAATAAAAATTAAATTATACTTATCCTTAATCCTAATACAGGTTAAAAATTAATAGAATCTTCTGTTCTATTTACGAAGAAAGAAGTTTACATATTTTGTCAAATAAATGGGTCTGATCAAATCAATTAATTTTTAAAATCAAAATAAACTTAATGTGTTAGCGAAGCGTCACAGGCTCTCTAGTTTATTTATAATAATATAGCTACTTGTGCCTCACACACTAACTTACACAAAACTCTTAGGTACTTCGAGAATGGCTAGAAATCTAAAATTTGGCATGTAAGTAGGTTGAGTAGCACAACCGACGAGAAAAATCGAAAATCACAAAAAATTATAATATTTTAATTTTTACACTGTTTGCGCTTTATAAAAGTTATTGACTTAAAAATTTTATTTTTATTTATTTTACTTTTCTTCGGAAAATTATTTTATGATAAAACAAGATGATCCAAAGGGAGCTTATGATGCCTATTTCCATTTATTTCAATTTATTTAATACTTACACAGGCAACTCTCGTTCAACGAACCGCATGCGTTCCTGAATAGTGGTCGTGAAACGGAAATTCGTTGAACGATCGTGATTTTTCCGTTTAAACTCATTGTCGATTGAAGGGTAAAAAATAAGAAAATTGTTTATAAAAGATTCACAGCGAGAGTTGAACAAACGTTCGTTAAACGGGAATTACTTGTATTGCCTTTATTAGCTTTAAAATCACCGCGGATATGTTGCTGTTTGTGTTCCCAAATTTCATAATTTATAAAATAATACAAATACAATCGAACGGAATATTAAATTTATCATGCGTTTTTGTGCGGCAAAAATAACGCGTGTATGTATTAGGCTATACCGAATCCGAGTCCAACAATAGTTGTTGCTATGGCAACACCCGTAATGTGTGATAAAAACTGAAAAAAGCCCTTATTTACGTGAAAATCGAAGAAATATGATCTATAAGCAAAATTCTACGATAAAAATTAGAATCCTCATTCATTTCCTCACAGAATAATACAAATTCCAATCCGTTATTACAACTCGAAGATATTTTAATGTGCAATAGAAAATTACCATGCACGATGGATTTCAGATTTTCCATGAAAATTAAATGGGAAGGATAGTTCTTGGAATCGAACCCGGTACTTCCAATCTTCGCGACAAAAACTATCCTTGGCAACTCGGCCCACGTAGCAAGAGGTTTTTACCAAGTACCATGAAAATCGGTTTATTGGTTCAAAAGCTAATAGGGGGGGCGGACAGACAGACAGACAGACAGGCACTACGACAAAACTATAAGCCTATTTCCATTCTGGAAAGCAGGCTAAAAAATGGGGCTTCCCTTCGTCGTTTTTCACGATTTACACGCGTATGTAATTTTATCTCCTCTTACGAATTTGGAAAAAAATCTTTATCACTAGCTTCATCTAGATTTGGAGACTTCTTATATGTATATATTATAGCAAAGATTCTCAACTTCCGGTGCGGAAATTTTAGTTAAAATGTTAAAAGTTATACGGGACTGTGATGAAGGTGAGATTGAATCCGCGGTCCGAAAGAGTATCTGTAAACCGATAAATAATAATCACAAGCAAATAAATATGATTATTGGTGGTCCGTGGTTATATTGTCTTCTGAAGGGAGGAGGGGGAAGTCCGTGAATGCCAAGGGTTGAAAAACCCAGTTTTATAAGTTATCCAGTAGTTGATATAAAAAACTACAGCCGCTTTAAAAAAGAACTGATTTGAGTACACATCTTCTACTCTTTGACAGTACGTTTCAATTTAAACATTTTCGGCTTTGGGTGTATTGGTGCGCGTCAGATCGGAGAACAAGTGCTGGAAAACACGCACGCTAGCTCCAAGGCCATCTAAAACTCTGCCATGGATTTGTTTATGCGCGAGAATACGATTTATGAGGCATGAATATGGATACAAGAGAGATAGGATGAAGTTCAAGACAGAGAGACTCCTACCGCGAACAGGCGCTTAAACATTTGAAAATTTCATGGCCTTTAATCGTTTATGTCAGTGGTTCGAAAACTAGGGGTCGCGAAAGGTTTTCAGAGAGACGCGAAGAGGGAATGTTTTTGTTTTATTTTGTAATGTTATGCATGGATATATTTAGATAAAATTAACTTTTACGAAAATAAAATAGTTATTTATAATACCTTGAAATTAATGTTGCATTTTATATTTATTGGTTTATGTATGGGTAAAAGATGGTCTGATAAGGTCAGCTGCCTTAAGAGGAGGTAGGAGATGCATCAAGTTTGGGAGCTGTTGTTTTATGGCGAAACTTAGGCGGCTTTAAACCCTGAACACGACAGTAAAACGTCAAGCTTTGATGGAATAATTCGTTTCATTTAAAAAAAAAATTATGTTGCAAAAACAATGTTCAAGATGCACTATAATTATTTTTTGTTTTTTTTAAAATAAAAACTAAAAAGCGGTACCGATGATAAAATCACGTTTATCATCTAGCAAGAGCATATTTAACGCGAATTTATTATTTAACAAGAAGGAAAAGTATATGCCAGAAATGGAATACACAGATTTCAAAGGCGTTATTTATGGGAAATACTTTTTAAACGGTATCGAAAGATTGAGCGGTTCTTGAATTTTTGCCTCCGAAACTAGAAGTCGTAATTACATGGTCTCGCAGACATTTTTGTGGTAAATGTTGTCTTCTATCCAAATTAATGTTTTAATCTATGTCTCATAGATCATATAAGATCTTTGGAGAGAAAAATACGATTTTTTAATTGTTCTTTGCCTATAGTCTCGATATAGACCGATGTTAACAAAATATGCGCTGTTATGCTTGGTATTTTCTCGAATTTTATCTCCGAAATTATAAGTTATAATTATATGGCATCACGGACTTTTTTGTTGTAGATGTTGTCCTCTATCCGAATAAAGTTTTTAATCGATACCTCACTGATCATATAAGAGCAAGGGAGAGAAAATATGGTATTTAATTGTTGCTTGACGGATGCCATTTAACGAGATGCGAGTACAAGTTTGTTAAAGTAATTATGTAAAGTGGAAGTTCTAATCGACAGATGCAGTTCAAAATCACAATTGGGCGATATATTTTAATAAGGGTCGCTCCTACTTAATTTAATTGAAATCCGCTCAGCCGTTCAGGAGATGAAAGTCGCGACAGACGGACGGAGGAAACGTGCCTATAAGGCGTTCCGCTATTACCGCTTCACTGATAAAGAACGACTAAAACGATTTGTTGTACATATTAATCATTTTCTGCACAAATTCTCTTTGTTCGATGGTTTTATAATTATGAATGACTTCTCCGAGTGCTCTTTTTTCCAAAATTCATGTGTCATTCATTGCTACGGATTAAAATTACTACATTTATTCACTTATACGATTAGCGTTATGTAAAATATGATATCATATAACATTATTATCATAACAAGAAAAGATTAAACATGCTCATAATAGTCGACGTATGTATAGATTTATACCGCATAGCTATTATGCCGGATAATTTTCTTTAAAAAATTGATTGTGAAAGATTTCACACAGTTTATTTATTATACTCGCGACGCATTAGAGTCTTTCGAATGATAAACACCGAATAACACGCTCGAATTTCCACCTTGACGATCGCTTGCGTGACTGTGTATGCCATTCTTTTCCGGTCGACCGGTCACCGCGACCTGCTCTCATCTTCTGACGCCGTCGCAGGGATGCAGAACCTTTCCATATCGTGCGCCCTCGTCTGCCTCATCATCCTCGGCTCTTCCGCACTCGTCGGGGCCTTTGGAGTCCTGCAGCACCAGATCAGCGCCGTCCTAGTCACCGGCGTCATGTACCTGCTAGCAGGCGAGTAATACCCCATTTATCCAGCCGCACTCCCACTCGAAGTCGGCTCAAATAAAGATCTGAGGGAGACGTTTCAACACTTGATGGCTGCCGTAAAACTTCTCTTGGCTGAGCGTGGAGGATGGGCACTCGGCCAACGCGTATTATCGTTCGGATGGAGATTTTATTCCCCATTATCTTTCTTTCTACCCGGAAAGTAAGACTTTCTTCCGTGATGGGATCGTAAGCATGATGAGCAACTTAAAAATGAGAGACTCAGGAGAGTATTTTCCTGACTGTACTTTCTCATGTCTTCCGCGACTACCATAGCGTAATTCTTAACACTCGCAGGATGACTGGAGAATAGTTACATCTTGGATGACTGGGGTCTTTTTTGACCCCAGTTATATAATTGTTCTTTTTATCGACAAATTATTTTTTTATAAGCATATTAATGGGAATATTCTGTAAACAATCATTATTCAAAATAAAATAACTGTCAGAACATTTAATTTTTCTCAATGCAGCAATAATAGAATTTTCTTTGTAGTAGGTACAGGTATATTTAGTACAGTCCAAATATTTATATAAAATTCCTGAATGTACGCACGGAGACCAATTATAAAGAAAATTTTGAATAAATAAGTTGTAGTTACAACTAGGAGGCTGTCAAAAACGAAATATTATTTACAAATATTTTGTCACTTTTTGGCTTACTGGGGTCAAATGTGACCCCATAAGATACATTTATCAGTTCTCAGGCATTTTTCTAGAGTTTTAAGTATGGAATTCATCCCAAAGGTGCTGGACAGATTGATGAAGGAATTCCTGAAATTTCAAACAAATATTACACAAAAATATAACGTATTTACCAATTTACGAAAGTTGGGGTCAGAAAAGACCCCAGCCATCCGGCGAGGGTTAAAGTTGTTCTCCAATATGTTCGCCTAGTAAATATGAGCCTTTTATAATTTTTTCAGAGTTTTGCATTGTATATATTTTCGATTAAGCTAATTTATTCAAATGCAGAATATGAATTCAGTAGCAAACTTTCGTGCAAGTCTTAAATATTATTGCTAACTTAATTTATCAATGACATTCTCTAATATTTAGTACAAAGAAACTATTATAAATGCACCAATGAAGCACAGCGTAAGTTACCCGTGTTTCTCTATGTTAATTTAGAAGTTAAAATTTCTATTTTTGTTTCCAGTAAGGCGGAACCCTTGATAATGTGATATGATAATAATGTGTTATTATCTGATCGAATTAAAAAACATTCTGTACAACAAATCCAATAAAATTCTACCATTGGATTCTGGTGATGAAATTTTTAATCAATGCTAATGATATTCATTTTAAAGGAAAATGTCGCAATTGCAGAAAAGTAGAGGGGTAATAAATTAGATTACGGTGGTAAAAGCCTTTTCAAATACTCGAAAATTCCTTCGAAACTCATAACCCATCCTCTCGATGGATTACTTATTTCGTAAAGGAAATTACCCTAGAATAAACGACCGAAGTTATTTCTTTAAATTTGGCGTATCTAATAATTCGAATAAACAAAAAAAAGAGTGTAAGGTGAGGCAGTTACTCCCTTTAGCATCTACTGAAAATATTATAAAATAAGGATAAAAAATTACAATAAACATTATTGAAGTTGACCTGGATCTGGACCTGTTCCTCTCCTACTTAAAAAATGTCTGTGGATGCTCAAGTGTTTCGGTGAGATATTTGATGTTTGCACTTCTAAATGCAGAACTGATGCTGACTATTAGCCTCTATAACATTATGTCCTAAACCTAAGCTGCAAAGCAGTGAGTTATCTGTAGGTAAACTAGTGAGTGAGAAGCTGTCCCAGAAATCCTTCGTAACTCCTTAAGACATGGTTGCATGGTGAATAGAAGTATACTAAGCATGCATGGATGTAACCTGGCAAATATAGAAACAGAAAAAGGAAAGAGTTACTCTCGAGCAATGAAACAAAAAATTGCATTCTTTGGACAAAAATATATGATTTTTAAATGAATTAAATCTTTATTATAACTAACCAAACAGCCTAAAATGATATATAACTTCATAAATGAAGTGTATTCATAAACCTTCCACAAAATTGAGGAGCAAGGCTTTACCAGCTTCTTTCAAATTTGTGGACAATGTGTTATCTATACAAACTGAATTAGCGAAGGTTATTCGGATTGCTAATGTTAATGCGCAGAACATTTGAATAAAAAGTGGGCTACATTAGGAACGAAGCGTAGAGTCAAAATATCTTGCTTACTTACAAAACCTCGTGATTGCAGATCCATCGCACGGAAATATACTGGCAGAGACAACAGATCAAAATATCTGAGCACTACACAGAGGTATAGATTGGTGGCAACATTGGCGCTATGCCGTCATTAGAAAAGTGCCGCCTGAGGCTAACACATCTCCAGCTAACCTTGCTTGCACAAGCACTGTGTCGCCATTGAAAGACAAAAAAAAAAAACAATTCGATATTTAAGACACTGAGGTTAAACCTCTTAGTGCAAGGCCAGGTGCTATGGTCCTGTTTGTCCTGCTCTTCCGTCGGTCCTGCATACAAAATATTTCGAGCTTTGATCTTAGCTATACACACGTAAATACTGCATTGGTAATAAAAATATTTGGCTCCAATTCATGAAGAGTTCATGAATATGACCTTTATTCTTACGTCATTGCTGCAGGGTTTCCTGAAAACCTCATACTTTTTCGGCTTTCGTTATTTTTTAATAATTAACTTACCAATTGAAATTAATTTTTCTCTACAGATTGAAACATCGAAACCTGCCCTTTTCTCCATATTAAAGATACGAGAAATTGAAATAGGGTCACATCAATGCATCTCTTTTAAGGAGAAAACAAAGGCTTGATTTCAACAGCAACATAATAGCGTAACATAGATGTCCAACCCCAACTTACAATGATGTCTTAAGAAGAGAACCGCGAGTAACTATGCCTTACTGCTTTTTTACAGCCACCTTCGCCACCTTCACCCTTACAATTATGCACTTCAAGCGGCGCTCCAAGAAAGGCGAGTGCGTGGTGCCGATTGTCGATGGAGGAGCGGATGGCGCGGTGGTGGCGGACACCGCACCCTCGGAGTACGCCGCTGCCAGAATCTTCTCCACCGGCTGGAGCCTCGACCTCGGTTGGACGGGGGTCGTCCTATGCGTGCTAGCCAGCGCCCTCTGGATACTCCTCTCGAAGATCATGCGGTACAGTCCGCTCTCCTTCCCGGCTTCGTAGCAGGCCGCCCCCGCCGCCTCAGGGGTTCCGCCGGTGAGGCGGAGGCCCCCGCGAACGCGATGGCCGGCCAAGGACTCGGCCGTCGCGCCTGCTCCCTACTCACCTGACCTCTGACGGGTAGAGGGCGAAGGCGGCGGGATGAACAGCTCATTCGATGGATAAATGCGTCCAAGACGCTCATCGGAGGAAATTGCTATGAACAAAACAAATTACTCTCGAGTTCGGGGAGGATAGAGATTTCGACCGGGTGTTGCTTTAGCACGAACACGTGACCCTGATTCGATGAAGTGTTTTTTCCTTAAAATTAACATTTATAGGGGCTGGGAGAATAGAAGTGCTTGAGAAAAGACTCGGTGACAAGATGTGAAGGCGATGATGACGACGACGGCCGTCGAATTTCGCGACGCCATTTTCCAAATGGTCGCTTTGACTGATAATGCGCGAATATATAATGTTCTTCCAAAAAAATTAAAAAGTTTGGCCTTTTGCTTTTAGTCAATTGACTTTTGGAGGGCTTTGCTGATACCTCTTTGCCAAAATGAACTGCCTAAATCATACAAAGACTATATTTTAGAGATAGAGAATTTTATTATCTATACATAATAGAGTGATCGGATAGAATCCTTTGTTAGATATAGTTAAGAAATTTTCATCTGATCTCCTTTAAAGATGATATGCCTTATATGGGAATGTTTGCTTAGTTTACTTAACATTCGAATGAAAAGCAAAACTCTTTGAGTGCTAATTTTCTGCTCTAGACTAGCAAGTAGGAAATTAAAAATGCCCAAATTTCTTGAAAATTTTCTTGCATTATTTCCTTCTATAAGTTGAGATAATTGAATAGCTCAGCCACATTATCATATTGGATTATTTATCCATTTTTCTTCTATATAGCTAAGGCACTTTTATACAGATTGAACCCTGAAAATAGCATTTATGCATAGGCTTATTATATTACACATTATTGATGCATTTTATACAAAACTGTTTTACAGTTATCTAATCTTCTTGTAAACGAAATATTTATTTCTGAATATTATTTATAACTTATTTGTCTACAAGATGAAATTTCTCCAATCAATTTTACGATAAGAAATTGAACCAGTATAATATGGGCTGTTACTAATGTGCACTTTGTTTTCACTTTTACTTTCTTCTTACCCATCACATTTCCTATGCATTCATTTACATTTTCTAAATATTTGCTCTTTCAGTTTTACATCAAGTTCAAGGAGCAATGATTGATAAACTGTTAAGCACAAAAGAGAGAGAAATAAATTTTCAGCATTTGAAGTGATTTATTATTCTCATTTGAAAGCTTTATCATTGAATATTATCTACGGAAATTAAAAACTAGCAAAATGTTTCTAATGAAATTATCACATTTTTGAGATTTGGAGTTAAAATATGATTTGTACAGAATAAAAAATATGACTTCATGAAAGATATTTATCTTTCACGTGATATGAGGTATTTTGATGAATACATTAAATCTTCAGTCAAATAGTGAGAAATGGTCTCATGGAATGACAGCATGTATTTAAAATTAGTACTGTTTGCTTTATTATTATTGTGAAAAACGGAATCATTTATATAAAATTACATTAAATTGAAATGCATGCTAAAAGGAGAAAATGTAATCTTGGGTTGATATTTCTTGGTTTCATGAGCATGACAGTGTAAACCTTTCAGTTATACTTTAAGTATTAGAAAATTACATTATTTGATTAAATGATTTTTAACCATATATTAAAGTTATCTTCATTTATGGAGAGAAATGACAGTGAGACTTATAGTTCGAATATCATATCTTTTAAAGCCTCAATTGTATGCTTGAAGGGTAATAAATTATGAAATACAGTGTAACAATAAATGACAATGTTTCTAATATTTTCCCATGTTGTATATAAACCATAGCATTAGTCAGGTACCCATTTAACTATGCAAGTATTAAATACTTTGATAATTAATTTCTGATTAATGGCAGCAGAATATAAAATGATTGCTTCCTACAACTTTAGTCACTGCTTCTCAGAATTAATTATATTTTTAAGTAGCTTTTGTAATCCCTTCAAGAATAGAATTAATATGTTACCAAAAGAGAAGTGCTCAGATCTCAGGTACTTGAAGCCTATTTTGCTATTGTCACTTCCACTTCTGGCTCAAGATTTGTGGTGTCCATGGAAGGGACCCAATCTAGATCTTCCTTTATTTCATTAAATTATTAAAGAAACATGTTTAACAAATACAGTGGAAATTAGTTTACGTGAAATGTGGGGGACTGCTGCAAACATTTCATGTTAACTTAATTTTATGTTATAAGAGAGAAAGGAGACTACGGTGAAAATAGAAATTTAAAATAAAAAGATTTTGAATCCACTCTTTAAAAATACAATAAAAAAATCTTTTAAAGATAAACAGTCAAAAATATCAAGTTTTAGGACAATTAATTCTTGCTCTCATCATCAGTAGATAATAGTGGTTCATCATCTACTGATGATGAGAGCTTGGCTCTAGAAATACGTATTTAGAATAACCTTCCTTATTTTTAAAATTATTTTTAGAGATGTGTGATTGAGATTGAGTGCATGTGTGTGTGTATTTGGCCTTAGTCTGTTTGTTTTCTGTCACTGTTGGTAGATGCATAAACCATTAGACTTTTGTTTGAGATATCAGGTCCATGGTGAGAATTAATTTTCCGTAAACTTGAAATTTTTGACTGATTATCTCTAAAAATGTTTTGAATTGTAAGGTTTAGGAGTTGATTTAAATTTTTTTTAAATTTTAATTTCATGTTAACCAAATTATGTGTTAAAAGTTTTTATGCTAAAATTTGTATTTTTAAAATATGGAGGTACCATAAATACTCGCATATAATGCGCAGGGGGGTTTTCAGCCTCGTAATCTATGATTTTTCTATATACCTGCATATAGCACGAACAGATTTTTTTTAGCGTTGCCATTCCAGAATAAAGTAGATGGTGTAACATGGTCTAAAGCAATGATCGAATTATTGGTATTGTATTGGTAACATAATGAAAGTGCAAAATGAAATTTTTGAATAACGTTCCAAAAGAACGTCAGTTAACTCAATCATTACATACTCTATGTTTACTTACAAGGTGATATTAGGACATACACAATAAATCGAATCACATTAATTTCATAGTATGGCATATGACATTGTTTGAGCTAAGAAAATGAAGGAATGACGATAATCCTATGTCGAAGTTTTTTACATAAGTTTTTGTCATGGCTGAGGTGGACGGGTTCGCCAGACCTTCAGTTTTACCCTTATTAGAACACTCTAGAGCACCTAAAAACGATAGCAAATAACCATAATTAACTACAGACTCTAAGAATCAAGAATAAATCACGTATGAATGCTAAGAGAAAAGTAGGGAATGATAACTTGATGGTAGTTCTACAAGAAGTATCAACTCCCAGCATACTCTAAGGCATCAGCTGCTATTGTTTCTAATTGTAAGTAGTACCAGTACCTCACCACCAGGCCAGGCACTGATGTAGGGTGATGTCATGCGTAAAATAGCTCATCATTGTCCTAACAAAGGAAAGGTGAGTTACAATGTAGCAAATCATCAAACAGTGAAATGCGAGAATACGGAATGAATTGTCCACGGATGTTATTATAAAAGGTCTTAAGAAATGTTACATCAGTAATAGTTTAGATGGTAGTGAAGATGATATGGTGTGGGAGGACGACGATGACAGTGCCACGGCAATGGAGGATACAAAAGATACTGAAGATGACAATTCTGATAACAACATCGAAGAAAAATGATCCAGTGACAAAGAATTTCTTGGCTTTTAAAATAAATAAATACTGAATTGATTCTTTTCATATCCAATTAATGTATATTTATAGAATTAGTTAATAAATTTTTACTATTATCTATGATTTCATAAAAATCACCAATAAAAATATGAGGATACCCGGGCAGTAATTAATGTGCCGAAATTGTGGAAATATGGGGTCAAATGAAAATAGGAAGATTATGTACCCTCGTATAACATGCATCCTAATTTTTAACTAAAATATTTCGAAAAATGTGTGCAATATACGTGGGTATTTACGGTAAGCACATGGACTAATTCATAATAAATCATAATACGTGTCAATGATGGATCAATTTTCTCAATGATTAATGGCACTAATTTATTTCAGTCAACTGATTTATTTGGTAGGTCATTCTTTATGATAATATTAATCTCTAATGTTTAGAAAAAAATTTAATTTATTTAAAAACGAACTACATAATTCATTATCATAGTGTTAGTCTATTTTTAGTAACAAAATCCTTAACATTCTTCTGTACTGTGATAAAAATAATTTTCAATTCTATAAATTGTTCCAATTTGTTCATAATTGCAAATATTTTTTCTCCCTCTTGTCGAACACCAAAACAAAAGGCAAAATGTTTTAAACACCATATGGATAACCGCAGCACTTGGTGTAGAAATCATTTCGATATTACCATTATCAGCTTCATCATTTTCAGTATTGAATAATGTACCTGGTTTAATAGAATCCACCATGACACTCAGTGTGAAAATTGATATGGTGATAACATGAAATGGTAATTGAGAGAAAAGGAGAGTTGGGACTTTCTCAGTTGCCATTTTGTGTTATCATAAGGAATTAGCGTAGAATATATTTTTAGGACAGTATAATTTTTGTGTTAAACAGTATTTTGTGTTAAGCATTTCACGTTAAGCGAATAATTAAACAGAGAAAAATACAAGCAGCGGAATGGACCTAGCAAACATTTCGTGTTAACAGAAATTCCATGTTAAGTTGTTTTCAATGAATGCTAATATATTTATGGCTGATTTGATGATAGATAAAAAAAAATAAATTGAAAGGCAACTGCATAATTTCCATAAGAAGATGACAGAAATTTCTATAGGATCAAAGGAAGCCTGTAAAGTCAACTTACATTCAGAGGCTCTTTAAGGTTTTTGGTGCCCCAAGTCAAATTCAAGTGGTGCGCTCCAAATTATTTTTCTTAAGTATTAAATGCTGTACCTTACAAAAATATAAGAAAAAGACAAATGGGTTTTGTTGAAGATCAAATGTATTTCAGTTCAAAATTATTATATTTACATTATTTTAAAAAGAAACGGTCTGATAGCACAACTTCTATTTCCATGCTTTCAGTTCTGCAAAATTGTATATGACATCTCCATAGTCCAAAGCATTTGTCATATTTGCTTCAATAGTCATTATTGACAGAGCATTAAGCCTCTCTTCAGTCATTGTTGATCATTGACTATTCTTGACTCTTTTTGGGTTAAAAAAGACTGCTCTCTGCTGCAATTGGACACCACAGTAGATAAAATAATAGGAAGAGCTATATCGGCATTTGGAAATACATTTTGCAGTGAATTTCTGTGCATAACTTCCTACAGTAAATATAAAAATGATTTATGGCAGCCACTATTGAATCGATTTTCTGCCAGAATAGAAGAAGAAAGTACTTCTATAAGGTGTACACACTTGTCTGGAAAAGTATAATCTAAATCATTGCAATATTGCTCTGCTAGTTCTAAGGCTCGTTGTTTTATTTCCATTGTTTCAAGCACTTGAAGCCTCAACAAAAAACCAAATTTATTGTCCAGATCCGCATAAGCAGCGCGTCTTTGTTCCAACTCGACCAAAATCCTATCCACAATAACAATAAAAACATTTCTGCAAAAAATGTCTATCTTCATCGACTGAGGTGGTTTCGGAAGAAAAGGGTTCAGCTACTTCATCAAAAACTTTCTGTTTTTGCTTTCTTTTGTCCAAAAATGAATAATTGTTAACTCCAGTCATGGCTATAGCTTTATTAACATATTTGGAATTATAATCTTCAGCCGATTTGACGTAACCTGCGAGCAATTCAAATAAAGCTACGACAACTCCTATGTCAATATCCACACTTCGCAACTTTTTGCTCACTGCCGAAAATCTTAGCATCATGTAAGACCAAAATATTAATAAAATGCAATTTTCTAACGTCAAAATTTTTGACAATCCTCTCTGCTTGATTCCTAGTGCCAGGTTTTTCATTACTGTCCTCAGAAAACGTATTCAAACAGCCTGTCATATCGCTATAAGAATCTATATTAGCATTACAAGCTTCTGCATGAACTGCCCACCGCATATCCGAAAGAGAATTCACTATGTTTTGCCCAGATTTCAATCTTTCCTCGAGAACTTGCCATCTTTGAGTCGACGCAGAAAAAAGTTATCAATAAGGCAAAAAAATGAAATTGCATCAGGACAACATTCTGCAGTATTAACCCCTACTAAGTTTAAGGAATGCATTGAGCAAGGTACATAGATCACATTTTGATTCTGTTGTTTAATTCTTGCTTGAAGACCACTATACAAGCCACATATTGGATGCATTGTTGTAGCTCTGCTCTTAACAATCTTCTATTTTTATTGAATGCATTTCCAAAACATCCAGTACAGCTTTTTCTAAATCTTGTGACTTATGACTGGAGTTAGGTATAAACCCTAAGAATTGTTCTACTGGATTTCCGTTTGGAAGAACATAGTGAATAATAAAGTTCAGCTGGTCAACATGGGCAATATCTGGTGTGGCGTCTACACTCATAGAGTAATATTTAGCTTCTTTTATCTCACAAATTATTTCTTTGAAAACCTTTTTGCCCATCAGTAATACAAATTCTTTGCAGGTGTTATGAGATAGATATGATATTTTTCCCTTACTGATGGAGCCATATCTAGCTATATGTTGGCTCAAAAAAGGGTCAAATTCACCAATTAGCTCGAGAGAACCTAGATAATTTCCATTCTGTAATGATCCAAAAGAGTGCTTGTGTCCCCGAAAAGGTAGACCTGTAGAAGCAAGAAATTTAACAGTGGCAATGACTTTTTAAAACATAACACCAATACTGCACCTCTTTTAAAATTTGAGAACTCTTTCATCAATGCATCCTTCGGCTTTCCCACAAGTGATAAAAAACAACGGAAGCTGACAAATGTTCTTTCGAATTCTCATGTGATTTAAGTCGATCACTCGCATTTTTCAAATCATTATATCCTGTTGTAACTAGTAACATTATGAAATAGGCGGCAGTATGCACAATAAATATCATGTAGATGGTGAATAAACCAACCATTTGCGGTGTTTATTTTCTCCATTTTGAAGTGTTACTCTGAAATGTGCCCTAGTTAAATACCTTTTACCATCACTGTAAACTCACTCTGAATTCTAAAACTTTTCTTCTATATTTTGCTTGAAACCATGGGCCAGTATATAATCTCGCATACAATCGTTTATCTCCCACTTAGCTGGGTCAGAACTCACAATTGCATTTTCCTTTGTGAAAATCGTTTCAACCTCTTTGTCAGAAAGCCCCATGCAGGAACTTGTACTTGGATTTTCATTAGCACCAGTGTCACTGTCAGACAGAAACATTTCATTTGGATTTTTCTCTTGTTCTCCACTTGCAATTGAAACACATTCACTCTTGTCATTTTTCTTGAAAAACCGTGATCTAATTTTATCACTTTATTTAGCACACTTTTCCTTTTCCTTCTTCTTTATAGTGCATTTATTATTTTCTGAATCACTCAGCTTCTTTTTAGAAGAACTAATTTTGCTGTATCGAAGGAACAAAACTCCAAATTATTTGAAATTTACGCTGTATACTATCACTCTTATTCTATCGCTATATAGTATATTATACACTATATGCTATCACTCTTTTTCTTATTACTGTAGTAGGTATTGTAACCGTCACAGCAACAAAGTATTAGTTTCAATATTTAAATAAATTTATTGTGAATAATGTTTCTGACAAAGGCATTTTGGAGAAATATTCTCTGTTAATTTAAAAATTTGAAATAATTAAGTTTTGGTTTTAAAAATTTATAGTTAGCATTTATAGAAATGTCTTAAAAGAGAAGAGCAAGTATCCAAAAGAATTATATGTAAACAATATGTTAATTACTAAGTATATTAAGAATTTATAGTATATTTATAATAATCAAAATTTTAAACCAACAAAGAAATTATTATTTCAACAAAGTGAAAACAATAGTTCAGTTTGATAATAAAGGGTAGAAGGGGTAATTTTGAAGTAAACCTTATAAAAATGAACCATGTTGCTGAGTCCACGAGTTTGGGGCTCCATGGGACGTTCCGGCCCGTGTAGTGACTCAGAGCTGAAGGACATTTAAGGTAAAATAATAAATAAATTTTTGTTTGGTTTGTTTCTTTAATTATTATACTTGCTATAAAAATTTGTTTTAATTTGCTTTAAAAATTCTACATTTTGGCCCCCCTCAAATTTTGGCACCCTAGGTACCTGCCTACTATGCCTTATGGATAAGGTGCCCCTGCTTAAATTCATAAACTAGATTTTAATTGCAGTATGTTGGCAAAAATACAAAAGACAGGCAACGAATTTTGCTTTTTTCCAAAAACACGATTAGTGAGGGTGATGGATGGCATTGTATGAGAGAATATCCACCTTTTGGAACCACTAATCAATAGAACAAATAAAGATCTTCTGGGCTAGAGAGACAGCAATGAACAGAAAATTTTTGTGCCTTACCCATATGAGACTGGTAATGTGCTGCAATTATGCTAGGTCAATTTTCAAGAGGGACAGTAGTAAGATAATGGGGAAAAGGTCTGCTTTGTAATGGACTTAAGAGGATATTTTGATCAGAAGTTATAAGATTGGTCTGGCATTCCCACTTATACTTTCCCATTTTCATCTATAGGGGCTCAAAATACCAAATTGTGAAGGTTGAGCCTGCATTAATATTTCAGAATTATATACTGCTTGCCAATATTTATCTCATTGCAAAGAATGTAAAGATAAGTCCTCAGAAAGTGCTTCCAATATTGCTCCCAGTTTTCTTGGACCAGCCCTGCTCGCTGTTGTTACATGTTATGCCAACATTGAATCATCAGATATAGTATTTGTCAAAGTATTTATGTTAAATTTAGGCAAAGTAAATTTAAAAGTTTTTTGCAGAAAATAAAATATTCTATGAACTTACATTACTATGCAGAGAGAAATAATTTGTACCACACAATAGCTGCAAGCTCCTAAAAGTCATGACCATAACTGCTTCCTTCAAATCAGTAGCAGACAACTAGTTGATTAATTAACATATGTGCAATCAGGACCAACATTATATCTCTTAGGATCTCTATGTAGGTACAATTTTGGGGGTCCCTCTACTTTTTCAACAAGGTGTTCCAACCATGGCTGCCATGTGACTTGGAGTAGTGAGGCGGCAGTGACAGGACAGTATGTTATATAAAGTAATGGATTTAAAAATTTATATTGAAATTGAACTCTGAATTAGAAGGAATTTCATCTTCATTAAGCTCATCAAAAAATTTGTTTATTCGATGAATCCTGGTTTTTTGGAATTCAGAGTTGACACCATATACCTCTGCTATTTGATTTGCTTTCAGCAAGAAATTATCAAAATAGTTTTCACGAAATATCTTGAGTTTTTCTTTTACTACATCGGTCAGTTGAATAGTGGCATCCAAAATCATACTATTAGATTGCAGGGTTGAAAATTTTCCCCACAAGTATTTATGGTCTCCCCAAAAAGAGTCTTTGCCCTAACCGTGCCTTCATCGCGACCCAATCCTGACTGGTCCTCTAGTCTGAACCAGGCTTTATAAAGTTCTGCTGATGACAGGGATGTTTTTAAGATTCCAAACTACTCAGTGCAACTTTCTTAGAGATTTGTACTGATCAGCTATAAAAATTCAAATTTTCATTTTCTAAATTTTAATTACATAGTTAATTTAATTTATCATAAAATGCCAAATTTGCAAATAGAGGAGCAAGAATGAACATGCTGGCCATGCCATCTGTGAATTACTTTGCATTATTTTGGAGCCCACAATATGAGGAACCCGTCGTTGTGTTGCAGCAATTACACCTACATTAAAAATGCCCTTGGCTGATGACATATGTTAGATAAGTATATCGGTCTGAAATATAAAATCATCAGTGAAGACTTCTTGAACTGTTTGGAACTTCCATGAAACACAACTAGCTGTGAGGTACATTGTGTTATCAATGAATACATATCCTAAAAGGATTTGTCATGGAAACAATGCATTGGTATATGCACTTATGTAGCATGGCAGGACATCGCTCTGGACTTGTGACAGATAATTAATGTGGCAGGAGAAGATTTAAAAACAAATCATTGTTTTATTCATAGAGAAATGCTGGCTACAAAAAGAATGAATCAGGTGATAAATACTGCTTTGATAAAATCAGTTAAATTTGTCAATTACATTTAAAGTTCTGCTCTGAATTATCAACTATTTGCTGTTTTATGTGAAGAAATGGGCTCTTTGCATATTACATTTTACGTATAGAGGGGAGGTGGCATTCATGAGGATGAATTATCACAAGATTATACGAACTTAGAAAAGAATTTCTGTCAAATAAGAAGTTTGAATTTGCTGTTTACTTCCAAGACTGATTGGTTGGCAAAACTTGCATATCTGTCAGACATTTTTATTGCATTAACTGAGCTAAATCTAGGACTGCAAGGTTCATCAGGGACTGTTTTTGATATACACAAAAAGGTTGACACTTTTAAGAGGAAACTCGGGTTTTGGGATCAAAGAATGAAAAAGTAAAGTAGTTTATTCACTCTGTTGATCCATAGTACATGAACATAGAGTAAGTCCAAGTAATTAGAAATATACTGATATTCAAATAAACAGTCATAATTACATAATATTGCCATTGAATTAAATTAAAATTTTTGCATAAACATGGGGCATGTTGCTATATACAATAAAATACATGAAATAAGGACATAATAGCATATACAAAAATAGAAAAATTAAGTAAATATAAATAGATATTACACAATACATATCCTGAAATCAATCCTAAAACTATTGTAGTGTGGAATACAAATTCATTTTCAGTAGATAATGTTTCCTACATTCTCTGAAATTATTAATGATATGAAATTGATATCAAAACAAGATTTGTTTGATTGTGTATCATCTTCCATATTTAACCATTTGAGAAAAATTGGAAGAAAATTTCACTGAAGAATCTGCCCCTCGCAAAGGATACTTATATGATTTGGATCCAATTTCTGAACATGATAACAATCTGTTGTTCGCTTGAAGAGGAACAATCACTAATTGATATTGCATCAAATGCTCAGCTCAAATTTTTAAATAATAGCCATGTACGACCTCAAAAAGTTTAGATAAAGATTAGTAAATGAATACACTGAAGATTTTCCTTTAATTCAGCTCTATGTATCTGTGTGAACTAGGATTTTCAACTGTGCTCACTCCAAAAACAAAGGATAGAAATTGTTGGAAGAGTTGTTTAGGTGGTCTGCGGAGTTCAACAGGTTGGGAAACGCTGCCCTACATGATATCACACAGAGGTAAAGAATATTATCAAAGATATTACAAGTTATTTTGTGATTGGGAGGAAATGCATTTAAGACAGCAATTGGGCTTTAAGTATTTAAGTATTCATATTAAAAATGCTGGCTCTCAATTGCACAGCTGAAGAATTTGAAAGAAAATTGAGAAAGAACTGTTACTATGGGATAAACATTTTGAAGAATATTGAAAATAAAATGCAATAACTTTTCATTATCTGGTTACACTAATTAAATTAAGAGTAGAACTAATAAGTGTTTATATAGAATTTCACCAGTCATACTTGTGAGGCTAAACATACAAACAAATAAAATAGAAAAAGAAGCATTATTTTATTTTCAGCTACTGTTTATGATAAAATAGTAAGGTAAACACCTATATACCATGCGAGGAGGAGACCAGGAAAAGAATAAGAAAAACTCACTATTTACTTGAAACAGTTTATGGGTAGTGCAGCTCTAGAGAGGAATTCCTACACATATAGGTCAGAGGACTTTACTTCTTCTCAGGAATCTTTGATCTCATAGTAATACACTTACATAGACTTGCTCCTTTATAACCAACGAATTTGCTATTACATGCTCATTTTGGCAAGGATGTTATTATCAATAGGAAACCTTCTGAATTGATTACTATTGATTTACTCAAATTCACAGCTCATAAGGTCAAATCTATCTATAAATGGTTTTCTTTAAATAACTCTCAGTATCTATTACTGTGAGTTCATTGAAATAAAAGTGTTTGCAGGGATTGAATACTTTTTTCTTCCTCTGGAACATACAATATTCTTTGGAAAAAATTACAAAAATCTTTGATGCGCACAATAAAGAAGCTGCTTTGCCTGGTTAAAATTGCACCAGGTGAGATAATGGTTTCACAAGTTCAAGTGTGAAGGGTTTTTTTATATAATTAGTGTAACCAAAAGGATCAATGAAGCAAAATAAGTGTTATTACCTATAAATGAATAATTTTTTAAAGAAGAATCTTCCCTTAATCTATGCTGAAATTAGCAAAAAATTTATAATGGAAGTTCTTCATCTCAATTCAGATGTACATCTCTGTCTTATGCTAGGTGATTTTGTTTTCAGTATTTTAATATGGTGTCATATATTCTTTTGTTTTTCTGTAATTTATATTTGCATTTTTTAAATTTGATAAATCACGCTTTTTTGAAAGTTTTGAATTAAAGAGGTTCTACCTAATTCGAAATGCTTTTTCTTTGGTACCCTGAATTTCGAATTAACCAGGTTTTACTGCATGGTACTTCAATACCAGGTAGGTCGTTGCACACCTTGGGCGAGTGTCGCTTCGAGCGTGTGATGTCACATAGCATCCAGATTGTGCTTGATTTAGCATTGCCTGTGGTCGCAGGTTTGGAAAATTATTATGTTTTCTCTTGAACTGCAGCTTTCTCAGTGAAATGTCGTTTTGTGTGGTGTTTGGTTGTAATAACAGTTACAAAAATTGTAATGGTAGGGTGAGATTTTTTCAATTTCCCCAAGAAAAGTCCATTCAAGAAACATGTATTCGATCATGCCAAAGAAGAGATAACATAAACATGAAATCAGGTAAGAACAGGTATTCTATGGTCTAAATATGCTACTTATTAATTTTATCTATATCTATTTATTTAATTATTACTGGTGAATTGAACTTCAGTGATCTGTGCGATGTAAAATTCTTCTCAAATGGTTTTAAGTACCTAGCACATGGTGGTTGTTACAATGAAACTAGTGATGTTGTTATAAATAGTTTAAGCATCAATATTATGAAATTTATTCATTCAGTATGACATTAACTATTACTTAATCGATTTCTACAGTGTCTCTTCCATATGCATATTTAGAATGAAAGTGCTTAGTGCAATATAAATTTCAGTCACAAATAAAGTATGTTGAGAGAATATCATGTTAAAAAATTAGTTGTGTGTGTATTTTTGTATAATTCTTAAATATCTCTTAACAGGATCTGAAACAATATTTATTTCATTTACAATAAGTACCTAATTAACATCATAAGCATTACTAAATTACTAAATTTTACTGTTGCATTAATGACCATCTTTATGTAAATTTTGCCTTCTAATTATAAAGCACCAGTTCTTCCTACATATGTTCATGTGCAGTATTTATAAATTTAAATATCATATGATTTAACGAATTATTATTTACATTTGAAATTTAGTGTGTTTTCTGATCGATTTAAGTTTTTGAAAAATATAAAGCTACAATTTTGCCCATTTTTCCATAATCGGTGAATATTTTACTTAAGTTTAGTCCAGTGGGGTACCGAGGGGGGGGGGCACCGGGCCCGTGCCTCCCCCCAAAAATAAATTTGGGCAATTCATGTTTTGAAAGAGGATTTAGGCAACCAATTTAAACAACATTCGTTGCGTTATATGTGAGAAGGAATAAATTTGAATGTAGAACATTAATTATTCACATATTAAAATCACAGAATCATCGTAGATGTTCGATACATGAAACAACGTACGCATAAATAATGGAAGTTTGTTTTCCTGCCATAGATTTTTTAATACACGTCGAATCGATCAATAGATCGGCTTTTAAAGGTGCGTTTACACTATGTGAGCACGAACGAAGAATATCTTGTAAATTATGGCAATATGCCATTATGGTATTAACTCTACTTCGATTCACAAAAAGAGATATCTGGCTTAAAAACGGTATAGGTGGCTTATAAACTGTATTGGTGGCTTAAACACTGCATTTGAAATTTAGATATATTGAGAAAAATGAAAAAGGCAACAATACTTTCTCTATCTACATATATAGAGAAAGTAAAAATTCATATGAAGCAAATGATTTAGTGGAATTTTATTCGATTCTATATGCCGCAATACTTTCCAAAAATTAGCCGATTTGTCTCACAAATGATTACGATATTTGGATGCGATTACATTTTGTAAAAAGTTCTTACGAAAGACATTCGCAAAATCTAATTTGCTGACGAACATTTTCACGATGTTTTAAGAATTTTTGTGACGAATATTGCTGTTAAAATAACTTATATCCCACAAAATCTGAAGGTTCCCAATGTTCACATTGACATTTAATTCAAAATATGTAATAGCATTGTTTTTCCAATACTACTATTTCTTATTAGGTTAGTTACTGGCAGGGCTGGACTATGCATAGGCCAGCTAGGGCCGCCAATTCCAAGAGATCCGCCAGTTACAGAGGCCGCTGCTAGTACTTACATACCTGTGCTAGATAAGGACTTGTAAAAATAACAGTGATCGAGTAAATGGAATTATCATTAATTCTGCCACACTTGCTCTTCACAAAATTCCAAAAGCGTTTCTTTTCTCACACATTCCTTCAAGCTTATCTTACTATCCCTTCCCATATTCTGACCGAACGTTGACCGTAGGAGGAGGGAGAGGGTCTCGGGTCCCTTACTTGGGTCTTTCTCTTTTCTCCGCACGAATGGGCCAAAGGAAACGACCCCTTTAATAGTTTCCAGATGTAGGAATGTTTCCTAGTCCTTTTTGAAAGAGGGAAACTATTTGAGAGGATTAGTCTCATTTGGTTTCTCTTTGAAACAACATCAATAGTTCAAGTTCGTATGTTTCGTTTAGACTGAACACTGGATAATTCGTTTGAAAATACGCAAAGGTGATTAAGATATTCTTCTGAAATAATTAATTCTCATGGTTTGATCTCAACATTTTACGTTGATCACGAGTGTTTCTCTACAGACGAAGGGAACAGCTTCGGAAGTTCTTGGTTGCCGACAAATTCTTTTTCCCGGATACTTTCCCAAAACGGCCACTTTTTGCAGTACCCAATTAGCAGTATTTGATAAGTAAAGCTAATTATTTTATGATGCGGAATTTTGTTTAATTTTCGTTGTTATTAATAATGTCCTTTAAGAGACTGAAAGCCCTTCCGCAATGTAACTGGATGATTTTGATAAAGTAATTTGAACTAAACTTATAAAAACTTTAATAAAATGTCATCGTAATTTCATTTATTAGAAGAACACATTAAACAACACCGTTAGTAGAATTACCAGTACTCACATCAGCTTCATCTATATCCTTAACAGAAACTCGGTTTGAAAAGTCAGAATCATGTAAAATTAACTGTAGTGATATTGGTCTGTGGCCAATACCTCTGATTGATAATCAGCCTGTCTTTGTAATTGATAAAGGTCCAAACAGGGATAGTAACTTTGACTTTCCTGTGAATGAGAGTAATAGGCGTTTTTCTGTATAATTGTACACCCGGAAACTTTTAAATGGTGAATTCATCGATCGTCGTTGGCTAGTTTGTTCTTAAAAACTTGACTGCGTTTTCTGCTTCTTTTGCAAGTTGTTTTCTGATTTTAAAAACAAAATTTCAAATTCTGGATTCAAAGATTGGAAAAATCTTTCTATATTGATTATTTTTATTACATATATTACACGCCATATTATTTTTTATGATAATATGAATTTCAATTATTTATTATTCTGCCCGCGAATATGTTATTCCATATTACTGTTGAAAAATAAATACTGTAAATTTTTATTTTAAAATATAACTATTATATATTTCAAAGGTTAAAATTTGTGCATATTTTCAGTAAGCTGTGTCCAGGTGTCACGTTTCCGCGGAATAGCCGTTCTTATTCATTGAAAAAAGTATTAGTCTCATTTGGCCACTACATTTACGAGGTAAAAGTTCACTTAAAATTGTAAAATTAAAAGTTTTAAGTCAATAGCATTAATTTTTCTCATGCTAAGTATTACAATTATAAGAAATAATTTATTCAAAAAATATTTAAAGGGGTAATGGATGATAAAAGAAAATCGGGAATAGGAACGATATTCAAGTATTTGACCAAAATCACCCGAGACGGGTGAAAACTTGCAGACTGCATCGAATAACACTTCTGGAACATTAATTAAATCAGATATCGCGGCTTACAAGAGCTTACTTATAAATGAAGATAAAGTGGATTTTATACAGAATTTGTGGAAACCAGATGATCTTTTTCCATTTCCATATATGACTGAAAAAATGGAAAGAAAAGAAAATTTCAATTGCAATGGTTGCACAGATATGAGTGGCTTGCTTATTCGATACTAGATATATGTTTTTGTGAATATTGTTGCTTATTCGCGCCAAAAGAAATTGGTAAAAGTAAATCTCAACCTTTAGGTCAACTCGCATCAAGTGGGTACAATAATTGGAAACATGCAGTTGAAACATTTGAAGCTCATGAAAAAGCGTTATATCATTGAAATTCATTATGTTCTTATGAAAACCTATGTGATATAATGACAGGCAAAAGAATACCTATCGACAAACAGCTCGATACGATGAGAATGAAACAAGTTATTGAGAATCGGAAACGCTTGGAACCCATAATCATGACTATAATGTTATGTGGACAGCAAGGTATTGCACTACGAGGTCATGTGGATTCTGGAGAGTTTAACATTGATAAAAAGCCTGAGAAAAACGAAGGTAGTTTCCGTGCAATCCTTAGAGCAAGGTTAGAAGCTGGTGACACCGATTTAAAAAATCACTTTAAACAATGCGGGCGAAACAGTACCTATTTAAGCGCCAACATCCAGAACCAAATAATAGAAATTTGTAATGATTTGATTCTGAAAAGACTTGTTAAAGAAGTAAATGATGCAAAATGTTTTGCTATTTTAGCAGATGAAACAACAGACATTTCAACAACTGAGCAATTGACATTATGCGTAAGATACGTAGATAAGGAAATTAGAGTTTGCGAGAAATTTTTAGTTTGTTCCAGTTATCGACACTAGTGGAAAATGTTTGGCTTCTACCATTATAGATAGTTTACTAAAATTTGGTATTGATATTTCCTACCTTCGAGGTCAGGGGTATGATGGTGCTGCTTCCATGAGTGGCAAATTTGAAGGTGTTCAGGCACATATACAACAACAGCTCCCACAAGCATTATATGTACATTGCACCTCGCATTGTTTAAATTTAGCCATTGGAAACAGTGCAAATAATCAAGATATAAGGAATTGCTTAGGAATTATTGGAAAATCATACACTTTTTTTAACACTCCAAAGCGATTAAATATATTATCAAAACAATTAGCGAGTGTATTCCCAATTTTAGGCATCTACGATTGAAGCAGATGTGCCCAACTAGATGGATAGAGCGTCATGATTCTGTCATGGTAATGGTGGAACTTTTAGATGCAATTTACTTAGCGCTCGAAGAAATAAGTGACTGGAATGACAAAGACACTTCATCTACAGCACAGATTCTTCAGAATGCAATATTCCAAGGAAAATTTTTGGTGTCTTTGTATAGTATACAAAAACTGTACAGTTATACGCTGCCATTAAGTAGAGTATTACAAAGTAAAAACATTGACTTAATTTCCGTAATACATCTCGTTGAAGATGTAACATCTGCTCTAAAATGTATCCGAGGAAACGCTGATACAAACTGCAAATATTTTCAAAGAGGCAACAGAAAAAGTAGGAGATTTTGGGGTTGGAATTACAATACCGAGGATATCGAAATATCAAAAAATAGAAATAATATTCCTACTGAATCAGCGGAAGTTTATTACAGGCGATCTATGTTTATTCCATTTTTGGATTGTCTTGTGACACAATTAGAGACGAGATTCTTGGCTCATAAAAGTATTTTAAAATCCTTCATGTGCCTCCTTCCAAAAGGATGCTGTTCTACATCAGACGTAGATAGCCTATAAACTTTGGCAAAATTTTATTCCGTGGAAGTATGCGATTCAGTCTTAGAGAGTGAACTAAAGCTTTGGCAAAAACGGTACGAAAACAGGATACCCCCTACAAATGCATTACAAGCATTAATGGAATGCAATCAAAATATATATCCAAACATTCATTATTTATTAAAAATATTTGCAACTCTGCCGGTATCAACTAGCACAGCAGAGAGAACATTTTCAACGTTAAGAAGAATGAAAACGTACTTGCGTAATTCCATGGGACAGGAAAGACTGAATGGTTTAGCGCTCCTCAACATTTATAGGGAAATGGAATTGCTCCCCAAAGACATATTAGATGAATTACAAAAAAAGACCGAAGATTAGATATAAAATTGTAATTGTGTTACCCAATTAATTTTTATTTTATGTTTTAGTAAACAAAACCTATAAATATTAATTTCATTATATGAAAAATCGAAAGATTTATATTCAAATTCAATGTTAATATACATATTTCTATGAGAAACTGAGAATGTTTGTTCTAAATAACAGATAAATTTGTAACCAACATTGTTTTTTATTTTATATGTTTTTATGAATGCCTATATGCAGAGGCTGATATATGCATGGGCGCTAGCTGGGGACCTTGTATTTTTTATGACAACTTATTTTTTTATTTGTAAATGAACGTATTTTCTTTTGGCTGTAATGGTATAAATGTTGTAATTTTTAAATTAAATATATTTTATCCACAGGATAATAAATGTGTTGTTAAAAATATGTATTTTCATACACTAAATCAATGAGTTTCATTCTAAATATACCACTGCCTATGTATATGTTTGTTTGTGAATACATGCATGTGTGTGCATGTTTACATATAAAAATGTAAACATGGAAATGAGTGTTCACCATTGTGGGCCCCCCCAAACAAAAATCCTGGGTACGCCTATGGTTTAGTCTTCAGTCATTAAGCTTTGGCTGTGCTTAAAAATACATTCGAACGAAAAACTAAATCGATCATGTGTATTTTTGTGACAAAACTAGACTATACCAAATCTGAGTCTAACAATAGTCATTCCAATGGTTATACTCTTAATCTATAGATATTAATAAAAGGCAATGTGTGTGTATGTGGGCAGCATATCTCAAAAACCAAGAAACTTAGTCTTAAAACTTGGTACACTTATTAATGGGATCATGAGGATGTGCACCGGGGCTAGAATTTTATTTTTGGTGGAAGGGGTGTGTCATTTTCCATAAGATAACACATAAAAATCGATTTTTCGATTTAAAGACTTTTACTCTTTTGCAAATTAAAATTAGAAAGAACATCGGATCTAGACCGTTTTAAAGAAAAATAAATAACGAGATTGTATTCACGCCATACTATATACATTAAGGAATGCATCCTTTGAACGCTTTAATATGAGAGAGAGAGAGAGAGAGAGAGAGAGAGGGGAAGAAATACAGGAGAGAGAGAGAGACAAAATTAAATGTTCCATAGATTAAAAATAATTTTGGACGTAAAAGAATTGTACACCGTAATGAATTTCTTTGTCCTGCAATTTCTATTCGCCCATAACTATTTTTACTCTCTTGAATACTCAATTATGTGAATTTTGTATTTATTGTTTAATTTTTAGTGTATCTAAAAGTTGGTTTCATTAATTTTTTATTTCAATTTGAACTTAGTTCATGCATGCCCGTCATATTTGACGAGCAATTACGCTAGTGAGTGATATAAACGCCAGTATTGACGCGAAATTCGAAGAAATCAATGATGAAAAGAACTACAAAGTTAACTCGGGAAAAATCGGCCTTTGAGTGAGAATCATACGGGAAATGAAGCCCTTCTCTTTGAGATGAGTCCGGGACCTTTCTTAGAAGTCTTTTCCCTTCGTCGAAGTTCACTTGACGCCGAACGTTCTTAACAAACTTGAACTTTTCCATTTTACGTACAAATTAACGCCTCGGGATTTCATAGCATGACTTATAAATGTATTATTTATAATAACGAAGGGTGAAGAAATAAAAAGACGGATATCAGCAGCAGATTTACGTTAATGTTTATACAAATTATAAGCTTCCCGCTACAAAGTGGAAACCACGTGACGTCATGCGCGAACCGGATGCGTTTTCGTCCACCGGAACGGCCTACCTGGTATTGTAGTACCATGTTTTACTGTATGTTATTTTATTCAAATGATATATTGAACACAAAGTACGAAATATAGTTTTTTATCGAATTATTTTTGCGAATCCCACATCTTCTAGACTTTACAAATAATATTTAATGCTAACGAAATATAGAGTACATTAATGGATAACGTTATCATATCTTTATTTAGAAGAAAAAATTAGGAATCTCATAAAAATCGTTATACGTGAAAACGATTTAATAAATGACGTTAATGAAGTAATGAAGAAGTTGTATGACATGAACGGAGAGATCCAAGGCATCAACATCCGTTTGTAAAATTCCAGTTAAATACTTATCGGATATTAACGATATAATAAAAATGTCAGTTACTAAATTCTGTACTGATGGCAGGGGCAGATTGGGCCGCCGGAACACTGCACAATCTCTGTAAGTCGATGACACCTTTGGGACGGTTCCTTCTCGGACCAAGATTTTTTCTTCTCAAACTCTAAAGATTTTAGATTTTCACACGCGTCTGTATGAAGGTAATCTCGGCGTCGCTAAACAAAACACACAATGCTTGATCGTTATTTTCAATCACACCGGACTTTCAGTCCACCAATTCTGAAAAATCCTTCCGCTTCCTTCACCAGAAAATTTTGCTTCTTTATTCCTTGATTCTAACATTATTCAAGAGTAAGAATTTAAAGCGATATAAACTGCCATTTACAAAGACGAAAATGACCTAAATTCACTTGAAAACGCTTTAAGTCATCTTGTTATTTCCAAGCACTCGTAAACATCGCTTTCGTGCACTTTTCAGCTAAGTTTTACTTGGTGTAGGAAGTTTAGCATTACAAGTTGTCATTCTTTTTTATATGGTCGTATGCAGAAAGAAAAATCCAGCAAGAGACGTCGAATGAATCTAATGTATCTATGTATAAGCACATTTAATGAATATTTCCAATTGTTTCATAGGAGTTTAATAAGCCATCCAAATTTAAATTTTGAACAAATGGGCAATATGTAACTTTATGGATTAGATCCTTTCCAAAATTTTTACGTTTTCCTAAGGAAGAGAAACATACCACAGTCGTGGAATTTACCTAGCATCATCCTTTTGTACAAGAATGGTTGCAAGGAAGGTTTGAATAACTGCCTGCCAATCAGCCTACTCTCGGCAGTCTGCAAAACATTCACAAAAATGCACACTTTGCTCCTTCAAAAGCATCTTGATTTTGATCAACCCAGAAAACAAGCCGAATTTTTCAATGGGTATAACGCGGTGGAGATAATATATCGGACTAACGAGTACGTAACGAATAAGGATCACAGATACATTTATTCCTTTCACTAGGTCGAGGTCCTTCATAAATACGCAAAAAAATTTCTTTTTAAGCAAAACAACCGCTAATTAATCCAGACGGTCGCCTATAGCGGGAAAATTTGGGAGGTGGCAAAAATCTGTATGAACTATTTTCGAAACTAAATACGCAAACATGCGGACTTTATCGGTGGGAAATGAAAATTCTAAATCTGTAATTACATTTTTATTCATAGGTACTGCTGTACAATATTCATTCTCCAAATATTGAGGGGCGAATGGCTGAAGGTTAGCCTAATATCCTTACACCAGTCTTGATATATGTCGATGAATAATATGTTGTTTAAAAACTTCCGCCTCACACTCTCCTTACTTCTATTCCACCCTATCTCACAACCTCTCTCCAATCCACTTTCCCACCCACTCTTCCACACTCTCTCTTACCGTCTCTCCTACCTACTTCACACTTCTCCTCAATATATGTTCCACCCACTCTCCCACAGTTTCTCCCACGCTGATTCCCTATCCCTCTCGCACACTAAATCCCACACTCTCTCCCGCCCTCGCTCCAAAATTATCTCCCTTTTTCTCCATACATTGTCTCGCCTTCTATTATGGCTCTCTCCCACACTGTCCCCCACCCTCCCTACCACCCTCTCAGCATCCATCTCTCCCACCGCTCTATCTTCATTCTCCAATGCACTCCCGCTATCTCGCACAATTTCCTCTACATTCTTCTCTCCCTCAAAAATATTTCTAACGTCTATCTCCTTTCCCTTCCCTTTCTTTATCGCACAATGTTCCTCTACAATTCTATCTTCCAAAACAAGCTTCCTTTACATCCCTCCCTCCTCCCTCACTCACAAACTCCCTCCCTCACTCCCTCCCTCTCACCTTCACTTTTCCTCCACCTCTGCCACATTCTCTTCCTCCAGTTCCCTACTTCATTTTCACCCTCCGTCTCTGTTTCTCTCTATGTCGTTCTTCCTCCATCCCTCCCTCTCTTCTTCCACTCTCCATTCATTCACTCCCCTCCACTCTCCCTCCCTCACTGTCTCTCTCTCCCACCTACTCTCTCCTCCTCTCTCTCTCCTTCCCTCCCTTCCTCCATCCCTCTTCCTCCCTCCGTCACTCCCTACCTCTATCACTCCCTACCTTTCTCACTCCCTACCTCTCTCACTCCCTACCTCTCTCATTCCCTACCTCTCTCACTCCCTACCTCTCTCACTCCCTACCTCTCTCACTCCCTACCTCTCTCACTCCATATCTCTCTCACTCCCTACCTCTCTCACTCCCTACCTCTCTCACTCCCTATCTCTCTCACTCCCTACCTCTCTCACTCCCTACCTCTCTCACTCCCTACCTCTCTCACTCCCTCTCTCGCACTCTCTCCCTCACTCTCTTTCCGTCTTTCCCTCCCTATCTTACTCTCCCTGTCCCTCCGTCTCTCCATACCTCTCTCCTCCCTCTCTCCCAACCTCTCTCCCTTCCTCACTCCCTCTCTAACTTCAACTCTCCCTCCATTTCTACCTCCCATTCTACAACACTTACTCCGACCCTCTCTCCTTTCGTCTCTCCATCCATCTTTCCATCCTTCTCTCCTTTCTTCCCTCCCTATCTCCCTCCCTCCACTCCTCCCTCCATCCCTCCCTCTGCCTCCCACTCGCCTCCTTTCCCACACTCTCTCCTTCATCATTTACTTTCATTCTTTCAACCCTCTCTCCCTCCGTCTCTCCCTCCGCCTCCCTTGTTCTCTCCCTCCCTATCTCCCTCCGTCTCTCCCTCCACTTTCCAAGTTCTCTCCCTCCCTGTCACCGTCCCTCTTATATTCCCTCACTCCTTCTCCCTCTCCTTCCGTCATTCCACTCTCTCTTACTCCCTCCCTATCAACCTCGAACAATCATCCTCGAACTTATTCTCTCCGTGCACAATATTTTTCTACCTCCTTCTCACCACCCCTCAAAAACGCCCTCTTTCCCACACTCTCTCCCGCCCCCTCTCACACTCTCTATCACACCCTCTCTCCCAACTGCTCACACCTCTTTCTCACCATATCCCTACCCTCTCCTCTTCCATCTCTCCCATTATCTTGCCTAACTGTTCTTCCACACTCTCTCTCACCCTATCTCCTACACATTTTCCTACCCTCTTTCTCATTTTCTCTCCCACCTTCACTCCCAATTTCTCCCTTACCCTCTCTATCACCCTCCATCTCTCTCGCTCTCACTCCCTCTCGCCTCAACTCTCTCCCCCCTGTCTTCTTCATTCTCTCCTTTAATTCTATCCCTCTAACTCCCTCTTCCACCCTCTCTTCCCCCCGTCCATCTTCATCTCTCCCTCCCTTTCTCTCTTCATCTCTCCTTTCCTTTCTCCTTCTCTCTCTACGACCCTTTATCAACCATCCTCTCCTACATCCCTCTCCCTTCTCCCCTTCACTCTTCACACCTTCCTCCTCTTTCCCCTTACATTTTCGTTCCCTCTCTCCTCCTCTCTCTCCTTCCTTCTCTCCTCCTCCTTTCTCCTCCCCTCTTCCACTTCTTCTATAACAGAACAATCTTCCTTTATCTAACACTCCCACACCTCTTCCAATCTCTCTCCCACACTCTTTCTCACCCTCTCTCACACTCTCCCACCTTCTCTCTCTCTATCTCTCTCTCCGCCTCTCGCTCCCTCTCTGCCTCCCTCTGTCATTCCTGCGCTCCATCCGTCAATCCCTCTTTCTCTCCCTCCTTCTATCCCGCCTATCTCTCTTCTTTACTTGCTCTCTCCCTCCTTCTCACTCTCCCTATATCCCTCTCTCCCTATCTCTCATTCACCCTCTCTCTTTCCTTCCCCTTTCTTTCCCTCCGTTTCTCCCGCCCTCATTCCTAGCTTCTCTACATCCCGGTTTTGTCCGCCTCTCCTCAATCCCTGTCTTTCCCCGCCTCTCTCTTCACTCTCCCACCCTCTCTCCCACCTCCTTTCCGCCCCCTCTACCACCTCTGTTTTCACTCACATACTTACTACCTATCTCCCTGCACAAACCTTTTCTGCCTTCCTTTCTCCCAAATAATCTTCCTCTGCCCTACACGCTCATATACCATCTCCCACCCAATATCCTTCCATCTCTTCCTTCCATCACTTTGACCCTCTATCCCACGGTCTGTACGACAGTCTCTCACTCTCCTTTCTCTAATCCTCTCTACCACCCTCTCTCCCAAAATTCTATACCACCATCTCTGCCACTCTCTCTCAAACTCACATTCTCTCCCACTCTTCTGCTCTCTCTCACACACTCACTCCCACCGTCTCCCATCCCCTCTCCCACACTCTCTCCTACCCTCTCTAACACACTTTCTCCAACCCTCTCTCCCACACTCTCTCCCGCTCACACTCAAAACCTCTCTTCCACCTTTTTCAGACCCTCTCTCCCACGCTCTCTACCACCCTCTCTCCTAACCTCTGTCCCACTTTCTCTCTCGCCCACTACCACAGTCCTTCCCATCCTATTAACCGCCCTTTCACCTATCCTCTCCCCAACCATCTCTCCCACCTCTTTATTATCACTTTCTGATTCACTTCCGCACTCTCGGACGATCTCATCTACATTCCTCTCACACTCATTCCTCAATGTCCATCTCCCTCTTTTTCTATCGCACAATGCTCACTACCATTCTATCTTCAAAAACAAGCTTCCTTTACAGCAAACCGTACCTCCCTCCCTCTCACACTCCCTCCCTCACTCCCTCTTTCTCTCCCTCTTCTATCCTTCGCTCTCCCTCCCTCGATTTCTCCCTCACTCTCTCCTTCCCTCTCACCCTCCGTGTCTACCTCCTTTTATCCGTTTATCCCTCCCTCTCTCCATCAACCTTTCCATTCATTCACTCCCTCTCTCCCTCCCTCTCCCTCCACCTATCGCACTTACTCTCCCCCTCTTTCTCTGCTTCCCTCTTTCCCTCTATCCATTTCTCCATCCCTCTCTACCTCCCTCCGTCACTCCATTTATCCTTTCTCTCTCAAACAATCTCTACATCCTCTCTCCCTCCGTCTCTCTCTCCGTGTTTCCCTCAGTCTCTCCCTCCGTCTCTCCCTTCGTCTCTCCCTCCGTCTCTCCCTCCGTCTCTCTCTCCGTCTCTCCCTCCGTCTCTCCCTCCGTCTCTCCTTCCGTCTCCCCCTCCGTCTCTCCCTCCGTCTCTCCCTCCGTCTCTCCTTCCGTCTCTCCATTTGTCTCTCCATCCGTCTCTCCCTACCTCTCTCACTCCCTATCCCGTGCTCTCTCCTCCATCTCTCCCTCCCTCTCTTTCCGTGTTTCTTTCCCTATCTTTCTCTCTCCCTCCGTCTCACCATTCCTCTCCCCTCCCTCTCTCCCTCGCTCTCTCCCAACCTCTCTCCTTTCTTCACCCTCTCTCTAACTTCCACTCCCCCTTCCTTTCTACCTCCCATTCTCAAACCCTCCCTCCTTTCGTATCTCCCTTCATCTTTCCATTCCTCTCTCCTTCCCTCCCTCCCTATCTACCCCTACACTACACCCTCTCTCTCCCCATCTCGCTTCCTTCTCTCCCAAACCCTCTCACATTCTCTCTTACACTCTCTCCCACTCTCTCTGTTTCATTCTATACTTTCATTCTTTTCCTCCCTCTCTATATCCGTCTCTCCCTCCACCTCCAAAGTTCTCTACCTTCCTGTCTCCCTACCTATTTCCCTTCCACTTTCTTTCTCTCCCTCTCTTACTCCTTCCTTCCGCTCCTCTCTCTCTTCCACCCTCTTATTCCACTTCCTTTATCCCTGCGTCTCTATCTTCTCTCTCCTTCCCTTACTCCTTCCTTCCTTTTGTCTGTCTCTTCCACCCTCCATCCGATTCCACTTACTCTCTCCCTAACTGTATTACACCCTCCCTCTCACCGCGCAATTATACTCTTCTAAATCCTCTCTTTTTAACAATCTTCCTCTTTCTACCTCTCTCCCCCACTTTCACCACCCTCTCTCACCCTCTCCCTTCTACTCTCTCTCCCTCAATCCTTCACTCTATCCCTCCCCATCACCCTCCATCTCTCACTCCGTCTATCCTTCCCTCTTTCCCTCTCTGATTCGCTGCCTGTTTTCCACCCTGTCTCCCTCGTTTTTCCCACACTCTGTCCCTTCCTGTCTAACACCCTCTCCACTCTTCTATCATTCTACCACCCAATCTCCCACCCTTTCTCAAAAATTCTTCCCCACATTCTCCACCTCTCCCCTGTAATCTCCCCTGCCTTCTATCCCACCATCTGCTACACTCTCTCCGATCATATCTCACACCATTCCTCCCCATTCGCCAACCCTCTCTCGTACAATATCTCCCACCCTCCATCCAACACTCTCCTATCTCCTCTCACCTACAATCTATATAAACCTCTCCTACATTCTCCGATATTTTCTACCTGTCTCTACCACAAAATCTCTACCTCCCTCTCTTCAACACTCTCTCCCACACTCTCCCAAACTCTCTCCCACACTCTCTCACACTCTATCCAACACTATTTATCTCCTTCTACTGCACATCCCCCACATATTCTCTACCTCCCTCTCTCCAAAAATCACTCCCACCCAGCCCCAAACCCCTTTCCCACATTCTTTTCTACTCCCACAACCATCCTCTATGCCCCCAGTGTCTTACTCCATCCCTCTCTCCTGCATCTTCTCACTCTTTCCCTGCCTAATTTCCACCAGGTCTCCCTCCATTTTTCCTACACTCCCTCCCTCCCTGTCTCCTAACCTCTCTCCCATTCTCTCTCCCTCTACTCTCCTACCATTCTACCACCCAATCTCCCACCGTCTCTTCCACTGTCTCTCGAAAACTCTCCCCCACATTCTCCAACTCTCCCCCGTAATCTCCCCAAACTTATATCCCACCATCTGCTACACTATACGATCTCATCCAACACGCTCTCTCTCACACCGTTTCCCCCCTTTCGCCCACCCTCCCTCCAACACTCTCTCCTCTCATCCACAATCTCTCTCAACCTCTCCCATACTCACCGATTTTTTCTATCTCACCCTACCCCAAAAACTCTACTTCCCGCTCTCCAACACTCTCTCCTACACTTTCTCCAACACTATTTCCCACCCTCTACCGCACACTCTTTCACACATTCTCTACCTCTCTCTCTCAACATCACTCCCACCCAACCCCAAACCACTCTCCCACCCTCTCTCTCACTCCCTCTTCCATCCTCTATGCCCCCAGTGTCTTATACCCTCCCTCTCTCCCGCATCCTCTCAATCCCTGCCTCACTCACTCTCTCCGTCCTTATCTCCTTCTCTCTATCCCTTGCCATCTCTCCGTCTCTCCTTCCCTCTCTCTCTTACCCTCTTTCCCTCCGTCTTTCCCTTCCTCTCTCCTTTCATGTCTCTCACCCTCTCTCCCTCTGTGTCTCACACCCTCTCTCCCATTCTCTCTCACACCCCTCTCCAACCCTCTCTCCCACCATTCTACCACCCAATCTCCAACCCTCTCACCCACTGTCTGTCGTAAACTCTCCCCCGCATTAGTACGAAGGCTTCCACGGCGTGTTGTTGACATGGTGGTGATTTCCGGGATTCTGCCGTTCCAGTCGGCTTCTTCAGGTCCGAAGTGTCAGTGATTTTTGGTCGTCTATATATAGGAAGGTTCCGTCTAATCCGGTGCGTTCTGGTTGATCGCCGCATTCGGAGCGCTCTGGTTGGCCGCCGAATCTGGTGCGTTCGGATTGGCTGTGATAGGGTTGGTCTTACGGAAGACTCTCTTCCCACCCTTTCTCCCGGCCTCTCACACTATCTATCACACCCTCTCTCCCACCGTCTCTCCCAACTACTCTCACAAATTTTATTCACCATATCTTCCGCCTTCCGCCCTCCCCTCCTCCATCTCTCCTATTATCTTACCTAACCTGTATCCCACACTCTCTCTCACCCTATCTCCCACACTTTCTCCTACGCTCTTTCTTATTCTCTCTCTCATCTTCACTCCCAACTTTTCCTCCACCCTCTCTATCACCTTCTCTCTTCCTCTCACCGTCCCTCTTTTCCTTCCTCCTTCTCTCCCCCCCTAAAGCCCTCCCTCCCTTTCTCCCTCCCTTTCTCCCTCATTTTCTCCCTCCCCTTCTCCCTCCCTTTCTCACTCCTCCCCCTTCCTCTCTCCCCCTCTCGTTCATTCTTTCCCTCCTACCCTCCCACCCTCCCTCACTCTCCCTCCCTCACTACCTATCTCTACCTGTCCCTACTCTCCCTCTCTTCCTCCTTCTCTTTCTTCCTCTCTCCACTAGCTCTCTCCCTCCTCTCTCCATCCTCTCTCCCTCCTCTCTCCCTCTTCTCTCCCTCCTTTGTTTCTCTCTATCTCCCGTTTTTCTCTCTATATCTCTCCATTACTCTCCCTTACCCTGTTGCTCACTCACCCTCCCTCTCTCCCTTACGTTCCCTTCCTCTCTCCCCCCCTCTTTTCCTATGTCCTTCACTCTCTATCTCCCTCCCTCTTTTTCTCCCTCCCTCCTGCCATTTCCCTATTTTCTTTTCCCTCCTTCCTTCACACTCTCTTCTTGCCTCCCCCTCCCTCTTTCTCGCCCTTCATCCCTCTTGCCCCCCATTCCTCTCGCCCTCACTCCCTCTTGCCTCCACTCTCTCCCTCCTCTCTTCTTCATTCTCTTCTTGAATTTTATCCCTCTAACTCTAAATCCATCTTCCACCCTCTCTCCCCCCTGCCCATCTTCATCTCTCCCTCCCATTCTCCTTCCCTCTCTCCTTCCTTCTCTCCTTCCTTCTATCACTTAGCTGTCTTACTCCATCTCTCTCACCATGTAGACACCCTCTTTCGCATCCTCTCTCCCAGAACAATCTTCCTTTACCTAACACTCCCACACCTCTCCCACTCTCTCTCCCACACTCTATCTCACCCCCTCTCACACTCTCCCCCATCTTTCCCACCCTCTCTCCCTCCCTCTCTCCACCTCTCCCTCCCTCTCTGCATCCCTCAGTCATTCCTCTCGTCTTTACTTGCTCCCTCCCTCTCTCTCATTTTTAATATTACCCTCCCTTGATCCCTATCTCTCACTCTCCTTTTCTCCATCATTCTCTCTCCGTCTCTCCCCCGTTTCTCCCTCCTTTCTTCCACCCTGATTAAAACCTTCTCTACATCCCTGTCTTTCTCCGCCTCTCCTCCATCCCTGTCTTTCTCGGCCTCTCCTTTCCACTCTTCCTTCCTCTCTTCCTCCATCTCTCCCTCCCTCTCACTTTCCATCTCTTCCTACCGCTCTCCCTCACTCACTCCTTCCTATCTCTTTCCTCTCTCCCTCCCTCTCGCTCCCCGTCGCTCTACAACTCCCTCTTTCACTCCCACTATCCCTTTCTCCTTACCTCTCTCCCACCTTTACTACTTCTTATTCTCCAACACACTCTACCTCCCTCCATTCGCTTCTCCCACCCTCTCTCCCTCTTTCTCTTCCGCCCTTCCTCCCTATCTCATTCCCTACATTTCTCCCTCTTTCCTTTCCTCTCTCTCCCTCCCTTCCTCTCCCTCCCTTCCTCTCTCTCCCTCCCTTCCTCTCACTCACTCTCGCCCACCCCAACTCCCACATTCTCTTCTTCATTCGTTCCTTTCATTCTTTCACTCCCTCTCTCCCTTCCTCCCGCCCTCTCTCTCTGCTCCTCTCCCACTATCTCTCCCACACACCCACACTCACTCTCATTTTCTCCACGACCTTCTCTCCCAACCTCTCTCCCTCCATCACACCCATTCTCAGTCCCATTCTCACACCCGCCCTCTCTACCTTGCTCTTAATCACCTCTCTACTCGCATATCCTTCCTTTACAATACTCCCTTCATTCACAATCTTCCTATACCTCCCTCTCTACCACCATACTTCCCACCATCTTTTTCACCCTCCCTCCTATCCTCTCTCTCACACTCTCTTACTATCTCTACTCTGACTCTCTTATTCCCTCACACTCATCCTCGCACTAACTTCCTCTACAGCATTATTTCCTTATCTCACTCGCTACCTCTCTCCAACGCTCTAACCTTCCCTCCCTCTAAACCTCTATCCCTCCCACTCTCGCACATTCTCGCCCTCCCTCTCACCTTCACTCTCTTTTTCCGTCTCTGAACTCTTACTTTCACCCTCTCAAACCCGGACAAAAAACTCGACCTTACACATTCCTTCAACAAAGTTTTTCCACCATTCTCTCACCCTCTCTACAACACCCACTATCCCACCCCTCTCACGCCCTCTCTTCCCCCCTTCACCCGCCATCTCTTCCGCAATCTCTCCAAACCTCTCTCCCAAACTCCCAAACCATATTTCTCACCCTTTTTTCCACCCTCACCAGTAGTAGGGAAAAGCGGGTTCTGGCACAGTCCGCCATCTTGGATTGCAGCCGCCATCTTGGATTTATGACGTCACATCCGGTCACGTGACCAACCTGTGGCGCCACCACTCGGAGAAAGTTGGAACTAAGAACAAGTGCCGTTCGAAAAGCAATGTTGTCAAGTGAGTTTCGATATATCGAACAGATCGGTGTTGCCAAAAACAAATGAATCGCACATGCGCCCTCGAGCCGAAAATTTGAAAAGTGTAAATTTAAACGGATGCGTACAATTGAATTGGGTGGGAGCATTGTGGTTGAAAATATTTAACGAATGAAATAAGAAATGAGCAACTTTTTTTATATCGAGGCTGCAGGCCCAAGGTTTGAATCACTGTTCGGACACTTTGAGATAAATTAATACGAAAAGGTGTGACAGAAATAGGAGTGAAATAAAAACATTGGTATAGGTTAACTCAAGTATTTATTGACATTTGTTTACAATTTTCAATCACATTCTGTTCTTTTAAATAATGGACACCCTCTCGTAAATTTGTCGTGCTCTTCTTTAGGATCGTCACCTTTTTCCCATGAATATATGCTCACACCACATTTACAGCATACGGTGACGTCCTCATAACCAGTAAAAATAAATCCTATATTAGCCATTTTGGTAATATTTAAAAATATCCTTTTTTTGGGAAAATCGTTAAACGTTATAAATCTATCATGTTCCCTATCTAAATTAACATTGCTCTGAAACCATTTCGTTAGTGATTCTAACAAATATTTATTTATATTTTTTTTATTACTCAACATTTATTATTAAACATCTTTTTTAACAAACTGAATTTCTCCTTTCCAGAATATATTCTTATATCTCTTCGTCGCATATATCGTTATATCTTTTCGATGGGAATTTTCTTTATTCGTTGAGTTTCCGAGGTGGTGGTATTTAATCGAGTTAAAATTTTTCCGATTGGTAACAGGTATGGGGTGATTTGAAATTAATGAAAATGAAACAACATTGAAAGGGTTGAGTAATTTTATTGAGACATGTTAATAACGAGTTCATTTTTAATTACTTTTATAATTAAATTTCTTTTAACATTAGAATTGTTATAAAATTGTATTTCATCATGAGTTAAAATGTTGTATTTGTTAGGTAGGAAAATCTTTTTTTTAAAATCCCAGTCTTTATCTGATGTTATTACTGCCACCAACGCCTCCCCATATTTAGTTTTTATTTTCTGAAATTCTTCTATGTTATATACGATATCCTCTTCTAATGTTTCTTTTTTTATAAATGTGATTGTTTCATTTTTCATTAGAAGTTTCGTTGCAATTGCTTCCATCTAAAAAGGAAAAAGTTTGATGAGTCAATGAGTTTTTTAATATCAACAGAGCCTAATGAACTTTAAGCACTTACGTAAACTCTGAAGACATTTATCTTTACAGCGAAATACATATAATTCTTTTTCCATTCAAGCTAGACATAATTTAGACAAATATAACGACTCACTGTAATATTCGGAGAGTGGCGGCGGCAGTAGTAGAGACGGTGAAGGTTATGAGGATTAGTCTAAAAAAGAGACCATTCATGAGCATAATTTCAAAGCTTTCTCAGAGTGAGAAGTGATTAAAAAGTTATAAATAAATGAATACTATGCTTACTGAATATCTGTTGTAGCCTAGGCAGCGGAGACGGTGGCGTAGACGGTGGCGGAGACGGTGACGGTAATGGTGGTGGTTGCGGAGTTGAAAGTGTTCTAAAGAAAATAGACCATCCGCGAGAATAAAGTCAAAGCTTTCTCAGAGGGAGAAGTGATTAAAAAAATATAAAAGAAATGAATGTTATGCTTACCGAATATCTGCAGCTGTTGGTGCTCTTACTCGTAGTCGAAGAGGAGTAATTTTCTACGATTATCGCGCTGCTTATATACTGAAATTGTTAGTGTATACGATACAGGAAGAGGCGAATAACCTACATACCTTGGTAAAGTCGCTTGACCTGGTTCAAGCGACTAGGAGTGGAGGGACAGAAAGCAGGTTAAGAATAATTTATCTACCATAGCCCGCATGACACAATTAAAGCGCGTAAGTGTGAGGGGAGGAAGTACGTGAATAATATATTTATCGTACCACGTACGACCTGCCTCAATCGCTTGGGTGTTGTGTAGGGAAAGTAGGTTAAAAAAAATCTACATGCCATAGCACGTATGACACACCTAAAGAGATTATGAGTGGCGGATGACCCGCCTAAAGCGCATGTGTATGTGGGTAGCATTTCACCACGTATGACCTACCTTAAATGCTGAGGTGTTGGGGTAGGAAGGCGACGTCTTATTGCGATGTATAGACCTTACACCACTATAAATACGGTGCAGAGAATACGAGAAGTCATCGGTTATTGTTCAACATTCCACGACCAACGTCAGCACGCTGATTTCAAGAGTCGTTTCCCCGAGAGGTCAACGTCGAAACGTTAAAGAATACGGCAGCTTTTTTGATTCTGGTAAGTTGAAATAATTATAATGTTAACGATAAATCGAAGAATACTAGTCGCACAGATTGTCTCTGCGACACTTACCAAAATATTCTAATGGGATGTTTCATATGGAAACCCCCTTAAAAAATTAACGGATTCGGTTTAAATTCATATTATTTGAATAACCTTAAATAATGGTACATATAACCGAATCTCATCAAAATCCGCCGGAAAAATACCCCAAAAGAGGTCCTGTAATGTTTCAATATTACACGGCGGTCATAAGCTTTAAAGAGGTACTCCTCTGACTTCTTAGCTCCACCCATCCCCCGCCCTATCATAACCTAGTAAATCCGCCCCACCATTTTGTAGGAGGAGCATGTTAACCCCGCCCGCTATGCAGGATCGCCATTTTGTACGTGCATGTTAACTCCGTCTAATACTTGAGAAACGAGGTCACAGACGCGGAAGACAAGACGCGTAAAAAAACATCGCGATTGTATTGCAGGTAAGTAAACCTTCAGGGGCAAATTTTGGTGTTTTTTTTCCTATTTAGGACCATTATACCTTTAGAACGGTTCTTTGGGCGCCCTCCTACTCAGTAGGAGGGCGTTTTTTCGGGTTATTTTCATCGTAGGACCCACCGTTTTCGAGATTTTTTGCAAAATCCGAAATTTTCGAACAATTTTGTTAATATCTCCGTTATTTGAAGAGATATTGGAATGGTGTAAATGCAAAGTTTGTTCATATTACAATTGCGCTTCCAATAAAAGAAATAGCTTATTTAAAAAGTTGAAAGATTTTGAGATATTTTAGAAAAACTCCTTAATATTTAGTCAAGTCGCCAATTATTGGTGACTTATCAATCAACGTGAAGAAGTTTCTTTCAAGAAACGCTTCACCGAGACTATAGTGGAGCATTTTCTGGAAAATACTATATTGAAAAATAGAGGATAAATATTTCAATGTCTATATGTAATTTGTACTATATCGATAGTTATTGTCATATCAATAAATTTATTTTTGAACTACAGCACAGTTTAAAATGCATGAGAAATTCTAATTATTACAGATACAACGTTATTCATATTTATTTCTATAAATCCTTTTCAGATCTACTTTTATTTTTATTAATGAGAAATTCTAATTATTTCAGATACAACGTGATTCATATTTATTTCTAGAAATCCTTTTCAGATATACTTTTATTTTTTATTCACAACTGAGCCTTTGAAGTAAGCAGATCTAAAATATGGAAACTCTCTGCGAAGTGTGCTTCGTTTATTTTGACTCGAGATATCGAGTTTCTCATGAGATAAGTGACGTCCACATGAGGCACCTAATTCAAGCAGGAGGACAACATCAAGTTGTTGAGATCGACTCCGCAGTGAGGAATCGATTGAAAACTTTTTGGGTAAGTGGAAATGGAGTGCATAGAGACATAATATCGTTTTTGGATGAAATTAGAGAGATTTTGGTTGACAAAGTTAGGGAGCAATTGGCAAATACGGCTTTAAAAATTAATATTATTTTGAAAGCAAAATTCAAGAAGGAAGAAATATTGGATGAGAGGGTTTTTAAAACTAAAAATGTCAGAGTTCTTCAGTCCGATGACATTAATGAAATTTTAAATACTCTCTTTGGAAAAATACTAAAGGAAAAGTCTGAACACCAGGCAAAAGGATCGGGCTGGGCTTTTCATGAGATTAAAGGATTGGAATTAAGGATTAACAAATACAAACCGTTGAGAGGATCTTATTTCATCGAGTTACCACCGAAAATTAAACTTACTAAATCAGTTATTAACGTACAAAATTCAGACCCTTTTTGTTTTAAATATGCGATTTTGGCAAAAAACATAGAAAAAAATCCCCAACGCGTCTCAAAATATGACACCGAGGAATTTCGTAATGGATACGATTGGGGCTGCATCGAGTATCCTGTGGAACTAGATGTAATTCCAATTTTTGAAAAGGTTAATAATATTTCAGTTAATGTTTTAGGTCTTGATGATAAAAATAACGTGTACCCTCTCAAAGTGGTGGCTGAGGAACTAGAAGACCATCGGGACCTTTTGCTTTTAACGGAAGGATCCAAGAGCCATTACTGTTATATTAAAAATTTTGAACGGTTAGTGGGGAGCCAATTAGCAAAATGTAAATGTAAGATGTTCATATGCAAGAGATGTTTTACTCATTATCGGGATGAGGAAAAACTCGATGAACATAAAATTATCTGTAGCGTCAACGCACCCGCAAAAATCGTATTGCCTAGCGAAGAGGATAAATGGTTGAAATTCAAAAATTTTAACCACATGTTTCGTGTTCCGTATGTCATCTACGCGGATTTCGAGTGCCTCCTTCCAAAATTTGACAGTTGTAGTAACCCTCCTGATCATTCCTATTCAAAATTATACCAAAAGCATGAACCCATGAGTTTTTCATTTATTGTTGTGAATTCCGGAGGAGAATATTATGAGCCAGTTTTATACCGCGGACCTGATGCCGCTAAGGTATTCATAGAATACATCAAGGAGAGTGTGGAATTGATTGAGGCTGCATACAAACATACAATTCCGATGACACCCTTAACCTCAGAGCAAGAGGAGGTATTTAAAACAGCAACCACATGTCATATCTGCGGGGGTATGCTTGAGAACAATAGCGTTAGGGATCATTGTCATCTTACTGGAATGTTTAGGGGTCCAGCGCATAATAATTGTAATTTACAGTTTCAAATGCCGAAATTCGTCCCAGTATTTATTCACAATCTTTCCGGCTACGATTCTCACTTTATTGTCAAGGAATTAGGTTATGATGAGAGAGAAATACATTGCATACCTAATTCTGAGGAAAAATACATCTCTTTCACCAAAGGAGTGGGTGAGAAATTTACCATTAGATTTTTGGACACCTTTAGATTCATGGCTACTTCACTCTCGAAATTGGTGGACAATCTACCCAGAAGCAAATTTCGGCAAACCAAAAAGATTTTCGAAGATAAACTCGACTTGGTTACGCGTAAAGGTGTTTATCCCTACGAATACACGGACACTTGGAAAAGACTCGATGAAACGTGCCTGCCACCTAAAGAGGAATTCTTTCAGCAATTTAACCCTGGACTGTGTAAGCGACGAAGACTATGAGTATGCCAAGAAAATATGGACCGAGTTTAATTGTAAGAATTTGGGCGAGTATAGTGACCTTTATCTTAAAACTGACGTTGTACTTTTAGCTGACGTTTTTGAAAATTTTAGGGACGTTTGCATGACCGCATATAATTTGGATCCTGCGTGGTACTATACGGCTCCCGGTCTAACCTTCGACGCCATGCTCAAATATACTAAAATTAACTTGGAGCTATTGACTGACTATGACATGATCCTTATGGTAGAGAAGGGTATTCGTGGTGGAATCAGCCAATGCATGAAACGATATAGCGAGGCTAATAATAAGTATATGGATGACTACAATCCAGTTGCTGAGTCTCGCTATATCCTATATTTAGATGCAAATAACCTCTATGGGTGGGCGATGAGTAATTACCTACCACATAGCGGATTCCGCTGGCTAACTACTGAGGAAATTCGAAATTTTAATGTATCCCATATTTTGGATGAAAACGAAAAAGGTTATATTTTAGAAGTAGATTTAGAATATCCTCAAGACCTCCATCACGAACACAACGATCTACCATTGTGCCCAGAAAACAAGACTCCCCCAGGTGGTAAACATAAAAAATTGTTGACGACTCTAGACGATAAGACAAAGTACGTCATTCACTATGTAAATTTAAAACAGGCTCTATCTCTCGGATTAAGACTAAAGACTATTCACCAAGTCATTGAATTCGATCAATCTCCATGGTTAAAGTCATACATCGACTTGAATACAGAACGTAGGAAAATAGCCACGAATGAATTTGAAAAGGATTTTTATAAACTAATGAATAACGCGGTCTTTGGCAAAACTATGGAGAACGTTCGCAAGAGAATAAATTTGGAATTGGTTTCCAACGAAAAGAGGTTGAGTAAATTAATTTCCAAATCCACTTTCCTCGATCGAACGGTCTTTAATGAAAATTTAGTCGCAGTCCATATGAGAAAATCCATAATTAAAATGGATAAACCTATTTATATAGGTTTATGTGTTCTAGATTTAAGCAAAACTTTAATGTATGACTTCCATTACAGGAGAATGAAACCTAAATATGGTGACCGCTTGAAGCTATGCTACATGGACACTGACAGTTTCATATATGAAATAAAGACCGATGACTTTTACGAAGACATATCGACCGAATTAGACTTTTACGATACCTCCAACTTTTCAAAGGATCATCGATGCTATTCAAACAAAAACAAAAAAGTTATCGGAAAAATGAAGGACGAATGTGATGGGCGTATTGTTACACACTTTGTAGGATTGAGAAGCAAACTTTATTCCTATAGGATAAAAGGGGAGAAAGATAAAAAGAAGGCAAAAGGGATCACTAAAGCCTTAATTAATAAAAGCTTAAGTTTCGATGATTATGTAAATTGTTTAAGAGAAAACTCGACAGGATTTAGGAAGATGATGGTCATAAGAAGTACGAAACATGAATTATTCACCGTAGAGATGAATAAAGTAGCGTTGAATGCTATGGACGATAAGCGTTACATATGCGAGGATGGTATAAACACGTTTGCCTGGGGACATCTCAAAATTCCAAATTTAAAGAGGACGTGGGATAAAGCCTTTGAATCTGAAGGCGACACTTGAATAAAAGTTACAATTTCGGGAAATTTGCTCAGTTAGGGTTATGTCATTGAGGTGGAAACATCCATTTACCTGTATTTGTGCCGGTCCTAGTTGTTGTGGAAAAACAACTTTTGTGTTGAGGTTTTTAGAAAATTTACAACATTTGGTAGAAGGTGATATAGATCGTATAATTTGGTGCTGCAGCCCCGGTAGTGAGCCTGATATTGAGGGAATAGAGTTTGAAAATCAAATTCCTTCTTTCGATAACCCGAAAAGAATACCGACTCTATATGTCATCGATGATTTGATGCATGAAGCATATACTAAGCAAGTTTGCGAATTATTCACGAGAGGTTCACACCATAGTAGTATCTCTGTAATACTCATAACTCAAAACGTGTTCTATCAGAGTCCTCAATCGAGAAACATATCTCTAAATTCCAAGTACATCGTCGCTTTTCGCAACCCTCGCGATAGACTTCAGTTTGGTCATTTAGCGAGGCAGGTGTATCCGGAGCAATCGTCCGAGTTGGTGAGGATATATAAGGAGGTGACATCAGAACCGTACAGTTATTTGGTCCTAGATCTTTCACAAGAGACGGACGATCGTTTGAGATTCAGTACATGTATATTTCCAGATGAGATTACCACCGTATATGCGCCATCACATCTGATCGATGATGAAAAGGTTGAGATCTAACAAGCATTTGCTACACGTCTTGAAAAACGCCAAACCTAAATTGCGTAACGCGATTTTGAAAAACGTAGACGAAGAGGTAATCAAAGTCTTGTGCGAGTGCTGCTTGAACACTTTGAACGGGAATCATAAAATAAGCCCTGCCTTAAAGAAAAATCTAAGGAAGCATTGTAAAACGCTAAGAGCGCTCGGCGATAAGAAAGGGTCCTTGAAACAGAAGCGGACATTATTGATTCAGAAAGGTGGTTTCCTTCCAATGCTCATCGGTTCCATTCTCAGCGGAATTATAGGCAGTCTGATAAACAAATGAGTCTCAAAAAGATGTTACTCATCGACCCAGAAGTTCTCGACAGAGAACGATCAAAAGCACGAATATCTAAATTAGACGAAGAAATGCAAAAGGTCTTAAACAGGAAAGATCTGAGCGATGTAGATAAATGGCACCTATACAAACGTGCGTTGGATACTTATTTAAGCGTTGCGGCAGAGGAGAGAAAGCCCATTAGTATTCCGATCGTGAAAGAAAAAAGAGTTAGGAGGCAAGCGGTGAAGAGACCCCCCGGTAAGACCTTGGAATCTCTAACTAAGCGCATAAAATTAGATAGTGTTGCGTTAGATAAATCATGGGAAGGTATGATGGAGAGATTAAACCGCGCAGAGGCGTTAAGCGAAAAAATAACATCAAAGCGGGGAAGAAGCTTACCGCGTCGGGGATCTCGGGTTCGAAAACCAAAGACGCCGTGGACCCCGATAAAGTAATCGAAAGTATTTACGGTGATCCTGCAAATCCTGCGGGTTTTTCCACTGCGGATAAATTGTGGAAAGCTTTGAATAAAAAGATATCGAAAAGTAAAGTTCAAAATTGGCTGGATTCGCAGGATGCGTATACGTTGCATAGACCATTACGAAAACGTTTTCAAAGAAACTTTTACGACGATTCATACATTGACGAAACGTGGCAATGCGATTTGAACGATATGCGAAATTTGAAAAAATACAATAAGGGATATGTATATATTTTGACCGTAATCGATTTGTTCTCAAAATATGCGTGGGCACTTCCGCTAAAAAGTAAAACTGGGGAAGACATCGTGGAGGCATTCAGGTTAATATTTAAGCAGAGCGGTAGAAAACCGTTAAAATTGCAAAGCGATAAGGGTACCGAATTCAAGAATAGAAAATTTCAAGAATTTCTAACAAGGGAAAATATAAAGTTTTATTACACACACAATCCGGATGTTAAAGCTTCGGTTGTGGAAAGATTTAATAGAACCCTCAAGACTAAAATGTACAAATATTTCACCAAATATTCCACTTACGATTTTGTGAGCGTCTTACCGAAACTTATGAAGGGATATAACGATGGCGTTCATTCTACCATCGGAATAGCTCCTTCCCGAGTAAACGACTCAAATGCATTCGAGGTGAGGAAAAGACTGGTCGAGACACGTCTCGGAGAGGGGAAAAAAAGAGAAAGCCGAGATTTACCGCGGGAGATTACGTAAGAATCAGCAAAGAGAGAATGCCGTTCGCTAAAGGATATACGCCAAACTATACGACCGAAGTTTTTAAAATTAAATCTATCGTTACGGGGAACATTGTTCCTACGTACGAGTTGGAAGATATGAACGGAGAGAGTATCGAAGGATACTTTTACGAACCAGAACTAAAGAGAACAATCGTATCCGAGGTCACCGAGTTTAAAATAGATAAAATATTGAGGCGTAGAGGAATAGGTCGCAGTCTCGAATATTTCGTCAAGTGGAAAGGATATTCGGATTCCTTTAATTCTTGGATTAAGGCTTCGACGGTAAAACGTTTAAAATGAACGAGTTCTATCTCACCCTCCTTAGCGATAGCTCTCGAGAGTATTTCGAAGATAATACAATAGCTCATTTTTGGACGAAATTATCTCAACGAGTGGATTTAGGAAACGGAGAATGGAGAGTGGGTTTGGCCGAATTTTCGCATCCAAGGATTCGTGATAACAGGATCCACAGGGAGGAAATGAATAGGGATAGACGACAGGTCAATATCGAAATGGATGATAGTACACCGATCACGATAGCTCCAGGAACTTATAAATCTATGAAACATATGCTAGACTCGTTACCTACTGAGAAAAGAAAACGCGCTTTGGATGTATTGAAGGAACATATGACTTGTCCTAAAGATAAAGTTCATATTGAGATTCCCGGTGATTTACCAGTTACGATCCATCCAGGAACTTACAACTCGTTAGAGGATATGTTACGATCGCTATCGGCTGATGAGAAAAGAAATTTGCTGAAATGTGATGAAAATGACTCGGATAAGTTATTGGATTTAGTCTTAGAATCGAAATCAATGATGAATGTTGAATTAAATGCAAGGTGGTCTTTAGGAACGAAGGTGATTAAGGAGATGGATAAATTAATAGGCGTCTATGTTGAAATTCCACCAGATTCATTGCTTATTGCACCTCCTGCGGGAAAATACGAATCTTTGTTGCAATATATCATCAGTATGAATTCCCAAGATTTGAATGCTCGTTTTGACGATATTTTTTTGCAACTCGTATATTTTCTCTACAAATGCGTCAACATACCTGAAGATGTGAAAAATTTAGAAAAATTTGCTAATGTACGCATCAAAATACCAGAGAATTCACCGATTAGATCACCTCCTGGCACTTACGAGTCTGCTGATGAATTAATATCTTCGGTTTTAGAACCGAAGAAATCGGGCGAAATCGATTTCGGTGAAAGGATGATAAAAGCTATGGATAAACTTGTAAGTTTCCACGTCGAAATATTACCGAATGGTTTGGGTGTGGATTTTCCCCCAGGATCTTACAGGTCTCTGGAGGAATTTTTGCGAGTATTATATGAGGTCCGTGAAAAAAAGGATTTTTTGGGTAGCGAAGCGAAAGTCGGTGTAAGAGAAATGATGGAGAAAATAAACTATGTCATATTTGAAAATCCAAATTATTCGATAGATATCACCAAAGGAGGAGAATATAGGAAAAAGCGGGACATCGCACGCAGTACTGACACGCGATATATTTTCGTTTATACGGATTTAATCAAGCCGCAAATGGTTGGTGATTCTCTCAGCAGATGTTTGCGAATTGTCAGCGTAAACGAAGAAAGACACCATTTTTTCAATCCAGTTTACTACTTTCCCGTAGAGAAAAAAGAAATCGAGAACGTCGAAATACTACTCACAGGAAAAGATGGCAATCCATATCCTTTCTTCGGTGGAGCTACACCTTCTCTTTTAGTTTTACACTTTATAAAAGTGTTGCAATAACAAAAAAAGCAATCATTATCGTTCGAGATGTTAAAGGATGTGGATCGATATACGACGTATTACGTCAATCAATGCGGAGGAGAAATAGGTCCCGTCTACCGCGCCAGTTATCGTGTGCAGAGAGGTAGAGGATTAGGAAGCTTTCTCGCGGGTCTTTTTCGTTTCGCTAAACCACTTATACAAAGCGGTCTTAAAGCGGTAGGTAAGGAGGCGGCCAGTACGGGGGTCGGAATTCTCTCGGATTTGGGAACGAGGCCAATTAAGGAAATATTGCGTAATCGATTGGGTGAGGCTGGAGCGAATTTGAAGAGAAAGGCGGTAGAAAAAATTAAAAAGATGAGTGGATCGGGTTTACGCATAAGTAAAAGACCAAAGTTAATAAAAAGGAACATCAAACGAAAAAAGTTCATTCGAGGAGAAAGAGACGTCGCGTCAATACGGACATATTTTCTTCATAACCGAGATGGAACACATGCTATCCTCGCTCGACATATTTAGTCGGCCAGCTTTGCAAACGAATATTTTAGGCAAGCGCCTCATTCCGTACAAACCGATCTCTTCCTTAGACAATCAATCGACCATCGAATTCGTAGTGAAAGATTTGGGTGAATCGTACAAAAATTTGAACAGTTTTTATTTACAAATCAGGGTGAAATTTGTCAAAGCTGATGGATCAGACTATGGGCCAGAGGACAAAATACAACCCGGGGTAGTGAATAATGTCTTGCATTCGATGATCGAGCAATGCAGCGTCTATTTAAACGGAAAGCAAGCTGCATCCTCGGAAGGTAATTATCACTATCGTAGCACTTTAGAAAATCTCCTTAGTTATGGTGCAGATGCGGCGAAGACTCATTTGGCTTGCGATGGGTGGTTGCTCGATAGCGGTGAGGATATCAATAAACAAGATGACGCAAATGTAGGATTTGTTACGAGAAAAGCTAAATTTGCTAACAGTAGGGTCGTGGAGCTCTATGGTAAATTGCATGTCGACGTATTTAACCAAGAGCGTCTCTTAATTAATGGAGTCGACGTAGGTGTAAAATTAACGCTCGCAAAACCGAGTTTCTACATCAAGGAGAATGCTGCGGGTACTTCCGTGCTGAAAATTCTCGATGCTACTTTATACGTCGAGCATAACGATATAAACCCCTCAATTTTGTTGGCTCATTCCAGAGCGTTGGAGCAAAGCAACGCGATATATCCTTTCAAGCGAGTGGAAGTTAAGACGTTCACCGTCCCTCGAGGAAATCAAACGATTTCTGTAGATAACGTCATAACAGGACAGCTTCCGAACAAAATAGTTTTCAGCATGGTCGATAACGATGCGTACGTTGGAAGGAGGGACAAAAATCCGTTCGCGTTCTCTCATTATTCTTTGTCTAGTTTCTTTCTCATCGTCAACGGTGAGCGAATGCCACCGCAAGGCATTTCCACAAATTTCACCAATCAAAAATGCTGGACGCAAGCATACCGTTCTATGTTTTCGGGAATTGGCGTGCATCACGGTGATAAAGGTAATCAAATAACCTTGGACATGTTCGCACATGGATATTTCATTTTAGCTTTCGATCTAACACCTGACGGTTCGGGTAACGAAGAATATGTCGGTTTGATGGATAAGGGTACCGTGAGAATCGAAGCTGGCTTCGAAAACCCGCTCGAAAAAACCATAACGTGCATCGTTTACGCGGAATACGACGCCTCTTTGGAAATAGATAAAAGTCGAAACATCATCACGAATTTTGCATAAGCGATGAACACGTTAGATATATACAACTTACTTAGTCGCGATCTACGCACGAGAAAAGTGTTTCGTGGGGTGTTTCCTTCAGATAGTTTACCCTCACCCTCGCCTGGAATCTACGTGATAAATTTAGACGCTTCTACTCGACCGGGAAGCCATTGGATCGCGGTGCACATTTTAAATAAGCAAAAGGCAGAATATTTCGATTCGTATGTTTATCCACCACTCGTCCATTCGATATCAAAATTTCTAGAACCGTTCTCTCTCGCTCGAAATTCAGTTCAACTTCAGAGCTTTCGTTCGGACGTTTGCGGGGAATTCTGTTGTCTCTATGCACTCTACAAGTCCACTGGTAAAACCCTCACCCAATACCTCAACCTATTTTCCCTCCCACAATTCAACGACTGCCGAGTCGCTCAACTCTTTTACCTAGAGTTTGGGAGCAACAGGAAAGGAAGACGTTGCCATCCTCGGTCGCAGAGTTGCTGTTCGAGAATAAATAGCACCGCTACCCGCGATAGTCATCATTCGAGATTCTGACTCGAAACTGTCAAGATGCGGCTCATCATCGACTTCGAGTGGGGCTCGGACCGAAGAGTGAAAGAATTGGCTGCGGTGGAGGTGGATTCCGAGAGAGTCTTTTGGTGCAGCTTCCAAAGTCCGAACAAATGGATCGGTGGAGGCAGAAAGGTGAAATCGAGCAACGTTCTCCTGTGTAACGAGACATCGTTCGCAAACGGATTCATTCCCTACACCGAGCTGCTCTCCTGCCTGGAAACTATCATCAAGGACGCCACCGCCCTCTACGTCTTCGACGAGGAAAAATGTAGCTTCCTCTCTGACCTCACCGGACGCACTTTCATAAGCATGAGGAAAGAATTAGATTGCCCTTCACCGGATGACCTTTCCTTCCCCTCCATTTCCTGCTTGAATCCGTGCCACCGCATACGCAAAAGTGACTGCGCATTAAGAAATGCGTACTGCTTATCTCATTGGCTGAAATTCCTAACCTTGAAGATCGACGTAGATCCTTGTTCGACCAATGTCGAATGTTCCACCTCCTCACTCCCTTCCGCCTCCTCCTAAAGCATATATCCTGGCATTCAACCTAGTTATCATCAGTTGTCATGCAGAAACCAGCAAGTGCAGAGTCTCCCACCCTTCCTAAACGCAGACGTGTATCTTCACGGCCACCACCATCCGGTCTGGAAACCCCCGAGAAGCGACCCTCACCTCCATCAAGTCTGCAAACATCACCCACTTCAAAATCTAACAGACAGCCGAAAACTGTGCAGAAGAAGAAGAAGAAAGTGTGTGATGCCACCCAGTTGCTACTAGAAACTGTGTTTTTCTTGAACTCTGCTAAAACAAGAATTGTCAGCATCGGTTTCGATCCCGAGAGATTCTGTGAAGTGATCGTACAGTTAACTCAAGTGAACAAGGGATCGGTTGAACTAAACTATACCGATTGGTGTGAATTTGTTACTCAAGAGAAATTAATATCTGATTATTTTAATTTGGGGCAAAAAAATATTCCGCTCAAATCTCCTGTGAGTTTAGTGAATTATTTTGGAAAAAAACATGTGCTCATTAAAGGTGATCAATGCTCGGTGACCTTGAATGCTGAGGAATGGAATAATTTGTTACTATGTGTGAAATGTATAGCACTGGCTTTTGACAATCTAGACAAGGAACGGATAAACGTAGACTATTTTTACGAACAGTTTATTGAAGTGGCAGGTGTAATCGGTATCGAAAACGTCGATAACTTGGAAAAGCCTGAGGGGAGCAAACTCGACTTCGAACGTTTGAGACTTGAAATTCCCTTACATTGCTCGCTATCTGATAAAATTATCGGATGAATGTGAAAGTGGTGACAGTCACTGGCATCGGGTTAAAACCGTGTAAACTGCTCATCTCTGTGTGTATGTGGTCGATTCGGTCCCTGGCGTTGGGTTTAATTACCTCGCAAACCGTGAGTGTGAATTATGGAGTCGGTCCCTGGCGATGGAAGTAAAACTCCCGTAAACCGTATTCCATTAAAAGTCCTCCGATTGAGTAAATGTATAGTGGATTTTCAAGCGTATCTCAATAGCGGTAATCAATTCGTAGTCAGAGAACTCGCAATTTGTGATACCGATCGCAATTGCTCTCAATCGTGGGTTTTTGACTGCCTAAAGGATTTGTCGTTTAAACGAGAAAACACTTGGTTAGCTCATAATCATCACAGAATTGCATTAGATGATGGGGAAGTTCATCATGAGGATTTCCAACGAGTTTTAAACAAATACATTTCAAACTATAATTTAATCTTTGTAAAGGGATTACAAAAAGTTAAATTCCTTTCCTCACTTTTGGGAGACCGAGTCATCGATCTACAAGTTTTCGGATGCCCCTCGATTAAACAACTACCTTCAATGGGTAGATATTGCATGTTACCTCAACATAAAAATGGTGAAGTCATTTGTGCAACGAACAATTGTGAATCACTAAGGAAATGGTTTCAGAGCAATGTTAATTTAGATAGGGAACATGATAGATTTATAACGTTTAACGATTTTCCCAAAAAAAGGATATTTTTAAATATTACCAAAATGGCTAATATAGGATTTATTTTTACTGGTTATGAGGACGTCACCGTATGCTGTAAATGTGGTGTGAGCATATATTCATGGGAAAAAGGTGACGATCCTAAAGAAGAGCACGACAAATTTACGAGAGGGTGTCCATTATTTAAAAGAACAGAATGTGATTGAAAATTGTAAACAAATGTCAATAAATACTTGAGTTAACCTATACCAATGTTTTTATTTCACTCCTATTTCTGTCACACCTTTTCGTATTAATTTATCTCAAAGTGTCCGAACAGTGATTCAAACCTTGGGCCTGCAGCCTCGATATAAAAAAAGTTGCTCATTTCTTATTTCATTCGTTAAATATTTTCAACCACAATGCTCCCACCCAATTCAATTGTACGCATCCGTTTAAATTTACACTTTTCAAATTTTCGGCTCGAGGGCGCATGTGCGATTCATTTGTTTTTGGCAACACCGATCTGTTCGATATATCGAAACTCACTTGACAACATTGCTTTTCGAACGGCACTTGTTCTTAGTTCCAACTTTCTCCGAGTGGTGGCGCCACAGGTTGGTCACGTGACCGGATGTGACGTCATAAATCCAAGATGGCGGCTGCAATCCAAGATGGCGGACTGTGCCAGAACCCGCTTTTCCCTACTACTCTCACCCTCCCTCTTTCACCTTCTCCACCCATATCTACCACACTTTCTCCCACCTCTCCCACGCTCTCACACTATCATACCAACTCTCCCACCCTCTATTCGACACTTTCTCCCACAATCTCTCCCATCCTCTCCCACCCAATCTCCTACCCACTTACTTACTCAACCACCCACTTTCATAGACACATTCTCACCCCCCTCTATCCCACCCACTCTCCAACCCTCTCTCACTCCCTTTCTCCCTCCCTCACTCCCACCTACACACCCTATCTCTTTTCCACCCTCACCCCATTCCTCTTTCTCTCTCTCCATCTCACACACATAGCCTCTATACCTCCCTCTCTTCCAAACTTTATCCCTTCAAATCTCAATCCTCCACATCATCCCCCCTCTCTCCCTCCCTAGGGTTAAATGTAAGAAGGGACTACTTAGTCTCAATTTCGCTCTAATAAAGTCGTTTGTCTGTCTATCTGTCCCTCTATCTCTCACACATCTTCCACCGTCTCTGACTGCCTCTCTGCCTACCTCTCATCCTCTCTCTCACTCCATCCCTCATTCTCTCCCTCCTTCCATCCCTCTCTATCTCCATCTCTCCTTTCCTCTCTCCTTTCCCCCTCTCTCTCCTTTCCTCCCAAACTCTCTCCCTCCATCTCCTACCTGTCATTAATTTTCTCCCTCTCTCCTAGAACAATGCTACTCTTCCTTCTTTTTTAACTACAGAATTTACTTCTATCTCCATTTTCCAACCTCTCTCCAACTCTCTCACACATTCTCCCAAACACTCTCCCACACACTCTCCCACCCATTCTCCCATCCAATCTCCCATTCAATCTCCCACCCATTCTCCCACCCACTTTCCCACACCATCTCCCATCCTCTTTTCCACCCACTCCCATTCTCTCAAGCACCCTCCTCCAAACTCTCTTCCACCCTTCCTTTCACACTTTCACCCGACCTCTCTCCCGCCCTCTCTCACGCCCTCTCTCCCGCCCTCTCTCACCCCCTCTCTCCCGCCCTCTCTTCCACCCTCTCTGCCACCCTTACTTCCAATCCTTCTCCAAGCTTCTATCCTGCCCTCTCTACCAACCTATTTCCCTCTATCACACTCGCACCCTCTCTCCCAGCCTCTCGATCACATTGTCTCCCAACCTCTCCATCACCCTCTCTTCCACCGTCATTCTCAACCTCTCCCCCCTCTTTCCACGCTCTCTCCACTCAAGTTTATACTCCCCATTCTCTTTGCAAATCCATCCTCAACAATACTATCTCATACAAAATCTCCCTCTTTCCCTCCCTACCCTCACTCTCTCCATTCCTCTCTCCCTACCTCTCTCCCTCCCCCTCTCCCTTCCTCTCTCCCTCCCCCGCTCCCTCTTTCTCTCCCTCCCCCTTCCCTCCTTCTCTTCCTCCCCCTCTCTTTCCCTCTTCTCCTCTCTCCCTACTTCTCTACCTCCCTCACCCTCCCTCACCCTCTCTCCCTGCCTTTCTTTCCCTCCTTTACTCACTCCCTCTACCTCCGCTCCCTCCCTCTCTCCCTCCTCTCTCTCTGACGATATCAGATTAGCAATGGACAAAAGAGAAGTCATTATTATGACTCTTCTTGACTTTAGTAAAGATTTTGACTCTGTAGATGTAAACATACTTCTAACCAAACTGCGCCTCATGAACTTCTCCTCAGATTCCCTAAACTTAATTAGTTCTTACCTGAATGATCGCCATCAAAAGGTCGTAACTGACAATCATTCCACAAGATGGATTAAAGTGACACGTGGCGTACCACAAGGTTCCACCCTCGGGCCACTGCTCTTCTCTCTGTACATTAATGATATATCTTCTCAGCTTGCTCATTGTAAATTCCACTTTTATGCTGATGATCTCCAAATCTATATGCACTCTCGCTCTATTGATCTCTCTCTTATCATTGATAAAATGAACCATGACCTCACTTATTTATCCAAATGGAGCAATGTAAATTTCCTCAAAATTAATCCTTTAAAAAGTCAGTCTATTATTATTGGGTATCCCAAACTTCTCTCGTCACTAAACTTCTCAGAACTTCCCCCAATTCTGCTCAATAATTCTGTCATTCGTTTCCAAAAAACTGCAACCAATCTCGGGTAAGTATTCAATGACACATTGACCTGGACTGATCATATAACTAAAATATTTAATACTGTTAACAGTTCACTTCACTCACTTAAAAGAATTAAAAGCATTACCCATTTCTCCCTTCGCAAGCGACTTATCACCGCTCTTGTCCTTCCTCACCTCGATTACTGCGATACGGTCTATCAAGATCTATCTAACGAGCTATCTCTAAAATTGCAGCGTGCACAAAATTCCTGCGTAAGATTCATTTGTGATCTCCAAAAGAGAGACCATGTCACTCAACCTCTATATACGTTAGGCTGGCTTCGCACTGAAGCTCGTAGACGTCTTCACCTCCTCTCGTTATTTTACCGAATTATAACTCTTCAAAACCCGCAGTATCTGAACTCCAAATTTTCCCAAATGAACTCTGTACACGACGCCAACACTAGGGGCACCAATCTCTTCCAGATCCCACATCACAGGACGGAAATTTATAATAAATCCTTCCATGTTACAGCTTGTAGACTTTGGAACGCCCTACCTACTGACCTCCAAAACGCAACATCTCTCCACATATTCAAACATAAATACTTTAAATTGCTGTTCTCTGCCCAAAATTCAGGTCAGCTTTAACATTTTCTTCTTACCTATTGCAAGACGGCTTCCTTCACTCTTCCTTACTTAATGAACATTAATTAATTTCTTCGCAGGTTATCGAGTTCTCAAAATGTACGCCTCCTTCGACTGTTACCTTTTCATTGTCTAGTGTCTACTAAGTTATAGTGTTTATACTAATTCTCATTGTTTTATATCATTCTGTATTGTTTCATACTATTTTATACTGATTTATATCATTTTGTATTGTTTTATACTATTTCGTATTACTTTATTTTATTATGTTTTGTTTTATTTCATATGTGTAATTTTATATCATTTCCTTCTTTCTTATGTTATGCATGATCCAACAACAATCTCCATATTCATTGTATATATTTCAAGTATATTTCATCTTATTCTGCCTAATTATTGTATTATATTTCTTGGTTTGCATTACGTTAATACCTATATATGTATTTGTTTATGACGGTATACAACGATGCTGTATATACGAAGACTTAATGTACATACTCCTTTCTATTTAATGTTGTATTACTATATCATTATATGTACACTATCTAGGGTTTTCGCAGGTTTTTCACACCCCCCTTCTCATTGGGTGTTTTCCTGCGTGGGTTGGCTGTTTTACCTAGGTTTTCCCCACAATCTCTAATCTGTCTTCAATTTTATATATTTTTTTACTCTGTATGATTTAGGTATATACTGTTATGCGTATTGTAATATTTTACTTTACCATTTATTATATTGACGAAGGGTTAAATGTAAGAATGGACCTTATGGTCTAAATTTCGCCCGAATAAAGACGATTATCTATCTATCTATCATTCTCCTCATCTCTTTCCCCCTCTGTTTCTCCTTATCTCTCTCTCCGTATCTTCGCGATAATTATGACAGCTCGTATATTAGGAATTTTATTCATTGTAATAATCTCAGCCTGATTTCCACAGAAGCAACTCATCATACGCGGAACAGCCATACCTGCCTTGACTTATGTATAGTGGATGACATTTCGATGGTTGATTCATTCGCACAATCATCAGTACCTTTTCTCTCGGCACATGAACAAATCACTATTTCTTATAAATTTAAAAGACCTATCCCTAGAAGTGAGGTACTATTCATATTTCGTGATTATCGAATCATCGATGTAAATAGCTTTTTAGATGATCTTCATTCAAACACTTCCCACAATTACGCCAGCATCCACTCCCTTGACTCCAAGCTTCAAATGCTAAATCAACATATTATGGATTGCATAACTTCTCATGCTCCCTTGAAGATTTGCCGCCGTAAGCGACCGTCAGCCCCCTGGCTTACTAGTGAGGTCAAGCGCCTAATAGGTGAACGTAATCGACTTCATCGTCTTTTTAAAAGAACAAAATGCCCTCTCGCATATGATGCGTTCAAAATACTGAGGAACAGAGTCAAACAAACGATAATAGACTCTAAACGTCAACATTTTTCTAATGCCCTCTCCATCCCTAGCATACCAAATCGTATATGGAATGAGTTAAGATCACTAAGTCTTATTAGGCACCGCGATAATTCCATTAATCCTAACCTCACACTAGATGAACTCAACAATTACTTCATATCTTCCGCCACTATCTCTAACGGCGTCACTACCAATCCTGTACCCCCACAAATAAACACCCTAGATCCTTTGATCCCCTTTGACACTAATCGTTCTTACTTTAAATACATTACCCCTGAAATTTTAAACAAATCTCTCTCGTCCTCTAGTTCTAACTCCACTGGTTTTTACAAAATACCTAATTCTGTTTTAAGATTATCTCTACCAATAACCATGCCTATTATTCTCGATATTTTTAATCAGTCATTACAGTCGTCCCAATACCCAGTCCTCTGGAAACATGCACTTGTGCGGCCCATTAAGAAAGTAAAAAACCCTTCGTCACCTGCCGACTACCGGCCGATTTCAATTTTCTGTTCAATTTCAAAAGCTCTCGAGCAAATAGTTTTCAACCAGGTTACTGATTTCCAGGCCAACAAATTTGACCCGTTCCAGTCTGGATTCCGTAAAGGTTATAGCACTCAGTCTGCCCTAGTCAAACTTACAGATGACATACGAGGAGCCATAGACCATCGGATGGCAACTATTCTTGTCTTATTTGATTTTAGTAAGGCCTTTGACCGAGTTAACCATATTCTTCTGTTAGAAAAAATTAAACGCCTTAATTTTTCCTCTTCGGCCTTAAACTGGTTTCACTCGTACCTAGTGGATCGGCGTCAAGCAGTTAAAGATTTGAATGGCAACTTATCACAATGGGCCCGAGTCGAGTGCGGTGTCCCCCAAGGATCCGTACTTGGGCTATTACTCTTCTCTATTTACCTCCTTGATCTTCCAGAAGTTATTAAGGAATGTAGTTATCTGTTATATGCAGACGACCTACAAATTTATCATCACTGCCACATTACCGATATTAATAATACGATACATAGAATAAACACAAATATTAACGGTTGTAAATTGGGCTGAAGAAAATTTTCTAATTTAAAATTCCAGTAAGACCAAAGCTAGTCATTGGGAGTTCCAATATGCTAAATAATACCAATATAGATCTAATTCCCAAAGTTATAGTTGGCAATGAAACTATTCCATATTCAAATACTGTTCGTAACCTTGGAGTTACATTAACAAATACTCTCTCGTGGAGTAATCATGTTGATAGAATTTGCAATATAGTCAGTATAACATTATACCGACTGAAGGTCTACAAAAACCTCCTACCAATTCATACACGTCAGAACCTTATATCATCGCTTATTGTTCCTATCGCTCAATTAACAAACTAGTGGACTGTATAAATCGTATTTTATTCTACCGAGGGCGGTACAATCACCGAATCTGCGTTCTATTACAAACACCCGAGCCGGGCAGGCACGTCCAGCGTCACCGTTTTAATCTCTACTCCCGAGTGGGCAGTCGCGTCCTCTCCTCACTGTGTTCAGGTCTCCACTGCCTCACACCGTCCAAAGGCAACGTTGTCACACTTCACCATTCCACCACACGGCGCCCGCCAGGACGCCGCCACCCGTCAACAAAACAAAGGCAAACATACAATGTCCCAACATGCTTCAACCACACGGCGCCCGCCAGGACGCCGCCACCCGTCAACAAAACAAAGGCAAACATACAATGTCCCAACACTTATATTTCCAATTTTTTATTATTGTTGTGTAGTTTACAATGATCTTAGTGAAGACCTTAATTTAAAATTACAACGACAGCTTAATTCATGTATAAGGTTTATATTTAATTTACGCCGTGAAGAACACATATCACCTTATCGAAAGAAACTTGGTTGGCTCGATATTAAATCGCGTAGGAAATATTTCATCGGCTCTTTAATGTATTAACTTTTTGTAAATAAACACCCAATTTACCTAACGGACATGTTCTTAAAGAAGCCATCCCATGAGGTAATGACTACCCGATCATATCCGGACAATCTGTACTTTCCAAGCCATAGGACAACTGTCTTTCAAAAATCATTTTGTATCTCTGCTACAAAACTATGGAATTCTTTACCTCAGGACATAAAAAACTCAACAACAATGTCAAGATTTAAATTAAAACTATATGATTTCCTATTCAGAGTTTGATGCAACCTAGCCAAAATTATGTTATTTGTTACTATTAATAGTTTAATAAATCGTCAGAAATGTAATATGAAAACTTGTCTTGATTTGTATGAACTATGTTTTATAAAATACTCGAATTTGTTCATTTTTAGTGAGCAGGAAAAACATTGTTAACTCATATGTAAAAAAAATTGTTAACTCATGTATTAGCTGGCCAAATATCTTTATTGTATTCTTCTTTTTGTTCTTAGGGGGCACAGCCCCAGAACAATAATAAATTTATTATTATTATTACTATCTCTCCCTCTTTTCCTCTGTTTCTCCTTACTTCTCACCAAAACTCTCTCCCTCTCTCTTTTCCTCTCTCCCTCACTCTCCCTCCCTCTTTCCCTCCCTCCCTCCCTCCCTCTTTCCCTTCCTCCCTCTTTCCCTCCCTCCCTATCTCACTCCCTACCTATTTCTCTATCTCCTAATCTCCCTCCTTACCTTTCTCCCCCTCTCTCTCCCTCTCTCCTTCATTCATTCCATTTATTCTATCCCTTTCCCCTTAATTCCCTCTCACACACACTGTCCGTCCCTGTCTTTCTCACTCTCTCCATCCTATCCTCTATCCACCCTTTCTCAATCATTTGCTCCCTTCCACATTGCCTCTTTTTACCCTCTCTCTCTCTCATTCCCACCCTCTCCCTCCTCACAGCCTCATTGCCATTTCACTACACTTTCTCCTTTCTTCTCTAATTCCCCTTTTCCTTCCTTCACTCCCTCTCTCTCTCTAATTCCCTCAGTCTCCTAACTCTTTTACTTCATCCACACGCAATCATTCTTTCCACTTATTCTATTCCATAACAATCTTCCTCTACCTAACTATACGCCCACCCACTCTCATACCCTCTTTCCCACCCTCTCTCACACACCTTCTCCCTCTATCCCTCTCTCCCTACCTCTCACATTCCAATGCTCCCTTACCCACCCCCTCCTTCTCTCCCTCCTTATCTCACCAACTCTCTCACTCCCTCTCTCACTACCACTCTTTCCCCCCCTCACTTCCTCCAACTCTCCCTACCTCTCTCCTTCCCTCTCTCCCTCCATCTTATCCTCCCTCTCTCTTTAAATCTCTCCCTCCCGCTCTCACTCTCTCTCTCGCTCTCCCCCTCCCTCACTCACTCCCACTTTCCATCCATCTCTTCCTCCCTCCCTCTCTCCCTCCCTTTCCTCCTCCCTCTCTCCCTCCCTTTCCATCCCTCTATCCCTTCCTTTATACTTCTTATTCTACAGCGCTCCCTCCCTTTTCCTTCCCACCGTTCTCTCCCTCCCTCCCTTCCGCTCCCTCCCTCCCGTTCTCTCAATCCCTCTCGCACTCCATCACTCCCACTCTATTTTTCATTCTTTTCCTTCCTCTCCCCCTACCTCTCCAACCCATTCTCTCATACTCTCTCTTCCACCTTCTTCACCACGCTTTCTGCCCCCATCTCTCCCAAGCTCTCTTCCAACCTCTTTCTCACCCTCTCTCTTACCCTCTACCATTCACTCCAAACATCTCTTCCACCCTCTTCTCCACCCTCTCCTCCACAACCTCTTCCAACCTCTCTCCTAACCTTTCTCCAGCCCTCTCCCTCGCTCCCTCCGTCTCTCCCTACCTCTCCCCCCTCTCTCCCTCATTCAATCTCTCCCTCCCGCTCTCCCCCTCTCTCTCCTTCGCTCTCCCCCTCGCTCTCTCACTCCCACTTTCCATTCCTCTCCCCCTCCTTCCTACACTCTCTCTCTCCTCCGACCTCTCTCCCTCCCTCCCCCTCCCTTCCCTCCCTCTCTCTCTATATTTATACTTCTTATTCTGCAACCCTCTCTACCTCCCTCACTCCTTCCGTCTCTCCCTCCCACTTTCCCCCTTTCTCTCCTTCCCTCCCTTCCTCTACCTCCTTCCCGTTCTCTCAATCCCTCTCGCCCTCCTTCACGCCCACTCTCTTATTCATTCTTTACTTTCCTCTCTCCCACTCTCTCCTCTACAGTCTCTCCCACGCTCTCTTCCACCCTCTCTCCTAACCTCTCTCCTAACCTCTCTCCTAACCTCTCTCCTAACCTCTCTCCTAACCTTTCTCCAACCCTCTCCCACACCCTTTCCCACAATCTCTCCCAAATTCTCTTACCTTCACTACCACCCTATCTCCCCCTTCTCTATCTTCCTCCCTGCCACCATAAAACCCAACATTTCTACCATACTCTCTCCACCCTCTCTCCCAAACACTCCCCCACCCTCTCTCCAATCATCTCTCCCACCCTCACTCCATTCCTTAACTTTCTTCTAACCTTTCAACATCCCTCTCTCCTTCCCACTCTCCCTTCACACTCTCATTCCCTCTATTTCTCTCTGTCTCTCTTAGTTTCTCTCTCCCCCTATTCCCTTCTCAATACCTCCGTGTACACTTTTCTTCTATCTCCCTCTATTCCCATTCCATCCCTCCCTCTCTCCTTTTATCTCTGCCTCCTTGTCTCCTTCCGCCTTTTCTTACACAATCTTACTCCCTCCTTATCATCCATGAAAAATCTCCTCTACTTTCCTTTCTCCCTTCTCAGTCCTCCGCAACCTGCAACTTTTCCTCTCTCTCCCTCTCACCTTCACTCTATCACACACACCCTCTCTCTCTCCATTTCTCCAGCCTTCCATACTCTCCCTCTTCCACCCCCTCTCCCTCACCTTCCCTTCGCTCCCTTCCTCTCTCCGTTTCTCTCTACCTCCCCTCTCCCTCCTTCACTCCCTCCCTCTAATCATCACTCTCTCCCTCGCTCTCTCACTCACATCCTTCTCCACTTCTTCTCTCCCTCCCTTATTCTTTCCTCTCCCTCCATCTATCCCTTCATCTTCCACGCCCTCTCTCCCTTTCTCTCACCCTCTGCCTGTCCCTCCCTCTCTCCCTTCATCTCTCTTTTCCTCTCTTCTTCCCTCTCACCGTCCCACTCTTCTTCCCTCTCTCCCTCCCTCTCTCCATCTCCATATCCCTAGCCCTCTCTTTTTTATTTCTCCCTCCCTCTTTCCTTCCCCCTCTCCCTCCCTCTTTCCTTCCCCCTCTCCCTCCCTCTCTCACTCTTTCCCTCTCCTTCTATCCCTACCTCTCTATCTCCATTTATCCACAATACAGCACTCCTTCCCCCTCTCCTGCTCTCTGCCACCCTCACTTCCAATCTCACTCCCACCCTCTCTTCCACCCTCTCTCACACACTCTCTCTCACCCTCTCCCCCTATCTCTCTGCCACTATCTCCTCCTCACTCCCACACTCACTTCCTCCCTCTCTCCCTCCCTATCGACCACTCTCTTTTCAGCATTCACTCTCAAACTTTCTTGGCTAAATCTCAAATCACGTAGAAAATTACATCTCCACTCTTGACTATATCAAATCCTTAAAACAAACACCGCATGCTATCTATCGACAGAGTTTATCGCCATTAACACAATTCATAATTGTAACAATAGGGTATGCCATAAACTTCTGACTCCGCACCACAGAACAGACATCTTCAACAGATCCTTCACTGACACAGCATGTAGATTATGGAATAGCCTTCCAGCAGAAATAAAGCACTCTTCATCCCTATATACCTTCAAGCACTTGTACCACAAACATCTCCTATCCCATTCTCTTTCATTACCTTAAAATGATAAGCAATTTTATTTTTCTAAAGGTCGTCAAAAATGCGTAATTTTTTCGATATATTTACATGTATCTATATTGTATTATGTATGTATACTATATGTATGTACCTTTTAGTGTGTATTCATATGACTTATCTTATTTTATTCTTTTATATATATATTTGTATTCTTTATATATAACTGTGTTTATTTGTACACCAATTTTAAGTATTTAACTATATGTATTTACCTTTCAAGACCCTCTAAATCTTTAGATATTGCTATAAGTAGGTTTTGAAGGTTTTTCACACTCCCCTTCTTGTGTGGGTGTTTTCCTGCAGTGGGGTTTTTCCTAGGGAATAGTACATTATTTTCCCTAGTTTTTCCCAGCAACAACAATTACCCATCTGTTTTTAATCCTATACTATCCTATACATTTCATTGTATTTTATGTTGCTCTTCATTTTATGTAACCTTTTAGTCTAATTTTATTACTTCTTACTATCAAATTGTATGTAATTGACAATGGGTTAGATGGAAGAGAAGATTGTTTAGTCTCATTCTCGCCCTAATAAAGACGTATATCTATCTATATATCCCTCCTTCACTCCTCTCTCTACCTGCATCTCTCCCTCCTCTTCCTACCTCTCTCCCTCCGAATCACCCTCTTTCTCTCTCACGCTCGATTCCTCTCTCCCTCCATCCCAGATCTTTTTCTTTCCTCTCCCTCTCACAGCAGAATTTATTTCTTAAATTATGCATGACATTATCCCTCATCCTCTTTTACCTCCCTCGCAATCTCCCACCCTATTTCATTCCCTCTCTCATTTCCAATACCGCTCCCACTTTCCCTCCCTCTCTCCCACACACTCTCCCTCACTCTCTGCCATCCTTTATCCCTCCCTCTCTCCCGCCTTCACTGCCTCTCCCTTCCACTCTCTCTCCATCCCTCGCTCCCTACATCTCACTTTCCTTCTCTCCCCCCTCTCTTCCTCTTTCTGTCATTCCATCATTCCGGCTCTCACTCCCACCGTTTCTACCACCGTCTCTCCCACACTCTCTCCCATCATCTCTCCCAACTTCTTTACCACCATCTTTTCTACACTTTCTCCCAACCTCTGTCAATCTCTTTCTCAAACTCTCTCCCATCCTCTCCCTCACCCTCTCACACCTTCTCTCCCACCTCCTTTCCCACCCTCTCACCAACCCTCTTTCCCATCCTCTCTCCCACGCTCTCTGCCATCCATCTTCCAACCTCACTCCCACTCTTTCTGCTACCCTCGCTCCCATTCCATTTCCCACCCTCTACCACCCTCTACCACTCTTTCTCCCACGCTCTCTCCCACACTCTCCAATCCTCTCCCCCACCCTCTCACCTACCTTCTCTCCGAACCTCTCTCCCACTATCTCTCTCACCATCTTTCCCACCCTCTCTCCCACCCTCTCCTCCACCCTCTCTCCTACACTCATTCCCACCATCTCTCCCACCCTATTTCACCCTCTCACTCACCCTCTTGCACAGCCTCTCTCCCAACCTATTTACCTCCCTCTCAACCACACTCACTTCCAACCTCCTTCCCAAATTTTCCCACACTCTCTCCCACCCTCTATTTCAAACTCTCGGTTATCCTATTTCCCTCCCTCTCCCACACTTGCATCTTCAATCAACGCTTCCCTCTCTCCTCTCATTCTATTAATCCTACTCTATCACACTGCACAATCTTCCTCCACCTCACTCTCTCCCACACTCTCTTTATAGCACTCTCGCACCCTATCCTCGCACAATCTTCCTCGAACTTCTTCTCTCCCCGCATAATCTTCTCCACCTCCCTTTCCCCATTTCTCCCTACCTCGCTCTTTCATTCCCTACCTCCCTTCCCTCTCCCTCCCCTCTTCCTCTCTCTCTCATTGCCTCTCTCCCTCTGTCACCCCATATCTAATTCCCTCCAACCCTCCCTCTCAGCCTTCCTATCTCCCTCCCTCTGTCCCTCTTTCTGTCCATCTCTTTCTCACTCCATGTCTCCTTCCAGCTCTCCTTCACTGTAACTCTCTATCTTGCCCTACCTCTCTCGTTCCAACTTTCCCTCCCTCTCTCTTTCCCTCTCTCCCTCCCACTATCCCTCCTCCCTCCCTCTCTCCTTCCTTCTCACCCTCCATCTTTCCCTCCCTACCTCTCCCACCCTCTCTCCCTCACTCTTCCACACTCTCTTCCTCCGTCTCTCTCTCTCTCTCTCTCCCACACTCTCTTCCACTATCTCCCTCCCTCCCTATATCCCTCTCTCTCTATCTCTTCCTCTCCCTCCCTCTTTCCCTTCCTCCCCATCCTCTTTCCTTCCTCTCTCCATCCTTTTTTCCCTCCCTCTCTCCCGCTCTCTCTCCCTCCCTCCCTACCTCTCTCCCCACCACACCACAACCCACTCCCCCACCCTCTCCTACTATACCCGCTACCCTCTCATCACTCTCGCACAAACTCGGTCCCACACTCTCTCCCATCCTCTTCCCCACACTCTCTCTAACCCTCTCTCCCACCTTCACTCCCACCCTTTATTCCAACCTCTCTCCTTCCACTCCCACGTTCTCTACCACCCACTTTCAACCTCTATTCCCTCACTGTCTTTCTCCCTCCGTATATCATTGCACAATTTTTCATTATCGTCCTATCTCCCTAAACATTCTCTTCCTCTACCTCGCTCTCTCCCACATCATCACACACCCTCTCTCTCTCTCTCTCCTTCGATCTCGAACACCATTTTTCCCACGGACACTCCCACATACTTTTGTCTCCCTGGCTCTTATACCACTTGTAAGGTATAGATTAAAAAAATTATTCGGATAGAGAACAAATTTTCCTACAAGAAATCCGCGAGGCCACGAATGTATGAATTAGGATTTCGGAGATAAAAATTCGAGAAAATCCCGATCAAATCATCGCATGTTTTGTTTACATGGTTCGCGAAGACGGTCCTCTCAGTAAACAAAGTATAAAAATCCATTTATTTTCTCCCATCTCTTATATGATCGATGAGGTTTCGATTAAAAAAATTTTTCGGATAGAGAATAACATTTACTACAAGAGGATTTAGAGACCAAATAATTACAACTTATAATTCTCTAGATAAAAATTCGATAATATCCCTAGCAAAATATCGCATATTTTGTTTACATCAATCACAAAGGCTGTTCTTTCAGCAAACAATTAAAAATCCAATTATTTCTCTCTCATTCTCTCATATTATCTGTGAGGTATAGATTTAAAATTTATTTGGATAGAGATTAACATTTACTACAAGATACTCCCCGAGACTATAGTTTCGGGAATAAAAATTCAAGAATCACCTAATCTTTTGTTACCGTTCCATACGAATTTCCCATTAAGAACGCCTTTGAAATCTCTGTATTCCAATTATGGAGTATACTTTATCATCTTGTTATGCATTAATTTTTTTCCATTCTATATTTTTATTTTTCAAATTTAAACGAGTGGTAGTTTTATCATGATATATATATATATATATATATATATATATATATATATATATATATATATATATATCATGATAAAACATAAAACATCCTGGTATCCACGAAGCTCTCAAAACAATCCTTCATGCTGCCCACCCAATTCTTACCTCTTCCTCCCATCAGTCCCTCTTTATCAACCTTTTTGCCAATCCTCCGCTCCTCTCCTTCCGCCGGCCCCCAAATTTGGGAAATATCTTGTGGAGGAAGGAACTTCCCACTTCTACCACGCTTCTTGCAATAGGTTCCCACCCCTGCGGAAAACCTCGCTGCCTCACTTGCCCTATCCACCTACCATCATCTTCTTTCTCGAGTCCCTCAACCTACATCACCTCCAGAAGCAACTGCACCACCCGTAACGTCATTTACCTCCTTACCTGCACCCTTTGTCCCGCGTTTTACGTAGGCCTCACCAGCAATCCGTTAAACATCCGAATGAACGGTCACCGGAATAGCGTTTCTCTTAGACGCCCCCTCCCAGTTGCATTACATGCTAATACCCACAATGTCCCCTTCAATAGTTGCTACAATGTTAGGATTATTCGCGCTTTACCCTATGACACTCCTGCCCCCCTTCTCCGACACTGGGAACTAGCACATATCCATCTTCTCGACTCTTTCTCTCCGCCTGGCCTCAACCTCCGCTAACCCTATTAGCCCCCTTACAATGTCTTCTTGTTACTTTGTAACTATTCGCACTCTACCTCATCACACTCCCTCTTTATTGGCTATCCACCCCTCCTACTCCCCACCTCCTCCAATCATCAACCTTCTCACATCACCCTGTCATTCCCCGCCCAGTGTGTCACTTTACGTTACTCTTTCGCTGAAGAAGGGCATAGGCCCGATAAGCTTGCGTGTGTTTTTGTGTTCGTGTGTTTTACGTGTCTCTTCGACGCCCCCAGCAGCCTACCAGCTTGGTCCTCAACTTGGTGAGTGTCCGCTGGGCTTCCCTCAACACCTTGTTGCCACCCTCATCACTACCTTTTCTTTTCCTTTAGTTAATATATATATATATATATATATATATATATATATATATATATATATATATATATACGGTATCACGGTAAATATGCGTAATTTGGTAAATGTGTACATTTCCCGGTTAATGTGCACATTTACCACAAAGTTCGGTAAATGTAAGTATAACATACTTTTAACGATTGGATTGTGGAAATGTACACATTTACCTAGAGACACTGGTAAATGTGGATAAACGTCGCAACACAGGCCACAACTTGGCGGCGTCGTGAATATCTGTTTCAGTTTAGAACTACGGTAAATGTGCGTTGTCCGGTAAATGTTTAAATTTCGTGGTAAACGTGCATAACTAAACTAAATTTGAACATGAAGGCAAATTTTACTTGGTTCCACCGGGTTGGGTAGTTTAGTCTAAGTGTTTTCGGTTTCTTCTCACGTTCACTGTGTTCCCTCCTCGGGTTGGGAAGCGTTTATCTCAATATATACCAGTGCAGTCGAACCCTCGATGATTTTTGCTATAAATTAACGTAATTATTAAAGTGTTTCCCGTGCATTGTTGTAATTTCCACATTCAAACTTCTCTCATATACATACACCAATCAACACTTGTCACACGGTTCATATCAAGTTCTCGTTCACAAAATTTAATTGAAGTCATCTCTATTGCCCATGACTAGATGAATTGTACCGATTTACGGAACTTTAAGCGTGATCCAGAGAACCATGTATTGAAGCTGATCTAAACATCTTTGCTGCATTCCTTCTTTTTGCATCTACAACGCATTCTCCATGTCGTGGTTAACTTCATCGGATGCAGTTTCTCACAAAATCGCTCACTATCTAAGATTCCTCTTCTAAGAATCGTACAGCACTTTCTTCATCAGGTAAATTTTCAATTAAATGAATTAAATTTCTTTTCATTATGATTTACGATGGGTTTCGAGAGAAATATTAATATCATTTCAAGGATCTTTGTAAAATAAAGAATGATCATTATTTGATTGTTTATTTAGCATCCCGTTGACAACTATAACAAAATTAGTAAATAATACTATAACAAAACTAGTAAATAATTAGAGGAGGGTATAACAGAAAAGAACCAAATCGTTTAGTATCAATTTTTCTATAATTTTTTTGTGGTACATTTAACATAAAAATGAAAGAACAGTGTGTTGTAATTTTTTTCGTACTTTATTAATTTTAGTGGAGAACATGCTTTTTATGTACAAGTAAGCTCTAGTAATATTGCTCTTTCATTGCTTGATCTCTCGTGAATGTGGCACATAAATCAATACATATCGTATTGATGAAGCGTATAATAAACTATATTACCCTTTCAAAAGTATCGATAGTATTTTTTATCTTATAAACAGAAACAATTCAGTACTTTCACTTTAACCCATTAACATATATAAAACGCGCGCACCTGAAGATCTAGATCCTTTCTGCCCTATTTTTTTAACATCGGAAGGAATGGCCCTTCCGACTCTTTGCACTTTTCCCTGTATATAAATCCGGCTTCCATTAAGAAAACGCAGCCGTTGGCGGCGATGGCTACTCCAGCGATAAAAATCTTCTCCTTTAATCTATCCACGGCCCAGTTTATCCCAAAAGACAAAACTCTACCTCCAGGCACTAGGTCAGCGACCGAATCAGCGATTTTGCCGAAAGGAAAGAACTTGTAGTATGACCTCAACATCAGCGATCCTGCTGTGATCCAGAAAACTGACCCTAACAAGGCCAATGTGAGTTCCTGCGAGAAAGAAAAGCACATCAGTGTGAGGCAGAGAGAGAGAGAGATCGATTCTGTACGAATTTTATACCTCCCTTTCGAGCAGCAGGCGAGTATCAGCCAGCGTCCTAACCACCGCACCACCGACACCCTCTTTTTACACGAGGAAGCAGACTATGGTATTAGTTTGACGACTTTCCAAAACAGAGCGATTTAAAAACTTTCGCCTTGCAGTCGTAATTAAAACTATGAAAGGCAATGTAGGAGGTTGGGATAAAAGAGAAGCACTAAAGATTGGCAATAATGAAAAATGGAGAAACCTAATAACCATAAAAGTAATAAAAAGGAAGTGGTCACACGGCGGTTTAGGGGAAATTACTCCAAGCCAGGGACCTAACACTCATGCAATCTCACACACTCTCTGGGTTCCTATTGGAAACTAATTGTTTTTGTTCAAAGAAGTTCATCTACAAATTGGCCAAAAAGGTGAAAGTGTGTTCCCAATGGCTGTCCAATCATGTTTGTAAAAAAATTTTATTGAATAGGAAAAACATTTTGACCTTGCAGAGTTTAAAATGGTTAATTTATTCGACGGATATGTCGGGGAAACACCTATATTAGTCAGCCATTCTTCGAGAAAACTGTGTAGTTTTTATTTGGATGCTAGGAAAGATAGACGTGACACCAAAAGAAACTAACGCTTGGGAGGCATTATTACATTTTTGGTATTTTCACTGAATCTTCAATATTTTTAGGTAGGGTTTTAAATTCCATTTAGAAACGAGATCAGTGTAGTAATCAATGCATAATAGGTCTCATAGAAATTCCAGGTTTGCGGAATGTAATATTGAGAGGGTAGGATTTGAAACCGTAATCTTATAACGTAAAACATCTTGAAATTTGGGCAGTTTTTTACGGTATCCTTGTTAGAAAAAATCACTTTAATAAGAAGATTTTTGTAAGAAGAGAGTAAGGTCCGTTTTCAAGTAATTGTTCAACTTTATCAAATTAATCATGCTGATTCATGACATGATGACAGGGAATTTCCTTTATCGGCTCTTAAATTGTCTTAATTTTAAATTTTCGATGAGTTTGTAATCGGGTCTGGGAAGGTGATTTATAATGTTATTTTCATTTCCCTAGTATCATAATAAAATCAAGATGTTTAAGGCGGGACTAATGAGCAGGGCTACCACAGTAAAAACTTAAATAATATTACTTACACACCTATTTATAGAGAACAGAACTAATGGATTTTAACCAAAAATAGTATTAAAAAAATTGATGGAATAAAACGATCTAAAGATCCTATGAAGACAGGCATAAGCTGTAATGTTGGGAATAATTTTGAAACGAGAAAAAAGTCTGCTATGACCGGGAATAGATAGATAGTTCAGTGGTAGAATATCCGCCCGGCAAGTGGAAGACCCGGGTTCGATTCCCGGTCATAGCAGACTTTTTTCTCGTTTCAAAATTATTCCCAACATTACAGCTTATGCCTGCCTGCATAGGATCTTTAGATCGCTTTATTCCATCAATTTCTTGCTTGGCAATCTCACCATTTGAGAGGGAGGAGTTTTCTTCGGTGTATCTCTTTGAGGACATCCGTTGGGGCAGTTTGATACTAGCTTGGCTAGTTCCGTCCCAACCAAGAAAACATCCGCGTTAAGAAACGAGAAATTTGTTCTGCTAAGATAGTTCAGTGGTAGAATATCCGCCCGGCAAGTGGAAGACCCGGGTTCGATTCCCGGTCATAGCAGACTTTTTTATCGTTTCAAAATTATTCCCAAAATATTATATTTAATCTTCATATAAATAAATAACCAATATATTATATTCTAACCGGGTCGACTAAACAGGGCTACCACAATATCAAGGTTAGAATTTTTCTGTAACCATGAATTTGAAAGGTATTGGCTGAACAGATTTTAAAGAAATTTCGTGTAAGTCGAGTATAGAATGGGAAAACGAGATGAATATGTTTATAACGGATCAAAAAACCAGGGCTACCACAATATAAGGAAAAGTAATTTTCTTATCTCCAAGTTAATACATTAGTATACGATTATACTGCGACGAATTTACGAAAAGCACTTCTGTATCACGGGAAACCTGTGTGCACCCCTATTTGTTATATATTAAAATTTTATTGAAAGGAAAGTAGGCAGATTAGTTCTTTCCAGAAGCACTTGTTTACATTATGTTTCAGTTGTATTTTTCAAGCAGCTCTTATGTTATATTTGGTCGTATTATTTAGGTTTTTAATGGATGATTCAATACCTATAATATCATCCAAAGGAAGTTCTTTGTGAGGGAGACAAAACTTTAGTCGTTTGCTCAAGAGATTGAGTTCTTGGTTAGTAAATGTTTCTTGAGACAAGGTATGGACAATATTGATGTCATCAAAATGTTCCATGTGGTCACTAAAAGATTGTTTTTTTGCGTGTGTGAGAAAGACAGTACCTGGAGTGGAGCAGTTTCCTCTAAACCCGGAGTATGTGTGAGATTGCGTGTGCTAGATCCATAGCGTGGAGTAATTCTCCTAAACCGGCGTGTGAGCACTTCCTTTTTATTATTTTTATGGTAATTAGGTTTCTCTATTTTGCATTAGTTGTAAATAACCATAGGGATCTGATATTACTTTCTCTTTGAAGTAAAGATTGGTTTCAAGGTAACACCCTCAGATATAACATTATAGAGAATGAAACTTCGGAAAATACGCGTAGCATTTTCCAGAAAAATAATTAGTGAGGAAGCAGATGGTGCTCACTTGCTAAGCGAGGGTGCTGCAATAGGTCAGTTTTTGAGAAAGGCATAGGACAATAAGTGCCCTAAGAGCGGGAATGGGTGGGAAATTTTGTAAGAAAGGTATCGGCTGATTTGGTAATAACCATTTTACCCATCGAGGAACTATAAGCTTTGTAGGCAAGGGCCTTGCAGTCCTTTTTCAACATTTCGCGGCCCATACTTTGAAAAACCCTGCTCTAGAGTACATAGTGCCTGGTAGTAGGACGTACTCTAGAGTACGGCATGCCTAAACACAAGCCCAGGCATAGCGTAATCTAGGCAGGTGATTTCGACTCTAGAGTTAACAGTGCCCAAGACCCTTGGTAGGCAAGATGTACTCTAAATGTTTTGAACAAAACAAAGTCAAAATTTGCTGCTAATAAGAAATCCTAAGGAATCACAGAGGACATGGTATCAATCAACTATGTAACAATTTTATAAGGAAAAAGAATATGGAGCAAAAAGATAAAAATGAAGGAGGGGGATGAAAGGGGGAGGTTAACAAAATCCTAAGGAAACACAGTAGACATTTGTATCAATAAACTAAGAATTTTATAACAATGACGAATATGAAGCAAAAAGATGAAAATGAAGGGTATGATGTAGATGTAGAAATATATATAAGTATTTAATTTCGTTAACTACATATCCGAACAACAAAAAATGCAATATCAATTTAAATATTCAAATTCTGTATTTATTTACGGTGACAACCTAAGAAATAATTACGGAACGTATTTCAATTATTAGGCGAAAAATAATTAAAAAACTATATTTTTGTCCCGAGTTGTTATTTGATCTGTAAGGTAAATACAAATTGTAAAATTATTCGGATAGAAGACATCATTTGCCACAAAAAAGTCCGCGAGAGCACATATCTCCGACTTAAATTTGCGGACATAAAAATTGTAGATTTTTGCGATATCATTGTACTCTCAGAACCAGTAAGTGAATTAAAATAGCTAATTATTAAGTCAAATTTACCCAAATCGACATACAAACTTTTTCACACTACCTTATTGTGAATAAAAATAAAAAAGGTGAGCTTCGCTGGCAAGATAAAATGATATCAATAAACTTTTTTCTCCTGAAGCCAGCAGGTTCGTAAAGGTAAAAACTTTTTCATCAACAGCTGGTCACAAGCGAAAGTGTTGGTGACAGCCGATGCTGAGGCAAACTTCCCACGATGCGACCAAAAATCCTCCGACAAAACAAAGACCCCACAATGGGGAGGGAACCCAACAGCGACTGAATGAAAAGGAAAAAACAAACGATGTTCTAGGAAAATAATGATGTGCCAGTGATGTCGATGAAACGTACTTCCTCAACAGTTTTTTGGCCAATACGTATTTCGGTCGCCAAGCGACCATCTTCAGGGCCAAGTGTAGTGACTCAAAGTGAGTGAGGATGATCGGTCAAGGGTCTCTTTTATATCCGATCGAGATCCGGAGGGGAGGGGGGGGGGTTTGGAGGAGGCGGAGGTAGCACAGGGACTAATTTGAATAGTACGCTATCAATGTTATTGTGGTTAAAATGACACCTTCCTCTTGTTTCTACATTCAGTTCCTGTTGAGTTATAAAATCACACACATTCAAACACTTTATATTATATATATATATATATATATATATATATATATATATATATATATATATATATATATGCCCCTGCCTCCTACACAGGCATTAGCCTACTCTTTACGAAGAGCACCAAATGGACCAACTGCTTAATATCACTTCCGAAGGACGGAGCTCTATATATAATATATATATAACGTACTAGTAGAAGGTGCTTGCATACTGCAAGCATTTCATCTCAACTTGAAAAAACATTAATTATTCAGAGAGATATTTCATCATGAGAAATATTTATTTAATTCTAAAGATTTCTCCTCTGGAACGGTTTTCGTTTTTTTATTATGGAAAAATAATAGAGTAAAACAATCACTAATTTTTGAAATTTTAGGAATATCATACTTTTCTCACATTGGATTAATAATGCCACACATTTCTGCCAAATTTTAAATTTATAGCACAATTAGAAGTGAAATAACATTTATCTAGTTGTTTAGAGTTAAATAATTTTTAACGGCCGCAATAACGATTTAATGGATGTATTGAAATGTTTATTCGTTTATATAGATTAAACTCTAAGTAATTTTAAAACTTCATTTCCCTAACTTGCCGCGTAGTGTCTAAACATTTACCTATTTGTTTAAATTTTAAGAATTTTTAACTGTCAAACAAATTAAAATATCAAAATTTGTATAATCCTTATTTCGTTTTTTTTACAAATCCTACATATAAAAAAATTTAAGCTCCGTAGCACATTCGGAAATACATAAACCTTGAAAATTTGTTTAAACAATAGCGAATTTTTAGCGGCCGCATTGTTGCACTTTTTCAAGATTTTCATTTTTTCTATTAGGTTTTGCACATAAAATTGCAAAAATTAGCAATGGTTTTATTCCATTATTGTTCCATAAGGAATAACGAAAATTGGTCCCGAGGAGAAATCTTTCAAATTAAAGAAATATTTCCCATGATGAAATATCTCTCTGAAAAATGAATGTTTTTTCAAGGTGAGATGAAATGCTTCCAGTATGCAAGCACCTTCTACTAGTCATTATATATCGACGTTTCTTACAGAGGAGGAGGAGGATATAGGAGGATACTAATGTTTAGGCACTTCCAGATGAGCTGCAGATTCGATATCTTTTTCTTAGGTAGCATTTGTGCAAAACCGACTTGAAAAAACGAAAATCTTGAAAAAGTGCAACAATGCGGCCGCTAAAAATTCGCAATTGTTTAAACAAAATTTCAAGTTTCATGTATTTTCAAATGTGCTACGGAGCTGAAATTTTCTTAGAGGTAGGATTTGTAAAAAACAAAATAGCGATTATAGAGATTTTGATATTTTAATTTGTGTTGCCGTTAAAAATTACTAAAATTTAAACAAATAGATAACTGCTTAGGTAATACGGGATGAGCTAGGAAGCTGAAAATTTCAAGTTATTAACAAAGTAGTGCATTTGCACTAATAAACATTTGAATTTCTCCATAAATATAATGCGGCGCCCGTTAAAAATGTTTAAAATTTAAACAAGTAGAAAAATATTATTTAAGTTGTAGACAACTACAACTTGAAAATTTGGCAGAAATGTGTAGCATTAGTACCCATAATGAAGAAAGTATAAAAATCTTAAAATTGCGAAGTTTGGGGATTGTTTTAATCTATTATTTTTACATAAGGAAAAAAACGAAAATCGCTGTGGAGGTGATATCTTTAGAATTAAAAAATATTTGTAATGATGAAATATCTGACTGAAAAATGAATATGGTTTAATAATGCAAGCACCTTTTACTAGTATATACTATGATTGAAATCTGAGATCATTTGTGCAAAATAACAGTCGATCTGGGTAATCTCTAAATGCATAAAACGGTTGCGTAATTCTGATTTACTCAACCGTTTTATGCCTAACTTAATCTTGATAATCTCTTGGATTCAATCCACAATATTAGAATGATTATTCGCTCTTTGATTAAATATGCCCTGCTTATTATATATAGATTTTTTCACTCTTTGAATAAAAAAATTCTCTAAGCCGTTCCGATGAAATTTTCTGTTGAAACAGAGAAATCAAGGTTTTTTTTAATGGCTTATTAAACGGCGAATAACAACGTCAGCGTATTTGAGACACTCAGAAAATTCCTCCGGTTTGAGGCTAATAGCAACATATTCACCATACAATTAATTGAAATTTTGCCGATTTGATCTGGGAATAAATAACATTTGTGTCTCAAAGGGAGGGTGTATTGGTTCTGAAGCTCTCCAACTTTCACACAAGGTACTAATAAGCGGTATCGCAACTCGGAAAAGACTTATGTACCTGTTTGGAAAACAATTATGAGTCTCATGTCGTAAGATCTTCGTCTTCTATTCTTCTCTAAAGCAATGTTTTCAAAAGCAGGAGCATTTATAAAACAGTCACCTTCACTTTGTGTTTGTTTTTATCTTCAAACTTCAAAGTTATAGCGTGGATTCCGAATCAGAAGGTCAACGGATTGAAAGGAGAGTTTGATGGCTGTTCATCGTCTCTTGATTAAATACTGACGGATATCACGAATATCAACGCGTCGATTTGTCTTTCGAAAGAGTTTTTCTAACCTAATTTTCAAATTTTAATTTTGATAAAACGTTTTGTACGAAGTATATTTTCGCTAGACATCATCTCCCAAGATTTTCTTGTACAGTTTCTTTTTAGAAAGTTCCTCTTTTCTCTCAGTTTAGTTTCAAAACTATGGCTGATTACCGAGGAAGGAAAATGGATGTAAGCTGCCATCTTAAACACTCTTCGTTCGTAGGCGGAGACTTACACCTTCGAGAGAGATGCAGGCGTTTTTATCTCGTATCTCCGAGGAATTTTTGAGAAACAAGAAACTGAATTGTATTTCTCAAGTCACGAACCCTTGGAAACGCCAATCCTCTGTGGTTTTATGAGCTGAAGTAGAACTGGTTTCTTTTGACATTTTACAAGTAATAAAGTTTACGTGGAGGGCTTTAATGTACCTACGACCTACGACACTGCAAATTATATCCAATTACTCGTTTTAGGGCGGTTTCCAAAGAAAACATAGCCTTTTGAAATGGTCCTGTCTGTGTGTCCCCTACTAACAACTTTTTCATGAAACTTGGTATGAGACTCGTGCTGCCAGGGCCCACCTCTGGGCTATATTTTTTTTGGCGATGATTGTAGTCCTGGGTTCGATTCCAGGAACGTTTTTCCCTATTTTTTATACATAGGAAGTCTCAAATCCTTCGTGCAGAGATGTTTTCTTTGATTCTTTAAAATATCTTAAAATTGTGATATCGGAGCGAGGTTTGTGTTCTTCTAAGGGGGAAAGAATGTAAATTCTAATTCTTATCGCAAAATTTTGATGATTGGTCGTATTATTCTTGAATTTCTACTAAAACAGCGTTTTTGCGTTTTAAGTCGCATTTCATCGGATTGTTGCCATGGAGACGATTTTTACCAAACCTGAGCTTGAGCATAGACGAGTAAGCAAATGGGATATTTTCTTTTCCACTCGACTACCCTTCAGCAGTGATAAGTTGACCATGCATATTAGCGTACAAACAGTAACATTTATTAAATTCATTTTAAAAAAATACATGCAAAGTATAATGCCAGAAAGAGATTTTGACGTTGCTTTTAGTGTTTTAATCCTGATAATGCTCTATTAACAAACTGCGATAAGATAATTTCCACGCGTATATACATATTAATTTTTGCAGTGACATTATTGTATTGGCTATAAGCGAACTGATGTGAGAAAGTTTGTGAAAAATAGGTTGCGCCGATTTTTTCATCCAGTCCTTGAAGAAAAGATACTTCTAAAAATTGTATTTGTTGACAACTTGCCAAATTTATAATTTATGGCTTGAAAAAAAAGCAATTTCTCTCTCTATCCATATGGTTTCAAATATTAACCCTCAATTATTCTTGTGGGGTAAATATTTCCCTAAACAATGTTTTTCAGTCGATTACAAAAGAACTGGGTTGTCGATCTTGATCAATCTTACATTAACTTCACCACTTAGCCTTTATAATGACTTTTAAGTGTTTCCCATGGTTTTGAAGAACGTCGAGCATTTTCATAGCGAAGGAATTTAGCTTGCAGATATCAAGAATATAATAGCATTCGACCAATTGGAGCATACACAATAGAAATGCACCCGAAGGAGTCGTTAACCCTGGAACAGGCGCGACCCGGAATGATACACAAGCGGTCGCGTGGCGTCTGACAGACCCACTACATTTATTAACAAAAATGGCTACTTTTAAGCTTTCAATGATCCACAATTTCATTTGTGCAACTGAAAATGTTCATGGGAATTGTACAAAATGATAAATGAGTATATACAATGTTACCTTAACAAAATGCTTTATTTAAAAAACACGAAAAATTGTCACATTAGGTCATGTTTGTAAGTTTTTCTTTTCGTTTAACAACATATATGCTCATTAATAAACACAAAACATATTATAAATTTTAAAAAGAAGGATTTGTTGCCATGTATATACTAATCAACTTTTTACAAAATAAAGAAATATTATGATGTACTGTAAAATAATCAGTTTACATCACTTTAGCTGTTTATTGCAACAATTATATGAAGAAATATTGTGCCTTGTAAATCGGATAAAACTATGTAAACACAAGTTAAAACCTACTATAGTCCATTCCAGCATTTCGTGCGGGTGAGGCGTGTCTACAGTTAGACCCGTGGGGTGAGAGGAAGAAAATATCAGTCAATAAGAGGTCGTAAATTTCCCTCTCCGCTCACAATTTCTTGACGAGCGCTGTTGACACGATTGCTCACTCTTTCCAATTGTATTTCGGCGAAGGCGGAAAGCATGAACGTGCTTCCTCCGGATCTATTGGAGCATAGAACTTCACTCGTCAGGAGCTACCGATGAACTGAGCGAAATTGGAAACTTGGCAACATAGCGTCGAAGCCAAAGCGAAATAACCCGAACGCGAGCGGAATACAGCCGCACGAGCAGTAGAAACAGATTATAAAAGTAATTACTCTACGTCATTGCCGATTCAGGGTAACGATTATAAAACAAATATTGTTACTAATGAGTAGATGTCACTTTAAAAAAAAAAAACAAAATGAAAATCTTCTAATACGTAATCAGGCCTCATCAGTCTTTGGGCTTTGTGGCGTCGTGAGGTTCTCGTAACATTCTTTACATAAGAATACAGCATGATCTATTAGACATATATTTCCTTCGCAAGTCTTACGTGAATATCGAGTCATGCGATTCGTGCTTCTGCTGCAGTCTTTACACCTGGCTCTTTTGATTAGTGGCATTTCGGTGTCCTCACTCCTCTTTCTTTTGTTTATTGGTTGTTGGTGTGGTGATAGCAGCGACCGGGATCCACTTGGTTCAGATGTGTTTTGATATGTATAGTCTATTTATTTTAAGGGAAAGTTTTTTGGGAAGATTCTTTACTGTGGTTCTCCTTTGAATGTGAGCTCCAACTAACTCATACGATAGTCTTCTTTGAAAGAAACGCCTACGTTTACGTTCTTCACATTCGTTTCCTGCGTAGATAATTTGGCTGTTTATGCCTCCAACGTTCACCATTGAGTAGAAAATAGCCATTGGCCACCGATTGGTTTTTCTTGCAACATTGTAAGTGGCACACAGCTGATCAACTGAGTCAACCCCAGACTTAGTCGCGTTATAAAACGTTACTATATCAAGCTTTCTTTCTTCTCCACTTCCTTCATCTATTTTATTGCCATGGTGCATAGTTGATATAAGTAATACAGTTTTGTTTGGCTTTGATTCGTACAGTTCTTTTGAAAACCGAAGAGGCTCGATTTCACTTCTCTATTTCGAACTTTTATAAAACTAGGTGGTAGTTCTCGCATGTTTTTTGTATTGTCCCTACAACATTAATTTTTTTCGTAAAAGATCTTCAGCCAATGGAAGAATGATAAACCAATTATCCATACTAATGTTTCTACCAGAGCCATGCAGAGGAATACTCAGTCTGTTTACAATATCGCTGGGTGTATTTCTGAGTGAAAAGGGCCCGTCTGGTTGTTTCTCAGCGTATACCTCCATGTTCAACGTATAGAAAACTCTTGCATCGGCCAGGTCAAAAATTTTAATGTCATATTTGTTGGATTTAGAAGGACTGTACTGCCTAAAAGAGCATCTACCTCTAAAATCCTCACGATTTTCATCTATGGTAGCGTACTCGTCAATCGTGTAGTAATTCTGACAGTTCGAGACAGCATTAAAAAATTTTCCTGATCGGTGTTGATTTATCATATTTCTTTCTTACATCTCTTTCCTCTTATCGTCAAACCTCAAATTGCGAAGCAAAAAATGAAAGCGTTTTTCAGACATAACGGTGCTAAACATGTCAATGCCAGTCATATCCCTTGCCCATAAATCTTATGAATTAAGTTTGGAAGATTTTCTTACTCCTGCAAGGTAAAGAAATCCAATGAGGGCTTCTATCTCTAATATATCTGTCGGTTTTGCATCCCTCTCTCTAGAAAATTTTGTTTTCACTAACTCAATTTGGTAATTTGTATGACGAACTACTTGTTCAATAATATCACGGCTGAAAATTAGTCTCCAGCACTCTAGTGGTGTTTTAGCAGTAGCAGCAGAACGTTTGACACCGGGAAGATGAGTAATAATATTATGAGGACGAGATTTTACTACCTGTATTGGGCATTGTGAACTCCATTGGGTGCATTTGACTTTACCTAGTATATAGTAGTTCGAAGAGTGGTCGGTAGCGTCTTCATCTTCGTCAACATCTGTCTTGCTGCTTGGAATTTCTTGTTCAGATTCTGAAGACTCCTTCATCTCTTCAACTATATCCTCTTCCAAAAGGCTGTCGTCTTCGACGGAGACAGCTTACTCCTCTGACGAACATTCCGTTAGGATAGAACGGATGATTTCAGTATCAATCTCGAGAAAGGGATCAAGGATATAACTATTGTCTGCCATATCTGATAAAAAATTAAGATTAATGTTTTTAGTGAAATTTAATCAATTAACAAATACATTTTCCTACTCTAGATAAAATATTAATGATCATTTATGGCGATAAAGGAAAAAATAACAAAAACTGATATCACTTACTTGTAACGATATCGGGCGCGCGTTGTCTGAGAGACGCCGGTGAGAACTCCAACTCAACCAAATGGCTTTCATGGCGAACAGCGTGATACTAGCGATGTGATTACCGATTGAGAGACCTTGAATAAGTATGATGATAGGGAGGAAGGCGAGTCTATACGGCATATGCATTGGAATGTATACAAAAATTCAGTCTGGCGTCTGTCAGACGCCACGCGCCTGCTCTAGGGTTAAACCACTAGTTACGTCAATAAAATAAACATATCACAATGACAAGTCAGATAGTTTGTTCACAAGCGCCTCCCTCATAAATTCGCTACTTACGAAATACAAATTTAATATCAAGATATTTAAAACAAATTAATAATTATACTAATGGAATCATGATATGAGTTATTTTATTTCCGCCAAGATGTAATTAAATGTATAGATTTGTTAACAGAAAAAACATTTCTGGTTCACACTGGCCCCATGCGAACAAGTACTGAATCTTAGCCTCGTCTCATTTTGCATTTGTTTGCAATTTCAATTTAAGTACGGACGGAGGGACGTGGTGAAAAAAAACGCTTATCATAATGCAAAACTGCGGTAAAAATGTGACTCGGACAAAAATTAACCAAAAACAGTTGGAGGACGCTTTTACCCACGTTAGTGATAGAAAAGTGTCCAAAACTTCGTTAATCAAAAGTTTGAGATTGATATGTGATCCATCGTTAATTAAAGACTGTCTCATTTGAATCAATCGCGGAAGTTTGCTCTTTACATGAAGTAATTATTCGCCTTATACAGAAGCTCTGCATTTACCTTGTGAAACATACCAAGGTTTTAGCCGTCTTTTGTTCCATAGCCATCCCAGCAATCTGCATTGGTATGATGAGGAGGTGGCTTCTCAAAACCAAATACACAAAAGCCTTCTTCGTGAAAGTTCCGGATAATAAGCTTGCGTTATCAATATCTTGCAATAGCGAAATGGACTTGATTGTTGCCACCTGTTGGAATGATCGGAGTACATTGTTTTCATGGTCAGTCAGTTTAGTAAACGTTTTTGTGAAAAATATCTTACAAAGTTGTTACTTAATATGAACCATAAAAAATAAAGCGAGAAGAGGGAAGTTTAATTGTGGAACAGAAAAATTAAATAACATTTATATAATTTTTTAGTGAAACCATCCTTTGTATGCGATAAAATTAAAACAAAAACAAATATAAAATTAACATAAATGTCCTAGAAATGAAGAATAGTTTCGGGCACAAAAGATTTCTGGCGTAATGTTGAACATATAAATCATCAATAATACTTTCAGTGCATGTAAGAGATGGTTTCATAAAAAAAGTATATTCTATTTTTCTGTTTTGATTCAAAAATTCTAATTCAAAATTCGTTTTGATAAATTTATTTAATCTATAAAATCATTGTTCAAGTGGAGGTAGTCGTCTAAGTCTTTGTATTTCTTTTCATAATAATTCTACATCTGACTTTGGAACTCTCATTAACAGAATATCTATTAATAATTGAATATTGATTTACTTTCTTTGCCATCGTGTTGCTTATCGTCACCAAAGTATTGTTTAAACTTCAATGTAACATAGAAATTTCAGGAATATGTGGATAGATGCAACTCAAATTAATATTCCCAGTCAATTGTACACAATTACTCGAAATTGGCAACAATGCAAATTATATTGATGACGAAATTTTTTCGAGTAAAAAATGCGTCAAAATTTCGCGTTAATAACAAATCTGTTGACCAAATCGGTGTTTATTTAAAACCGCAAGGTACGGTTACTTTGTAGCCGACATTCTTATTTTTAATTAGCACAAGTAATCTCAGTCGACTAAAAATTAATTCGTAAGACGGTGAACAGCGATTCTGCGCATTCTCGCTTCCTGATCATTTTTGGAAGTTACATGAAATCGAAACGGACGAAAACTAAATCTAGTATATGAGAGAAGCATGCGTCACTTAATGGCGGTTGATTTCCTCGAGACATAATGACAAAACCCGACTCGTTCTCCGATACATGATATGCTGACACACTGAATGTGCTTGTGTTCTCAGAGTTTCTTTAAAGAAAATTAATGAAACTCACCAGTTCAACACATTTACAAAGAAATGCGGGCTTCTGTATTAATTCCATCGAGTCGATCATTGCAGATGTATTCCCTTTTGCGGCGCGTTTGTATAAAAGAGGATCCTTTTTTCGCAAGACTGCTTTGATGGAACAGAGATGGAATTTTTAATGTGGACGAGTTGGCCGAGTCCAGCGTGCGATTTATTATCTAGGTGTTCTTATCACCTTCCCCTCCCCATCGTGCGAAAGATTTGCTCTCAAACAAGCCAGCTGAAATTTGTATTTTTTTATCGCTAATTTATTTCAGTAACCGACTCCCCGGCTTCCCTCTGTGTATCTCTCTCTTATCCGTCAAATAAATACGGTGTTTTCCACCCGATAAGACGGATGGACCGAGAGGACGCATCAAGAGTTTTTCAGAAAAACATTATAAGTGCACGTTGCGTTGTTTACGGACAAACAGTTAGTTATGCACCGACTTTTACCTATTGCAAAATCTTAGTGCTTAAACAACAAATTACTGTTTACGACGCACGCACCAACGAGACATTTACTAATGTGATATCGTAGCGCTTATATGGGGAATCGCGTGACGGGCATTTCAAACCGCAGACCCGTGGAGAAATCTTCAAGTTTGAGATGTAAGTGCGAAATTTTGTAGGTTACCATTATAAGTCCAGACCCAAGATTTATTCTGCGTTACAGTTGTGTTGACTCCATTAGACCACGCAGAAATTCGTATCCGAGCTTCATTCGATATCTCGTAACGATATAAGGTTCTAATATAATCTAATCGGTTAAAGTGTAGCTGTCGTGCAATAGCGTTTGAGTGCAAGCAGAAACCGAAGACGCGATTAAGAAAAAAAAACCGAGCGTAAATATAAAATGGTCGCTCTTGATACGCCGAATTTAAGAAAGGTAATGAATGCATCGGCAGTGCTTTCGCAGAGGCGCGTATACTTATAAATTTCATTCATTTATTTGATAAAAGACTGAAAAAGATGCTACACCCAGGTTTGTTAGAGCCTTATTCAAGATCAGTGGTGTCCAATCCCCTCGCCACTTTTGGCGAATCGGCCATTGATATGTGGCGAATTGATGCTCACAGTCTACTGTCTACTATTTTTTATTAGTTTGTTAAATCAAATAGTACTAAACTTGTTTATATCTATGTAAATTTACATACAACGGCCGTTTCGTAACATAATACAAAATATTATTTTTATAAATAGGGCCTTGTTGGCCACAGTGATACACAATAATGATTCGCGCCTTCTCATTCTTGGCTGCCACTGCTACTTATAAGGGGAGTGCACGACCTTCGGGTCACCGATTTAGCTGAAACTTCGCATGATAGTAGTACACTTCGAGTGTTGTTAGTTGTTGCAGCCATTCGACCCAAGGCTGAGGCATTCGTGAGAAAACCGCTCCAGATACCGAGCACGTACTTTATATGCCAGTAATGTTGGATAAAACGAACCGGTTGCGGCGTAGGAGGCCGAGTGCTTGGCTAGTATGACGAAGATTCACGGTTCAAATTAATCTTTTCCACAAAATATTTTTCTTTTTTCCTGTCTCTTCTCAATTTTTTTATCTCAAAAGTAATTTAATACAATTTATAAAGTAATTAAAGTCTGTTTTATTATTGAAAGGGTTGAAAAATTGAAAATAAACTATTGAAGGTTGTTGATGTAACCATTTATTGAAATCTGCTGATTTATTTTATAAAGGATTTAAAAAAATGTCACATGATTGCGAGTGGTAAAGGTCGTAGCAGCATACAGAGCATAAACGCGCATCACTCCAAGCACACTTTAACAGCGCAATTTCATTACATTGGCAATCGTTTTCGACTGCGGGAAGCATTTAACATTATTAAACATTTTCTTTCGTCGGTCAGTTTTGAAGCAAACCAAGCTAATGTAATCATTTCTCGGAAAACAGGCGCGCTTACTTGATTATGTAGTATTAAACGAATCGTGATAGCGTCCTCGCGCATGGCAATTTCTCTTTTTTTCTAACAAATATGAGGAATTTTGAAACATTTTAATGAAAATGTTTTCTTGCCTATAAAAATACACATAACACGGTTGGCATAGTGGTGTACACGAAGGTGAAATGACTTTAATTGTGCAAGTAGGCTCATCGGAATCGTTTGTGAAAATGTCATCATATAATATGAAATTTGTTTGAACTGACCATGAATCAATCAAGAGCAGAAAATTTTCTTGTTTCACATAAGGTTTGAGGACGCTATTCGGAAATTCTTTGTATAATTTTGCTGTATGCTTTCCCGATTTTGAGCATGTAACTACAACATTTTAACTTCATTGACCAGAGCATCAACTTGGTTTTGAACCTGTGGACCGAATTTATCCCCTGTTTCTTGTAGACACAAAAATACATGTGGCAATAGTTTACTGGACAGCGTAGCCGCCTTATAAGAATGCGATATTTTAGCTACGTTTTTCTAACAAATATAGTCTTTGCCGCTTTTTCTGTCAATGATTTATCTATCGTTGACTGGTACTGGCATCCTATTTAAACTGTATTAATTATAAAATCATGAGAGTAGTTCAGCACTAACAACATAACTTACTTAAGAAAATACTCGGCAGCAGCGAAAGTCTCTTCCATTTTTGTAGCCTCTTTTTCAGTTATATATCTCGTCATTTTCCGTTAACGTATCTTGAAATGCCGTTTGAAAGCTGCAACCGATCTTTTACTGTCAGAAAATTCCAAAGCGCCTGATTGATATTCAGTTTTCTCACGAATGCCTGAGCGTTGGATCAAATGGCTGCAATATCTAACAGCACTTGAAGTGTACTACTATCACGCGAAGTTTCAACCAAATTGGTCACACGAAAGTCGTGCACTCCCATTGTTAATGTGGATTTCATGCCAAATTTCAGTGCGCTACTTTTTATTGAAATTATGTCCTACTTATAGTATATATTTTTTGTATTATGCGACGAAAACGCTAATCCGACTAATCCGTTTGCCACAAGTGGGGCGCACCTAAAAATTCTGTTGGACACCACTTTTCCAGTACATTGATTCGATTCCGGAGTTCAAGCTAAAATTCTTCTTTTCTCTCTTTTAACACTTGTGCGTGGATGATAAGCCTAGACTTCCTTATCAGCTTCCGTCTGCCCGACTCACAATTTAATTTTATTCTGAATCGCACTAATCAACGTTCTCAGTGAACGAGGCAGTTGAAATATATACGTATATTAGTAATGAAATATTGCGGTTAGGTGGAAGAGGGGGCTGCACAGTACCAATCTCGCCCCGATTAAACACAATCAATCAATCCTTCCCTCTTCCACCAGTTGCGTATCCATGATTTTTTCCCAAGCAATTACGTATGAGAGCGATCTCACAAGCGTTGCTAATAGCTAAATTCTCCGAGTTCAAATATTTCCGATTCCGAATATTTCTCGAGTTCGAATATTTCCCGAGTCCGATTTTTTCCCCAATTCCGATTTTTTCCCTTGTTCGATTTTTCTCCCCGACACCGATTTTTCCTCCCGAGTCCGATTTTTTTATCGGAGTCCGATATTTTCACCGAGTCCGATTTTCTTCCCCGGGTCCGATTTTTTTCAGGGTCCGATTTATTTCCCCGAGAACGATTTTTCCCCGAGCCGATTTTTTTAACCGCGTCCGATTGTTTTCCCAGTGTCCGATTTTTATTCTCTAAAACGAATTTGACTCCCAAGTCCGCATTTTTTCGCAAGTCCAATTTTTTCCATAATCCGAATTTTATCCCAATACGGAGTTTTTTCCTCGAATGCGATTTATATTCCCTATTCCGATTATTATTCGTGATTAAAAATGCTATTCATGTAGTCCCGATTTTCATTACCGCAGTACCGAATTTCATTCCCGTGTCAGAATTCTTTGTCGAGTCCAATTTTTTTCCCCGAGTCCGAATTTTATTCCCGAGTCCGAATTTTATTCCCGAGTCCGAATTTTATTCCCGAGTCAGAATTTTATTCCCGAGTCCGAATTTTATTCCCGAGTCCGAATTTTATTCCCTAGTCCGAAGTTTATTCCCGAGTCCGAATTTTATTCCCGAGTCCGAATTTTATTCCCTAGTCCGAATTTTATTCCCGAGTCCGAAGTTTATTCCCGAGACCGAATTTTTCCGACTCCGATTTTTCCCGAGTCCTATTGCTTTCCGAGTCCGATTTTTACTCTCTTGTCCGAATATTATTCCAGTTTCCAAATTTTACACCCCGATTCGGATTATTTTCCCGGAGTTAGATTTTATCCTCCGAGTCCGATTTTTTCCCGACTCCGATTTTTATCCCCTGGGTTCGATGTTGCCCCCGAGTTTGATATTTTCCCAGGGTTGGATTTTTCCCTGGGTCAGATTATTTCCCCCGGTCCGATTTTTCCCCCGGTTTCGTATTTTTCCCCGGTTTCGATATTTTCCCCGAGTCCGATTTTTTCCCCGGTTTCGTATTTTTCCCCGAGTCTGATTTTTTTCCTCGGGTCTTATTCCCCCCCCCCCCCCCGTTCAGATTATTTCCTCCGGTCCGATTTATTCACCGGTTCCGATTCTTTCCCTGACTCCGTATTTTTCCTTGGGTCCGATTTTTCACCGAGATCGTTTTTTTCCTCTGGTATAATAGTTTCCTCGGGTCATATTATTTCCCCCGGTCCGATTTTATTCCTGGGTCCGATTTTTTCCCCGGTTCCGATTTCTTCCCTGGTTCCGTATTTTTCCCCAAGTCCGATTTTTTTTTCTTGGTTAAGATTTATTTCCCCGAGTCTGATTTTTTTCCTCGGGTCTTATTCCCCCCCCCCCCCCCCCCGTTCAGATTATTTCCTCCGGTCCGATTTATTCACCGGTTCCGATTCTTTCCCTGACTCCGTATTTTTCCTTGGGTCCGATTTTTCACCGAGATCGTTTTTTTCCTCTGGTATAATAGTTTCCTCGGGTCATATTATTTCCCCCGGTCCGATTTTATTCCTGGGTCCGATTTTTTCCCCGGTTCCGATTTCTTCCCTGGTTCCGTATTTTTCCCCAAGTCCGATTTTTTTTTCTTGGTTAAGATTTATTTCCTCGGGTCTGATTTTTTCTCCTAGTCCTATTTGTATCTCCGGTTTCCATGTTTTCCCCGCTTACGTATTTTTTCCCCGAGTCCAGTTTTTTTTTCTTGGGTAAGATTTATTTCCTCAGGTCTGATTTTTTCCCCTAGTCCTATTTTTATCACCGGTGCCGATATTTTCCCCGGTTCCAATTTATTTTACCGTTTCTGATTTTTTCCCGGATCCCGATTTTTTCCCGGTCCCGACTTTTTCCCCGGTGCCGATATTTTCCCCGGTTCCCGTTTATTTCACCGGTTCTGATTTTTTCCCTGCTTCCGTATATTTTCCCCGAGTCCGATTTTTTAGGGTCTTATTTTTTCCCCGGTTCCAATTTTTTCCTCAGGTCTGATTTTTCCCCGAGTCCTTTTTTTCGTGTCTGATTTTTCCCCGTCTTTTTTCCACGTTCCGATTTTTCCCCGAGTCCTATTTTTTCTTAGGGTCAGATTATTTCCCCGGATCCGACTTTTCCCTGATTCTGATTTTTTTCCCTGTTCCGATTTTTCCCCGAGTCCGATATTTATCCTGTGGTCCTATTTTTCCTCGAGGCCGAATTTTTTCCTCGGGTCCGATTTTTTCACCGGCTCCGATTTTTTTCCTCGAGGCCGAATTTTTTCCTCGGGTCCGATTTTTTCACCGGCTCCGATTTTTTTCCTCGGATCCGATTCTTTTTCTCGGGCCCGATTTTTTCTCAATCCTATTCTTTTCCCCGTGTCTGATTTTTTCTCCGAGTCCTATGTTTACCCTGGTTACGATTTTTCCCCGTGTCTGATTGTTCTCCTCGGGTCTGATGTTTTCCACGAGTCCTATTTTTTTCCTCTGGTCCAATTTTTTCCTCGGTTCAGATTTATTTCCCCGGTTCCGATTTTTCCCCTGTATTCCGTATTTTTTCCCCGAGTCCGACAATTATTCCCGATTCCGACTTATATATTCGAGTGCTATTCTTAATCCCGAGTCCGAATTTCATTCCCGAGTCCGACTTTTAATCCCGACCCTGAATTTTATTCCCGAGGCCGACTTTTATTCCCAAATCCGACTTTTTTCACGAATCCGACTTTTATTTATATTCGAGTGCTATTCTTATTCTCCAGTCCAAATTTTATTCCCGAATACTATTCTTATTCGCGGGTCCGAATTTTCTTCCCGAATCCAATTTTTATTGCCGAGTCTGAAGTTTATTCTACATTCCGACTTTTATTCCCGAGTCCAATATTTATTCCCAATATTTATTTTCGAGTCCGACTTTTAATCCCGAGTCCGACTTTTATTCCCGAGTCCGAATTTTATTCCCTAGTCCGAAGTTTATTCCCGAGTCCGAATTTTATTCCCGAGTCCGACATTTATTCCCGAGTCCGACTTTTAATCCCGAGTCCTACTTTTATTCCCGAGTCCGACATTTATTCCTGAGTACGACATTTATTCCCGAGTCCGGCATTTATTCCCGAGTCCTACTTTTATTCCCGAGTCCGACATTTATTCCCGAGTCCGACATAAATTCCCGAGTCCTACTTTTATTCCCGAGTCCGACTTTTATTTCTAAGGCCGACTTTTATTCCCGAGTTTATTGCCTAGTCTGAATTCTATTCCTGATAAAAAATTTTGGCTGATTTTTATTACAGAGTCCTATTTTTAATCCAGAGCCCGATTTTATTCCCCAGCCCGATTTTATTCCCGAAACGGGATTTATTCCCGATACCGATTTTATTCCAGAGACTGATTTTAATCCCGAGACCGATTCTATTCCCGAAACAGATTTTATTCCTGAAACCAATTTTATTCCCGGGACGGGATTTATTCCCGAAACCGATTTTATTCCCAAAACCGATTTTATTCCAGGGACTGATTATATTCCCGAGCCCGATTATATTCCCGATACCGATTTTATTCCCGAGCCTAATTTTATTCCCGAGACCGATTTTATTCCCGAGTCCGATATTTATTCCCGAGTCAGACATTTATTCCCGAGTCCTACTTTTATTCCCGAGTCCGACATTTATTCCTGAGTACGACATTCATTCCCGAGTCCGACATTTATTCCCGAGTCCGATATTTATTCCCGAGTCCGACGTTTATTCCCGAGTCCGACATTTATTCCCGAGTCCGGCATTTATTCCCGAGTCCTACATTTATTCCCGAGTCCGACATTTATTCCTGAGTGCGACATTTATTCCCGAGTCCGGCATTTATTCCCGAGTCCTACATTTATTCCTGATTCCAACATTTATTCCCGAGTCCTACTTTTATTCCCGAGTCCGACATTTATTCCCGAGTCCGAAGTTTATTCCCGAGTCCGACATATATTCCCGAGTCCGACATTTATTCCCGAGTCCTACTTTTATTCCCGAGTCCGACATTTATTCCCGAGTCCTACTTTTATTCCCGAGTCCGACATTTATTCCCGAGTCCGACATAAATTCCCGAGTCCTACTTTTATTCCCGAGTCCTACTTTTATTCCCGAGTCCGACTTTTATTTCTAAGGCCGACTTTTATTCCCGAGTTTATTGCCTAGTCTGAATTCTATTCCTGATAAAAAATTTTGGCTGATTTTTATTACAGAGTCCCATTTTTATTCCCGACACCGATTTTTAATCCAGAGCCCGATTTTATTCCCCAGCCCGATTTTATTCCCGAGACGGGATTTATCCCCGAGACCGATTTTATTCCAGGGACTGATTTTATTCCCGAAACCGATTTTATTCCAGAACCCGATTTTATTCCCGGGACGGGATTTATTTTCGAGACCAATTTTATTCCAGGGACTGGTTTTATTCCCAAGCCTGATTTTATTCCCGAAACCGATTTTATTCCCGAAACCGATTTTATTCCCGAGACGGGATTTATTCCCGAGACCGATTTTATTCCCAACCGCCGATTTTATTCCCCAGCCCGATTTTATTCCCGAGCCCGATTTTATTCCCGAGCCCGATTTTATTCCCGAAACCGATTTTATTCCCGAGATGGGATTTATTCCCGAACCCGATTTTATTCCCGAGCCCGATTTTATTCCCGAGACCGATTTTATTCCCGAGGCGGGATTTATTCCCAAAACCGATTTTATTCCCAAGACCGATTTTATTCCAGGGACTGATTTCATTCCCGAGACCTTATATATAGTATACCGCATTATAACAACCAGGTGCAAGGGAACATTGTAGTGTTTTGTGAAATTTGCCCAGCAAAGAAAGGATACCTCATCTTTACTACTGGTGATCTTCTGTTCTCTTGTGGTTGGTTTGTAGTGACTTTTTTGTATTTGATGGTATTTACCCTTAATATTATGGATGCAAAACGATGAAAAATTAGCAAAAGTAATAATGATGGTGATAGATGAAGAAAAAGTATTTTGTTAGAGATGAAAATGAAAGTGATTGAACGTTTTGGAAAGGGAGAGCACTCTGTTGACCTTCAGCATGCATTTGACCTTCACGAGGCTACCATATGTACTATTTGTACCAATGCAGAAAAAATTAAAAGCACTTTCAAAAGTGCTATGCCAATAAGTTCTATGAGAGTGCACTATACAAGGTTGCACATTATTGAAAAATGGAAAGATTGTTGTCTCTATGGATTGAGCATCACAACCAAACAACATGCCTTTAAGTTATCTTGTCATAAAGGAAAAAGCAAGAAGCTTGTATGAAGAAGTGAGTAAAGATGATGAAGATATCCAATGTGATACGATGATCTCTGTCACTTGAACATGTATCTCCTGCATTTTATTTGGTTTCTTATGGGATTTATGTATTCGATTAGTACAAATTTGCTTAACACGACACTTTTTAGGAATGTATCTCTTGTGTTAAGCGGGAACTACCTGTACAATGAATAACAATAAAAAATTTGGCTTGAATTAACAAATATAATGGAAAACATACTTCTAGATAAAGAAAAAATGTGTTATCCATTTGGTTGAAATTGATTTCCTAACTTGAGATTCAAAACTGTGAAACATTTACTAACTATTAGGAGTTTCCAAAGCATCCTTCATTTTTACCATATATTTAATCAATAATTGGTCAAAATACTTGTCACAAACCATAAAATTATTTGGATTTGTGGATTATAAGAATTTCATATATAATTAAGCTCACTATCTTTTCAGCAGATTTGGTTTCGATATAGTGTTGACATGCTTTCATGGTCGTGGACTTTTTGCATCAAATTTCAGTCAGATATTCTTATTGACGAAATAATATATGGAGTATAAATATAAAATGAATTACCATATTTACTTGTGTAACACGTTTCCTCATGTACTACACACACCCCTATTTTTGGGCCAGTTCAGAGGAAAAAAATTAAATTTGTGTTGGAATAGTGTTGACATCTGGGATTTAAAAAAAGTCACCGATTCCCCCTCCCTGAAGCAAGGTCCACCCAAGTTAAGCATCTTGTCCCTCCTACATGCATGACACAATTTATTGGGTGATCTCTTTATGCCATTGCTAACAGAAATCTCTCCCTCGGTAGTTACCCTCTTATCTTAAAGGAGCATTAAGGGCTCATGATGAATTCGGCAAACACAGATACCATACGCCAACTTATTCCAGCAAAAGTATTATAGGTAGAAATTAAACTTTTAACAACAGAACTGCTTTTTTGAATAAAAATAATAAACTAAAAACATTTATAATGTTCAGCTTTAATATTATAAAAAGATAATGTCATCTCAATCATCAAAATACTTTGTAGAATTCTTTGTCTTCTGTGGGGATAAACATAGATGGAAACGTGTTGCAGTGAATTTACTATCGATACTCGCAATGTATATAATCTGTTCAGAAATCCTCATGTAAGATGCATAGTCCCTTTTTCTTACCGACATTGAGGGAAGAAAGGCACGTGCATTACATTAGTAAATACGGTAGTTTTCAACACTATATTAACCTTCATCTATGCATGCCCTGTAAGCATGCTTAGCTTAATTCACCGGAAAAGGATCCTTTTGAGAGACCTTCTCCTCCAACGCTCATGTAAAATAAGGTAAGAATATTATCTGCATTATTATTGAGAGTTTAATCCCAAAATTATTTCATGGGATTAGTTTTTAGAATGTTTTTGTAAACACTACCTACAATTGCCGAGAATTTAAGTGTCATGACATTCCCACATTTGTTTACATTTCATTACTTTCTCCATACGTAGTATAGAGGATAGTATTATTTTCATGAAAAAAATTTATTTCAAGTTTTCAATAGAAATACACATTTTGACCATTATCTCGATGATGGCTGTGTGTGATAGGAATTTTGTGGGCACCCAAACTCAAAAATATTAATCAGATCAATGCAATATTTTATATTTGACATTTTAATTACAGAGACAGGAGTTGATTACTTGGTAGTTAAAATCAGTCAACCAAAAGTGGATGTTTACTCTTGTTACTAATCAGTTTCCTTCAAATATTTCCTTTAATACTTCATTAATGTAAAATGTTACTGGAATAAAAGTTGTAGGAAATGTAATTTCTACAACTTTTGATCTAATCATTTTCCCAAAAATGCATTGTTTAAGATTTATTTTTAAAACTATATTTTTTATATACTACCACCACATGGCCCAAAGGCCACTTTTGTAAACACTTTATGCTTAATAAATGAGAAGGAGAGAATCACTTTGTAAAAAATCCCACTTTCAAGAAAACCAAAATTGACCAGTTTCCTTGAATAAAGTTGGATTTTCTTCAAAGTGATTCTCTCCTTCACATTTTTCATGGAGTTTGGCAAAGTAAAAGCTTCATTTGTTGACTTTACGCTTAGTTATGTCTTAGTTATGCCCTTTTTTATTCTTTTTGTGGGAACTTGGTGGCTATATCTAATATCAGATGCCTATGGTATGAGTTTATTTCTGTTCTTTGCAATGTCTGAATTTTTCTCGCAGCTCCTTAAAATATTTATTAACATTTAACCTATTTGGAATTTTTATTAATATTACAGGAATGGAGAAAGTCATGTGGTAGCCACATCAGATATATTGTAATGTATTTGAGCAATACTTCTGGTAATTCATAAAATTTATTTGCTGCAGTTTCAGCTTCTTCAAATATCAAAATTAAAAAAATGAATGCAGAAACCACATTATAGTGTTACTGCAGGCCAATATCTAATGAAATCTGCAAATATTGGCCCTAAAGTCAAAATTAGAATGTGTTTCTACCTTTGAGCTGGAAATCCACCTTTTTGTTGAGGATATCAAACTTGCTCCAGTGTGCCTCTGTGGGTGGAACTGGATTCCTTGAAATCCATTCCCCACAAGCAAATTTTTAAAAATCTTCACGTGGCTCCACAGATTCATCCATGCTGAAGCAAAGCACGTTGGCTGCATTACAGATGAAAATGGTAATTTGAAAACTTTTAGATTTTTAAAATCAAATCTTTTTAAATATTTCCCTTATATAAATTATACAATGCAGTTCATTCAGCTATAATCCTTATAAACTGAATGGTGCTGATCAGGAAATTATGGTGTTCAATTTTGATAGGTACTAGGGACAAAATACTTTTACTTACTATAGTTTATTTTTAGAAACAAACTAACTGGATGGTTATGTTGTTATTTAAAACTTTAGTATGAAAGAGCAGGGCAAACCATGTTACAGCCTTAGGCACTAGCAAGTAAGTCAGTATACTGTTGCAAACAACTTGAAAAATATATATGTTCATACATATATATACAGGCCATCTCAGAGATTCATAGAGGCCTGGACCACTTCCAGATTTTGATGCCTTTGACCCTAGTAAAATATTAAAACACATGATAACAAAATAAGAAAATCATTAGCTAAAGAACAGTGAAATTAAATTTGTATAAAAGTGATATTCAGGCATTTTTTCATAAGAATGTAGCAATTAATCAGAAAAATCTAATTTTTGTGCAGTTTTCACAGTTGATATTACCCTAGGGCGAGTCCACTCAAACTCCAATTTGGGCTCTTTTGAGCTTGAGGTCCAGGCCAAATGGTCCCCCTAGCCCAGTTGTGCCCAAACTTTTTCCTATTGTGTTGCAGTTTTCCAGTGCCAAAGGGTCAATGGCCCCCTTAGTACTAAGCATGCAATTCATGAATATAAGGATATAATAAAAATAAATCTTATCTTTAATGCGACATATGGTTAATTTCAATTCTGCCAACTTGTCTATATCGGGTTGTAATTTTGTGTTGCAAATAGCAGAAGATTTTCTAGATTAGAAACTGAGTCGTGAGCACTATTTATTTTTGATATGTTTCATGGATGAGAAAACTTGTCCACACGCCTATGTGACAGCAAATTAAATGAGGTACCACTGTGGAAATTGCTCATGAGGCAACAAAATGACTAATTTTGAGTAGTCGATCCTTGATGAGCAAACAATGGAGGGAAGGGAATTTCCGGACACCTGAGTCATCAGACATGACAATGTTTAATCGCTAAATTCTTCCCTGTCAAACCTTTTCATTAATTCAAAACTCACAAACAAAACCTATATAGTATCAACGTAAATACAATAAAATTTCATTCCTACCATTTAGGTTATTTTATAATATAGAGAGAAATATATTTCCGTAACTCGATTCTCTTGATGAATGACCGTCATCATCTGGTGATGGGGATGCTATTTGTTTCATTTTGAGTTCAAATTACACCCATTCTCTATAATGTTTTGCTTTGGTCCAGTTTGCTAGAAACTAAAGTAGCTGCACCAAGCCTCCAACTTGGAAAATATACCCACGAGGTACGTTGCAAGGGCAGACTGGAAAAAAACCTACCGGACCTTGACGCAACCGGACGTAAGTCATCCGCCCAACTACCCACTTACCAAGTCCCCGAGTCTGGGGTATTGAAATGGAAAAATAGGGTCAAAAACTACCCTCAAATGCAAATTTTTGGGCTTTTCTCATTTTTCCCTTCAGTTAGAGACTATATACAACCAGCATGTCAAATTTCAGATCTCTAGCCCTTCTAAAAGTGCCTTAGAACTAGCGTCAGTCACGATCAGCTATATACATACATTAGATGATATATTTCACATACCAGCATTAATAATCCTCCCAAGAGGGAAACATTGGGTCTGGAAAATTGACCCAATGACTAGCAGTCCTGCTGCGAGTTTCAGACTAGGTAAAAGAACTAAACCCAATTAATCTCACAGCGTTTACATCAGGAAAGGGAAATTATCTTAACGTTGAATTACCAGTTGCTGCTGCCCATTGCACAATATTTAGTTACTTCAAAAAATTCTCTCTCACACGCTCTCTCTCTCTCGTTAAATTTCACTATTTGATGGGTTGCCAAGACAACAACAACATTGTCGACAATATTTAACTACATTGTTGCACGCTTCTCATGGGATGGAAGCTTTCTTGTCCGTACTCTTCGACATAATTTTCGAGAATATAAATAGAATAGAGTATAAATCCCATCGGAATTTAGTAAAAGCATATAAAATATTAGGATTATCAATTATACAGCTCCTCCTATATGTAAAATGATGACTTTAATAAATTGGATATTTTGGGATTACGAATGTATTTATTATTGCAACAGTTCGAATCTTTCGATAACTATTTCAAGAAATTTGCGAATTTTTCCATCGCTCATCCACATAGTTTCGTTGAAAATATTTCTTAATTATTATAAATTCTTTTGTAGGCTTTCGTCTGATATTTTGGGACAGACCATTTTTTGTTCCGTCATATCTCTCGAACTGCTGATCGTATTGAAGTGAATGTTGCACAGCCCGAAGATGCATAGTTCGTACATGGTTCTTTGACCATACTCAATTTTGTATCTGTTACAAAAATTAAACTATTAATGTTTAGAGTATCCAAACGTCTACGTGGTGTAGATGGCCCCATCAGCGGGTCTGGGAGCCCACGATTAACGGCTCTGCCTTTGTAAAAGTATTAGTATAACTGGCGCATCGCTGAGATGGCTAATACACACTCCCGGCAAGCGGAATGTCATACTTCGAATCCTAATCTTTTAGGAATTTTTCCTCATTTTTTTCCTCCTCTGAGAGTCAGAATATTTTGCTGTGCATAAGAATTTAATAAAATCTTTCCAAGTGTTCTATATTCTATTTCTCCCTCTATTATCCGTATATTTCTGAATCCGTCATCCTCTTGGTCCCGAACCCAGACAGAAAATCGAGCTTCGAGAGTATATGTTAATTTTTATTATTCTTTGTTACTTATACGTATTTGAAAAGAATTATCAATTCTATTATTTCACATTTTATTTATTTTACTGTTCATGTGGCCGCGTAAGAACGGAGGGGGGTGAGAGAGTTGGTAGGGGAAAAATGTAAACTCGTCCGATAATCCGTAGTTAATCCTCAAACCTTAACATGGTTAGAAAATATGATTTGTAAACTCGGCCTATCTCAGTCCATCCCAAAATTGTTGGGTTGGTTTTCCGTACACGTTGACTTTGTTCCCACCCTTGGGTTGGTATCAGTTCATTCGTTCGTCTTTCAGTATTTGTTATTATTTCTGCTTAAAATGCCTCTCAAGTATCACGAATTGTCAGTCGGAGAAGAAGCAAAATAATGACAAATACTAAAGAAACGAACGGAAGAACTTATACCAACCCAATCCGCTGCTGGGAACAAAGTCAGCGTGTACAGGAAACCAGCCAAAACTAACTAACTCGGGAGGCCGAGGGGGACAGGGAATAACCTAAAGCTAAGAGGCATATTTCCTTCATTCATTATCGGGACTGTACAACATATTGGGGAGGTGGTGTTTAGGTGAGGGAAAATCCTGCGCGAAGGATAGGGTGGGAGGAATGTTAATTAAGGGGAAATCCCACTACAGTCGGTCGAGATAACCTCACTCTAGAACGGAGACAAACTCGGCCGGGCTTACCTAGACCATTTAAATAAAAATGTTGGAATCGGCCGAGTATACATTATGGATTACCTGAAACTCTACTAATCGGTCGAGTTGACAATTGCCGGGAAAGAGAGAGAGAGGAGAGGGGGGAAGAGGGGCGGAGATATAACTTGAAGTAGATCAGCGGCTCCCAAGATGGGGTTCCCAGGCTTTGAGGGGTCGGCGGCTCCGAAAATGTTGGGAAGCCAACTTCGAGAAAGGGGCCGGACCGACGTAGTACTGGGAGGCCGTAAGTTGTGTTCCAAATATCAAAGGGTCCCAATGTAATTCGTGCATTTACCCTCATTGAGACGGCCCGAAAGAGGCTCGGAGATACATAGCTTATAGTGGGTGGCATTTGGAGGTACTTGGAATACAGCCGCTGATCGTCTTGGTATCCTCCCCCTGATCCTACCCCTTAGAGTGTTCCTAGTAAAAATGTTTCACGATTCTTGGCTTGGATTTTGCCTCAAGATGGAGGTTATTGTTGTCTCCATAAGCTTTCTTTCGTTCTCCATATGCATTGAACCCCTATATTTTGGTAGTCTTTCTTTAAAACTTTATTCTTACTTCTGTTATCCTTTGTTACAGGTTAGTAAATTTCTATTTATATAGAAACAAAATGTGCACACATATTAGCATTCCTTGCTTAAAACTGAAGAGGGATTAAGGATTAATGCGAATTTGTTATTTTTAGTGAAGTATTTTGCTGACTGCAAAAACGCACATTAGAGACTCCGCTTGAAGAAAGTTCACGACGCTCTGAATAGGTGTCTAATTTTCTTTCTGTGTGTGTGTGTGTGTTTGATTTCAAAGGGTATTTACTACAGCGATGCAGATTCGGTTTCGTCTCCATTTTCCATGGAAAACTTAAAAGTCTATGTCCTGACATGCAGACTTTTTTGTTATTATTTTTAAATATGTAAGATATTCTAGCAACAGCTGTTTTGGGTGAACCAGCAACACAAGTGAGTGTAGAGAGGGCGTTTTCGGGGCTAAAATATATCTTGAGAGATAATGGCGTCAGTGACAATTTATTGGAGGACATTTTATTAATTAGATCAAATTTTGGTTGCTTGGGGGAAATGTTACTGTGTGTACATATTTGCCATCTTAAGAAAATTTATGTAATTATATATTGTATGGCATTTATAATATTAACATCTAAATTATTGTATTTAAAAATAGTTAAGTAGCTCTTCTTTGAACAACTCTGTGAATTACATTCTACATTCAAATGTGAATTAATATTATTGTACCTGTTCAAGTACGTGCATGAGTAGTACTGTTGGAGTAAATTGGGATATGGAATATTGGAATTGTATAATCAAATAAATGTTGACTTTTGAAAGAATAACAACGGTTTTAAATCAAATTAAAGACTAAAAAATTAATAATATTTTTATTAGCTTTTATATGCGCTAATGAGGAAAAAACAAATTTTAAATTTCAATAGAACAGTATTAGACGGAGTCGTATAAAATGAGCGGTTTACAAATTGAATAACAGAGAATGTAAGAAGGAAATCCATACAATGTTTTATTGTGGTGGTGAAGATGGTTGTGGTAAAGTTGGTGGTGCTGGTGAGGGTAGTGGTTGTGAGGGTGAAAAAAAATAAAAGAAAATATTAATGGCTTAGTATAATGTCTACGAACTGAAATGCCAGTAGTGATGCCAAGGACATATCGAATTTTTGATTCACCTACTAATTATTTCCTAATCAATTGTAATTAATAATTCAATCGGCTATTACTTAAAACATAACTACTTGAATAGCTATAATATAATCTGTATGTTAACGTAATACATTCGTCGTAAATTACCCATTTCTTTTCACTTACAAACGTTTTGTATGCTTAAAGAAAATATACGTATTTACGTTAATTTTCTCGTCGTAGATAATCAATTTTCCTTCATTTCCCAAATGTTGCATTAAATTATCTAGTGGTACCCGCAAAACCTTTTGCGAAGTCTGTCTGAAATTCGCACGTTCAACCAAGCAGTCACACATGCACAGTTCGGAGATTGATTTATTTTGCGATTACCCACGACTCGTCTGTGAAAATGAGGTTCACTTAATAATGAAGCGAAACCAAATGATGATTGCTGCAACAACAATTTGACTTAATGAATTACAAAAAAGATTACCACACTGCAATGTCGTGCATTGTCTTCTTTCGTCCGTGTTCACTGTGGATTATACGGAGAATGCAATCAAGTACCATGTAATAGAAGGAGAAAATCTGCAATTGTTTTATACTTTTTTAAACGCATATATCTCAACTGTTTTTGAGAGTTGTGCCTTGGCACTTTCGCTGTTTCCGTTATGTAACAAATATTATCGAACCGGGGAATTTGATAAAACCGATGAAATTGTCGATTCGAAATTCGTATATCCACTCGCACTTCTATTATTAGAGCACTAATTAAGCAGCGAGTTTGCTTCAGCCCTCCGCCAACAACTCCTCACTTGGTCAAAAAAACCAATTACATTGGCCTGCTTACGCTATAATAACAATGGCGAATTTTAATAGTACGTTCAAACGATCGCCCAAGACGCGGAATAATCTTTGTTAACTCCAGTCGATACGCAAGAATGCGTCGTATTTTATACAATAATAAACACTGAAAGCTGAGGAATACATATTCTCAAACTGACATAACGTTCACGTAGATTGGAAGTTAAAATTCAGTCTGCCGCGAAAGCGACGCTGCTCAAATTGTTGGAATACTTTAGGAAATGAGTATACATACATGACATCTACTGCACGTACGACTACTATTACTACTATTATTATTTCCTGAACTTTACCGCGGAGGTTTTCCTTTTTGTTTGCGAATAATAACCAGTTCATCCAATATAACACTCTTCATATGGGTTTTTAATATTCGCATAACGACGTTTCGTATTAGGACGCTTTTTCATGGAACGAATTAACGTCGTTATGCGAGGGATTGCTGTATTTGGCCTGGAGCATTTTAACTCAGCCAAGACGTGAAACCTTTATATTGGTCTCGCATGTTTGCAGCTCCTTCCGTTGAATTGTCGGTACGATTTTTTATATTCATCCCGTAATTATCACAAAATTCTGTAATTATATTGCATATTTCTTGTCATGTTGAAGATGTACAATTTAAAACACCAATGACACGTTCATTCATTTTATTGGTTACATATCGCACAACAATCGAGCACTGATCATTTTGAGTGATATCTTGTTTGGTATCTATTTGCAAAGAAAAGATTCTGATATTATTTTTTTGTATTAACGCATTAATTTCCGATGTGGTATGGTTGAATTTAGTCTTAGAAATTGAAGTAATTAAACTACGTCTACATTTGGAACAACGGGAATCTTCTCTTCGATTCTTACTGGCACTTTTCACATTGGATAAATGCAGTTTTAGAAGGCGGTCATATTTTGATAGCGATAAAATTATTTCTAAAAAATTGCCGTGATCCGCTTCTTTGTTATTTAACGACAATGTGTTTGCAGATTCAGAGTAAGCCAACTCACATTTACCAATTAATTTGATCACATCAATAATTCTCTCCAACACTTCCTGTCGTTGACGAGCATTTTTTGGCAGAGTTTATTTTTTGAAAACATTAAATTTTTAATTGGTTTAATTTTAACTTTTAGCATATGGCTTTCCACACATTTTGCATGAAGTCTACTTTCTTATTCTTCCTTCACACGCTACACGGTATGCTTACAGGCCTTCATATCATTATTAACAAAAAGACTTTCGTGGTTGTCACTATATGTCAGGCACACGCAGCAATAAAGCGAGTTTTATCCAAACACATTCTATCCTTCCGATAAAACACCAAATTCGGTTTAAATGGCAAATTAAATTCATCATCAGTTGCAAAGGGTGTTTTTTTAATATTCACATTTTTGAATGACAGCTTTTGAGAGGTAAATATTTGGCAAACTCGGCTGCTCAACAATTTCTTCGCATGTTGTAGTTCGAGATTCCAAACCGGTGGTCGATGCTTCAATTGTGTCGAAAAACTGTGTGTTCTAAGTTAACATAATGTATTGTCTTCATTATAATTATTTAATTATCTTCTCTCTTATCATTGGTTTCTCAATCCCACGATTTACTTAAGGGCGCCGTGGCCCTAAAAAGGTGGAGAATCACTGAAAAATAATATTGAAATATTCGGGGGGGGGAACAAAACATTCCGGTAACGGCAATCAGAATTATAATCAAAATGAAATGAATCAGATAAAAGAAAAAATTACGCAAAGGCAAGTTAGTTACATTTCGAGTAGGAGTGACATACAAGGAGAGTAAATTGACTGTACTACGAATCAAGAAGAAACAAATTGTTCCGGAAAGAACCAATCCGCCTACTTTCCTTTCAATTCAATTTTATTATATAAAAATTCAAGACTAACAAAAACCAAAAACAAAATTCTCTCACATGGGATGCCGTGTAGGCCGATTCACACTATACGTAACGTCTCCGTTTCGACACGGTCCGTCTTCGACACGTCAATAATACCTTTTCTGTATTTAGATGGCGTTTTTCACACTATACGTTGTGTCAACGTCACCTCTTCGCGTTTAAAAAGATTTGCTTTTGAAAATTTTACTCTCCGTTATAAGGGATTCGCCGCCAAAACTTGTAACTGAAGGGGTTCGCGGAGATCAAAGGTTAACCCAAGGGGTTCGCGAAGAGAAATAGCTCAGCTCAATGGGTCCGCGAAGTGAAAAAGGTAGGGAACCGCTGGTCTAGATCATAGCATGAATTTTGATCTAACCGACTGATCAACGGCAAATAGAAGCAAATCCTAGAAAATGCTTCTTCCTCGTCAATCGCAAGACGTTCTGGACTGGTAAATCTCTATGAGAAAAGCAGATTTCATTGGTCGGAAAGAAGACGACAATATTCTTTATTTACATGCGAAAGACAAGAAATCCCCTCTCTCATGTGTTTTGACGATTCGGACCTAACTTTAACTCAAGAGACGCAACGATAACCGTGAGAAAGGGAGGGAAGTTCCATCAGAGAACTCATAAACGCAATAATTTGCTAAATAAAGGAATACAATTTACTTTTGCTCTGGAAGCAGAATTTGTTTCTTAGGACTGGGGATGGACGGGAGGGATCTAATATTCACTCTTAACACTCCTAACCTGATATTAGTCTCCCTTTTCACCGCCAGCTTAGTTTACTCTTGGAATCGTATTCTGTATCATAATTTAAGAAAATTATACTGTTGGCACCCCTGGCCGCGGGACCAAATGCGATCGCCCCCCTTATGCTTGCTCCCTAGGCAGTGCCTATCCCTGCCTTAAGGTAAATCCGCTATTGAATACAAGATAATGCAACTTTTCCTATTAATTTATTTAATTTCTTTTCTTTTACGAAGAATTTTTAGCTGTATTTTAATTTCAAACTTACACGGTAGGTATAATAAAATTCCAACAGTAAAATAAATTTAGGTAAGACTTGGATAATAAATTTTGCTCGGTCACATATTTTTAACATTTTTACATGTAACTGTTTATTTATAATTAAAGTAACTATTCAACATTTAATAAAAAATGACATTTCCTATTGGTTTTTTTAATTTTTTGGAGCCAGAAATGAGAAAAGTGAAAACAAAAACGTGTAAAACCAAGTCTAAAACCGTGTTAATCAAAACTGGGTGCATTTTTCAAACGTTGAAACCAGAAACTCTGTTCCGATGGATTACACAAAAGATATCGAAAGTTACACAGTGTAAAAGTGAAATGATAAAATCAAGATATTTGCTACCCTATATAACAAAAGGTAGAACTCTGGTTTTATTTCCGAGTAGGAGCGGTTGGCAACCTTAGAATATCTGTGATCATTCGCCAGTTCGAGAGTATCTTCTGCATACAGTTCGGAGCTGTGAGTCGTATTAATAGCAGCCTAACGTCGTCTCAAATACAATTAGTACCGTGGAAGGATGCGCTTTTAAATGCCCGGGCGCAGACAGTTACCATTGCTGTTTAACGCCGGCCTTTAAAGGATCTATAGTTTACCGTCGTTCAAACAGCGTCGATTATTTTTAACATAATCAGAACCAACTAGCGAAAGAAATCTCTACTAATGAGCATTACATCTGAATGTATCGGACGTCAAGTTCGCGGAAACTAGTACAAGTATACTAGTAGAAGGTGCTTGCATTCTGCAAGCATGTCTTCGCACCTTGAAAAAACATTCATTTTTCAGACAGATATTTCATCATTGCAAATATTTTCTTAATTAAAAAGATTCCACCTCCGCAGCGATTTTTGTTTTTCCCTTATGTCAAAATAATAGGTTAAAACAATCCCCATACTTTCTGATTTTAGGAATTTTATACTTTCCCCATTATGGGGTACTAATGATACACATTTCTGCCAATTTTTGAAGTTGGATCACTTTTAGAAGTGAAATAATATTTTTCTAATTGTTTAAATTTTAATAATTTTTAACGGCCGCAGAAAGAACTTCATGAATACACTAAAATATTTATTCGGTTACATAGACTAAAATCTAAATAGCTTTAAAATTTCAGCCCTCTAACTTGCCCCGTAGTGTCTAAACATTTACCTATTTGTTAAAACATTAAGAATTTTTAACTGCCAAAGAAATTAAAATATCAAAATTTTTATAATTGCTATTTCGTTTTTTTATAAATCCTACCTCTAAAAAAAAATTTCAGCTCCGTAGCACATTCGGAAATACATAAACCTTGAAAATTTGTTTGAATAATTGCGAATTTTTAGCGGCCGCATTGCTGCACTTTTTCAAGATTTTCGTTTTTTCTGGTCGGTTTCGCACCAAATCCTACCTAAGAAAAAAATTCAAATCTCCAGCTCATCTGGAAGTGACTAAACATTAGTATCCTCCTATATGTTATATTTCTGTGATATGCATGTTATATCCTCCTCTGTAAGAAACGTCGATATATAATGATGGGCAAATGATTCAAACAAAGTTGTAGTAAATTATATTTCCTACAGCTTTTATTCCAGTATATTTTTCCATTTATCAAATATTAAAGCAAATATTTCAAAATAACGGATAACTGACAAGAGTAAACACCCACTTTCGAGTGACCGATTTTTACTAAGAACTAATCAGATCTTGCGACTTTCAAAATCATGTTAAATATAAAATTTCGCGTTAACCTGATTATTGGTTTTTGAGTTAGAGCACACACAAAATAACTGTCACACACTCGTACACACATATCATCGAGCAAATGGTAAAAACGTGTATTTCCGTTGAAATCTCGAAATCGATTTTATTCATGACAAACAATACTTTCCCCTATAATACGTATGGAGAAAGCAAAAAGTCACGGAGAGAAAGTAGAAGAGAAGAGTGAAGTAAAAGGGTCTGCAGGAAATCTACGAAGATGAATGTCCAGTTAAGAAAGGTCAAGGCACTCACGACCGATACGGCTACTCGGCTTCGGCTGCATCAACGGTGTTGTACGGAGCCACGACATTGACTTCCGAGTGCCAAGGACACGAGTGACCGCCAGTTCTCCACTTCCGCTAAGCAGAATCGGCCTTGTGTCCAAGATTCTTTTTAGACTCTAATGGTGATGTGAATACGCCCTCAATAATCGCGCTAACTACCAATTGATTGCGAACCTCATAATCTAAATATGGCAAGGGTAGAATATCCTCGAGCGTTGTTAGCACTGCGGTTGCTTTGAGCGGTATAGAAACCTTTAAAGGATGTTCCAATTAACGAACCACTAGATGGCTTCAACCCATAGTCGACCATCGGTCTAGACGTCTCGATATTGTAATCTCTAATTTATTCTTTCTTCTCGGAGTGTTTGAATTAATGTTCAACGGTTTTTTCGGTGTATCAAAAATTCTTTAGTTTTAGGTCATTTGGTATATATGCGATATAAGTTAGTTCAAATGTTTTTGAAAGAACTGAGATACTATCATATGCGTAATTCATCCCCTATTCTCCATTTTTGATCACTCGCCCCCCGCGTAAGTCTATATGGTCTGTTTCCACGTTGTCAGCGTTCTCGTAGCGAAATCATGAATTGCCGAAATTCAGTACGATCCACACTCTCCCTTTGCCCATTTCGTGGTGTGTGTGTGAATAAATAAATAAATAAATAAATAACTATATATATATAAATAAATAAATAAATATATATATATATATATATATATATATATATATATATATATCTTCATTGCTGACGAAGGTCCTAGGACCCAAAATCAAAATCTTTCGTGTGTTTTCTTGTCGGCGTGCGTCTCTTCGACGCCCTCAGCAGCCTGCCAACTTGGTCCCCAACTTGGTAAAAGTCCCCTGGGCTTCCTTGAACACCTTATTCCCACCCTCATCACTACCTTTGTTATCCTTAAGTTTATATATATATTCCAGACCTGATCTCATTCGTACATTTTGCTTCGCTTTTTATGTCAAAGTCAATATTATTTATTATTATTATTTATTATTTTATTTTCTGATAAGCCATACATATTTCATTTACATACCCTTTACATTTCAATTGTTTAACACATAGTCTGATCAGAAAATACCCTGTTTAGGAAAAAGGCCTCCTCAGGGCTGATTCAGGGGCAAATAGTTCAATTGTATTCGTTTAACCAGTGGCATTTCGATCTTATTGCTTTCTCCTGGCATTCGCCCGAGACGGAAGGGAAATCCGGCAAAACCTTCCGTAGACAGCCTGAATGACTAGATGTCCACTATCACATTTCCACTTGTTCACAGCACCAGTCTTTCACAAAGTTCTTAGTAAATATAACAAATACAAATAAATATATAACAAATAACATTTTGTAATGCGTAACAATTAAATTGAATATAGAAAAAAATATAACAAGGTTCAAATAGGTTTGAATTAATATAAATAATAATGATAAATATATATGCTTTTGTTGGACTAGCGCCGTCTATTTCTTTTTCTTCTTTGGCGGCAGCAATCCGTCCTGAGGGCACAGGTGGGGGGAGATAGGGACTTGGGTGCGGGCGTGGAGGGGAGGGGCGTCTGGGCAATAGAGCGATAGCGTCGACTCTATTATCCTGCCGGGGTGGGGCGCTTGTGTTTGGGGTGAGGTGGGAGGATAATGGGTAGGGGAGCGAGGATTTGTTGGAAAAGGTGGGGGATGTGTGCCCTCATTCTTTCGGCCGCTCTGCAGCGGAGTCTCACCATTCGGTGTAGGACCGGTTCTATTTCTACCCGCGCGTACACCTCGGCTCTGGGTGTGCGGATGGGGGCCCTCATGATGTTGCGGAGGATGACTCTCTCGATGGCTGCCAGCCTCGAGATGTTTCCTTTTGCGAGCGGCGAGATGGCAGGGGCGCCATACTGGATGACGGGTCTGATGAATGATTTGTACAAGCGTATGGCCGTCTCCACGGAGACGCCTTTTCCTCCCGCTCGTACGGCTCGGATAAGGTTTATGCGCCTGGTTATAGTGGATATCACGTTTCTCAGACGGGTGGCGAACGTCAGGTGGCGATCGAGGGTAACACCCAGGTATTTCCCCTCTTTCTGCAGGCCGACTCTTTTCACCCAAAGGGCCACGGAAATCGGTTGCTGCGGACCTCCTTGTTCCCCCCCTTTATGATTGAAGGTCATCAGGATCGATTTATCTGGGTTTTGCCGGAGGCGCCACTTTCTCATCCACTCCTCGAGCCGCCGGAGGTCCTTTTGTAGATAACGTGCTGCGGTGTCAGGTTTGCGTGCCGTGGCCCTCAGCGCCGTGTCGTCTGCGTACTGCGCGAGGGTCACCTGTGGAAGTGCGGGAGAAGGCATGTCAGCTCAATACAGAATAAAAAGGAGCGGCAATAATACCGTTCTTTGGGGCACGCCGGATTGAATGGGGAAGGAATTGGACAGGGTGCCACCTACTTTGACTCTGGCATTGATGGAAATAAGAAATTGGGAGGATAAGATAGATAAGAGAATCAAAACCAATGTCGGATTTTTTGACAAAAAGAAGGGGGCGCGTTATATACGAGAGCGCGCTATACATGAGTATACTATACGGTAAATGAAATGTTATCTGACACTGCCGCCTCACTAACGTCACGTGACGGCCGCGGCTAGAAAATTTTCTTGCAGAAAAAGTGAGGGAGGGCCCAAAATCGGATTTGTAGATCCTGTGAATCATGAACTCCTCAAGTTCCAACGACGAGTGGGACGAGTATTTATTAGAAAACACTCTTAATAAGTGGAATGCAAATAGGCGGTTTTGGGTACATGATCTTTGGCGATCGCATACACAGGAAGTATATTTTAAAACGTGTGAAACCGAGGAACTACCCGGGAAAATTAATAATCATTTTTATTCTTAATAATTTATTTTATGTCACGATTGTAATACCGCTTATCTATTTGACCCCAATGCTGAGGTCTCTCTTGCAGTAGTTGTATTAACGTGGATTTACTATCATCCATCTCAATACTGAACTGCACGGTAGAATGGTCGACAGACATCTGGAGAAAAAGCAAACTTGATTGCTTCTTTCATTCCGTCTAAAACAGTCTGGTAAGGTCGGGCAATGGCAGTGTAGCCATAAACCGCAAACAGTATGTCTGAGTTCATCCAACAAGTCTGAAATCGGGTCTGGTCTGATCCACCTTCAGTGTAGCCACTGCCTTAAGCTGCATCCAGACCTAGCGAACGAGCATTCGTGTATTTTCGTTGTTCTCTTGCGTTCGTTTGTGCTCAGGCGCTCGCGAACGCTCGTCGCCTTCATTCGTTCATGCTCTCTTGTGTTTGTTCATGTTCCGAGCTGCGATAAGATGAAAACATTCCATAGTAAACAGCACGAGCACAGGCGAACAACTAAACTACGTCCAAAACTTACGAGCGGTAGCGAACATACCCTTTAATGTACCGACAACATCATCAGCTCGTTCGTTCTCGCAGATATGTCCACATGTAGCGAACAAACATTCGCTAGTACTCGTTCGCTTGTTCTGGACGCGACTTTACAGAAAGCGTGGTCTGGTATTTCTAAACAGCAATCATTTGGTCATAACTGTTGGAATGACCACTCAACGGCAGGATCTTCATGTGTCGTGGTCAATAACCTATTATAGTTCACCTAAGTCAACTTCATTGGGAATGAGTGCTGCTATGGAATTGTCTTATTATGAAAAGGATAATAAAATAAACCATTCACAGTTTTATTAGAAGAGTGCATAATAACTGCATTCCAAGTCAATCGTTCTGGTGTTTAGGATGTGCGGCATAAAATTCTTTCAAGCATAAACTATTTATTTTTTAATATCCAAATGATTATTTACATCAAAATAAAAATAATAGTTTATAAGCGCGAAGGCATCATGAAAAATCTGAAAACCTTAAAATGTGGAATAGTTAAAATGATGTTCGAATGAAACCAAATTTTCCAGGCCACCTAGGGAGACCAAAACGCTACTTTTGCCCAATAGGCACAACACAATATCCCAAAAAAGTTAAAACCACCATTTTCCTACCCTACTGCTCACACACCCCTTGCGCCACCACCAGTTGCTCACCTCTGCCCAATGTAGTCGCCCTGACCATCTGGTCCTAAATCGACCAGATTTGGCAAAATATAGGCAACTCTCTTTCAATGAACAATGTTTGTTCCTGAAAAACGTTCATTAAAGGAAAATTCATTTAAAGATCGTGATTTTCTCATCGACTCCTATGTTTAAAGCCAAGATGCATTCTAGGCAATAGATTTTTCATTCTTGAATTTATTTTATACTTTTTAGTTGCCAAAAATTCTATTGTAAATATTGGATTAATGCAAAACCGAAACAACAAACAAAAAAGAAAGAAGCGTTCTCAGGGAGAGCAAACACAATGCACATGAGCACAGGAGACAAGCTTGTGAACAAATCCTCGTAATGTAACAATCCTAAGGCCCCCAAGAACCTGTATGCAACTGACCATCGTCATTCTACATCACAGACTGCAACACCCAGCAACGAGCGAATTCCTTTCTAGCCATGGCTAGTGGGCACGGCTATGACGTTTGGAAGCCTGATTATGCTCTTTGACAGCCTGTCTGTACAGTGCTTAAAATCCTGTTTCTCAGGACGAATAGATTAATTTGCTCGGATGCTTTCCTTGTAAACGTATTCAAGAACATTAAGAATATCTGGCATTAGTTTGATTTTATTCATGGTCATTTCTACTTTTGCAGGTGTATTGTGTTGCTCGCTTGATATTCTAGGATACAATTTGGGTTCTCACCACATCGAAAAGGTTAAAAACTCTTGCTGTATGGGCATACAAGAGGGCCTTTGAGTCTCTCTGAACTTTTGTAAACATGGATTTCTATAAACTGAGTTGGATATTCGTCACTGTTTGTTAAAATGAACAGTACTTTCAGTGAAGGGAAGCACTTCGAAATTCAATACATTCATTAATGCAAACGTTCATTGAAAGTTGCCTGCATTGTTGTATAAGGCAGTATACAACTAGACAGTTTTATATACCCATTTTTAAGGTGATGTTTTTATTGTCAAATCTAGGACAAAAGATAACTAAAACTCCCATATTTGAATAAATACCTATACAATAAGCATACAATCTCAAATGTTATATGGATTGCTGCTACTTACAAATATTTACCTAGGTATGAGAAATAATTACTCCACAGTGTTGCATGACTAAATCATCAAATAATATACAGTAAAACCTCCATAAAACGAAATTGGCGGGATCGAAAAAGGGAATTTTCGTTATACGGAGGTTGCGGGGTTGCATACACACAGGGGCAGACCAGCCGTGCGCGGGTACGTCAGGCTTAACCCCTCAGAAACGGGCTAGATTTAATTATCACTCTGCCGTAAATCCGGCAGATATTTAATTGAAATGGCCAATTTTGATGTAGTTCATTATAAATATTTATAACGTTTTACCTAATAATCGGATTACGTAAAAATTTCGGAATATCTACGCCATAGTACGTTATGTAGCTTTTTTCATAATTTTATTTCAATAAGTTTACGCGTTATCGCATGATGACGTAATAACGGTTTATATCACAACTGTTTAACTCTTAATCACTGCTTTTAGTGCTAGAATAGTACCCATGAACTTCAACTCTATTCAAATTCTTAGGACCTTATTTATTTAACTTATATGTCGACGATTTGGCTACCCTCATCCCTTCTCCCACAGCAGAAATATTGCTTTATGCTGATGATTGCAAAATTTTTAAAGTGATTTCCGGTATGGGTGATTGTGTATCTTTCCAATCGGCACTTTATCTGGTTGTTAATTGGTGTGATCTCTGGAAACATAAATTAAATTCAAATAAATGTAAAGTCCATCTCCCTTCTTAAAAATGTTATAAATTGTAATTATAGACTAAATGTTGTTCCATTGGTTAGAGTGTCCAAACAGAAAGACCTTGGTGTAGTCTTTGATACTAAACTTGGATCATATTTTGAAAATAAAAAATAAAGCAATGTCTCTCTTGGGAATACTATATCGTTTTACGGACATTACTGATCCACTGGCTCTTAGATTGTATTTTTCTTCTTTCATTTTACCTGTAGTTAACTACTGCTCTCCTATTTGGACAATGTCTTCTGTTTCCAACCTTGCCTCTTTGGATTGTGTCATCAATTTTTTTCTGAGAATTGTTAAATCCCGTGTGCCCTCTTTTCGCCAACTCTCTAATAGTAAGATCTTATCTTCCCTTTCTTTGGATTATCCCTCTGTTTAGCGTACTAAGTCTGATCTTTCTTTCATGTACAATATACTAAACTCTATTACTGACTGTCCTGAGTTACTTGCTCAATTTAATTTACGTGTTCCTAATAGATCTACTCGCTCTTCTTTCTTATTTCACTTCCCCACCCCCAGAATTTCGCTTGCTAAACGTTCTCTTTTCTTTCGTCTTCCCTCCCTTTTAAACTCACTTTCGTAGATCCTTCCTCAATGTCCAAAGAGTCTTTTCTTAAAAATGGAATGTCATGTTGTCGCACAACTTAATTTTATTGACTGCTTTTGCATACACTTATACTACATTGAATTTTCATTTTATATTGTTTGTACTTTATTTTTGTTGTTATGTTGTTAATCTTTGAATGTTTAACTTTTCACTTTAAATTGGCGTTATCGCTGTATGTGGAAAAAAATGATTAAATAAATTAGCTAATTTCGTTAAGTGATTTAGAGACATTAAAAATTTTTATTAACTAGTAGAGTACAAATGTATGTTTCAGCGCAGTCTGCCATTTTTTAATGTGATATTATAAAGATAAACAAAAGATAAACCTAATGACGTCATAACAAAAGACGATCGTAATGTGCAATGTTAGGTTAGTACTTGGATGGCGGCGGATTCGAATCGAATTAAACTTTCTGTATTGGTATATTGGATGGTGGTGGATTTGAGTACGTTAAAATGAAGCGAAATATTGATCAAGTTTTTATATCCAATAAAATACAATAATTATTACTTTATAAATACACACAGCACAAATAACAATCATTTTTTTCAAAGGAGGTGGTCCATCGATATGAATTTCTCCTTTATTGTAGTGTTCCAGGTATGGCTGATATCCTTCCCTCTGACGCCGATCTTGTAATTCTGATAATTCGGAAAATGTGGTGGTTATCTGATGGATGTCACGTGGATGATACAATTCAATATAATCAAAAGGTATCAATTTCAGATCCTCTAATTTCATCGTCTTCCAACCACGTTCATGATAGGTCTGAATAGCCGACCCAACTTTATGTATGATTGCGAGTTGTTTTAAGTCCACAATTGAAAATTAATTATTTTCAAATCAATGATTGCTTAGATTGATAATATATTAATAATTATTAAATATAAATTAAATTACCTTTGGAGAGCGATCTGACGCGTGGAATATCTGGATGCGTCTTTCTTCGAAAAACTCACTTTATGCACGCGACCGTCCTCTGCCGAGTCTCATCTATTTAGGTCACTAAGGAGTTTATGAATGAAAACACTTCGGGGGTAGATGAAAAACAGGTTTTCAGTCCAGCTATTGCACCCGAGTGGTGGATGAGTTTAGGTCACTAACCTCTGGTAGTAAAATAAATAAGATCTACGGTCTCGCAGTCAAACGTCGGTTTTGCTCGAGCGTCTCGATAGAGAAAGTCATGTTTAATACCTGGGTAGGATAGGATATTGGCCTCTGGTTGTTTTAAAAACCTACGGTCGGGGCAGGTTTTATCAATTAAATAAAACACGAGAAAAAGTAAAAAAATCAATTTATTTAACAAAAATATATGCAAAGTTAGTTTTTTTTACAAACATTGCTCCATACTCATTCTATATTTATTATTAAACAACCTCCATGTCGCTTCATTGGTTATAGCCTCTTTTAATAACGACTTCACCAGTCCACTTTTCACCAAATCGTCTTTCTTTGCTTCGATAAGTTCTTTTCTGAGACCATCATCCAATAATTGAATGAGTCTTAACGTTATTATCACGTCAAAATCTGTACGGTTTGAGAATAATATAAGCGTGAAAGTATTGTATAGAAATTATATCTTTTTTGTTCGAATAAATTAAGCCATTGATCATTACTCAGAATGACTTCTCCTTTACCGATTTGAGTAAATTGCACACCCAATTCAAAAGTTTCACAATGATTAAACCCAACACTAACACTTTTCACTTTCTTATTATTCAGATAGTACACAGTTTCCAATAAGAGTTGATTGATTTCACAAATATTCTTCTTCCGCGATGAGTTTGGGGGGTGATGCGGGATCTGCTTGCAGACTGGATGGCGGTGGTGGCGATGACGATGGTGGTGATGATTGCAGATTGGATAACTTCGGTCTTGGAACACTTCTCCTCCGTTTCGGTAGAACTCCTGAACTGCTCGAACTCTTTATAGCGAAAGACTGTGTGGAGTTTATATATTTCAATATAACCTACTATAACTGATGGAGGGGTGGTAGGAGTGAAGGGGAAAGGTGTGAAAGTGGAAGGGGGAGCCTTAGAAGACTTAAATCCTCGGCGATTGGTTGCTTGTCCTAGATTGCATTATGCGGTGGAGTTGATTTATCTTCGAGCAGCAGTTTAGTAAATTCTTTGTCTCGCTTTCCAAAATTCGATGAACTTGACAGTCGTTGAGGTGGGGATGGGTGAATTGGGGAAATGAAATAGGTCAAGATTTTTGCGATTGATTTGCAGAGAGTGTAAAGACAGCAAAACTCTCCAAAAAGGTCAGAGTGATAACTTTGGAGTCGAAATGGATTTTCGGTGTAGGAAAACGGTTGGAGGAAAGAGATGATTTCGTAAATGAGAGGTGGATAACCTATTCAAATATCACCTTCAAAGGCTTCTTCCCAGTTTCTCTTTAAATTTGAAATTTTACTGTTTCCCCAAGACAAGGTGTTGACCCCGTCGTCACAAAGATAACGTTTGTCATCAGAAGCACTCAAGGCAACTTTATTCATTTCCATCGAATAAAGTTCATGCTTTTTACTTTTAATCACATTCATTTTGCGAAATACAACAGAATTATCCCTTAAACAATTTACATAGTCCTCAAACTTTAAACCTTTATTGATAACTGCTTTGGTTATTCCTTTTGCTTTTTTCTTTTCCTTCGAATCTCTAACTTTAAATGCATACAATTTGCTCCGCAGTCCTACAAAATGAGTCATTATCTTTCCGTTACACTCGTCTTTAAATTTTCCAATCATCTTTTTATTTTTATCAGAGAAGCAAAGATGGTCCTTTGGAGAGTTGGATGTGTCGTAAAAGTCCAAGTCAGTCAACATATCTTTGTAAAAGTCAGCAGTCCTTACTTCATAAATGAAGCTGTCAGTGTCCATGTAACATAGGTTTAACCTGTCACGGAATTTGGGCTTCATCCTCCGATAGTGAAAGTCATACATCAATGTTTTACTTAATTCTAAAACGGATAAGCCTATATAAATAGGTTTATCCATTTTAATTTTAGATTTTCTCAAATGAACGATGACTAAATTTTCATTAATGATCGTTCGGTCGAGGAATGTTGATTTGGATATTAGCTTATCCAATCGTTTTTCATTGGAAACCAATTCCAAATTTATCCTCTTCCGAACGTTCTCCATAGTTTTACCAAAAACGCAATTATTCATTAATTTGTAAAAATCCTTTTCAAAATCATTTTCTACAATTTTCCTACGTTCAGTGTATAAATCGATATATGATTTTAACCACGGAGATTGGTTAAATTCAATGACTCGGTGAATTGTCTTGAGTCTTAGTCCAAGAGAAAGAGCCTGTTTTAGGTTAACGTAGTGAATAACATACTTTGTTTTATCGTCTAGAATCGTCAACAGTTTGGTATGCTTACCACCTGGAGGAATTTTATTTTCAGGACATAACGGTAGATCGTTGTGTTCGTGGTGGAGATCACTCGTATATTCTAAATCGACTTCTAAAATGTAACCTTTCGAATGGTCATCTGAAATAGAAGTTACGTTAAAATTTTGAATTTCCTCCCGATCAAGCCAACGAAACCCACTATGGGGCAGGTAATTACTCATTGCCCAGCCGTAGAGATTGTTAGCATCTAAATAAACAATATATCGAGATTCAATCTCTGGATTAAAATTATCTAGATACTTGTTATTGGCCTCAGAATACCTTTTCATGCACTGACTGATTCCACCACGAATACCCTTCTCTACCATCAAAATCATGTCATAGTCATTCATCAGTTCAAGGTTAATTTTAGTGTATTTCAACATGGCGTCGAAAGCAAGACCTGGTGCGGTTGGGTCTAATTTGTACGTTTTCAAACATACTTCCCTAAAATTTTCAAAAACATCAGCTAACAACAAAACGTCAGTCTTCGGGTAAAGGTCGCTATATTCACCTAAAGTCGAGCAATTAAAATCGTTCCAAATTTTCTTTGCATAGTCACAGTCCTCGTCTTTGATGTGTTCCTGAGTCAACTGACTATAAAATTCCTCTTTGGGTGGTAAGCACACATCGTTCAATTTGTCCCAGCAGTCTACGTATTCATACGGAAAAACACCTTTACGAGTGACCAAGTCCAGATTTTCTCCAAAAATCTTTGCAGTTTGCTCTACCTTATCTTGGGGGAGATTTTCAACTAATTTTGAGAGGGAAGAAGCCATGAAACGAAATGTATCGAGGAACCTGATGGAAAAGTTTTCACTCACCTTCTTTGAAAAGGAAATATATTTTTCCTCCGAATTGGGGATGCATTGCATTGCCTTTTCGTCGTAACCTAAATGAGGAATGATCAGGTGGGAGTCGTAACCGGATAGGTTGTGGATGAAAACGGGGAGAAAATTTGGCATTTTGAAATTTAAATTGCAATTTGAATGAGCAGGTCCTCGATACATACCCGTGAGATGACAGTGATCTCTCACGCGATCATCACCTAATTCCTCCCCACAAATGTGACAAACAGTCGCCGTTTTGAATGCCTCCTGTTCCTCCGGGGTCATCGCAACCATAGGGGTCACGTTTTTGTACACTCTGCATATGAGCTCTGAGACCTCTCTAATTCTTAACGAATACCTCGGCGGCATCCGCACCACGATAGAGAACGGGATCGAAAATCTCTCCCGTGGAGGATACCAAAACAAAACAAAAAGACGACCTCATGTTTTTGGGTGGATATCGAATAGGAATGATCAAGAGGGCTACTGCAACTGACAAATTTTGGTAGGATGCATTCGAAATCGGCGTACACCACGAAAGGGACACGCATGGTGTGCCCGAAATTTTTGAATTTTAACCACTTGTCATCATCTGTGGGGAGCAGGATTTTTGAGGGAGCATTGGTGTTGCAGTCCCGTTTATGTTCCACGAGCTTTTCTTCATCGTGATAATGAGTGAAACATCTTTTGCACATGTAAATTCTATAATTATTTTTAGTCATCTGGCACTGAACTAATCTTTCAAAATTTCTTATATAACAATAATGGCTCTTGGAGCCTTCTGTTAAAAGAAAAAGGTCCCGGTGGTCATCGAGTTCCTCATCCACAACTTTGATAGGGTACACGTTATTTTTTTCATCAATACCGAAAACATTAACCGAAATATTGTTGGTTTTTTCAAATTTTGGAATTTTTGAGAGCTCTACTGGGTACTCAATGCAATCCCAATCATACCCTTTTCGAAATTCCTCGTTGTTGTATTTGGACACGCGTTGAGGATCTTTCTGGACATTTTTTGCCCAAATCGCATACTTAAAACAAAAGGAATCGCTATTATTGATATTTATTACCGAAAGTGTGTTTTTTATTTTTGGTGGCAAATCAATAAAAGAGGACCCTCTCAAAGGTCTATATTTATTGATCCTCAATTCCAACACAAGAATCTCGGATAACGACCAACTGGAACCTTTTCCCTGCTGCTCAGACTTTTCCTTCAAAATTTTTCCAAAAAGTTTATTAAAAATTTCATCAATATCATTAGCCTGAAGGACTCGAACATTTTTCGTTTTGAACACTCTCTCACTGGATTCGTTCTCCTTTTTAAGCGTAGCTTTTAAAATTATATTAATTTTCAGAGCCGTATTTGCCAACTGTTCGCTAATTTTACCTATCAAAATTTCCCTAATACCGTCTAAAAACGTGATAATGTCTTTATTCACTCCATCTCCACTCACCCAAAATGTCTTTAGACGATTCCTAACTGCCGATTCTATTTCTACAACTCGGTTTCCACCTCTCTGTATTACGTGTCGCATATGAACGTCGCTCATTTCATGGGCTACGCGATAACGTGGGTTAAAATATGCGAAACACACCTCACAAAGTGTTTCCATCCCAACCGTTTAAAAATCAATGAAAGAAATAAAAAAAAATTATTAATTTATATATACAGGTTAGGAAAAAGGAGGTTAAATTGATATACGTAGTATCTGAAAAAAAATATCAATTTCAATACTCATACAATTGCATTCCCCCATTCCTATATATCAATTACATAATCTCACAAGTCTTATACTAAATAGTTCAACATTACAATAGAAACAATAATATGTAGAAATCTTGCTATTACTTTTTGCAATCTTTTCACGTCACAGATCAATTCAATATTTATTCTTTTACGTACGTTCTCCATAGATTTCCCAAAAAAAACTGAATTGTTCATTAACTTAAAGAATTCCTTTTCGAAATCGTTTGTAGCCAATTTCCGCTTCTCAGTATTATTTATTATATATGACTCAAGCCAATTAGATTGTTGAAATTCTATTATTCTATTAATATTTTTTAATTTTAACCCTAGCTGTAATGCTTGTTTCAACAGAGAAATGTGAATAACAGCGTTTCTTATTGAGTAATGTTGTTAGAAGTTTTATTTGATCTGAACCTGGCGGTTTATCATCATTTTCAGGTAGAAGGGGAAATTCGTTATGTTGATCGTGAAGGTAACTTGGGTATTCCAAATCTACATCTAACAAATATCCTACGGTGCCTTCGTCATCAATCTCTTCAATGTCTCATATATCTTTTTGATCAACCCATCTAAATCCTGAATAAGGCATTTTTTACACATACTATACCCATACAAGTTATTTGCGTCTATATATGCTATATATGAACTTTCTTCTCTAGGATTATGTTCATTCATGTACTTATTGTTTTTTATTTTTATTTATTTAATTAAAAAAGGTCCATAAACAGCCAAATTTTGGCCTTTTACAATGGATCCGTAATATAACAACAAAATAACAAATAAAATAAATTAAATTAACAATCGTGGAACAGATATTAAATTGTTCCAAACAGGAAAATGCAAAAACAGAAACATATTCAAAAGCGTTTAGACAATAAGAATTATGGGGGTGACCGGGCAACTAGTGCAGAGAAGGATGAGATGGGGGAAAACATATCAATAACAGGGAACAAACGAACCAGGGAATTAAATGTTTGGGGCAATCGATAGAAGAGAGATCTTTTGGTGATGGAGAGTCGGCATTTAGGTAAGTGTAAGGGGTTGTGATTGCGGGTGGGACGAGGGGGGACATGAAGAGAGAAGTAGGTAAGAAGTTCATTTGGTCTGTATTTACCATTCATTATTCCATGGAGAAATTTTAGGTCTGATGTTTTCCGACGCAATTGCAGGGAGGAAATACCCATCACTGAAAGCAATTCCTCGCGAGACAAGTTACGGTAAGTGGGGACTCGATGGCGCACGATTGCTAGGAAGAAATTTAGAGGGGCATTTAGGAGTTTAAGGTTGGTGGGAGATGCCGTGGACCATATAGGAGAGCAATATTCAAGTAGTGGTAGGACACAACCGGAATAAACTGATTTTAATGCCTGAAGGTTGTTGATTTCTGTGAACCTGTACAACAGGCCAACAAGGGACATGGCTTTGGATGAAATTTTTCTTATATGTGAGGTGAAGGTGAGCTTGGAATCGAAGAGCACTCCAAGGTCACTGTGTGAGGAAACTTCGGGTATGGGTTGGGCGGAGTATAAATAAACTGAAGGGATGGGTTTGGTTCGAAGGGTGAACTGTATAAATTTAGATTTGGTGGGATTAACTTTAAGTTTCCATTCAGACCTCCAATTAGAGATTGAATGGAGGGCAAGCTGAAGCAAGTGACTGTCATTGGAGTTGTCTATTTGCTTAAATATCTTGCAATCATCGGCGTATAACAGTATGTTGCAGGAATGGGGAAGAACGGAATCAACAATATCATCAATATATAAAGAGAAAAGAAGGGGACCAAGAACACTTCCTTGTGGAATACTGGAAGGAACTGGAAGGGAAGGGGAAGTAACGCCGTCGATTGTAACACGTTGAAATCTGTTGGATAGAAAACTGGTGAGAAGACTAAGAAGGGGTCCATGGATATTGTAACGATTGGTAAGTTTGTGAATTAATAGGATGTGATCCACGGTGTCGAAAGCTTTGGAAAAATCGACGTAACAAACGTCGAGTTGGGAAGATTGTTCGAAAGCATTGGTAATATGATAGTGAATGACGGAAAGGTTGGTGAGGCATGAGCTCCCGGGAAGGAAACCATGTTGATAGGGGGAAATGTAAGGGAGGATAAACGACAGGAGGCGGCTGTGAATAATGCGTTCAAAGAGGATGGAAAGGACAGGAAGAATAGATATGGGGCGGTAATTATCAATGCAATTTTTAGAACCGGACTTTAGAATAGGGGTGACATTTGCTGTTTTCCACTCCGTCGGGTAAGATCCATCGGAGAAGCATCTGTTAAATATTTTCGTGATAGGGAGATGAAGAGTGTTGGCCGTGCGTTTGAGGAATAGGGAACCGATGGCGTCCGATCCTGTGGCCTTATTTGAAGGTAAGGAGGAAAGAAGGCTTAGGACCTCACTGCGGGTGGTGGAAATGGTTGAGAGGGAGTGAGTGCAAATGGACTCAATGGGTGGTAAGGGGGATGAGAGAGAGGGTGTGGAAAAGTTCGAAGTGAACTGGTCGTTGAAAGCGGTGGGCCTTTCGTGGTTCGTGAATGACTTGGAATCGGAGCTCACAGTAAGGGGGATACGAGAACACTTTCTTCTGCCATTTATGAGAGTCCAAAATCTCTTGGAATTGTCTTTGAGATCTTCGGTGATTGTTTTCACATATTTGGCATAGTCACGTCTGAGGAGCGTTCTCGAGCGGCTGCGAATTTTTGCAAACTCCGTGCGTGTGCGGGGGTTTGGGTGGGTCTTACTTAGTTTCCAAGCGGCTTCTTTGTTACGGAGGGTTGCAGCGGTCGCCTCGGACATCCATAGGGGTCGTCTCTTGGAAATTTAAAAATTTGTGACGTGATAAATTATCATCTATCACAAGTCCTCCATCCATGGTTCTAATACGATATCTGATTACGATATGATTATTATGATAGAACGTGGAATCAGGGGAGGTTTGGCTCAATGTGTTAAACGGTAGTAGTAGTAGAGCGGTCGTAGTGAACGGACGTGCCTGCTAGACGCTCCGCAAAGGGAAAGTTCCCAAAGTGCTCCCCCGTGTTTTCACCATCGCCCGCCCACGACCACCGGCCACGACGCCCGCCCCACCCGGGACAATGAAGCGCCCTCCCCCGGTCTGGAAATTTCTTTTCCTTATTCTTCTTGCTGGTGATGTGCATCCCAACCCCGGTCCTGGTAACAGTGTCTATTATCAAAATGTCAGGAGCATTAAAAACAAGCTCTCGTCCGCCACCACAAACCTTGTGGAATTGGCCAAGTTCAGAGTAATAGCGCTGACGGAAACGTGGCTTAGTGACAGTGTCGGCGATAACGAATTAGCCCTTACGCCAACTCATGCCATTTTCCGCCGCGATCGCAGTTCTAGGGGAGGCGGAGTGCTATTGGCAATTCATTCCGCCCTCCAATCCAAACGCAGAAGTGACTTAGAGACGGATTGTGAAATTCTTTGGACCGAAGTTGTCATTTCCACTAACTCGCCCCGGAATAATTCTGCGGCATTTAACAACAAACTATTTATCGGATGTTTCTATCGCCCGCCCGACAGTAACATTTCGGTGTTGGAGAGCTGTTTCCAATCGGTGATTCGTGTGCGGTCACTCTGTCCCAATGTTATTCTCCTCGGGGACTTTAATCTGTCTATTGGCTGGAACTCACATACTGACGGTTCCACCAAAAGTGTTCATGATGAATTCTTCCTGGACCACTTCATTAACGGTCTGGGTTTTTTTCAATGCAACTCCCACCCTACCCGAAACTTGGCAACGTTGGATCTTATCATTTCCTCAGTCCCCGTGCAGGTCATGATCCCCGGCAGAAACATTTTCGCCTCCGACCACCAGTCATTAGAATTTCTCCTACCCCCACCCTACCGATCCCCACCGCCGTCGCCCTCACCCCCTGTCCGAACCGTTAGAGCTTGGAACAAAGCTGACTGGCAGGTCATCAACCGTGCACTCTCCCTCCTTCCATGGGACCTCCTGGAGTGTGGGACTACGCAGGATAGCATCTCCCTTTTCTACCACATTCTCCACGGTGCCATTGGTGACCTCGTTCCCTCCCGCAAGATTTCCAAGAGACGACCCCTATGGATGTCCGAGGCGACCGCTGCAACCCTCCGTAACAAAGAAGCCGCTTGGAAACTAAGTAAGACCCACCCAAACCCCCGCACACGCTCGGAGTTTGCAAAAATTCGCAGCCGCTCGAGAACGCTCCTCAGACGTGACTATGCCAAATATGTGAAAACAATCACCGAAGATCTCAAAGACAATTCCAAGAGATTTTGGACTCTCATAAATGGCAGAAGAAAGTGTTCTCGTATCCCCCTTACTGTGAGCTCCGATTCCAAGTCATTCACGAACCACGAAAGGCCCACCGCTTTCAACGACCAGTTCACTTCGAACTTTTCCACACCCTCTCTCTCATCCCCCTTACCACCCATTGAGTCCATTTGCACTCACTCCCTCTCAACCATTTCCACCACCCGCAGTGAGGTCCTAAGCCTTCTTTCCTCCTTACCTTCAAATAAGGCCACAGGATCGGACGCCATCGGTTCCCTATTCCTCAAACGCACGGCCAACACTCTTCATCTCCCTATCACGAAAATATTTAACAGATGCTTCTCCGATGGATCTTACCCGACGGAGTGGAAAACAGCAAATGTCACCCCTATTCTAAAGTCCGGTTCTAAAAATTGCATTGATAATTACCGCCCCATATCTATTCTTCCTGTCCTTTCCATCCTCTTTGAACGCATTATTCACAGCCGCCTCCTGTCGTTTATCCTCCCTTACATTTCCCCCTATCAACATGGTTTCCTTCCCGGGAGCTCATGCCTCACCAACCTTTCCGTCATTCACTATCATATTACCAATGCTTTCGAACAATCTTCCCAACTCGACGTTTGTTACGTCGATTTTTCCAAAGCTTTCGACACCGTGGATCACATCCTATTAATTCACAAACTTACCAATCGTTACAATATCCATGGACCCCTTCTTAGTCTTCTCACCAGTTTTCTATCCAACAGATTTCAACGTGTTACAATCGACGGCGTTACTTCCCCTTCCCTTCCAGTTCCTTCCAGTATTCCACAAGGAAGTGTTCTTGGTCCCCTTCTTTTCTCTTTATATATTGATGATATTGTTGATTCCGTTCTTCCCCATTCCTGCAACATACTGTTATACGCCGATGATTGCAAGATATTTAAGCAAATAGACAACTCCAATGACAGTCACTTGCTTCAGCTTGCCCTCCATTCAATCTCTAATTGGAGGTCTGCATGGAAACTTAAAGTTAATCCCACCAAATCTAAATTTATACAGTTCACCCTTCGAACCAAACCCATCCCTTCAGTTTATTTATACTCCGCCCAACCCATACCCGAAGTTTCCTCACACAGTGACCTTGGAGTGCTCTTCGATTCCAAGCTCACCTTCACCTCACATATAAGAAAAATTTCATCCAAAGCCATGTCCCTTGTTGGCCTGTTGTACAGGTTCACAGAAATCAACAACCTTCAGGCATTAAAATCAGTTTATTCCGGTTGTGTCCTACCACTACTTGAATATTGCTCTCCTATATGGTCCACGGCATCTCCCACCAACCTTAAACTCCTAAATGCCCCTCTAAATTTCTTCCTAGCAATCGTGCGCCATCGAGTCCCCACTTACCGTAACTTGTCTCGCGAGGAATTGCTTTCAGTGATGGGTATTTCCTCCCTGCAATTGCGTCGGAAAACATCAGACCTAAAATTTCTCCATGGAATAATGAATGGTAAATACCGACCAAATGAACTTCTTACCTACTTCTCTCTTCATGTCCCCCCTCGTCCCACCCGCAATCACAACCCCTTACACTTACCTAAATGCCGACTCTCCATCACCAAAAGATCTCTCTTCTATCGATTGCCCCAAACATTTAATTCCCTGGTTCGTTTGTTCCCTGTTATTGATATGTTTTCCCCCATCTCATCCTTCTCTGCACTAGTTGCCCGGTCACCCCCATAATTCTTATTGTCTAAACGCTTTTGAATATGTTTCTGTTTTTGCATTTTCCTGTTTGGAACAATTTAATATCTGTTCCACGATTGTTAATTTAATTTATTTTATTTGTTATTTTGTTGTTATATTACGGATCCATTGTAAAAGGCCAAAATTTGGCTGTTTATGGACCTTTTTTAATTAAATAAATAAAAATAAAAAACAATAAGTACATGAATGAACATAATCCTAGAGAAGAAAGTTCATATATAGCATATATAGACGCAAATAACTTGTATGGGTATAGTATGTGTAAAAAATGCCTTATTCAGGATTTAGATGGGTTGATCAAAAAGATATATGAGACATTGAAGAGATTGATGACGAAGGCACCGTAGGATATTTGTTAGATGTAGATTTGGAATACCCAAGTTACCTTCACGATCAACATAACGAATTTCCCCTTCTACCTGAAAATGATGATAAACCGCCAGGTTCAGATCAAATAAAACTTCTAACAACATTACTCAATAAGAAACGCTGTTATTCACATTTCTCTGTTGAAACAAGCATTACAGCTAGGGTTAAAATTAAAAAATATTAATAGAATAATAGAATTTCAACAATCTAATTGGCTTGAGTCATATATAATAAATAATACTGAGAAGCGGAAATTGGCTACAAACGATTTCGAAAAGGAATTCTTTAAGTTAATGAACAATTCAGTTTTTTTTGGGAAATCTATGGAGAACGTACGTAAAAGAATAAATATTGAATTGATCTGTGACGTGAAAAGATTGCAAAAAGTAATAGCAAGATTTCTACATATTATTGTTTCTATTGTAATGTTGAACTATTTAGTATAAGACTTGTGAGATTATGTAATTGATATATAGGAATGGGGGAATGCAATTGTATGAGTATTGAAATTGATATTTTTTTTCAGATACTACGTATATCAATTTAACCTCCTTTTTCCTAACCTGTATATATAAATTAATAATTTTTTTTTATTTCTTTCATTGATTTTTAAACGGTTGGGATGGAAACACTTTGTGAGGTGTGTTTCGCATATTTTAACCCACGTTATCGCGTAGCCCATGAAATGAGCGACGTTCATATGCGACACGTAATACAGAGAGGTGGAAACCGAGTTGTAGAAATAGAATCGGCAGTTAGGAATCGTCTAAAGACATTTTGGGTGAGTGGAGATGGAGTGAATAAAGACATTATCACGTTTTTAGACGGTATTAGGGAAATTTTGATAGGTAAAATTAGCGAACAGTTGGCAAATACGGCTCTGAAAATTAATATAATTTTAAAAGCTACGCTTAAAAAGGAGAACGAATCCAGTGAGAGAGTGTTCAAAACGAAAAATGTTCGAGTCCTTCAGGCTAATGATATTGATGAAATTTTTAATAAACTTTTTGGAAAAATTTTGAAGGAAAAGTCTGAGCAGCAGGGAAAAGGTTCCAGTTGGTCGTTATCCGAGATTCTTGTGTTGGAATTGAGGATCAATAAATATAGACCTTTGAGAGGGTCCTCTTTTATTGATTTGCCACCAAAAATAAAAAACACACTTTCGGTAATAAATATCAATAATAGCGATTCCTTTTGTTTTAAGTATGCGATTTGGGCAAAAAATGTCCAGAAAGATCCTCAACGCGTGTCCAAATACAACAACGAGGAATTTCGAAAAGGGTATGATTGGGATTGCATTGAGTACCCAGTAGAGCTCTCAAAAATTCCAAAATTTGAAAAAACCAACAATATTTCGGTTAATGTTTTCGGTATTGATGAAAAAAATAACGTGTACCCTATCAAAGTTGTGGATGAGGAACTCGATGACCACCGGGACCTTTTTCTTTTAACAGAAGGCTCCAAGAGCCATTATTGTTATATAAGAAATTTTGAAAGATTAGTTCAGTGCCAGATGACTAAAAATAATTATAGAATTTACATGTGCAAAAGATGTTTCACTCATTATCACGATGAAGAAAAGCTCGTGGAACATAAACGGGACTGCAACACCAATGCTCCCTCAAAAATCCTGCTCCCCACAGATGATGACAAGTGGTTAAAATTCAAAAATTTCGGGCACACCATGCGTGTCCCTTTCGTGGTGTACGCCGATTTCGAATGCATCCTACCAAAATTTGTCAGTTGCAGTAGCCCTCTTGATCATTCCTATTCGATATCCACCCAAAAACATGAGGTCGTCTTTTTGTTTTGTTTTGGTATCCTCCACGGGAGAGATTTTCGATCCCGTTCTCTATCGTGGTGCGGATGCCGCCGAGGTATTCGTTAAGAATTAGAGAGGTCTCAGAGCTCATATGCAGAGTGTACAAAAACGTGACCCCTATGGTTGCGATGACCCCGGAGGAACAGGAGGCATTCAAAACGGCGACTGTTTGTCACATTTGTGGGGAGGAATTAGGTGATGATCGCGTGAGAGATCACTGTCATCTCACGGGTATGTATCGAGGACCTGCTCATTCAAATTGCAATTTAAATTTCAAAATGCCAAATTTTCTCCCCGTTTTCATCCACAACCTATCCGGTTACGACTCCCACCTGATCATTCCTCATTTAGGTTACGACGAAAAGGCAATGCAATGCATCCCCAATTCGGAGGAAAAATATATTTCCTTTTCAAAGAAGGTGAGTGAAAACTTTTCCATCAGGTTCCTCGATACATTTCGTTTCATGGCTTCTTCCCTCTCAAAATTAGTTGAAAATCTCCCCCAAGATAAGGTAGAGCAAACTGCAAAGATTTTTGGAGAAAATCTGGACTTGGTCACTCGTAAAGGTGTTTTTCCGTATGAATACGTAGACTGCTGGGACAAATTGAACGATGTGTGCTTACCACCCAAAGAGGAATTTTATAGTCAGTTGACTCAGGAACACATCAAAGACGAGGACTGTGACTATGCAAAGAAAATTTGGAACGATTTTAATTGCTCGACTTTAGGTGAATATAGCGACCTTTACCCGAAGACTGACGTTTTGTTGTTAGCTGATGTTTTTGAAAATTTTAGGGAAGTATGTTTGAAAACGTACAAATTAGACCCAACCGCACCAGGTCTTGCTTTCGACGCCATGTTGAAATACACTAAAATTAACCTTGAACTGATGAATGACTATGACATGATTTTGATGGTAGAGAAGGGTATTCGTGGTGGAATCAGTCAGTGCATGAAAAGGTATTCTGAGGCCAATAACAAGTATCTAGATAATTTTAATCCAGAGATTGAATCTCGATATATTGTTTATTTAGATGCTAACAATCTCTACGGCTGGGCAATGAGTAATTACCTGCCCCATAGTGGGTTTCGTTGGCTTGATCGGGAGGAAATTCAAAATTTTAACGTAACTTCTATTTCAGATGACCATTCGAAAGGTTACATTTTAGAAGTCGATTTAGAATATACGAGTGATCTCCACCACGAACACAACGATCTACCGTTATGTCCTGAAAATAAAATTCCTCCAGGTGGTAAGCATACCAAACTGTTGACGATTCTAGACGATAAAACAAAGTATGTTATTCACTACGTTAACCTAAAACAGGCTCTTTCTCTTGGACTAAGACTCAAGACAATTCACCGAGTCATTGAATTTAACCAATCTCCGTGGTTAAAATCATATATCGATTTATACACTGAACGTAGGAAAATTGTAGAAAATGATTTTGAAAAGGATTTTTACAAATTAATGAATAATTGCGTTTTTGGTAAAACTATGGAGAACGTTCGGAAGAGGATAAATTTGGAATTGGTTTCCAATGAAAAACGATTGGATAAGCTAATATCCAAATCAACATTCCTCGACCGAACGATCATTAATGAAAATTTAGTCATCGTTCATTTGAGAAAATCTAAAATTAAAATGGATAAACCTATTTATATAGGCTTATCCGTTTTAGAATTAAGTAAAACATTGATGTATGACTTTCACTATCGGAGGATGAAGCCCAAATTCCGTGACAGGTTAAACCTATGTTACATGGACACTGACAGCTTCATTTATGAAGTAAGGACTGCTGACTTTTACAAAGATATGTTGACTGACTTGGACTTTTACGACACATCCAACTCTCCAAAGGACCATCTTTGCTTCTCTGATAAAAATAAAAAGATGATTGGAAAATTTAAAGACGAGTGTAACGGAAAGATAATGACTCATTTTGTAGGACTGCGGAGCAAATTGTATGCATTTAAAGTTAGAGATTCGAAGGAAAAGAAAAAAGCAAAAGGAATAACCAAAGCAGTTATCAATAAAGGTTTAAAGTTTGAGGACTATGTAAATTGTTTAAGGGATAATTCTGTTGTATTTCGCAAAATGAATGTGATTAAAAGTAAAAAGCATGAACTTTATTCGATGGAAATGAATAAAGTTGCCTTGAGTGCTTCTGATGACAAACGTTATCTTTGTGACGACGGGGTCAACACCTTGTCTTGGGGAAACAGTAAAATTTCAAATTTAAAGAGAAACTGGGAAGAAGCCTTTGAAGGTGATATTTGAATAGGTTATCCACCTCTCATTTACGAAATCATCTCTTTCCTCCAACCGTTTTCCTACACCGAAAATCCATTTCGACTCCAAAGTTATCACTCTGACCTTTTTGGAGAGTTTTGCTGTCTTTACACTCTCTGCAAATCAATCGCAAAAATCTTGACCTATTTCATTTCCCCAATTCACCCATCCCCACCTCAACGACTGTCAAGTTCATCGAATTTTGGAAAGCGAGACAAAGAATTTACTAAACTGCTGCTCGAAGATAAATCAACTCCACCGCATAATGCAATCTAGGACAAGCAACCAATCGCCGAGGATTTAAGTCTTCTAAGGCTCCCCCTTCCACTTTCACACCTTTCCCCTTCACTCCTACCACCCCTCCATCAGTTATAGTAGGTTATATTGAAATATATAAACTCCACACAGTCTTTCGCTATAAAGAGTTCGAGCAGTTCAGGAGTTCTACCGAAACGGAGGAGAAGTGTTCCAAGACCGAAGTTATCCAATCTGCAATCATCACCACCATCGTCATCGCCACCACCGCCATCCAGTCTGCAAGCAGATCCCGCATCACCCCCCAAACTCATCGCGGAAGAAGAATATTTGTGAAATCAATCAACTCTTATTGGAAACTGTGTACTATCTGAATAATAAGAAAGTGAAAAGTGTTAGTGTTGGGTTTAATCATTGTGAAACTTTTGAATTGGGTGTGCAATTTACTCAAATCGGTAAAGGAGAAGTCATTCTGAGTAATGATCAATGGCTTAATTTATTCGAACAAAAAAGATATAATTTCTATACAATACTTTCACGCTTATATTATTCTCAAACCGTACAGATTTTGACGTGATAATAACGTTAAGACTCATTCAATTATTGGATGATGGTCTCAGAAAAGAACTTATCGAAGCAAAGAAAGACGATTTGGTGAAAAGTGGACTGGTGAAGTCGTTATTAAAAGAGGCTATAACCAATGAAGCGACATGGAGGTTGTTTAATAATAAATATAGAATGAGTATGGAGCAATGTTTGTAAAAAAAACTAACTTTGCATATATTTTTGTTAAATAAATTGATTTTTTTACTTTTTCTCGTGTTTTATTTAATTGATAAAACCTGCCCCGACCGTAGGTTTTTAAAACAACCAGAGGCCAATATCCTATCCTACCCAGGTATTAAACATGACTTTCTCTATCGAGACGCTCGAGCAAAACCGACGTTTGACTGCGAGACCGTAGATCTTATTTATTTTACTACCAGAGGTTAGTGACCTAAACTCATCCACCACTCGGGTGCAATAGCTGGACTGAAAACCTGTTTTTCATCTACCCCCGAAGTGTTTTCATTCATAAACTCCTTAGTGACCTAAATAGATGAGACTCGGCAGAGGACGGTCGCGTGCATAAAGTGAGTTTTTCGAAGAAAGACGCATCCAGATATTCCACGCGTCAGATCGCTCTCCAAAGGTAATTTAATTTATATTTAATAATTATTAATATATTATCAATCTAAGCAATCATTGATTTGAAAATAATTAATTTTCAATTGTGGACTTAAAACAACTCGCAATCATACATAAAGTTGGGTCGGCTATTCAGACCTATCATGAACGTGGTTGGAAGACGATGAAATTAGAGGATCTGAAATTGATACCTTTTGATTATATTGAATTGTATCATCCACGTGACATCCATCAGATAACCACCACATTTTCCGAATTATCAGAATTACAAGATCGGCGTCAGAGGGAAGGATATCAGCCATACCTGGAACACTACAATAAAGGAGAAATTCATATCGATGGACCACCTCCTTTGAAAAAAATGATTGTTATTTGTGTTGTGTGTATTTATAAAGTAATAATTATTGTATTTTATTGGATATAAAAACTTGATCAATATTTCGCTTCATTTTAACGTACTCAAATCCACCACCATCCAATATACCAATACAGAAAGTTTAATTCGATTCGAATCCGCCGCCATCCAAGTACTAACCTAACATTGCACATTACGATCGTCTTTTGTTATGACGTCATTAGGTTTATCTTTTGTTTATCTTTATAATATCACATTAAAAAATGGCAGACTGCGCTGAAACATACATTTGTACTCTACTTTAACTGAAAGAGATTATAGGTGAAGAAATACACAAATCATTTTTACTCGCGTCAACCAGCGGAGCAGACGTAATTTAGTTTTGCGTAACCAAAACGATTAGAAAAATATTGTATTCAACGTCTCCTTAAGGTAAAAACCTTTCTATATAATATAGTGAAAGTCAATCGAAAAAAATTAAAAACCTATCTTTATATAGCAAATTAAAAGCAGCGCGGCATGGGTACGTACCACGCACAGAGGTCGGCGATACGGTAAGAAACCGAGGTCTGTACCATGCACAGACCTGCCCTGAGGGATTAATCATCTGATCAAGCAAGGCACTGTCAAACCACTGAATATACGCGTAACATTACGTAAAGATTAATATGTTCATTATCATAATAGTGCATTCTATGATAACAATAATGGTCAATATTAATGTCTTGCTACTAATAAAAGTACAATATGAGATGATTTTTATCTTGTCTGAGAGCGGGGCCGAGTATTTGTGAACGAGAGCATAAAAGATCTCAAGTTATTAATTCACTATAAAATGTATCGTACATACTAAAATTTCTCGCTAAATATATACCAAAATTTATAGTGCTTATCGCATTCTCGGGAATACAGTTACTCTGTTTAGCTTTAAATAATCGCGAATTTCAGAAGTATTGCCGCTGACAGAACATGAATGTTGTTAGTGAAAAATTAATCTGGGAACACCCGATTATCAGAAAATAGCGAATACGATTATTACGCGTCCTATTTTTCATTCCGTGTGGGTACAGAAAACGAGAAGGTAAGGCAAAATTAAATATTTCGAGTCAAAACATGAATGTCATACAGGACTGGCTGGTAAAATGTTACCAGTAAATCATCGACCAGCCCCACTACTGTCCGCGTCAAAAAGACGTACATCTCAATTTTGACGCGCGATCATTTGCGCTACGTTTTTTGGAAAGAATATACAAAAATACCATTGGAAAGCTTATTTTATGCTTAATAAGGTTTGATTTTTTAAATATTTTTAGACAGAAAATGTAAAATTTTACGGCGAGTTAAACACAGAAACTACCCGTAAAAACCAGCTACGCAGCAAACTTTCGCGAAAGTAGTCATATATAATAATTCATAAACGAATAACTACTGAACAAAATCTTTTGAAATTTAAAACAGTGATGAACTAAGATAAAATAGAGGCAATGCAATAATTTTCTAAGCTCTATGTAAATTACAATGGTTTTAATTGGGTTACAACTTTAAAAAGAAACTCGTCAGTGGGGAAAAATGATAGAGGAATTCTGAAAACACTGTTGTAAAGAGAGACATAAAGAAATTTTTTTGTAGGAATCAGATTTTGCTTTAACGTTTTTGTTTTTGTTTAATTAATTTTAATCTACACACAGTACCGTATATGTTGCTTTCTGGGCGCTTTGCGATGTTGTTAAATGTCTCCTTTGTCTCCCTCGCCGGTAGGCGGCCATGGCCCGCACAAAAACCCCCTGATCTCCTCTTAAGTTTCGTCCTCGCTGATTTCGTCGCTGCTGGAATCCTCATCGAGGTTCATAATTAAGGGTTCCACGATATTCTTTAGCACTTGGTCCTTGGCGGTGTAGAAGTCCTCCACCTTGATAGTGTGCTTCACAGCGTTTTCCCACACGCGCTTCGGGGTGTTACGCAGTGCCTCCTTGCACAGTTGCAGGACGTCTTTGATTTTGTGCGTTTTGTTGCGCTTCGCCACGAAATTTTTGACCCAAGCCCATATAAGCTCGATTGCATTGAGTTCACAATGGTCCACTGGAGTCCAAATTAGCTTTACTCTCTTGCCGCTCTCTTTGATGATGCTATCTAGCAAGTATCTGTGAGACTTGAAATGAGGTCTGCCGAGTTCAAGTAGTTCGCTAATGGTTAAAGACTCATATGTATCTTGCCAGCCGGAATCATCTACCTCTGGCTCGATGCGATGCTCAATTAGCCAATTTATTATATCGTCCTTACGCCAACTTTTGGACGGATTTCTTGTTGTTGGGTCTCGCATGGTGTGATACGGGGCTTGGTCAAGAACAATAGCGGTTTCATGATCCATCGCATTTAAAATTCACCTAAAATACTCTTCAAAGTGTCGAGCATTCATCTCGGAATGATAGTCACCATCCTTTTTGTTTCCCTCGAACACGAGCATACAGTCATTTTTAGGCTGGAGAAAACCATCTTCACCCCCTATATGCAAAATAATTATTCTTTTTCCGGCACCAGAGGGAGTAATAAGGCCACCTTTCCAGCAATTGACCTCTTGAATTACACCTCGATCCAAGTCAATATCATTATTATTTTCATTCATATTTTCTTGCCAACCATATGATAGTGTGTGATTTGCTCCACAAAATGTTTCGTCCAAATACATAATTTTCCATCCTCTTTGACGAGCTGACTTTGTTTCCCGAATAAACTTTGCACGTTGGTCCAGGATTCGGCGACTTTCAAAGCATACAGGCTTCCTGTTGTATTTTTTAAAGCGAAAGCCAAGCATCTTCATCCACCGTAACAAAGTAGATTCACTCACGTCTGGAAAATCAGGAAAATCTGATTTCAGTTCGATTAGAATATTAGACACTATTGGATATTCTTTTCTTAAGTAAAAACTATGCACTTTTCTTCGTAGCACTCCTTGAAACATTTCGTCTAATACAATTCGCGCTCTACCGCTGCTTTTTTTGGGAGAACTTTCTGAAGGACGCACATTTTCCTTGCACTCATTACTTACATTTACTACAGTCCTTTCACTAACATTACTACACATTGCAGTATTTTTAACAACTTGATTAGGATCAAATTTAATCACACCATCTTTGACCATTTGAAAAAATGTTCTAGCTCTTTGAATGACATTTTTCTCATGGCTACGTAATTTTTTGTTAATCACAAAGGGCTCACTTTCAAAATTATTTTCTTGATCACTCGAGAAAAGACCGTATTTGTTATTACTAATATTTTCTATTCGTTGTAAAGCTAGTCGCTTTTTTCGAGGCATAGCGAAAACACGAGGCACCAACTGGGCTGAGATGAGACACTAAATGAACTAAGAAAACAAAACTCTAGACAAAACAAGTACCTTCTTTATTACTCATTATCTGAGTCATTAGCAACCTCCAATGAGGCTAGATAGAGAGAGAAAGAGATAGGAGTTTAAATCCCACTCAGTCATCCCGCACGCCAGATTGGTGTGGCAACGTCGCTACCTACATCAGCATAGGAAATGAAGCGCCTTATGGGTACAAAGAAAAATATCTATATAAATTTATTATAAGTCTTTATTAAAAATCTGATTCCTACAAAAAAATTTCTTTATGTCTCTCTTTACAACAGTGTTTTCAGAATTCCTCTATCATTTTTCCCCACTGACGAGTTTCTTTTTAAAGTTGTAACCCAATTAAAACCATTGTAATTTACATAGAGCTTAGAAAATTATTGCATTGCCTCTATTTTATCTTAGTTCATCACTGTTTTAAATTTCAAAAGATTTTGTTCAGTAGTTATTCGTTTATGAATTATTATATATGACTACTTTCGCGAAAGTTTGCTGCGTAGCTGGTTTTTACGGGTAGTTTCTGTGTTTAACTCGCCGTAAAATTTTACATTTTCTGTCTAAAAATATTTAAAAAATCAAACCTTATTAAGCATAAAATAAGCTTTCCAATGGTATTTTTGTATATTCTTTCCAAAAAACGTAGCGCAAATGATCGCGCGTCAAAGTTGAGATGCACGTCTTTTTGACGCGGACAAAAATGTTACGTAGACGCAGTAAATGTTGGTTCACCGAGATATCCGGAAAAAGCTCTGCTCTGCGTTTTTCATGAGCACAAGTGGGAGGAAAAAATGAGACTTTTCTGACCAATGATAAGTCAAGATTCTTTCAACTCAAAAGTTGATGCTATCCGAAGGTCCTCCACACTCTTCATCCTGCCAGCGAGGCGTTGATACTGAGGTTTGGTCATCCATACATCGCAACAGAAATGATATTTACGTTACTTTAGCGCACTTATCTGGCTTAGGGAAACAGGAAATTTCTTATGTGTTCACCAAAAATTCTTGGAACACAAATATTACCTGATTTTTCATTCCGAGCATTTTGTTTCATATTTTTAATTTGTGCTCACTGAAAAAGCAAGGTTGCTTTACTTTAAAAAATATAACCAAAATGAGAACATGTAACATAAACCCTTTTTAAATCAGCGGTATTCAACCTAAAGTACGCATATCTCTGGGGATATGCGAGATCTTTCAAAGAGATACAATATTAAGGATATCTAATGTAAAAAATAGCGAAGCAACATCTAATAATTATCTCATGGTTATAATATAGGTAAATCATATCATTAGAATGCACATATACATATTTGTTGACTATACCCAATAATAACAGAGTTTGTTAACTTTAAAATATACCCGAGGACACAAATTTCGTCAAAAATGTTTTAAGTGGTACGCCGAATAAAAAGGTTGACTACCACTGCTTTAAACCTCTGTAAATTTCTTAGCATTTTTACGGACATCTTAATATTTTTACGGACGTCCAATTTTTGCTCTTTTTTACGGACTTTCCGTAAATATACGGACTGTCCGTAAATATACGGACGTTTGGCAATCCTGCACAAAGAAGCACTGTCAGACTCCACCCTCCCCTTTGTATACAAAATTTGTGAGCAGTCTCTAAGTCAGTGGTTTCGTAAATAGTGAGTGCAGCAGCTCAGAAAGAGGCGAAATTGAAATACTGCTACACAGAAGCGATGTATATAGCACTTTGTTCTGAGGTACCAGTTTCGTTCATTACCCATATTTTTCTTACGATATCACGTCCATAGACCTCGTTCTAATTCTCCCAGTTAAGACAATTGTTATTCATTTGAGTGAAAACAGCCGGAAAGAACTTTACACATAAGCGATGGCGATAGATTTGGATGAGCATTTGAAGTACGATAATACTCCAGCGACTGCACTTTGCGATGGCTTAAAGAATAATCGGCGAGCATGATCCATTCTCTCATTCGGCCGTTCCCAACTAGAGAAGGTGATTCGGCGGGAGTGGAGAGATAGGCATGCGGCGTAAGGGCGACACTGTTTTTGCGCCGAGACGATCCAGCGACAGCCAATGTTTACTATTTTGTTTTCGTCGAAATTTCGTTGCACGGAGGTGGATTAAATTTTGGAGACCAGGTTCAGCCTTCGCTCTACGGGAGTTTCGTAGTTACGAAGGTTCGTTATAGGGAGGCTTCTTCTATGCATTTTACGTGTTCCGGGGGCGGGACCGAGACCCGAGTTCATTACACGGAGGTTCTCGATATAGGGAGGTTCGTAAGATAGAGGGTTTACTGTATATGTTTAATGCAATTCAGTCAACATACGTGTTGAACTCAAATAGAAGAATGTTAAATACATTTTATATGGAATACACTGTTAATTTACATAAGTGCCATTTTCACCACCTTCTCCATCTACGTTAATCGCCATTAACTTCTCCATATTTGATGAGTAAAGATATACATATATATACATATTTTAATAAACTCCGTGAAAGCAATCATTACAATTTCCTAAATTCATGGAATTTCAAAGAATGCATATCCAATGCTTACCTATTAAAATTGTAGGCATCTACAAAGTAATCTATGACATTATTTCAATTAAACCATAAAAACATTATATCAACCAATATTTTATTGTGCATGTTCAATACATAACAGGATACAGGAAAATAAGATAATAAAACCTACAAGTAATGGGAAAAATTAACTGAGCAACTTTACTTTACAAATCAACCATAACATGTTATTAACCATAAATTATACTGGGTGAAAACAATGGTAGATTTATTTGGCTTGCTGATATGAAGGTGTAATGGATAAACATATTCCACCAAAAAAGATTAAGTTCATCATTTCTATACAGTCTTACATTATTTATCTATTCATAATATAAACAGAATCTTAAATAAAACTAATTGGCTCTGATTGATCAACCCTTTGTTGATTTGACACTCCATTCACAAATTATAGGAGATGACACACAAATTTTACATGAAGACTGAAGCAAAGATTCCAATTTACAAGCAGTTACACAGAGCATACATGATTAATGTACTGGCAAGATAATTGTACAGCTTTGATACTTGGCTTTACATAGTTTTTAAATAATTTACATTCTCTTTTTCTTGACTCAACAGGAAAATAAATGAGCCAAAACAGCAGTGTATACTGATATTTCTCAAAGAAGAGCACCACGTTTTCTGTACAAACCCGACAAGAACAGGTTGTTGTACAGGTATTAGCTTCCATTCTTTCCTCATTCATTCTTAATTACAGTTTTTGTTATTGTAGGTGTTTACTACATGTCTTCCGGACCACCCTTGAAGAAAATTCAGAAACTGTGATAATGCAAACAGTAATCCACATGTAGGACAAATTTTTAAGAATGCTAAATAATGCACTCTCACTCTGCCAATAGCATACGCAAATGTTTTCAATTAGATACACATATTCATATATATATATATATATATATATATATATATATATATATATATATATATATATATATATATATATATACATATATATATACATATATATACATATATATATATATATATATATATATATATATACATACATATATATATATATACATATATATATATACATACATATATACACACACACTTTAATAAAACAACAAAAAACGAAGTCTGAAACTTAATACAAATTAGAAGGCAATCCCTGAGAAACTGAATGCATGCAACAATAAGTACGGCTCCCATAGATACATTTTCAATTGAAATAACACGTTGGAGGTCTTAAAAGATGCCAGCCCAACATATCAAATCATTTTGTCATCCACGCATGGTATTTATATATTTATATATATATACAGAGGGAAGGTATGACCTTGATAGGTGCTGTATGCTGAATTTTGACGGTTTTTGAACATACAATCAAATAAAATTCCCAATAGCATATTCACAACAACAATCAACATAACAAAGAAGTAAAGTGCACTTACATCTTAATGTGAGCAAAAATTTTGACTGTAAATGGTCTGAAGGGAGGATCAAAAGATCACACTATTGCATGGCTGAGCATATATGCAACTCCACATATACACAATTGAACAACAACAAGGCAGTAGCCAGATCACAGCACTATCGGTGGGCGAATCATAGCCAATCTGGCCACTAAAATAACTGAGAATTGAGGGTTTTTACAAAGAAACTTGCACAGAAAACTATTTCAAACAAAAAGTTCTGTAAATGAGACTTCATTAGTTATTACTTGGAGGTCCAGTTTCAACCAATCTATGTCCATAGATCACTGTTAATTTCTGCTCTTTGAATGTAATTCACAAAGCTCTTACTGTTACTAGTGCCACTAATGAATGCATTGCCAAAGCTGAATTCCAAATTTTGAAGAAGAAACAATTGCTATATGATTGGTATTATTATAAATATCTCACTGCAAAGAAGTTTGTTAGACTAGTGATAAAAGTTCTGGCACAAAATCTGAGAAATAAACATCTACACGGTCGTCTATTTGCAGCAATAAATGAGCACTAACATTTTATGATTAGAATTAAGTCAAACAAAAAATTTCATAAGGACAAGGTTCATTAACAAGGTGAGAGCCTAAGTGTCCAAATTATTAATAAGAACAGCTTATGGAGCAAACTGCTTCATTTACTGTAAAGCAATAGCAACATTAGAAGAGGGATGTATGGAGGCACTCTGATAATCCAACTATGAATTATTTTGCACAATAATGAATAAACTGGAAGAACATGGAAACAATTTTGAAAATGTAGAGATTTAAATAATCACAGAAAGAGAAGAACAGTTTGAAAAATTCCTTGGAAATTTATACATTAAACTAAATAATAATAAGGTTTATATTAGTTTTTCCAAATACCACCTTCAATAAAAATTAACTTAGCTGCAACAATAATTTAACAATTTATACATGCAAAACACATGAAAATATAATTACTAGATGGTTAACTGTTGGAGTTAAGAGAACTAATGCCACCGATAAAAATGTTAAATAAATATTATGTAATATTTTCAACCTAAATAAATAATATACAATGAAAGTAACATCCTATCACATAAGCAATGAAAGTCCTTCTTTGAATGAAATCAAAACATTGTTGCACAATATCCAACTTGTTGAACAAAATTATGGAAATAATTAATCTCAGTTCTGCATAAAATTGTTTGGCATTAGTTCTCTGATTGCACTAAGCTGTCACTTTTGTCAGTAAAGCAAAAATTTATGCCACTACAAAAAATATAACCATCAAGTGTTTCATATTTAAACACACAGGATAGCTCAGCCAGTAATAATATTGTATACATATTATTAGGAATTACATAATGCACTGGACACATTAAGAGATTCTTGAGTACCGATGGCTTTACGGGATGGAGAAACTCCAATAAACTATGTAATCAACCTTGTAAAGTACTGGATGGCATTCTAAGTGCAGTAAAACATATTATCAAAAACTGTACGCTGAGTACGGTATACATATATTTTTTGGAGAGAGAGGGAAAGCACATACTGCCAAGGGAAAAGTAACGAGTTCATCCTCAACATTCTTCCTAAGGCCTACAAAATATAATCCACCATCTGGGAAAAAAATGTTTAAAAAATCAGCCTATCTCTCCACTCGATTTATTTGTAACCTAGGGTATCACTCTCTCTTTCTCATGATCACACACACACACTCACTTCCACACTTCATCGCTCAATTTCCCACCTCATACTTGTATTTCACTGGATACCACACCGAGAAACCTTATCATCTAATGAGCCAACGCGGCAGGAAAAAAATTTCCCCCTATTAAGTGATTTCGATCCCCAAAAAAACCCACAAAATATCTTTCCCAAAGTCATGCTAGTGATGCGTAGTCACATGTCATCGGTGAATTGAAATCCTACCTCCACTGGGGAACTCCTACAACTAACTTTTGGAACGATCCTTCTCATCCTTCTGCTGCTGCACAGGCTGTTGCTCTTTCGATTCACCCACCAATTTCTCCATCTCTTCCCCATTTGTGTTTTCCGAAATCCCAAGTGAAGCAAGCACTTCCCTGAAGGAGACTAGAGTCTTGCGAAGTGTCAGACAAAATCCCTTTGAGGCTGGGATTAATGGAAACTCAGGAAGTTGAACATTGATAGCGCTTGAGATAGCTGGAAAACCAAAATGACATTAAAATTAAGATTGCAACAATAAAGAAAAATTAGCAACAGCACAATTTTCATGAAATTGCATGTTGACCATTGCAGGAAATTTTCTTTGGAATCATAAGTGTATAATGTCAACTAACCTTCTCCATGAAGTTCGCGGAATGATGTCGGTGTGGTCGGTGAAAGAGGGTGCGAATTATTATACCTTTCAGATATCTGCAGCCAAGTTTCCAAACGATTCATCAATCTAAGGGTAAAAAAATTATGATAATATTAATTATTATGTCAGTAGTATGGTGAAGTTAGCAGATGTAACATTTATCAGAAAACAACTAAAATACAGTGACCAAATTTATTGAGAACGGTTTAAAAATATAAGACTAATTTATTAACACTTTCACTCGCCCTCAAGAACAGCAAAATTTTCCCCTGGAGCCAAAGTTTGAATTTGGTTGTTATTGCTTGAAAATGTAAAATAACAATTTTTTCAATAAGAATCTTATTAAAATGTCCACAACTATGATTAGCACAAAAAAGTTGAAAAAATGGTCTCCTTGTACAATTCCTAAGAATATTAAAGGAGAACTTATATGTTTAACTAATGTAATAACAAGTAATAATATAAAAATGAATTTTTATAAATAACTTTTATATAATTTATTTATTTATTTGAAAAAGCCCAAAAACAGCACAAGGCCAGTTACATTGGACACGCAACAACAAAGTAACAAGGATAAAACAAAAATAAAACTATCAAACAAAATAACTAAAACTCTAGCAATGAATACACAGAAGACATACATAGTACATCAATCACATGAAATCAGGGTAAGGAGCGAATAGAAAGACAAATAAATCAGGAGAAAGGGGAAGGAAAATGGGCAACAAAACAAATCAAATATTAGGTTTAAATTGGAAGTTAGGAGACTTAGTGAAGGGGTCATAGTCAGGGAAGCGCTTTAGCAAACTATTACAAAGATCAGGAAGGCGTTAGAGAAAGGAGCGTTTAGTGATTGAGAGGCGAGGGGTAGGGCAGTGAAAAAGCTCATCCAAGCAAGTAGAACGAACGGGGACCCAGAGTGGAAATAGAGAAAGAAGCTCATATGACATAAAATTGCCATTAATAATTTTTGAGTGCATCGATCAGTAAGTGATGGAATAACTAGGGAGGTTCGTATGGCACTGAGTGAAGAGTTATGGAGAGGAGAGTGACGAAAACAAATTACAGACAGAAAGAAATTCAAGGGTCGGTCAAGGAGCTTGAAAGTAGAAGGCAAAGCAGTGCACCAAATTGGGGAGCAGTAATCAAGAATGGGGAGAACGCAGCTAAAGAAAAGGTACAAAGAGCGGAAATGTCAGTTATTTCTGAATAACGATAAATTAAACCAACTAACGACATAGCATGGGAGGAAATACTTTTAATATGATCTTGGAAAAGAAGCTTAGAGTCGAAGATTACTCCCAAGTCCTTTTGGCTGGTGACAGAGGAGATTACTTGACTAGAGAGCCAGTATGGATAGTTAAGAGGAGATCTGCGGAGTGTGTATGACAGTACTGTGGATTTAGACGGGTTAATTCGAAGGCGCCAGTGATTGGACCACGAAAGGAGCACATCAAGACCGTTTTGTAGGGCAGTGGAATCCTTATCTGAGTTAATTTGTCTGAAAATTTTAGTTCCCTGCATATAGGAGGATGTTGCAAGATGTGGAAGAAATAGTTTAGACTAAATCATCAACAAATAACGTGAAAAGTAAAGGACCAACAACACTGCCCTGGGGAACGCCGGACAAGATGGGAGCAAGCAACTGAAGATGAAAAGTCGTCAAGTACTACACGTTGTTGTCTATTTGTTAAGAATGAAGCCAAAAGGGAAAGGAAATTGCCATGTATATTGTATATGTTAGCCAATTTAAAGATTAGAAGTTGATGATTAATGGAGTCGAAGGCTTTGGCAAAGTCAATATAGCATACATCCAACTGCGAGGAATGTTTGAAGGAATTGGTGATATGTGCATGCAAAACTAAAAGGTTACTTAAAGTCGAGGAGCCTGGGAAGAAACCATGCTGCTCACTAGAAATGAAAGGGAGAGTGAAAGAAAGGAGACGCTGATGGATGATGTGTTCGCAAACAGTTGACAGCACAGGAAGAAGGGTGAGGAGAATGGGAGAGATTAAAGGAAATGGGAGAGATTGAGAGGAATGGGAGGGAGTGAGGGAGAGAAAAAGGGAGGGAGGGAGGAAATGAGAGGAGAGAAAAGGAGGAAGAATGGGAAGTGGCAATTATGGTAGCCTCTCTATATTTTAAAAAAGTTTTAATTAAGATGCTAAACTAGCAGATGCCTCACAAAAAGAGAGGAGAGAGTATTTACCGGGGGCAGTATGGTTGATGTTGGGTGGATGGAGGGGAGAGGATAGCTCGCTAAACTTTAGGGTAGGGGTTTGCAATCTTTTCCGATTTTGGAGATACTGACGGTCTTCCGGATTGCATATTTCCCTATAGATGACCGTGTCGTCCGTGAAAAGCCTAAATTTACTTTTGACTACTGAGCTGATATCGTTTATATAAATTAGAAATAATAACGGACCAATTACACTACCCTGTGGAACGCCAGAGACAACTTCCACTAAGTTCGAGGATTTCCCATCTATGACAACCTTCTACCTCCTATGATTTAAAAATTCGCGTATCCAACTAACAATTTTGGAATTTACGCCTATTGATATAGATATGCATGATTACAAGTAGGAATTAATTATAATGATTAATTGCTTATTTTACTTGTTTCCATTTTAATATAATTTCTAAAAAATCCATGAGAGAGCAAGAATACTGGAAACTTCCAATGCAAAATGTATGATTTTTACTTTCTCCATGTAAACGAAGAATACCTATAGAGAAACTATTGTTTTCGTACAAAAATTCGATTTAGTGATTCCAACGGAAAACCACGTTTTGAGGTCCCATGAATAATAATAAAATTCAAAATATATGTTGCAGATAATATCAGTAGTTTTGCGCTGAAGGCTTCCCCGGAGTGTTGAATATTGAATTTTTTGTTTTCGGGATATCCTCCGCATTTTATTTTTATTTTTTTGTGGACTACAGTTTTGCCAGCTTCTTCGGTTCCGAAGGTTCGACTTGCCCGTCTTACATATAGGCACCCTAACGATAACTTTTCTAGTTAATGGCTGTTAGACAATTCTTCGGTCCCTGATTGGCTGTTGGTCGTCCCATTTGAAATACGAATTTCCAATTGTTAGATGGCGAATAACCGTCTTCCCTGTTAAAGTTTTTCAGTGTTTTTAAAATTTCTATTGACTCTTGGGTGAGGCTCGGGAGATAGCGGGGCTATTATTTTCGCTTCTTCGAAATTCATGTTGTGCCCGGGTTCTTCCCAGGCATGCTCCGCAATTTCTGAGAGACGGAATTGTTTTTTGTTGGTCGCTCTATGGTGTTCTTTTATGCCATATTTTTGCGGTCTAAGCGTTGCTACTGACCGTCTACATATGTAACATCTGCGGCCCATTGGGTGGCTACGGAGATTATTTCTGAACCCATTGCTTACTGCCCGGTTTAAGGATTCATGTAACTCTCTTACATCTTTTGCAAAGATCTACAATAAAAGTGGAAACAAGTAAACTGCAGATCACATTACTTCCCGTATGAACGCCCCGCATTTAACTCAGAACGGGAGGGGACAGCGTTGAAAACCCCTCACTCCTCTTCCGTTCTTCCTCTCGCTTCCTTCCTCCCTTTATCCCCCTCCTCCGTCCGCCGCCCCTCTCCAACCACAGCTCACCTTCAGGGTTGCAATTCAGAACCTCAACGTAAAAAGTTCCCGGAGTCGCCACCAGAGCGACTTCAAGGTTTATTGTTCGCGATGGTACATTGACTAATATGCATGTTAAAATTTCATTCATGGAATCTATTAAAATTACATACATTGACTACGCAGACGATTACGCAAAATGCGATGACGGCTTTTGATGCTCAACTGTTTGAATTATGGTAAAACTTGTATGTGAAGTTATATACAATATACCATATACGATATGAACATTTATAATTATAAAATGCAATTTCTTAAGGCAATGTAAATGCTAATTTCATTGGAAATAGACTTGAATTAAAAATTATCTTTGCAAGGTCACTATTGCTTTATTTGACCTTTTCTGGAAATTAAGATGAATGAAATTATCGTCACTGAATGTGGAACATTATTCAACAACGCAACATTATTAATAGGAGTAATATTTCAAATGTCAACATCTAAACCATTTCCCACTCTATTCTTTGATCTCTAATGTATTCTAGGCTGTGCATGTATGTCCGGCACACTTCAGCATAAAATCTACGAAATTTACTTTTTTGTCAGAAAATGGTGGAAATATTTGGGGGGTCAGCTTATATACAGGCAGATACGTTATATATACATGGTACAGTGAAATCCCCATTTGACGTTTGTCTGGGGGACAACTTTTTGTACCTTAAATTGAGTAATACCTTAAATGGGGAGTCTAAAATTGAAAGATTAAACGGCAGTTTATTAATATCAAAATATTATTAATTGAAACAAATATTAAGAGTACAGATTAATTGAAAGGTAAGCTTCCTGTCAAGTTACAGGCTTTTTATATGGAGTAAAGAATCTGGAAAGGTGTATTCCAGGTTGGAGTATACAGTTTCCAAATGTGTTCTTTGAGATAGACAAATTTTAGTAAAATTCCCAAAACCAAATTTCATCAAAATTCATCCTGTGGTTCCCGAGTTGAAATGTACATTGTAAGCTACATGTAGTTCTCCATGTAAAGTGGTCGTAATTATCGTCCGATTTTATCCAAAATTGGAATCTGTTGACAAATTTTAGAAAAACTTCCCAATACCAAATTTCATCAAAATATGTCCCAAGGTTTCCGAATTGAAAAAGAGGCACCTTGTAAACTACAAGTAGGTCTTCATGTAAAGTGGTAGTTATTGTAGTCCGATTTTAACCAAAATTGGAATCGGTTGACCAATTTTAGTAAAACTTCCCAATACCAAATTTCATCAAAATAGGTCCAGCAGTTCCAGAGTTGAAACATGTAGTTTGTAAGCTACATGAAGGTCTTCATGTATAGTGGTAGTTATTGTAATCCGATTTTAACCAAAATTTGAATCGGGGGACAAATTTTAGTAAAACTCCCCACTACCAAGTTTCATTAAAATATCTCCAGAGGTTCCTGAGTTGTAAAATTTGTAATTGATATTTTTTTGAATGAACAAAAGAACATAAAAAATCGTCAAGCTACGTAAACACGCTAATTTCCTTTTCTTAAAATTTATCGTAAACCTTACGTTTTATGGGAAAAGTTATTTGACAAAAAATGTGTATTTAATTATTTTATTGAACTTTTGTTCGCTCAGATGAGTATTTAACAAGATGCTTGTGAAATACGTTGTAAAATACTTGTAGGTCTTCATGTTAAATGGTCGTTATTATGGTCTGATTTTAACCAAAATTGGAATCGGTCAGCAAATTTTAGCAATACTCCCAAATACCAAATCTGAAAAAGAAGAATGAGTCACAAGTGCTTTGGAGACGAAGCATAAAAAAATCCATGTTTACGTAATGATGTAACTACAACTTTCGTAACGTACATAACAGATGACTTAAGGACTAAAGGTGGATTGAGAAAACAGTTCATTTAATGTAACAATGATGGAATGTATTGCATCGTTGATGGATAGTGTCAATTATTACATTACAACTCCACTAAATAATATATTTTTGCATTGCATAATGTAAACGCACCTTAAATTGAGGCAATGTCCATCTAGGAATGAGAATTTTGTCCCTTAAATGCAGGCAATTCACAAAATCAAGAAACACTAAATCGGGTAATATAATACATTATTTATATGGAGCTTTGGTCGGGGCCACAAAAAACAACCTTAAACACAGGAAAACCTTAAATGGGGAAACCTCGAGTGTCCGCTATTTGGAGATTTCACTGTACTAAATTAATGAATTTTACATAACATGTACCTTTTAGGAAAAAATTAACAGTAAACATTCAAGATTCAATGATAAAATGATTTGTCTAAGTGCACCACTTATGTCTTTAAAAACCCTGGGTCAACAATAATAACTATCATTTATTACACAACACCCAGAAAAATACTTTGTGAAATTTCATTACTCACTTGTAAGCATGAAGCCGGAAATGCTCAAATATCTCTTCCTTAAACACAGGAGGCGGATTTAAAATGATTTTCGTGAGAGCCTGCACTTGTTTTAAGACAACCATTTCATTATACATTCTAGAATTTTCTTTTCCTTGCTGAGAGCCTTTCTGTTTTTCATATCCAGCTTCATTGAAATACGGCTCACTCACTAAGATTAAACCTAAGAAATCAAAGGAGAGAATATTTCAACCTCTGCAAAAACATCCAACTAACAGTTGGTAATATATTTTTCAGAAAAACTACAAAATATTTTATTGCAAAGATCAAAGAAAAGTGAATTTTGATGCATTAAATTTAATATGGCAAAAATAAGAGCTAATTGGGAAATGACTCTTACCTTGTATGGAAATGATAACTTGTAGGAGATTAGAATTTGATGTCCACACTTCTGTACCTTTGCCACTCCAAGTCCCTAAAAGGCTAACACATACTTTGCCATCTTCATACAAATTAGGATTGAGACGATCACTGCAATAACTAATGTAATGACATACAGGTGGGGCCTTAGGATAATCAGCAGACAATTGAAAGTCAAAAAAGAAGAGCCCATCCTCATAAGGAGTTTTCTCTGGCCCACGTATCATAACAGAATAAAGATCCTTTAAAGAAGAAATAAAGTACATCATCAAAGTACATAAACTTTGAACAATTCTATGTTACCAACCAAGAATACAACAGAAAATGCATTTAAATATATTTACCATTCTGTCTTCAAATCCTTTCACCCAAATTCCTGAGGGAAGAGAATTTCGCAACAACTTCAACTCCTTCTTTACAGTTTTAAAGAAGGACTTGGAGTCTGTAGGCAGGAACATTGTGAGTTTAAACTTGTGGCTGTCTGGTGCAGTTTCAACAATCGAAAAACCTGTTTTTTTTAATAAAAATTTCAAAGTAATGCACAAAAACTCCTCAATCACAAGCTGTAAAAAAATTAAACATTCGGGCATTCATTGCCCAAAAATTTCATTAGCCCAACATTCCTACCTTCCATGGATCCTCCCTCCTTCATGGCAGCTTCTTCCACCACAGCAGCGATCGGTGCATCCAAGACTTCTTTCCTTTTTGCTGTAGTGGTTATGGGTAGTGAATTTTTCAAGGCCTCTTTAGATTCCTCCTCCTCTGCTTCCACCTCTCCGTTGCACGTCTTGCTTGGCTCTTTCTCCACTACAGTCACCTCCTTTTCAGTCTTTGCAGTTTTAGGCTGCTTCTCCCTCTCCTCATCCTCAACATCCTCTCCCTCATCGTCTGCATCTTCTCCATTCTCCGGTGAGTCCACAATCATCTCCACCTCACTAAATCTCACCCTCCTGCCACCAAAGCGCTTCGTAACCTCAGCATGTGCCCTCACAAGCTGAGCTTTGATTAATGAGCAAAGACGTACGCACACATGGGAGGAATTCACCTCCTCTGCACCCAACATTCCACTGCTCTCCGACGTGCGCATCGAAGACCTGCCTCCTCCTCCTCCTGCTGCCTGCTCTCTGCTTGCCACTTGTTCGATGGTCTCTCCTACTGTAGATATAGTTGCTGCCGCCGCCGTCGTCTCCTCTAAGTTACGCACATTGATGGCTGCTGTTGTCACCCTCCTTTCGAGACTGGCAAGGTTTTCACTCAACAAAAATTCACCAGAAGCGAAAGATTCTCCAGCACTGCTGCTACCTGCACTATCTTTCGCTGAGATTGAAAAAACACCAGAATCGTCAACAGGAATAGGACCCACTGAGGTATTTACGTCCGGGGAAGGTGTCGGTAGAACCTCACTGCCCTCTAAAGTTGCCGATGGTAGAGAGCTATCGTCATTGCTTAACTTTACTGCAGAAATCCATGACCTTTGTTGAGCTTCATCCGACTTGGCTCCCTCTCCCGACTTAGGCTTTGCAGCAGCCCCCTCCTCGGCTACATCACCCTGGTTTGAGTGGAAAAGACGGCTAACCTGGTCGGCCACACGTTGGGCTGCATTGGCTCTTCCTCGTTCTCTAACTCGTTCTAACAGACCTTGAAAGTGGCTTTCGTGGAAAAATGATGTGCCCATCAGCTTATCCAAGTACCTGTAGAATGATGATTCACAATAAATTAGTGTATTTTCTAAACATGGAACCAAATACCGTAAAACCTATACCTTACAAATTCCCTTAGAACGAAACATTCCGTATAACGAAATGCAGTGCCAGTCGGAATAATTTCATTAGCTTAACTATATAGAAAACCACTATATTACGAACCTCTGATAATTACTAAACCTCTCATTTATGAAAAATAAATCACACCCGTTCCACTAAAAATGAACAGCGAAATTTAGAAATAAAGACATTTTTATGGGTTTTTTTGTGCTTTTATAAAGCATACGCCATCTACTAGGATGGTCAAGGTATTATTTTGACCTCTATTAGGAGTACCAATAAGTAGTCTCACTGATCCTCAAGCGCCTGGAGTGATAGGTTGACATGGTGTTTGAAGTTTAGCAAAGCGTGGTTCTGTTTTCACTTAACAAGTAAGCATTATCATAATTTAAAATGCAAATTTAAACTAATATTTGTTAAGTAGTGAGAGTACAAAAGTATTAGTATTTTCTAGGTTTATTCTGAATCGCTTGTCTTGTACCATACATGTGCTTGTGTTATTGCAGATTGTTGTCATTCCCTTTTTACGTAAGAATGAATATGTATAAATAAGTATGAAAATTAATTATGAAAAACTAAAAATAATATAGATTTATTAAAATTTTCTAGAGCAATGGCAGATAACAGAAAACGTCGGCAGATTACAACTGAGACAAAACTGGAAATATTGTATGCTGTCGACCAGGGAATGAAGGAGAAATAAGTCTCCGAGCAATTTTGGATTCCTGCTTCTACACTCTTAACAATTCTTTCAAAATGAGTAGAATTAGAGAATACGGACCAATTAAGACCAAAAAGAAAACTCGCTCGGGTTGAAAATCACAGTGAGGAGTTTGATAATTCATTACAGTGAAACCACTACCTTACGAACCCCTTTATAGCGAAGACCTTAGGATAGCAAACAACTGACGGCGGTCCCGCCAAACCTATATACAAAGTCCCTAATTATAACCTCTTTACTACGAACTTCCGTGCTATGAAAACTTCCAGACAACAAAGGGGAAAAATGATCACTTCCTTTTATATCTACCTCTTTAGAACAAAATTTTGCTCGCTAAACATTTTTTTCAGTTACATATGTACGGAAAATGATTGAAAACAGTCGCCAGTGCACCAATTAGCAATAAGCTTATAACAAGCCAATCATAGCATGTTTTCTAGCATGATGATGTATTTCCTGTGTTTCCGGCATTCTCGCACCATTGACCCGTGTGTCCTAGATGAGAGAAGGTGTAAAAGTGTGACAAGTTATTGAGTGAGAAGAAGTGCATTAAATATTAATTCCTATTGATATTTAGTGCTTAACGGTGGTTCACAACGCTAACTTTTAGCTTTTCGCTTGCTGCTCTTCAAGGTAAGTTTGCAGTTTATGAGCCATGTGGCCTTGCACCATACTTTCATGAAAATTGATCACGTAAATATTGCATTGAAAACTTATATTGTTACAATCCTCAACAATCTTGTGTTGAATTAATGTGCGGTAATCTCAGCATCAGAGTACATTTACAGGAAATTAATTCATTGGCTTGAATGCAATATTTTCTTGGTTTAAGGAAACACGTGTGCATAGTATATAATCCTTTCAACTGAAATTCAACTCTTTTGTTTTTTCCGAGAAGTAATATCTATTTTTAATTTATAAAGGCCATGTCTTCTGCTCGTGGGGCTAAACGGCGACAGTGTTCTGTCGAGGAGAAGTTACAAATATTGAAAGATGTGGAGCAGGGAATTAACAAGGTGGAGGTGGCCTGACTATTCAATATTCCACCATCTACGCTTTCAACCATCATTGGGCAACGCACCGACATCATTAATGCAGCACAGTTGGTACAGATAGGAAACATGAGCGGACCTGCGTTAATGAAGATCTGGATCGGGTGGTTTTCAACTGGCTCTCTCGGACACAGGCCAAATTGATTCCCATATTGGGCCTATTTTGCAGGAGCAGGCAAGAGAAAAGGTGCTGAAATTGGGGATGGGCATCCAATGAATGGCTGGATAGGTTCAAGAAGAGGTGGAAATTGGCCACGTTTAAGATTACAGGGGAGGAGGCAAGTGTTAGTCCGGCTGCTGAGCAGGGTTGGAGTGAGAGGTTGCCAGCGTTGATCGAAGAGAGCTACAGCCCCAAAGATGTTTTCAGTGTGGACGAGGCAGGATTTTTTTATAATCTTCCTGACTGCACTCTAAGTGTGAAGGGAGAGGCGTGTTATGGAGGAAGATGTGTAAGGAGCGCTTCACAGTGCTTTTCTGCACCAACAGTCATGGGTCAGAAAAGTTACCTCCCCTTTTAATAGGAAAATTTGCAAAGTCGCGATGCTTTAAACAGGCGAGGCGATTGCCATGCACTTATGGCAACAGCAAAAATGCATGGATGACAACATCAATATTCAGGAGGCAAGCATGGGAGGGCAGAACCGAAAAATTCTGCTATTTCTTGATCGGTGCTCAGTGCATAATTTGGAGGGGATGCGTTTAAGGAACACTAGGGTTGTTTTCTTCCCTCCAAATTGCATCAGTAGTCTGCAGCCTCTTGACCAGGGGGTCATTTCACAGGTGAAGTGATTATATTGGCAGCAACTGGTGCAGTATTTGCAACCCTCCTTAAATGAAACCTCTTGCAGGCAATGCAGTGGCTTTGCATTTCATGGGAAGCCGTCTCACCGTCAAACATAAAAAACTGCTATTCAAGGGTGGGATTTTTTTGCAATTCCAAAGAAAGTGAGGTGTGTGTGGAACCTGAGGGAGAAGGCTGGGAGGAATTAATGGCGGGTTTAAATTTAAACTCGGCATCTTTTCAAGATTTTGCTCATGTAGACGACAATTTGTTGACCTGCTCTGTGGAAAGTGAGGATCCCGAAGGGGTGCAAGTGTCCGAAGTGGAGGAAGATGGAGAATTGGAGATAGTGCGGCCGAAGTCGAGCAACATATGTGCAGCACTGGATGTGCTAGAAAGATATTTGATCTCATCTGACAGTTGCATTGCCGAAAATAATCAAAATAAAACAATATTTTAGCAATGAAATGTGAACAGATAAATATATCCTGCATCAAATCAGTTTAACATTCTGATTAAAGATCTTAAGTACTTAATTTTCACAGATCACTTTCTCAAAATAGCTTCGCATGCCAAATAAAATGCCTTCACAGGCCGGATCTGGCCCATGGACCATAATCTCTCCACCTCTTCTGTACTGTATACCATCAGTAGTAATTTTTGACTTATGCAAATTTCGAGTTATGCAATGGGTGCCGGAACACATTCCTTACGTAACCTGGGGAGTGCCTGTATACATACATACATATATACATACATATATATTATATATATATATATACACACACACACAAGTAGTTGGTGCTTGCATTCTGCAAGCATTTAATCTCACCCTGATAAACATTTATTTTTCAGAGATATAACATTAATAGAAATATTTTTTAATTCAAAAGATTTCACCTCTGCACCCAATTGTTATCTTTCCTTATTGAGCAATATTTGATTATAACAATGCCTTAAATTTGCACTTTTAAGAATATTATACTTTATCCAATGTAAGGTACTAATTTCACACATTTTTGTCAAATTTTGACGTTTTAGCACATATAGAAATATTTTGTTAATTGTTTAAATTTTAAAAAATTATTACGGCCGCAATAATAATTTGTTCGAGATATTCAAATGTTTGTTAGTTTTAATGCACTAAGCTCGACATAAATTTCAAATTTCAGCTTCCTAACTCGCTCCAAAGTCCCTACCCATTAATCTATTTGTTTAAACTTTAAGAATTTTTAACAGCCAAACAAATTAAAATATCAAAATTTCTACAATCCTCATTTCGTTTTTTACCAAGTCTACCAGTAAAAAAAATTCAGCTTCATAGCACATTCGGAAATACAAAAACCTTAAAAATATATTTAAACAATTCTGAATTTTTAGCGGTCGCATTGTTGAACTTTTTCAAAATTTCCTTTTTCCCTATGCATAATTTGCTATAAAATGTTTGAAAATATTCGAGCCTACTCCTTATAATTTCCAAGATAAAATTGATTTAACTTTAATGTACAACTGGGGTTAAAACAACCCCTAAAAATCAACAATTTTTAAATTTTTATAGTTGGTTATGAGCAGAATTCTATAATCCTGAAAAATTTCAGCTTCCTAAACTTTTTAGATTCGTCTACACACTGGAATAAATTTTTCCCATGCTAACTTATGGGGGATATTCCGGGGCACCTGCAATCAAACCCAGGACACTGTAGGCAAAAGTAACAATAATTCCTAATAGATATTGCAGCAATCTAGCAATGCTGTAAATTTCATTTTTCTAGTGTATGGGCAAATCCCCAAAATTAATTTACAAAAATGGTGCAATGCTTTTCTTATGGGAAAAAACGCAAGTTTCGGAATTTCTAGTCGAAGCCATGTGAATTAGGTGAGAAGTCTCATTTTATCTGTAGGTTTCTCCATCATATCTACAAAAACTGAAACTCTCAGTTCTCTAACTCTTATAGTTTGGGCTGAACAATAGTATCCTCCAATATCATATATCCTATCATTATCATTATATATCGACGACTCTTACAGAGGAGGAGGATATAACATACTAGTAGTTGGTGCTTGCATACTGCAAGCATTTCATATGACCTTGAAAAAACATTCATTTTTCAGACAGACAATTCATCATTACAAATATTCTTTTAATTCTAAAGATTTCACCTTCGCAGCGATTTTCGGTTTTCCCACATGTAAAAATAATAGTTTAAAACAATCCTCAAATGTTGTAATTTTAAAAATTTTACACTTTCTTTATTATGGGGTACTAATGCTACACATTTTAGCCAAATTTTAAAGTTGTAGCATTTCTAGAAGTAAAATAATATTTTTCTAATTGTTTAAATTTAAATAATTTTTAACGGCCGCCGAAATTCATATATGGTAAAATTGAAATGTTTATTTGTGTAAATTCACTACTCTGTAAATAATTTGAAAATTTCAGCTTCCTAGCTCATACTGTAGTACCTAAAAAGTTATCCATTTGTTTAAACTTTAAGAATTTTTAACTGCCAAACAAATTAAAGTATCAAAATTTGTATAATCCCTATTTCCTTTTTTTATGAATTCTACTAATAAAAAAATTTCAACTCTGTAGCATATGCGGAAATACATAAACTATGAAAATTTGTTTAAACAATTGCGAATTTTTAGCGGCCGCATTGTTGCACTTTTTCAAGGTTTTCGTTTTTTCTAGTCGGTTTTGCACAAAATCCTACCTATGAAAAAAATTTCGAATCTCCAGCACATCTGGAAGTGCCTAAACATTAGTATCCTCCTATATGTTATATATATGTTATACTAGTAGAAGGTGCTTGCATACTGCAAGAATTTAATCTCACCTTGAAAAAAACATTAATTTTTCAGAGATATATTTCATGAGAAATATTTCTTTAATTCTAAAGATTTCTCCTCTGGATGGATTTTTGTTTTTTCATTATGGAACAATAATGGAGTAAAACAATTACTAATTTTTGCAATTTTCGAAATATTATACTTTTCCCACATTGAGTTAATAATGCCACACATTTCTGCCAAATTTTAAATTTATAGTACAATTAGAAGTGAAATACCATTAATGTAATTGTTAAAATTTAAATACTTTTTAACGGCCAAAATAACAATTTTATGGATAAATTGAAATGATTATTCGTTTACATGCACTAACCTCTAAATAATTTAAAAATTTCAGCTCCCTAACTTACGGCGTAGTGTCTAAGCATCTACCTATTTGTTTAAACTTTAAGAATTTTTAACTGCCAAACAAATAAAAATATCAAAATTTCTATAATCCCTATTTCGTTTTTTTAGGAATTCTACTTTCAAAAAAAATATCAACTCCGTAGCACATGGGGAAATACATAAACCTTGAAAATTTGTTTAAACAATTGCGAATTTTTAGCGGCCGCAATGTTGCACTTTTTCATGATTTTCGTTTTTTCTAGTCAGTTTTGCAAAAAATCCTAACTAAGAAAAAAATTTCGAATCTCCAGCATATCTGGAAGTGCCTAAACATTAGTATCCTCCTGTTATCATTATATATCGACGACTCTTACAGAGGAGGATATAACATCGAACATGATTATATATCGACGACTCTTACTGAGGAGGATATAACATATAGGAGGATACTAATGTTTAGGCACTTCCAGATGTGCTGGAGATTCGAAATTTTTATGTTATATATCATTATATATCGACGACTCTTACAGAGGAGGTTATAACATATGATAGGAGGATACTAATGTTTAGCACTTCCAGATGTGCTGGAGATTCAAAATTTTTTTCATAGATAGGATTTTGTGCAAAACCGATTAGAAAAAACGAAAATCATGAAAAAGTGCAACAATGCGGCCGCTAAAAATTCGCAATTGTTTAAACAAATTGTCAGGGTTTGGGCATTTCCGAATGTGCTACGGAGCTGAATTTTTTTTAAAAAGTAGAATTCTTAAAAAAACGAAATAGGGATTATTATATGTAACATACATATAGGAGGATACTAATGTTTAGGCACTTCCAGAGGAGCTGAAGATTCAAAATTTTTTTGTAAGGTAGGATTTTGTGCAAAACCGACTAGAAAAAGCGAAAATCTTGAAAAAGTGAAACAATGCGGCTCCTAAAAATTCGCAATTGTTTAAACAAATTCTTAAGGTTTATGTATTTCCGAATGTGCTAAGTAGCTGAAATAATTTTTAGAGGTAGGAAATGAAATAAAACGAAATAGGAATTATACAAATTTTGATTTGTTTCGATGTCAAAAATTCTTAAATTTTAAACAAATAGATAACGGTTTTGGTACTACGGGATGAATTAGGAAGCTTAAATTTTCAAGTTATTTACAGAGTAGTGCATGTGCACAAATAAACATTTTAATCTCTCCATAAATATATTGCGACGGCCGTTAAAAATGTTTAAACAATTAGAAAAATATTTTTTCACTTTAGAAGTGCTACAATTTTAAAATTTGGCAAAAATGTGTAGAATTAGTACCCCAAAATGAAGAAAATATAAATTTTCTTAAAATTTCAAAGTTTGGGGATTTTTAATCTATTATTTTTACTTAAGGGAAATACGAAAATCGCTGAGGAGGTGAAATCTTTAAAATTAAAAAAATATTTGTAATGTTGAATTATCTGTCTGAGAAACAAATGCTTTTTCAATGTGAGATGATATGCTTGCAGAATGCAAGCACCAACTACTAGTATGTTATATCCTCCTCCTCTGTAAGAAACGTCGATATATAATGATAACATATAGGAGGATACTGATGTTTAGGCACTTACAGATGTGCTGGAGATTCGAAATTTTTTACTTAGGTAGGAGTTTGTGCAAAACCGACTAGAAAAAACGAAAATCTTGAAAAAGTGCAACAATGCGGCCGCTAAAAATTCGCAATTGTTTAAACAAATTTTCAAGGTTTAGGCATTTCCGAATGTGCTACGGAGCTGACATTTTTTTATAAGTATAATTCTTAAAAAAACGAAATAGGGATTATAAAAATTTTGATATTTTAATTTGTTTGGCAGTTAAAAATCCTTCAAGTTTAAATAAATAGATAACTGTTTAGGTACTACGGGATGAGCTAGGAAGCTGAAATTTTTAAATTATTTACAGAGTAGTGAATTTGCACAAATAAACATTTCAATTTTACCATTTATGAATTGCGGCGGCCGTTAAAAATGATTTAAATTTAAACAATTAGAAAAATATGATTTTACTTCTAGAAGTTATTTGGCTCAAATGTGTAGCATTAGTACCCCATAATGAAGAAAGTGTAAAACTTTTAAAATTGCAACATTTGGAGAATGTTTTAAACTATTATTTTTACATGTGGGAAAAACGAGCATCGCTGTGGAGGTGAAATATTTAGAATTAAAAGAATATTTGTAATGATGAAATGTCTGTCTGAAAAATGAATGTTTCATGGTAAGATGAAATGCCTGCAGTATGCAAGTACCAACTACTAGTAGGTAATATCCTCCTCCTCTGTAAGAGTCGTCGATATATAATGATAGTAATTGGACAAGATAATAGTTTTTTTATTATGTTTGGGCATTCATAACAGATAATATGGGGATCTTACATAAAACCTCTTTATAGTGAACCTTTATCTATCAAAATTTCCAAAAATCAGGTCCCTTCCATTTCGATAAATAGAGGTTTTACTGTATATAAATTTTCAATTTCATTTTACAGCACTTTAACCAGACTGTCATTTAAAGCCGTTTCTTCCAAAATTAACAGATGCTCATTGAATAAACATTTTTATTTGAATTTTCAATCCCATAAATTATGTGTTAAGAAAATTATTACCTGCAATCTTTATATACTTCTAGTAACTGCCTCATCACACCAGTAGTTTGTAGAGATGGATTTTGAGTAAAAATTTCCTCGAGCCTGGACATTGCAATTCTAGCCTTTTCTATATTGGCAGCAAGTTTAGGTTTTAAAACTTCATCCATATCCTCTTCTGGACAACTAAAATTGAAAACAAATAAGTATTTGCACTCTATGCTAAAGAATATAATACAAAAGTGTTTTTAATTTTCAAATCATGAAGGTGTGATTTTGAAAGAAGTTCTAGCAACAGTTTAAATATGGCTACCAAAATATATAGTACATAAGCATAAGATACTCTGCTTTGTGAGATCATCCATAGTCATAGATGTATTAATTACTCTTTAGAGATAAAAATCAATCAATATTTGTTGTGGCATAAAAATAGAACTATTTTCAACTTACCAAATTTGATATTCTTAAATAATTTATACAAACTAAGACATCTGAAATTCCATAAAAAATCAGTCCAGGATAAAAACCGACTGCTATGTGAAGAAAGATTTGAGGCTTTCCTGGCGAATAATCATGGTAAACTTTTCTCGGGTTTCCAGGCAGGTTATTACGGAGTTCTCATCCGACATTTTGGTGACTATCTCCATCGCTATCTTCAGGGATCCTGAGTGAAGTGGAATTTTCTGGTCTGGTTTATATACCTGCCGGGTGAAGGCAGCTGGTCATTGAGTGGCTGTCGTGTGGTGTGGTCCTATTGGCTTGGCACTCGTTGGCTAATTGAGCTATCATTGGGTCCCACGCCTTACTGAGAAGGAACCCGGTGTCTCGGTTGAAGTTGTTGCGGTTCAACCAGATTTCAATAGCTTCCTTCACCAAGCAATCCCATTAGCCATTCGCCCTCAAAATTAGTTTTGTTTCTGTGAATTGTATGCGGTGGTCCGAGGTCAGGCTGTGTTCGGCCACCGCGGACTTTTCCGGGTAGTTGAGTTTGATGTATCAAGCATGTTCTTTCAATCTCGTTTCGATTGTGCAGCATGTCTGTCCAATGTAATCTTTCCCATACTCATACAGGATCCTGTAGATTCCCGATGTTTTTAGGCCCAGATCATCTTTAACTCGGTGCAGGAAACTCCTAGTTTTCCTAGGCGACCTATGAACGGTTCTAATCCCATGTCTTGCTAAAATCCTTGAGATTTTCCCTGATACCGTTGAGGTGTGGGGCAGGCACACTGTGGCTTTGGATTTTTCCTGCTCCGGGCACTTGTTGGGTTGGTGCTCGGCCCTTTTCAGGGTCCTGTTGATCTCCCATTCCTTATGACCGTTCTGTCGGAACGTGTGTTGTAGGTGTTAGATTTCTGCCGGAAGGCTTTCCTTGTCGGAGATAGACCTCGCCCAGTGCACCAGAGTTGACAAAACTGACCTATGTTGAGCGGGATGCTGCCTCCCCTTCCTGGATATACTCATACACCACAAACCGGAGGGCAGTCTAAGCCACAGTGTGTACAGGAAACCCACACACACTGACTTCTATCTAAATGGGAATAGCCACCACCATTCCACGGCACTCAGGATCTCTGAAGATGGCGACGGAGATAGTCACCGAAACGTCGGATGAGAACTCCATAATAACCCGGCTGGAAACCCGAGAAAAGTTCACCATGACTGCTATGTAATTACCGTATTTACCCAAATCCAAGACAACCTCGAATCTAAGACTGTCAAAACAAAAAAGATTTTATGACCTAATTTCTCACTACATGTATTTGGTGTGCATTTCAAACACACGTATTCAGTTTAGGTATACTAGTTCGTTCATTAATTTAATGGTTTGTTTCAAATTTTTGTTTGAAAAAAAATTTTTTTAAATGTATTTTTAAAATTAAGACTTTATTAATTGAATTCCATATCATAAGTTTGCAATGAAAATTTTCAGTAGATACAATTATTTTATCATGCGTTTCATTTGTTCAAAAAACATCGCCGTCAGTTAATCGCACATAAATTCGTCACAAAACATTCGTCGCATGACAAACTCATCACCCGTCAATTCATCTCTCAACAAACTCATCACGATACACCAAGACTGGTGAAGAGCAGGGAGAGACACTTGCTCACAAAATAAATATTTCGATAACACATTGGATGATGTATGGCAAGGGGTGACACCCAACCAAAGGTTTACCTGCCTCCAACAAAATTGTCACGTGTTGGATTTGTCTCGCAACGAAATTGTCATGCGACGAATTTGTCTAGCAATGTACTGACGCGCGGTTAGTTTGTCATGCAATGTACTGATGTGTGACGAGTTTGTCTTGTGACAACTTAACGAACCACAAATTGACACATGAACAATTGACCACAACGTACTGACGGTATATGACTTCGTACTCATACCTTGTTTTGGATTCGGGTAAACACGGTACTTTTTTAGTGTACAAAAAAATTGAAGTATTTATTTATATGCTCAGCTGTCTCAATAAACAAAAGCAGAAATCAGGTATCTCATGTGCACCAATAAGTTAAAAGTGCATTCATACCTCACATCAGCCACAAAGCAGTCTTCTGATTCGGTTTCCCAGGAGGCTTCACTGCTGCCATCATCCCAAAGCTCTCCTTCATCACTATCATATTCACCCACTTTGTACAAATCCTGAGGCCAACACATGGATATGTGTCCATCTACCCACCAAACCTGCACCTGTAAATACATATTGAATTTAAATGTTGAAAAAATCTATTTTGTCAATATTTAGACTCATAACAGAAAGCATGCATAATAGGAAGGAAGGAAAGAGCTGCTGAAGCAGACAGTAAGTGGAGGTTATTTCAAAAGAAATTGTTAGTACAGAGTGTTAAAATTTATTTATACTAGTACATTTGGTCTGAAATAAAATTATAAAAAATAATTTAACATAATTAAGCAGAATAATTTTTCAAATACTACGTTTATCAAAAAAAGTAAACTTAAATTAAGTCTTTACTCCCATTCTGCTTGTCACTAGAACCTCCACAAGAACACTTGCATAATGAGACAGAATACTAAATTGACTGACGAAAAAATGAAGTCTCCAACTGCTTTTGCTAAAGGAGTTAGTGTATCAGTCGGACAGAGGAATCGAATACATAAATGGCTTTTTTAAAACCGCTAAAAATTATGAACAAAAATGAAACAAAAGATATATCAACACTATTTAGTAAATGAAAATATCCAAGAAGCAAATGAATCTAAAAATGAGCAAATAAGTTGAACTATAGAACTGAAAAATATTTTTCTTACAAGACAAGTAAACTATTGACATTTATGAAGTTGACTCCAAAAACCTCAAGGTGAAGAGACTTTGGACTTAAACCAAGCTACTAAGATTATGTATCTGGTGCATTAAATAATGCATGTATTAAATCATGTTCGACAAATTATTTCATCAAGATGAAAAATTGTAGCAGTTGCCATGTAGCCTGAATGGCAATGGTGTACATAGGTGAGGGAGAGGATGGGAGAGTGACCATTGACCTTAGAACCTCCCAAGCCTCTACCTCTTCTTTGCCTAATATGTACGATTCCCTTTTTTATGAAAACAGAAGGCAAAACTATGGTTGGAAAGCACAGACTCCAGTGAATTAACAGCCGTTCATTTTTTTCTCAAGTTGGTTGGTTCGATTCCAGATGCATTCGTTTCCTTCATAATAAATACATGGCAATTGCTACATGAGATTTTAAAATTTCATTTTAATATATGTTGTAATCGGGACACGAATCTAAATTTGAAATAATTGTTCCAGAAAGTAAATATAGTTTTGGGCATACAAGTTGTGTAGCGTAATGTTCAACGAATAAATCTTCAATAATATTTCTTTAGCAGACAAATTTTATTTTCCAAAAATTATTTTTACTTTCTAGAATATTTAATTACCCTAATTTCTCATGCATAACACGTGCATTATACATGGTTTTTTCGTGAAACTTATAATTTCTTGGTGCGTGTTATCTGTAAGGAATGCCAATTTTCTAAAAAAATAATGTAGAAAATAACTTTTATGCAAATAGACTATTCCATCTTGTATTCACTAAATTGTTGTCATGTATCAAAACCTATGCAGGGCTGCCTTAACATACATTAACTCGGCACATTTTACAGAAAAATTTAATGTTTTCAATGTACCACGCACACTTTAAGTTGGAAATTTTTCTGACATTATTGAAAATTTCATGACATATTACAATGTCAATACGCAATAAAAATACAAAATCAACATGGTTGGTTGGATAAACACCCATTTCCTCTCTGAATATGAAATCAAATCTCCATGCCAATTAGTTACACTTTTTTCAATAAAAAATATTAATTTTTTAACAAATTTTTAATACAGAGTTGGAAATTATTCACAACTTTCACAGTGATTAATTCATTCAAAACCATCAAAATCTTCATCTTATGTCTCACAATTCAGAGTGGTCTCTGTTTTTGAGAAAAGGAAGAGCTAGGGCAGAGCTTCCCAACCACGGGGTCACGAAGATCATTCTTGGGGTCACAAACTCGTCTGAGATACATTTACTTTCCTCTTCAAGATATGTACTCATCAATCATAGATGTGCAAGCATAAGTAATGTTAACATTCTGTATTTAAACCACTGGCTCATATCGTCCAGAACTCTGTACTGATGTGATGTTTATGGAGTGTAATAAACATCTCTCCTGAGGGAAGACTAAACAACTTAAGGATCCAATTATCATAGAGAGATTACTTTTACCACTTGAAAGGGTGACTGAGAGGATACCCAGTTCACAAGAATGTTTTTTCTTTGTTTCTCTCTCTTGGTAACGCGATGTGGTGCCACTCGATTACGTGAAAAATCCTCATCTTACTGGTGTTTTTGTTCTTTCCTTTTTATTTCGTCACATCAGGATGTTCCTTGGCCAATCTCATTTGGTTGTCGGCCAGCACCTGTCTTGTGTGGTAGCGAGCAATAGTTCCTTGGAAAGTGATTTTGTTATTCTGCATCTTTATGTAAGATTAGTTAACACCCTTGTGAGATGGATCATTTCTTGCAAAAGTCATCTGATCCGTGTTCTTCTAAGCAAGCCAGGGACGTAGGTAAGGCAGAAAATAAAATTAAGACTGTGCGCACAAAACAAGTTAGAAAGTACGACGAGGCCTTCCTTAAGTTTGGCTTTACTAGTGTAGAAGTGAAGAGTGAAGAAAGACCTCAATGTGTGTCGTATCAGGTAGTAATGTCCTCTGAGAGCATAAACTAAAACGACATTTTGAAAAGAACCACAAAGAGCATAGAGGGAAGACAATATCATTATTCCAGCACCACAAGAAAGAGCTTACGTGACAGAAACTATACTTCGGAAAAAATCTTTTGGTGTCTGACCAAGCTCTGAGAGCTTCATTTGAAGTCTGCTATCAAATTGCTCAATGCAAGAAACTGCACACCACCAGAGAGACATTAATTTTACCGGCTGCTATTGACATGGTTAGGATTATGTGTGGAGACGATGAGGCCAAAAAACTGAAAAATATTCCCCTTTCAAACATCATGGTTAAGTTAAGGATTAAAGCGATTGCCTCAGATCAGGACACTCTCATCGGATGTCTGCGACAGTCCAAGGCATTTGCTTTTCAGGTTGATGTCAGCACTGAAGGACATACTGCTCATTTCTTAGTATTCGTGCAATATGTATGGGAGATGACAATTATTTAAGATATGTTATTTTGTCTGCCTCTCAAAGATCATGAATCAGCCTAAGCAATGTTCGATGTCCTTCAAGGATTCTTGCAGGAGAACGGAATCCCGTGCGAGAACTTGATTGGATTTTGCATTGATGGAGCTCCATTTATGGCAGGGCACAACGATGGTTTGCAAGCCATAGTGAAGAATGTGGCTCTGTCTTCATGGAGACACTGGTTGATCCACAGAGAACAGCTGGCAGCCAAATCACTTATCCAGTTAAACGAAGTATTACAAACTATTGTCTCAGTTGTGAACTTCATCAAAAAGCAGCCTCTGCACTCTCACCTATTCACTCAGCTTTGTCAGGAAGAAAGGTCTGACAATGAGTACGATGTTTTGCTGCACCACACAAGCACGGTAGCTATCCAGGGGTAAGGTACTAGAGCATTTCCTCAAACTCTGTGAAACAGCACTTACCTATTTCGCAGAATGTAAAAAGAGAGAATTTGTGGATTTTCTGAATGACAATTGCCAGATGTATCTTCTTGTCTACCTCTGTAATATATTTCTGATGCTGAATGTGCTAAATGACATAGAATGTGTGCATTCTTGCAGAATAATAGAATGTGTGCATTCTTGCAGAATAAGTATGAATACATTCTTCTGCTAAATGACCGCATAAATGGTTTTATAAAAAAATAGGTTTTTGGAAGACAAGCCTCAAGGCAAAGAAGTTGGAAGCTTTTCCAAACCTTTCATCTATAATTACAGAGGACAGCAACATCCTGTCTGTGATGAAAGTCATGGTTGCACATCTCAGTCGTCTAGAGGCTAGCTTTGGTTCCTTCTCAGATCTCCATTCATCCAAGCTTGACTGGATTTGAAACCCATTTGAATGTCATTCTGAAGATTTTGATACCGATTTTTATTTCATCTTCATTCTACCTCCACCTATGGCTTAGCAAAACTGGCGGGAGAGATAAGGAAAGTAGCAATACTACGCCAGATGTAGTTATAAGGCGGAGGAAGAGTGATGATGAAATAAAAATCGGTATCATTTTGGGAAGTAATTTTCTGATGTTATTTTTTACATATTAGTAATATAGGCATTTGTCTGGTGACAACGGTACCTCTAACTTTGAAAACAACTCCGGAAAAACAAAAATAGCCGAATTTCAGTAATGTAACAAAATGGGGTATTAATGTTGCAGTTATAAAATAACGCTTCCAGTTACTTATTCTTATTAGTTTTAGGTAAGTGCTATTAAAATTGCAAGTTGATGCAATGTAGGGTTTCTGAGATGTAAACATTCAAATTGGTCTTATTGGATTTCCAGGTCTAAAAACCATGTTTTTCTTCAAATATAGCCCAATATAAAATATTTATACATAGACTAAAAATTTAAGATGTACATCAATTAACGTAGAAATAAATTCTCTATCTGCTACTTTTCACTCCATTAAAATCGTTGCAATTGTTTTCGAGATATACGTCTCAAACTCGGTTGTCTTAGACTTTTTCAAGGACAGTAGATTGATTTTTGGGGTCACGCGTGGAAAAGGTTGGGAAGCACTGAGCTAAGGAAAACATCTAGGGATTTTTCCATATGTCTTTCACTCAAAGAGAGTGAGTGTGGAAAAGGAAAGTGAATGCAATTCATCAAAAGACCAAAACAAGCACATGCTATTTCCGCAATTGTTCATCACCAACGAAAAGTTCAAATGCAATAGCCTTTGATGTATTATTATTACGATAACTTAAATATCTTTTCAGGAAAAAGATGCAAAATACAGTTGTTTTAATAAGCAAATATTCAAATGAGCCAGTATTATACGAATGAGAAATTAGTATTAGTATGCATTATCCATGAGTGCACTTTATACTAACCATTGGAAAATGGCCGAAGATCGAACTGCGCATTATACATGAGAAATTAGGGTACGTCAAATTTCTATTTATTGTTCACTATTTAGTGAATATAAAAGTTGTTCTCCTTAATTTTTAAAATTTTATTATACTTAATAGTTAACTCACGCAGATCCGTCATTTTTGACACTAGTTTACACTAGATGTTGAATAATACTAGACAAAATATCTACTTGAAATGTTTATTTTTTGTTGGTCATCTACATATAAGAACCAATAGAAAACATTTGGGAGTTGAGGGTGGTTGGAGTTGAAGAGTTTGGATTCTAAGTGGTCCATAAAAATATCAGCTTGTAAAGGAGAAAAGGGGGAGCCCATAGCAAGCAAGCCGTCTGTTGATAGAAGTTTCCATTAAAAAGGAAATAATTTTGTGAAAGGCACACTTCCATGATACTGACTATATTGTGTGTGATGAAGGGATTGTTGCCCAATTTTAATAAAATGTTTTTTGCGATGGATATGGCTTCATCACTGGGAACACAAGTGAATAGATTCATAACAACAAAAGATATCAATTTTGCGTGGTGCAGCACTATTTTTAGTGCATTTCGTCATTGCTGAAAAGCACTACAGTAAAACCTCTTTCTTACAAACCTCCCTAAAACAAGAACCTCAATATAACAAACTTGGAACTTGGTCACACCCCTGGAGCATGTAAAATGCATAGAAGAAGCCTCCCTATAACGAACCTCAGTAACTACGAAACTCCCATAGAGCGAAGGCTGAACCTGATCCCCAAAATTTAATCCACCACCGTATAATGAAATTTTGACAAAAACAAAATCGTAAACATTGGCTGTCGCTGGATCGTCTCAGTGAAAAAACAGCATCGCCCTAATGCCACATGCCTATCTCTCCACTCCCGCTAAATCACCATCCCAAGTTAGGAACGGACGAATGAGAGAATGGATCATGCTTGCCGATTACTCTTTAAGCTATCGCCATCACAAAGTGGTTGTTGGATTATTATTGTACTTAAAACACTCATCCGAATCTATATCATCGCTTATGTTTAAAGTTCTTCCCAGCTGTATTCACTCAAATGAATAACAATTGTCTTAACACTTTGACGACCGGAGACAGAGATTTCCGTCTTTTGGTTACGGAACATAAATGACTGCGGACGGAGATCTCCGTCTTTACGTCATCTTGGTATATATCGCTCATATATATTAAATTTTAAAATAAATTATTGTTTTTTCAATGTCTTAATGATCAGGAAGTCTTATAGAACAAATGAAAATATTTATACGATTGTTTCCTTTAGATGCTCTAACAAGTAGGAATTAAACTTTTGTTATTTTTTGTCTGTGACGGACACGGATAGAAATAATGCATCATCCTCATTTCCTCAAACTTTACTAATAAGCATTATAATTTCGTCTTTCCATTTTTGGTGGCTTCGAGGAGACCATGAGGAGGAAGAGAACACAGAAGGGCGTAGAATTTTTTTTCTACTATGGAAATGAGTCTCTGTTTACAGCCCAAAAACACTGGAATTTAACAAATATTTCTGAGAACTCTGATGGCAATCTTAAAAAAAACTTCATATGCATCGGAAATCACGATCGGCTGGCTGGCATTCAATACCATCCACAAGCCAATGTACAGATCATATCATGTATACAATGGATTATTATTATAACAGGTACTTAACAGGATAATTTATATCCCCTAGAGCCTCTTCATAATAACAAAATAAGAATAATGCTTATATAGCCTGTGCAGTATTCGCTTGCAATCACATCGCTCTTGCATTACTGGTAGTGTGAACACAGCCTAAGCCCACAACTAAACATCGCTTCCCTTACATGCTGGACCATTTCGAAGATGGAATTATCCTTCCACGGAAGTGCCTACTATGGCTGTCTCATTGTTCAAGATCGTTCTCATTGGCATTGTTTCCCAAGAACGTTCTTGCGATCTTGACACTTCAAAACAGTGCTGTTGTGGCCAACTTGAAACTAATATCGGAAACTTTTGAGTTTTTCTCTCCTGTAAACACTTTATGGCTATAAGGCGATCGTAATTCACAATTTTTGCAGTAGTCAATACAAGAATTTTAACCTTCAGGCCAGCTGTAGGCTAACCTTAAGCCATGATTGTGTCAAGAATGCAAAACAAGAACACATCTTTGCATTCTTGTTCTAGATCTCTCGCATTCAACCGTCATTTTGACGTCACTATAAGGCGAGATTCTGACGTCAATCCCATCAAGAACGTGCTTGGAGAACATTGAGACAGCCTGGACAAAAAAACATATGCATAACAGTGAACACCCATTTTGAGATGAAGCAGCGAACAATCTCGGGACTGATTCGCCAAACAACAGACTTGGTCCGCTGTTTGGGGATGTGTCCATTATTGCCTTTGCCATGATTTTGTCCATTAAATCCGAAGTCTGCTAAACCGAGATTCGTTAAATCGAGGGCGTACTGTAATAACTTTTTATGAATATACAAAATTTTAAACTCAATTTCATTATTTTTTAAATTACAAACAGGCTAAATGTAACATTTTCTATGAAATATCTTTTTTTAGAATGTTTAGTTTTGCATGGAAACTGCTGCACCTGTATTAGAGGTGTTACATGTTAGATAAGGAAAATGGTCAAGTACCAAGTTTTGTAAATCATGATAGCATGTGAAGCTAAGCAAAGAATATACAGTGATTCCTAAGCATTACTTCACCTTTGGATAAACAATTACAACTTGTAAGAAAATAAAATTTTCCTTTTATTCAAATTAAAAAATTAAATATAAAATGAAAATTTAATCCAAAAAAAATAAGGTTTATGATGAATAAAATTTAACAAAAACGTTATTTCACTTATGGTTGTCAAACCAAAATTAAGTTTTCTTAGGCTGCTTCCCAGTCGTTTTAACCAACTGCTTTTCTAAATGACGTTAGAAAATGAAGCAGCGAACAATCTCTGGACTGATTCGCCAAACAACAGACTTGGTCTGCTGTTTGGGGATGTGTCCATCATTGCCTTTGCCATGATTTTGTCTGTTAAATCCAAGGTCTGTTAAACTGAGGCCCATTAAATCGAGGGTTTACTGTATGTATGATACATTTTATAGTGAATTAATAACGTGAGATATTTTATGTGCTCTCGTTCACTAATACTCGGCCCCACTATCAGACAGAGTGCATAAACAAATTGAATGCATAGTTAAGATAAAAATCATTATCTCATCTTGCACTTTTATAAATAGCGAGACATTAATATTGACTATTATTGTTTTCATAGAATGCACTATTACGATAATGAACATATTAATCTTTACGTATTGTTACGCATACATTCAATGGTTTGGCAGTGCCTTGCTTGATCAGATGAGCCCCACGATTAACCCCTCAGCGCCAATCTATGCATGGTATGGGCCTCTGTTTCTTACTGTGTGCATCGTATGGACCCATGCCACGCTGCTTTTATTTATTTATTTAATTAAAAGGTCCATAAACAGCCAAATTTGGCCTTTTACAATAGATCATTAACATATATCAGTATAAAATAACAAATAAAAAATATAAAAATAAATCAACTACAGTAGGAATTAAAATTAGGAATCGTAGAACAAATATTAAATCGTTCCAAACATGAAACAGAGAAATATATGAACACAAACATATTAAACGCATTGGATAATGAAAATTTATGGGGGTAACCGAGTAACTAGTGCAGCGAAGGATGAGATGGGTACTAACAATTTATTAATCTCTCTACATCACCTTCAGAAATTAGCTCATTCTTTATGGAAGGAAATAATTTTTTTTAAAGTCAATAATTTTCATCAGAAAATCCCGTCTTCAGAAAGAATACGATCAAAGATACAGAACAAAAGGTGAGTGTTCTCAATCAATAGGAATTAGTAGTCGTCGCTAAGGCTCCGTCAGAAGGGGAATAGGGGACAGATGGAGATGATTCACTCTCATTTTCATAAATCATATCCATGCGATGTTATTTGTAAACAGTTGAGTGCCACAATGACTGTGATTGGAAGAAATAAAGTGGGAAGAGACTCTCAGCTACTGTGTTGTAAGGAGAACGAAGCAGCAAGCTGAATATTTACAGAGAATTCAACTGCGTTATTTGAATGGAGTTGAAGTTCATGGGAACTATTCTAACACTGAAAGCAGTGATTAAGAGTTACCGTAAATACCCGCGTATAATGCGCACCCTCATATAACACGCAGGGGGGTTTTCAGCCTCGTAATATTTTTCTATATACCCACGTATAGCGCGATTTTTTTTAGCGTTACCGTTCCAGAATAAAATAGATGGTGTAACGTGGTCTAAAGCAATGATCAAATTATTGGTATTGTATTGGTAACATAATGAAAGTGCGACATGAAAGTTTCGAATAATGTTCCGAATAAAATAGATGGTGTAACGTGGTCTAAAGCAATGATCAAATTATTGGTATTGTATTGGTAACATAATGAAAGTGCGACATGAAAGTTTCGAATAACGTTCCGAAGGAACGTCAGCTAACTCAATCATTACATACTCTTTGTTTACTTACAAGGTGATATTAGGACATACACAATAAATTGAATTATATTAATTTCATAATATGGCATATGATATTGTTTGAGCTAATAAATTGAAAGAATGACGATAATCCTATGTCAAAGTTTTTTACATACGTTTTTGTCACGCCTGAGGTGGACGAGTTTGCCCAACCTTCAGTTTTACCCTTATTAGAACACTCTGGAGCACGTAAAAACTATAGCAATAACCATAATTAACTACAGACTCTACAAATCAAGAATAAATCACATATGGATGCTGAGAGAAAAGTAGGGAACGATAACTTGACGTTAGTTCTACAAGAAGCATCAACTCCCAGTGTACTCAAAGGTATCAGCTGCCATTGTTTCTAATTGTAAGTAGTACCAATACCTCACCACCAGGCCAGGCACCGATGTAGGGTGACGTCATGCGTAAAATAGCTCATCATTGTGCTAACAAAGGAAAGGTGAGTTATAATGTAGCAAATCATCAAACAGTGAAATGCGAGAATACGGAATGAATTGTCCACGGATGTTATTATAAAAGGTTTTAAGAAATGTTGCATCAGTAAGTTTAGATAGTAGTTAAGATGATATAGTGTGGGAGGACGATGATGACAGCACCACAGCAACGGAGGATACAAAAGATACCGAAGATGATGATTCCAATAACAACACCGAAGAAAAATGTTCAAATGACGAAGAATTTCTTGGCTTTTAAAATGAATAAATACTGAATTGATTCTTTTCATATCTAATTAATGTATGTTCATAGAATTAGTTAATAAATTTTTACTATTATCTATCTTACTTTTCGTAAAAATCACCAATAAAAATATGAGGATACCCGGGCAGTAATTAATGTGCCGAAATTGTGGAAATATGGTGTCAAATGAAAATAGGAAGACCATGTACCCTCGTATAACACGCATCCTAATTTTTAACTCAATTATTTCGAAAATTAGTGTGCATTATACGCGGATATTTATGGAAAATATTTGTGGTATAAACCGTTATTACTTTACCATGTGATAATGCATGAACTTATTGAAATAGAATTATCTAAAAAAATACATTATATAACATATATGGCGTAGATATTCCAAAATTTTCACATAATTTCCAATTATTGGGTAAAACGTTATACCGTAAATACCTGCGTATAATGTGCACCCTCGTATAACATGCAGGGGGGTTTTCAGCCTCGTAATCTATGATTTTTCTATATACCCGCGTATAGCACAAACAGATTTTTTTTAGCATTACCATTCCAGAATAAAGTAGATGGTGCAACATGATCTAAAGCGATGATCGAATTATTGGTATTATGTATTGGTAACATAATGAAAGTGCGAAATGAAATTTTCAAATGACATTCCAAAAGAGCGTCAGCTAACTCAATCATTACATACTCTATGTTTACTTACAAGGTGATATTAGGACATAAACAATAAATCGAATTACAGTAAAACCTCCTCCTAACGAACTCCTTTACTGCGAAGACCTCCGATTTATGAACAAATGACGGCGGTCCCGCCAACCTTGTATTAAAAAGCATACATTGCGACCTCTTTAGTACGAACTCCTGCACTACGAAAACTTCCGAGCAACGAACGGGTGAAACGGCCCCTTCCGCTTATGTTGACCTCTTGAGAACGAAATTTTGCTCGCCGGATGCGTATTTTTCTCATACACATGGGTTGGAAATACCAAGAGCCAATTAGAATTGAGCTTTCAGTAATCCAATCAGGGCACCCTTGTAATGACGTTTCTCTGCGCTTCTGTATGAATAAAGTGAAAGGTAACATTGTGCTTAGTGGTGATTGTGATTTGAAGGAAAGGTGACATTGAGCGAACAGTCGTTGCATTACAAGAAAAGCATCTATGCCGGAGATATTCTGTTGCGGTCCGATAATAGCTTGAAGATACAAAATTTCAGCTATTCACTTTTCAAGGTAAGTTTGTCACTCATCAGCATATATATGCTTGTGTATGAAGTAATCATGATAATATTGCCTGTAGACCAATAGTTTAATATTAAACACCACTATAAAAATATGAGTTGTTATGTTTAAAGGTTACTTAACGAAAGCTGTTGCAATAGAAGCATCTACGCCTGCGATATTCGAGGCAGTGGTGGGCTTGTTAAGGCGATGCTTTTTTGCGAGAAAAACCGCTGCAGTACAAGACTAAATTTCAGCTCTTAACTTGCATTTCAAGGTATGTATCCCCTGCTATCATCATGTAGATGTTAGTTTGTAACCGGTCAGCCAACATGGCTACGTTTGCTTGTGATGTGAACATGATAATATTAAATTTAATAGTACACTTATCCTTCGCTATATGAGCAATTGCGTTACGAGTTTTGGCTTATATAAGATAGGCTTTTACATGCTAGTTTTTCATTTAATGAGCTAATTTTTCGATCTTACGAGAATAATTTTTTCGCATCAAAGCTTAAGATAGAAAGACCAAATAATTTTTTATTGGTGTTCCTAGGGTGGTTTATAGATTTTAAGTTTATTATTTTCATTTGCTCCTTGTTGCCAACCTTCTTTTGCATAAGGGTTGGGTTGGGTAGTATTGGATTGTTTCTTCTTTTGGGGGGTAGCGTGAGAGTGAGTACAGAGCGGATGAATGAATCGTGATGCTTGATTAGGATGACGAAGTGGGGGAAGAGGAGGAGAAAGGTCATCTGTAAACAACGGTAAACAAAATGAGTCAGGTGACGCTCAGCATAGATCTGGAGTGGGAGGAGAAGGGAAGGGAACAACTGTCACATAAATGGAGGCAGGGCTGGCCCGAGCTACGGGCGAGCCAGGCAGCTACCCGGGGCGCCGAAGTTTTGGAGGCGCTATTCCGATCATTTATCTATGCTTTACTTGCAAGTGAATAAATATTGGATATCAATTTATATAGAGGAACAGGCTAGAATCTCGATGGCATTCCTTTTAATTCTTCATTATCAATAATTTTTACGGAGCAATGAATAAATTAAAATGTATTTAGTAAATATCTCAATGAACATTAACGTACAGTACCTCAGACTGCTCCTGAATGGAGGGCTAACTTTAATTCTAGGTCCCTTCTTTTACAGCATCACTTATTAAAAAATTTGTTTCAATTACGTTCTAAAAGTTTTGCTTGTATACCGTATTTAATCGATTGTAAGCCGACTTTTTTTTACCTTTTCACCATCTCAGAAATTGCCACTCGTCTTAGAATCGGTGTCAAATGAAATAGTAATTGAATTTATTTCTTCAGTTACATTATAATGCAAGATATAAGCGTTTTAAAGAATACGTAAACTATCTACTATAAAGAAGAATAAAAATGACCGAATAACTAAGACGAAATAAATTACGTAAACAATAAGAGGCGCGTCAAAGTTGTAATACCATATTGACCCGAATATAGTGCGATGTTTTTTTCCTCAATATGTACCTTTGAAAGTCGCATTCGCACTATATTCGAGTACTTGTTGCATTCGTACTATATTCGAATACTTGTATCTTTAAAAAATAACTGCGTATCGGCGCGTTTCATGACGCGTGTTTCAGCGCATATTTTAATAATTGCTACATTGTAAGTGAATTGGACGTTCATGTTACGATGCTACATTGTACAAATATAATCGGTAGGGGTTTGAGGAGACTTGAAAATAAATCAAGGTCAAATTGCAGCAACCACAGCACCGGCACAACTTCACGCAGGGTCGCGACACAACGTTAGAAAACGAGGACCGTCTAAACGTGGCGTCACATTACCCCCCTTTAGTACATAAATCATGAGTTTACAGGTAATTTAAATGTGCAAAATAGAGAAAATTCAATGTTTTTCGTCTTTTTCTAAAATTCCTTTCAAAATACTTGGGGTCGCACTATATTCGGGGTCGCATTATATTCGGGCTAATACGGTAATTGTGGTGGCAGTGCACGTATTCGTAGGCTTTCACACTCCCCCTCCACTAACGAAAATATTTCATTGTAGTCTCACCAACTTGACGTATTTTCCGCTAAATCTAGCTTTTTATCTAGATACCGTCTGGGGATTAGAAAAATGTAAGCTAGGGGATAGCGGATTTTTCGACTTAATTTTCACCAAATTGATGTTTCAGGTTTTTTTTTAATAAATAATTTTATCGTTAAATGTAACAAAATAAGTACTTACAAGTTTATAATGTTAAACATGCGACGATTTCTCCCGTTTTTTCAATTAAATAACAGACGCATCATTCATCAAATAAATAGTATTCTTAAACTACCTTCCTCGTATTTTATAGTCATTACCACTCTCCACTCATTACATTGATAAAGCTACTAAGTATTCTTTCAATACTGTTTCAAATTCGCAAACATACATCATGTATACAAACTCCGGTGTTGGCAACACTGTTTAAGTGTCTTGTGAGTGTGTCCTGTGATTCCCGAGTGAAATATTTCGTTTCGTTGTGAACATCCTCGCGGCAAGTGTAAACTTCTTATTTCTTAGCGAGTTTTTCGGTTTTTAATTACCCCATGATGGGACGAACGCATTACTCTGCGAACTTTAAGAGGAACGTTATTGCCTATGCAGAAGAGACATCTAATCTTGCAGCACAACGGCGCTTTGGGATTGATGAATCAAATGTTAGACGCTGGAGGAGAGATAAAGAGAAGTTACTTAAGTGTTCAAGCAAAAGAAAAACATTTGGAGGCCCCAAGCAAGGACGTTACCAAGAATTGGAGGAGATCCTTAATAACTTTGTGATTGATCAACGAAATAACTGTTTGCCAGTGAACTCCGAGATTATACAAACAAAAGCTCGTGAAATTGCTCGAGAACATAAAATTAGTAGAAGATTACATCCTGGGTTGCTGCTGCATGGAATGGCATTCCGAGTGATCTGATTGTACGTTCATTCAAAAAGTGTTCCATTACAAACTCGCTAGATGGCACAGAAGATGACGTTTTGTGGGATGAGGAGAGTGAAAAAGAGTCGTCGTGTGAATATATATTTTAGTAAAAAATATGTTAATGTTGTTGCAATTTCAGTTTTTAATCTTTATTTAATTACGAACTGAAAATCCGCCACATTCATACTTGTTGGAATATCGAGATAAATAGTCCTAATTGACCAAAAATATTTTTTTTCCTTGCGTGGACTTGTGAAAAGTGGGGGTCGGCTTAGAATCAGTGTCGGCTTATAATCGATTAAATACGGTACTTCCGTTATTTTCATTGAAAATAATTGATGGTAATGACGCTGTTGCAAAATTTCACATGTATTGTTATTTATGTATTTATTATGATTTGAACTATTAAGTGTCATTTTTGTGGAATATTAACTTTTATTTATTCATAATTATAGAGGCCATGTCCACTAATTGTGGTTCCAAGCAGCAACAGCTTTCTGTCCAACAGAAAATAGAAATATTAGAAGCTGTTGACCGGGTAAGGAAGAAGGCAGAAGTCACTCGCCGATTTAACATTCCGGCTTCTAATTTGTCTACAATTATTAAGCAACGGAATGAGATCATCAACGCTCAGCAGCTAGATCCTGCCAGAAAACGAGTCCGGACTGGAGATAGTGATGAGCTAGATCAGAGGGTTTTTAATTGGTTGTCCCAAGCACAAACAAAACTAATTCCCATCTCAGGGCCCCTCCTACAGGAGAAGGCAAGGGAAATAGCCCTTCGTTTGGGAATTAAAGATTTCCAAGCTTCCAACAGGTGGCTACATAAGTTTAAAAAGAGGTGGAACTTGGCCACTTTAAGAATTTCTGGGGAGGAGGCAGCTGTTGATCCTGGGATTGAAGAGAGTTGGAGGGAAAGTTTGCCGAGATTAATGGGAAATTACCAGCCAAAAGACATTTTTAACGCAGACGAGGCGGGATTTTTTTACAATCTGCTCCCCGACCGCACCCTAAATGTGAAGGGAGAATATTGCCACGGGGGGAAGATGAGCAAAGAAAGGTTTACGGTGCTGTTTTGCGCCAACAGCGACGGGTCGGTGAAGTTACCACCGCTCGTAATCGGGAAATTTGGGAAACCCCAGTGTTCATATCCCAGGTAAAGAGGGTGTACCGGCGCCAATTGGTGCAGTATTTAATGCGCAGGATGGATGATTGCAGTAACCCAACTCGCCTTAAATGGAATCTTCTGCAGGCCATGCAGCGTCTCTGCCTTTGCTGGGATGCCGTTTCACCTTCGGCAATCAAAAATTGTTTTGCTAAGGCAGGATTTTGCCAAGCGGAATCCGATAGTGAAGGAGTGGCCCCAGAGGATGAATATTGGGAAGAACTGCAGGATAGGTTTGCTATACAAAGCATATCTTTCGATGACTTCGTTGATGTGGACGAAAATATAATGACGTGTTCCGTTGAAAGCGAGGGGGATGAAAGAGCGGGAGTTGAAAGCGAGGAGGGGGAAGGAGCGGGAATAACCTCCATGGATACTGAAGAGGACAATGAGGAGGAGGAGGAGGTTGTGAGACCCAAGTTCCGTGAAGTGAGTGCTGCTTTAGATAGAAGCATTCTTACTCTCTGCTGAGGGATGCTCCAAGAATGCCATGAGCGCATTCAGGGAAGTGGAAAGGGCGGTTCTTCGAGAGGGAAGAAATAATTTAAAGTAAAAGATGATTGATTCGTTTTTTACAAAAAAATGATTTTTTTGTTTTAAAAATAAAAATTATTTTAAAATGATTTTCTCAAATTATTATGTCTGCTTCCTGAATCTAGTTGATAGGACCAGAGTCATATTGCTGAGGATGGAGTCGCAAAATTAGATCACAGCCATATTTTATTATAAGATCTGGATGTTAGCTCCAAGTTTCTACAAAACGTAAAGGTAACACATTGAAACATCAATATTCCTATATTCCTACGAATTATGCATAAATTCTAACATTACATTTTGTCGAGAAAAGGCATCATCGCAGCATTTCAGCAAAGGTTTTTACATAGTTTCTTCTTAAAACATGGTGGCAAACAATACGGGAATTGTAGGGGAAATTTAAATGGTACGAGAAATGTATGGAATTTGTCATTTAGATACGGGAAATGTTATGTGGCAGATTATTTTCAATGTCTTTTGCGGCATCTTTGACTTATCCTTCGGGCCAAAACCAGATCGCTTTCAGCCGCGCCGAGGAGTCACAGATAGTCGTGCTCCCTGCGAATAATCTAACAGCCCCTTAAGGTATGCAGTGCCGCAATACCCTCCGAGCAACGAACTCCTGATAAACGAACAGGTGAAAAATTGGGTCCCTTGACATTCGTTAATGGGAGGTTTTACTGTATATTAATTTCATAATATGGCATATGACATTTGTTTGAGCTAATAAATTGAAAGAATTACGATAATCCTGTCAAAGTTTTTTACATGTTTTTGTCACGCCTGAGGTGGATGAGTTCGCCCAACCTTCAGTTTTACCCTTACACGATAACTTGATGGTAGTTCTACGAGAAGCGTCAACTCCCAGTGTACTCAAAGGCATCAGCTCTGTCATTGTTTCTAATTGTAAGTAGTACCAGTACCTCACCACCAGGCCGGGCGCCGGTGTAAGGTGACGTCATGTGTAAGATGACGATTCCGATAACAACATCAAAGAAGAATGGTCCAGTGACGAAGTATTTCTTAGCTTTTAAAATGAATAAATACTGAACTCATTCTTTTCATATCTAATTAATGTATGTTTATAGAATTAGTTAATAAATTTTAACTATTATCTATCTTACTTTTCGTAAAAATCACCAATAAAATTATGAGGATACCCAGGCAGTAATTAATGTGCCGAAATTGTGGAAATATGGGGTCAAATGAAAATAGGAAGATTACGTACCCTCGCATAACACGCATCCTAATTTTTAACTCAAATATTTCAAAAAAAGTGTGCATTATACGTGGGTATTTACGGTAAATGTTTATAATGAACTACATGAAAATTGTCCATTTCAATTAAATACCTGCCAGATTTACGGTCGAGTGGTAATTAAATCTAGCCCGCCTCTGAGCCTGATGCACCTGTGTATGGCTGGTCTGCCCATGTGTATGTAACCCCCCGTAACCTCCCTACAACGAACATCCCTTTTTTTGTTCCACCAATTTCGTTATATGGAGGTTTTACTGTATTACCTTCGTGATATCCATCCATCCGTACACATATATCAGGGAAGAATTGGCTAAAACAATTTCAACCAAATTTGATACACAGAATTTTCACATAAATACGTGACCAAAATGACATCTTTGAACTGGATCGACTAAGCAGGGTTATCACAACTGCAAAATTAAACTTTCAGTATTTATAAATTTGGAAGGAATTGGCCAAGCCAATTTTAACAAAATTTTGTATGAAAGAGGTGTGCAACATCAATTAACAAAATCAAGATTCTGTGTACAGATATAGAAAGCAGGGCTGCCACAATAAAAGGAAGAAAAAAATTCTTTTTCCACACACGTGTGTTCAACTGTCTACATTAATTTTAACCAAATAAAAGATTTATTATGTACACATATATACAAAACCATAATAGCATATTTGGATCGGTTCAGCCAAACAGGGGTGCCACAATGACAAATTAAACTCTATCAGTAATTATGAATTTGGAAGGAGCTGGCTGAATGGATTTCAACTAAATTTTCTATATACGATTTGAATACACCATAATGAAATCAAGATGTTTAAGGCAGAACTAAAGAGCAGGGCTACCACAATAAAAAATAAAATAATATTTCTTTTATATGTACTTCTAGAGAACTGACCACGTGGATTATAACGAAATATGGTGTATAAAATCTTCACGTTAATAAATAACCAAAATAGTATATTTCAACTGGATTAACTAAACAGGGCTACCACAATATAAGGTTAAACTATTTCTGTAACTATGAATTTGGAAGGTATTGGCAAATTTGACGAAAAGCACTTCTGTACCAAGAGAAACCAATATACATCCCTACTTGTTCCCTCAGGATTTTGGCGAGTTCAATGGAATTTTTTACAGTGAATTTGGGTGTAAACTTGGATTTTTGTTGGAAGATGGATCGCATCCTAAAAGCTATTTTTGGGCAGGCGAGTAATAACAATAATAGATAATAATAGATGAAGATGTCTTCTTGCCACGAGTTTAACCCAGGATAATTTGATGGAGCTTGATACAGGATCGTTTTTTTTTGAGGTCGCATATGAATCTTAGGTAGGCGTTGGGTGCATTGGAGTTGTGTCACAAGTTCTTTCTAAAGGTCTTGGTAAAGAACGTCACAATCGAAATGCAGCATAAGTGCAGAGACGAGATGTTTTCTCAGGGAAAAAGGTATGAGTGTTTTTTAGAGTCATGAGGGAATGTTGAGAGCTGTTATAAACCAAAAGAAAAGCTGGATCATCAATTTCTGGAGAACCAAAAATAACTCGCTAGATGTTAATTATTCGTTCAATGGAGTAAGGATATCAATTTCAGATTCAGTTAAATATCTATGAATCATGATTCATTGTGACCTCTTGTGGGACAACCACATTCACCTAGTGATAGGTGCTGCTAACATCAAGTTGGCCTTTATAGGGAGAATTGTTCGAAGTAGCTCGGAAAAGTGAAGGAATTATGTTATTTATCCTTGGTTCGACCTCAGATTGAATATCCGTCATCTGTGTAGGATCCTTACTAAAAGGGTCTCACTAAGGAGAAAGAAAAGGTGCAGCACAGGGCAGCTAGATTCGTAAAGAAAAACTTCGATAGTAACCCAAGTGTAACATTGTTAATAGAAAATCTGAAATGGGCTTCGTTAGAGGAACGTAGACTGCAGGCTAGATTTAAACTGCTAGTCGAAGGATGGGAGATAGAGGTTGAGAGAGGAGAGGTTCGAGTTATTTAGCAAGAGAGAAGGGGAGTCATGCATTGAGGCTGGAAGGTCGAGTTCTTAGGTTTTATGGCAAAGCATCCCTTATCCTTCCCTTCTTCCATCCTCTGCATCATACCATGCTCAACATTGCCACATTTATTTTCCTGAGTTTGTTTAGAAGACTGCATTCATGAGGCGATTCAGTCATGGTGCGATTTTTGTCTGACTGTACTCAGTTCTTAACACATATGATGAAAATGTGAACATTCATTCAATGAAATATTGCTTAAATTCGTCTTCCATTTAGTAAAAATAGATCCCATTTTGAAAAAGATGCAAACTTGAACAGTACACATTTTTTTATAAAATTACAGCAGAACTTACCCTGCCTTCAGGATAATTGTCCAATACTTGGCCTCCTGTACAATTTGCATCCTCTCCTTCAAAGTTAGCAACTCTGATCACAACTGTTCCAGGCCTATACTGGAAATCTGGATGATCTTTCAAGTCATAAACACTGACTTCATTCTCTTCAAGAAATTTTGGCCTATAAAATTAACAAGTTTGATTTTGAATTAAATTTTTAAAAACACTTTCTAATAATTAATAAGAAAAAAATATAGCCTGAGCTAAGAAAATTAATTTTTGAAGTATAATTAAAGATTTTGCAAGTTCAAATCAATTGCCAGTACAAATGGCTGACTAAATTTTACTTTGAAAACTAGAATGATAAATGAAATAAATGTTTCTCAAGGAAAGACAAGCAAATTTTTGCACTATCCAGCCTCCAAGAGGTGATATCATAATAAGCACAGCTTTTCATAGATTAAAATAATTTCCACACAATGAGGTAATAAAACATCATTTCACCACTTCTGACATTAAATAATTTAATTAATTCTATTTCCGGTGTTGATGTATATATAAAATGTATTCAACTCCAAATGAACAGCATACACTGCAGTATTATAGTTTTACACTCCTGATTATATGCCATCAATCACTCACTGAGGTTCATCTGTTGATGTGTAAGTCCTGAACCACTTCACACGAGCTGTGCGTCCTGCATGATCAACACTTTGCACTACACCATAGACCCTCATTGATGAGTCTTCTTTGCTTTCAATCACAAAGTCTCCAGGAAAAAATTCTTGATCATCTAAGTGATGTATTGGGTACAACTGGGTCGAGGGTATTCCATGCTCTACTGAGCCATCCTGGGCCAATACAGTAATGAAGAATTAGTAAAGTCTAAATTGATAATTCACCAACTTAAGCAAAAGTACTTGTATTTTATTTCAATATAACAACTGTTAATGTGCTTCTTCACATACTAGGCAGTGAAATTTCTATGCAGACATCATATATTATAAAATGACTATGGACAAAATCTAAAATTTTGTCATTCATTCGGTTTAAGAGATAATTCACAAACCTGCCACACAACATCAGCTTTTGATGTGGTGGATAGTGTTTCCACAACTAAGCGATCACCTGGTTTTACCACTAGCATTGGAGCACGTTTTCTCGCACGCCTCAATTTCTTCTTCTTCAAAACTTTGGTCATCAGTGCTGGACCCTTTTTCTTTTTTCCTGAAAAAATAAATGAAAAATCTCAAAGCCAAAAAATAAACAAATAATTAAACAAAAATGATAAAAAAAATTCAGGCATTCTTCATTAGATGTGTGCCAATTATTTGTCAAAAATGAGTTAAAGCAGGCCCTAGCCTTAACCCTTAACAAGTTTTTAAATGAGAAAAACTTCAGAAATATAACTTTTTAAATTTATCTTATAAACATCTCACTGGCCTTTTGAATGGTAGCAAGAAGATCAAGTCTGCAATTTAAAACTGAGAGGCTGGCATCCTAACTAAACTTTTATCAAACCTGATTAATTAAATGATAAAGTTAATAACATGACAATTACCAAAGGATCCTGTGCTACAGCCACTACTTGCTGATGCAGTGTCAGACTGACTGGCAGTTTCATCTGAATTATTATCTTCATACTGATCACTGTTGTCACCATCAACTCCAACACCACCATCCACAACAACCAAGGGTACAGAACTTTGTGATGTTATATTGGTATGGTTGATCTGGAGAGGAATGGGTTGTATTGCATTGCGGGAAGCACTGGCTTCTGTGTTGGTACTTTCCGTGGAGTCTGCTGGCCACAAGTGAGGACCTTCAGGAAAAGTTATCATTGTGTGTGATAGATCCCAAAAAACTATGTACTTTCTGATGAATTAAAAAACACTGACTCGGAAACAAATTTTCAGCACCTTCAGATAAACAACATTTCTTTTTTCAGACTTAATTTTATCAATCTTCTGGCATTTAAGCTCAGTTTTAACAAGCATATGATTTTAATACCAAATATTTCCAGTTCCATGGATGGTTCATTACTTCATTCAGTAAAAGCAAAAGTCATTACACTCAATCACACATCATGAAATAAATGTGCTTCTTTTCAACATACTAAAAAAGTGACACCACTGCCTATCATAATGGGTAATGGCATAAAAATCAGAAATCTGAGCTCATAAAACAAAATACCACCCTGGATTATTGTAAACAGGTTCAAGCCTGTAAAACAATGTTGCCATGCCATTCCTGGAAAAGTTTTACTCGAAGCAGTTACCTCTCACTTCATAACAAAGACCTGGAGATGTACAGGGCCAATTCAAGATTAGATCTAGAACAATCAAATAAACACCTTTGTTGTCAGATTGAAGACGCCTTAAATTAGGCTTTGGGCGGAGAGGACTGTTTTCTGCTGCTAACATCAAATCACGCTGCATCCTACGCCACTGATCTTTCATCATAAGAACATCTCCTTCTTGAAATGTGTAGTAGTTACGGTCACCAACCTGTAGAGTACACGGCTCAAACACATTCAAAAGCTTCAACCTAGGAGAAGAAAAGAGGGAAGTAAAGCCAAATTAGAAGTTGTTTAAAATATTTTCTCTAATTTTTTATGCAACCAAACATTAAAAAATTACAGAGGAAAATTTTTGTTTGACACATACTATCAGGAACAGTAACGGAATCAAAGTTAATTAAGAAGTACTTCATTAAATGACTTTAAAAATCAGTAAAAAAACTCAATGACTCACTTTTTTAAATCTTCTCCTTGTACCAGAAACTTGGGCTGCTCTTTCTCCAGGCAGGCACCATCTTTTGAATAAGCACGGCATTGCCAGTGGACACCTACAGAATCTACCTTTACTTGCTCCACGACAGCTCGTACGGTTCTGTTTGGCTTTTGCCTCAGTGCCTTCAGTTCTTTTGTGCACTGAATCCACTTAGCTTCTGCTAGACAATGCATTGGGCCACATAGAGTTTGTCCAGGATAAAAATCTCCATTTTGGAATTCCGAGTCCTGTTTGTTATGATTATGCAGAGAGGCATGACATTTAGCAACTTGATGAGTCAGAAATAAGATCAAGATAGAGAGTATTGTTTACTTATTTCAAGAGACATTAAATTAACATCATCACTAAGAATGACGATCTTTACATAAAATAATCTACAAACAGAATATAAATATATTTGCTAACAATGAATTACACTTATTAATAAAAATCTAAGATGCAAATGAAATATGCAAAAATGTTTCTAATTAGGAATCAGTTATTTAGAATCTAAAGATATCATCTTTAGAATATGAAATTTTTTGGCATAACTAAATCAGCCTTTCTAAAGCACAAAAAATTATGATGCAAAAACTTGTGCTATTGAATAAATCATTTTAGTAAAGAATCTCCTAAAGATAAAATTGCTTGCATTGATAGGGATCAGAAACATGACCAAGTTATTTTCAATGCAAAACCGCAAGCAATACAGGAACATTAGAAAGGAATTTGTGGTAAATGGCAAAATTACCTATGCTGAATTGTTTCATTATAATGATAATAAAACTACTTTGAAATACAAATTTTTCACGTATTTTTCAGGCAAGTACATCACTTAAAGTATAGCAAAGCTAAAGAGTTAAGCGAGCACTGGTTCAGAGAGTCTACTGTACAAACTTTTTAACTAGATGATTATGAAAAATTTTATGGCTGATATAAAAAATACACTGTGAACTGTAAGACAAACTGAAATGATAAAAATGAAAGAATTCTATAATACCAATATGACACATCCATAGTAAAATAAAATATTCATATATAAAAAATACACAATAAATGTATTCTAATTGTACAATGTTCAGCTTATGATCTTAAAACAACTTCAAATTTACTTGAGCAAATATTTTCAAAGAAAACCATGATAAACGGAAAATATTTGATTAGTCACAACTTAAATACTAACCGTAGCATAAAACAAAACAACGGATATTCTTAAAAATAAACAAAATGCATCCATGAGTATTTTTGACGAATGTTATTCTAACAATGTCTACTATTGATACAGCATAAGAATAACTCAAATAAAATATAACTCTAAGTCTGTATAAATGATAATTACAAATATTAAAGCAAATCTATTTTTAAAATAGGTCAATATGAGCTACGAATAGATTGCTACAATTATATTTTTACAGGTATATCGAAAACTATACAATCACTGATGACAGCCTTAAAATGGATTTATGCATACAAAATTACATATACATTTAATAACAACAAGAAAAGATACACACATCTACCTTCTCCTTCTTTTCTTCAACATCTTCCAGGCCACAGGCATCTAGGTCATTCAGAATACATCGAGAGCCATCAGGCCATTGCAGATAAATCTTTGAGTGAACAGATTTAACTCCTCCGACCCAGGAATCAAGACATACTGCTATGTCTGCCGAAAATTCCTAAAAGGCAGTTCAAATTTAGATCTTCAAATGAGATGGTACCAGACATAAATTCTGCGGATTTTATATTTAGAAAATAAAGACAGTAACACGAATCTTACTATAATAAATATTCATACGTAAAGTGTTAACTCTAATACCTCAAGCGGTGTGAGCTCAGCACTTTTAACATTTATTATAACTTGTTTAGATCCAACAATTTGTACACTAGCAAGAACATTAATGTTCCTGCAGTAACCACGTTGTGTATCTTTGCCTTTTATCATTCTTCGGACCACATCTCCGGGCATAAGAGATCTATCGGCAAGGCCAACCTAAAAGCCGAAATTAATAAATCAGTCGCACTTCATTTCCTGACATTTCCAGCGGTTGTATGTTAATATTATGCATAGCACTGCTATATATATATAACCAAAACGTTTTAACATTTTATAATTCCAAAATACTATCATTCAAATTCATATTCAGCAAATCAAATAATATATGTACGACAATACTGCATCTTATGCGATGTTAACCACCTCTTATTTTCTAAGTGCCAATGAATCAAATTAACATTTTGTTGCAGAGAGTACCTTTTAAAATTCTCGAGGGATGGTACCGAACAATAAAAAAAACATGCATCAATTTTACTGAAAATACTCCTTACTTTTCTTTCTGGTATAACTTCTTCAACTCCTTTGGGATGCCACGCAACTCGTATATGTCCCTTTTTCATCCGGCCTCCTTCTTCGACGTCTGAATTTTCATCGCCACTAACAAGCTCAGCATTCTCCAAGACCATTCCAAATTCCACATTACCCCTTTTATTTATTCTATAAACTTCGTCTTCATAAAAGTACTGGTACTCCGCAGCCATGTTGTTCGCAGCCAACAGACCGGAAGTTATCCAAATAATAACTGAAAATTTTGTGTTGCTCATTCATATTTTTAATAAAAATATCAACATCTTCATAAAAAAACAATTTAATTACTTAAATTATATCAGTGCATTTTAGTTTATATTGGAGTTCTTTATTTTTATTACAAAATATAGATCCTCAATTGACACACTTGTACGTCGTATAAAATTGTTCATAATGCCGAAAACCAGCTGATCCATAGCTTCCTCATGTCTCCGGAAATGATTTATGTAATACAGTGGATAATACTAATAAAATATAACAAATGTTAGTCTTATTTGTCAAGGGAGTGCAAACTATTTCATGGATCGTAAGATATTCATTTTTGAATGCTTACGGAAGGTATTTCGTTAGTGTCACTTTTGCCATTTTTTTTCTTGCTCCTATTTTCTCCTCCGATTGTAATAGGTTTTCCTGTAGCTTTAACACATATAATGTGTATAAGCTTGGACTTAGCTCCGGAAGATACAAAAATGAAGACTCCCTGAAGGCCAGAAAATATCACAAAGCCATACCATAAAGATGGTAGACTCCCCAAGGATGCTGCTGCGGCACAAGACCATGATATTGCCATCAACAAACCTATCCTGGCGCACAACCTAAACCGACGATGGTCATTATGTACAATGCTACTGCTTCGACGTCTGCTAAGCTGCGAATTGTTTTTGCTTTTTGTGGGTGTGTTGGCATTTCCTTCGCGTTTCTCACGAATACCGAATATAATTGCCGCAAATATGCAACCGTCACCAGCAAGCATCAATAAAGCAGGAAGGATGAAAAGTAATCTGAAGCTGACGCTATCACCATACCAGCAAGCTCCACCTCTCGCCAGGCACGATCTGAGGTTGCCAGGGATTAACTCAAGAGTTAAGCACAGACTCGAAAATATCGTTGGTATTATCCATGCAATAAGGGTCAATTTCAAAGATGCCCCTTTAGGTTCAGAACTGAATGAATTTGCCGATTTCAAGCTATTAATCGAAAAGAAGGATTGGAAAACCTGAAGGCAAAATACGGAGAGCCAAGAGATTGCTGCTAAAGAAAGAAAATTGTGGGCGACAGCAATTGCTACACATACAACCCTCAGCTCTGATTGACGTGAACCGGCAATGAACAAAACCTGCCCCAAAAACAACAGCCAAGCCAGGGTGTGAAAGGAGCGGTCTGTGATATGTTTCCTTTCTAAAGACTCGAGGGGGGACTGACTTTTATCCAAGCAATTCGATGACGCATTTGGTGACCTCGTGCAAGCGTGGATTACCACGTGAAAACCGAGGCATACGACCGACACCCCGAAAAATGCGGAAGCCAAATACCACTGAACCTTGGTCAGAGTCAGTAACGAAGAATCCTCGCAGTAACCATCATGTGCATAATCCCGCGTCCCTGGAGGTTCCACCTCGACTTCTACCATTTGTGGCTCAGTCGTTATCGTCACTCCTGTGTTTCTCGATTCATTCGATCCCGTCTCTTCCTCCCCGTCTAGGAAGTAGCATCGCCTGAACAGTGGATCCCACACGGATCTCGCACCGCATCGCTTATCTCCTATCAAAGCATCTCCGAATGAGAAGACCACCACCTCGGTTTCTCTGTTTACCTTCGGTTTATCCTCGATAACGCGGTGTAGGCATTTCAAATTTTCTACCGAGACGTGATTGCAAATGGCGCAGTGTGGATTTCTAAATACTTTTTCCGCCGTTCCTTCTCTTTCCTGCAGGATGTAAACAGGCATTAAATAGGAAGCGCACGAAATCGCGGACCAATCTGTTATAGCGTGACCACATGTCCCTTTCATAGAACCAACAGGACATCGCCTAATGAACTTGTCGTCGAGTAGCAATTTGGACCGAGTTGTGTATCCGACGTCGACTACTTCCTCAGACCGTACGCCCTCTCCCGCAATTTCCATTTCAATACCGCCTTTTCGAGAAAAATTAGATTTCCTTCGGCCTTCTAAATCCCTGCCGCTAAGAATACGCTCTTTCAGTACTTCCTTAAATTCTGCATCCTCCTCTTCTCTTTCGCTGAATCCTTCCAAAGCTTTAGACGAGTCATCTGTTTTTAAAATATCCAGATTCGGAAAGTTTCTTTCGTTCTCGATTACAAACACGCCACGTGATTCTTCTTCCACTTTGGAACTTTCGGTAGTTTCTCCAGATCCGTACTCCATCTGATTTAGTAAAACATATCCGTAAGGATATTCTTTTCCGGAAATCTCTATTTCGCGGTCGAGAGGTTGATTCCCAGGAATCCATTTCCACGAAAGTGACCCATCTTCGTACACCCAGTCACTGGGGTTGGTGGCCGGTGATCCTCGACTTGCGTCGATCTCCAGCATCGCCTTCCTGGGAGCCAAGTGCCTAGCGTCTTCATTGCAAACGGCGCAATGCACGTTCCTGTAGGTCAAACCGGTGAGAGATGAAGTGACCGGGATGTCCAAGATGTGAGACCTCACGTGAGATGTTTCGGTACAGAGGCGGCTGTTTGTATCCAATGAGACATCGCCGGTATCGTTGCAGCACGAAGATACTTGAAACGACCAGCCCTGCCGAAAGTGCAAAAGAAACAATGTTTTACAATATAATTTCCTCGGTAAAACAACTCATAAGATTTTGCTAGAAAAAAACATGCGTGTTATCTCGCTATTTTGAAAGTGAAATGGTTAGTTACTTATGTAACAAAGAGTTTCTGTTTTTAACATAATATTTGAGTCATTCATATTCCTTCATGATGGTCACGATCTGTAATATTCTATTCGAATGAAAAACCTATATTGTTCTACATAATGCAATGATCTTTAGTAAACGTCGTGACTTCTCTTATAATATATTAAAATATTAATTAATGTAACTTAGAAAATTCGCAGATTTTCAGCTAAAATGCTTACGTTAATATTTTATCATTCAAGTATTCCTAGAATTACTGGCAATGTCGAATAAAGGCTAATCTTAAAGTTTCCACTAAGAAGTTTAAATACCAAATACCTCTTAAGTGCAGATTTTACTCGGAAAGTCAAGTATTCTGTAAATTAAAAAGAAGCAATAAATATAGTCCCTTAAAACTACCGAAAAAAAATAATCAGGGGGTTATTACATTGCATTTTGGACGATTTCCTCATAAACTCTGCCAGGAAAAACAAATTAATATACTAAGGGCGTTCAAATTTGACCTGGACTTTATTTTTTCTGGACGTGTTGCTTGCAGCAACAAATGACAAGCGTATTCAACATGGAAGCCAGTGATGTACTGAACTATGTTGCACAGCGCATTATTATCAAATTATTATGCAAGGAAGGTCTAAAGGCGGCTGAGATTCATCGCAGACTTCAAGCACAGTTTAAGGATGAATGTTTTTCACGTTCCTCGGTATTTTAATGGTGCAAATCGTTTAATAATGGTCGTGAGTTGGTGTCAAGTTTGCCTCATGCTGCGCGCCCTGCCATGGCAGTGAACCCACACAACATTCAAAGAGTTGATGAGCTCATTCGCAGTGATATGCACATATTGGTATGTGATTTAGCTGAATTAGTGAACATCAGTGTCGGAAGTGTTGAAAAAAATTATCCACAACAAGCTTAAATTTACGAAAGTGAGTTCCGGATGGGTGCCGAAGCAACTTTCGGATGAGCAGCGAGAAAGATGTGTTGAGGCTTGCAGAGAACTTCTTCAGCGCTACGAAGGGGATGACGAAGAGTTCCTGTCATTGGTTGTGACCTCCAACGAGACTTGTGTTCACCATTACACCCAGGAAAGCAAGCTGGCCAGCATGGAATGGCGACATTCAACCTCGCCACGACCAAATAAGTTCAAGACTCAGTACTTTGTGGGAAAAGTAATAGACACTGTCTTTTGGGATGCGGAGGGACCTGTTTTCGTTGATTTTTTGGTAGAGTAAAGAACGATGAATGCGTCTTACTACAGCGATCTGCTCACAAACAAAGTCAAGCCATCAGGTCCAAAAGGCGCGGTCAGCTGTCCAAAGGGGTCGTTCTCCTCCACAATAACGCCCATCCTTATTCCGTACAGGTGACAACTGCTGCTGTCGCTCACTTAGGCTGGGAAGTACTGCCGCATCCTCCTCGCAGTCTAGACTTGGTCCCACGCAACTTGCACCTGCTTGTACCACTCAAAGCAGACCCGGAAGGCCAGCGCTTCAGTTCAAACGCGGAAGTGATGGAAGCGGTGCAAACCTGGTTGCGCAAACAACCGAAAGACTTCTTCGCTGTAGGGATACGCAAGTTAGTCGAATAATGGAAGCAATGTGTTGATAAGCAGGGATTATGTTGAAAGATAAGCAAAGCTTGAGGTTTGTGCAGCTTGTGTTGGCATGTTAAAAAAATAAAATCAAGGTCAAATTTGAACACCTCTCGTATATTAAAGAAAGTAGGCCACATTCAATTGAATTATATCACACAGATAGTGCTTGCTTGCTTACTGTAAATACACCAAATTCGTCCATTAATGCGCTATTTTTATGAAGATTAGTAGATTTTTTTGAGAAACGTTTAAAAATGTGTTTGCAATAATGAAAAATAGTAACAAACTCATATCCGCTACAGAGATCTTGTAATTTTGTTGTTAAAAGCACAATTTAGGATGGATTCATCCAGTACTTGTATGTATTTGATGGTATGAAAACAAAACTTCATTCATTTCTCCGAGCCAGGGTTTAAGTTCCGACTTCGTGTCTTGCTTTTACATAATTTTAAAGTGCAAATAAAAAATATGCTACACTCGTTCCCGTTTTATTCAAATGGAGAAAATCAAATAAGAGAAAATTATTTCTTATTTGTTGTATTGGGGTGGTTGGAATTAACGACCTCTCTAGAACACGATGCAGATCATTCGCCAATTAGCTTTGCTTGGGGGATATCCGGACAGACTCGATATTTTAATAATATGTTGATAATGATTACATTATCCATTTAAATGAAATCTTATGAAGCTCGTTTTTAATCTCAATAACTTAACAGAATTTTAAATATGTATTTATTATATTCCACTATAACGTTTCTTACGACACAAAACCATGACGAACTTCACAACCGAAAAGATGTAAATTAAACTTGCACTGCGGGCGCTTACTAAAGACCCACGGTACAAATAATGTTTTTTACCAATGACGGTGTTCTGATACACTGAACTCTGTCATGATGTTCTTCCTCTAATGCGTCACTGAAATCCACAATTCTGTCGATGCAGCAATCATGGAACTTGACACAGTTACTATCACAGCTGCACCATCTATAAAAAAAGTTTAATATTTCCCAATGAACTAAGAGATAAACTCAAGCAAAAATTCAAATGATATTGAAATATATAAGCTTTCGCTAAATCATTAATTTATGATCAATTTAACTTTTAATCTTCTAAATGCATACGCCATTATAAAACATTTATTTTCTCGTTAAATCAGCGCGGTTAATTAACACTTCTGCGTAAAAATTATTAAATTATCTGAAATATTTATTTTCAATCATTCAGAAATCAGAATAATATTGCTGGAAACTCATTATATTATTATACATGTAATGTATGGAAGGGAATAAAAATTGTGCGCATATAACAAGTTTAGTAAATTTACCCGCTCTCTTCCGATCCGTAAATGATTTCCTTAGTTTTATTGCTTTTTTAGTGTAATGAAATAATATCAATTAACAAATGTACTTACTTTGTTCGGCCCTCTGTGTATTTGCAACTTTGAGATGGGCAAATCTTCTCAATCTCATCCCATATTGTTTCATTGAATTTCGAATCCGCTTTTATGTATTTAGGTAAATATAGCAAATAAAACGTGAAAACCAGCAGCCTCATTTTCGCGCACAGCGAAGGACCCATTTCGCGCTCAATTCTCTGGAAAACATGCAAAGATTTCTCAGGACGGTCTCACTTCATAATTACAACTAACTTAATGTACATTCATTCAATAGTGATCGACTTTGATTGTAATGAAAAAAGTTCTTTTAGCCCCTTTTATATTTTTGCATATTTTATAATCAAACTTAAAAAATAGAACGCTTTTTATATTTACCACTTCTGTTTTTGTATTAGTAGACGGAAAAATTCCATTTATATAATACTTTTGCTACTATCGTCATATGAGAGAGAGAAACCCTTATTTTAAGATAAACGCCAAGAAAAAGTTCCATATGCCCACACTAATCTTATGCTTCACAATTGTTGCTAAAGCGAATGGGTAATCTATAAGCTTAAAACAGAATTAAATTATTCCAAAAATAAGGGGTTTTAAGCAATCATTGCGTCTTCGGGTAAATTATATGAAAAAGAAATTCTTTCAAAATAATTAAAAATCAATTAATAAGTTGTTTTTAAAAAAAGTCTCACTAAACAATCGTTTTCAGCAGGATTCTACAAGTGTTCTTATCGATCTTAGAATGAAAAATATGATATTTTTAATCTAATATAATCGCAATTCTATGCATGAATAAGAGATTAAATCACTATTGAAAACTTAACAAGTAAACTAAAAAAATTCACTGTCGCATTACACGCAAAAATGTCTAAGACGCAAGATCAGAATAATTACCTGTAGGAAAAATCCAAGCAAAAAGGTCGTTGATCGTAGTCCTTGAGTATAAATCCGTTATGAATGAGAGAGATAAACGAAAGGAAAAGGGTTGAAACAGTTTTGGAACTGTATGAAGAGTTGGAGGCTTCCAGCACCGTGTTGTCATTCAGAACGACTGTTGCGAGAAGATCCTGAGCAATAGCCCCAAGACGATCCGGAGTAGACCTGGACCACTCAACAGGAGAGCGAGTGAGTGTGTATCGGTGTGTATTCGCGCGTCCTAACTCCCACCTTCCTTCCTCCCCCCCCACCTCTTTTTCCCACCTTCTCCCACCCGGCCCTCTTTACCCCTTCTTGGCTCTCCTCCCCCCACCACTCTTCCAGTTCCAACACCCCAACTCCTACAAGAGGACCAGGAGCAGCATCTCCGCGTGTTTTCCTTTCACCTTGCAATTCCGCCCCAAAATACCCGCGGGAGAAAACAAACACGACTTCGTTTATTTGCCGATTTCGGGAGAAGCCGTGGAAGCGGGTATGTGAGGTGTGGCCCCCTTCCTCCTCAGTTAAAAGAAGTTTCGCGCCCACCTTTCGCGGAAACCTCCTTTTCCTCCATCCCGCCACCATTACGGCGGCTAGGCTACCTTACGCGCTGCGCGCGCGCATACACGCAAACACACAAAAACACGAATCTTCCACCCACGTACCTTTGCTTCCAGAGCTTCCAGAGTAAATGGAGCCATCAAACGAAGCAAAGGTTCCCTTCAGCCCGTTGTTTTTTTATCTTCCCTTCCTCGTCGGCCATTTTTTTGACTTATCTCCCGCAGGAGAACGTAACTGCTCAAATATTTTGGTCTGGGACCAGATTTAAAGGTTTATATTTTTCGACGCCCTTTGAAGTTTTTTTTTCTGAGTCGTTCTCGCCAAAGGGAGTGCATTAATCAGCGAGGGCGTATAACGTCGGGAGGAACCACTTCGCGGAATTCTACGCTGTTATGTTTTGGAGGCCTAAATGCACGAAAACCTAACGAAAATAAATGCAGGAAACTCGCGCCGTTAAAACACCGCGAGATCTTATCGGCAAGCTCCACGAACGAGAATATTTTTGGAGAAAAGATTTCTATATAAGCGCAATCACGGAACCTGGGAAAATGAACGCTCTCCGCAGGAATGGAGATATGACCTTAATATCCCGGTACATGGTGAAATAAATCGAAAATATATCGGTTAAAACGCACGTGAAATAGCTCGACCTTCGAAATATTTCATTGCCAAACCTTTTCTTGGAAGGGTGGCGCCACCTATGCATATGCTTTCGGCGCTCTTCCCTCTTCCTTCGCCTCTCCTTCACCAGCGCGCGTATTCTAAACAACAATAGTGGAACTTCCATAACGCGAATGTCTATAACTCGAATTTTCCATATCTGGAAGTGAATTAATTTTATCGGACAAAATAGAAATGAGAAAAACGGATTTCCGTAAATCGAATTTTCTATAACTCGAATATTTTATTTTTGTTTCCCTTGAAATTCGATTTATGAAAGTTCCACTTTAGTTCCTAATCAGGACTTAGTGGACCAAACTAAAGAAAATATTCACTTTTCTCTTTCGAGAATAACGTATGATGGGTTTAATTAAGAATTAATTAACTCGTCTTGTGCCTAAAATCAAATTTATCAAATAAGCACTTAAAAATTCAAATAAAAAAAAGTAGTCAAATCCCTATTTAGCGTCTCCCTATATCAGGGGTCGCCAACCCCACGCTCGTCAGCCCTATTCAAAGCGCACGCGACGCTATGCTAGGAATGTATATATGTATGTGGGCGTACCACACTAAAAAAACTTGTGCGACCTTGGTTGCAACAACGTGTTTGCCTGTACACTGAAATAATTTGTAATGAAACAAAGTATCACTTATTAATTTGCCACGAGTTATTTATTTACTCACTAAGTGATACTTGGTTTCATTACGATGTCTTTCCACGAAGTATGGCCAGAACGTATTCGATTTCTTTTTTATTGCGTCGTTCGGGTAGTCATGCAAGGTTCAAGTTTTGTAAAAATTTCAGTGAACTTCAGCATAGCAGCGCTATTGAAATTTGTAAGTTATCAATAACATTCTACTGAGGTGATAGTAGTGAAAGCCTGTGCTCCAAACCGGACTTGCAGTAAATGCACGTAAATTTCAGACTAAACATCGACCCCATTGAGCGTTAACTTCAGTGAACTTGTGGAGCCTAACTGCCATAAGCATCCCATCGGTAAGTTTCTCAACCATTCCTAGGGGTTGAAATCCCGGGATGGGAAAAACAGAATCCCGAAATCCCGGGATTGAAAAATTTTGCCGGGATTGCATTTTTCTATTTTGCTTTAAATTAAGTCTGCACCCCGCCATATATTCCGCTAATAACAGCTGCTTCATCATAACTTGGACCACGCATTTTATTTAGATCCAGGCCAGTCTTTTAAATTATCTTCCAGAAGTTTTGTAAGTCCTGCCGAATGATCGCTTAGTACATTAATCCGAGAAAAGATTCATTCACATTAAGTTTATTTTAAACGCCGTTCTCACCTCCTTCAATGGAAACATACCGAACTACTAGACTTAGTTGATCTTTTTTAGTTATATGTATCAGAAAAAATGGGACTTTTCTTATATCATTGCAAATTTCCAGCTTTACATTATTTGATAATATTTGAATGTTATCATTTTGTATTTTCTCATAGAATTACTTATGAATAATTTTTATGGTAATATATGAATTTTAAAATATTGCTTTAATTACAAATACATATATTAAAAAAAGAAAAATGAAAGATTGGCACAGTTTCGTGACATCGAGCCCATCATACTTTTTTATGAAAAACCATTTAATACTCTTGACATCAGTATCATTGCCAAAGGTATTAGTAAAATTGACGAAGCTAATGTTGAAGAGTTAGAATTAGAAATTTTGGAACTACAGAACAACATATCCCTCAAGACTTGCCATGTAGACGAAAATTTCTGGAAATTAGTAAACCACACAAAGTTCCCATTGCTGAAAAATTCCCCAGTGAAGATTAAGTCATATTTCGGATCAACTTATTGTGAATCAACGTTCTCGACAACGCAAATTGTGAAAACAAAGTATAGATCTTTCCGATGACAATCTTAGTGACTGTTTGAGAACTGCAGTGTCAAATTATGATCCTGACTTTAAAAAATAATAAGCGAAATGCATTTTCAACCATCTCATCGAAACTTTTACCGAAATTCATAAATAGATAAACTGAGGTCGAACTAATGTTTATATGCCTTATAGTTAATTAAGAAATATTACGCAATTGTTATATAAGACCTTTTGATTGAATAAAATGATAATTGTGAGATAAACTGTTTTTTTTTTCTTTTTTATACCTACTCATACAATATGCATATTATGTATTTCAGGGTGCACCCGCGATGAAGTTCAGAAATTCCGATGCGCACTTAGTAATATAAAGGTTGGCGACGCCTGCCCTATTATAGTGCCACTCCCGCATACTGACCATAAATCGTTGTGAACAAAACTTCCATCTTATGATTGATTATATAGAGCAAGCATATACCTCGTTTGGCGCCAATCCCGCATTAAGGCCAATATCAGTGATGGACAAATGGCTGCGCGAAATCGGGGTTTCCAATAGCCGTATAAAGTTGAGTACCATTTATTATGTCAGCCTGTCAGCCGAAATGCGATATGAATTTTCATTACATTTTTATGGCTAATGGAGATGTCAAAATCCTGATTTTTTCAGTTTGAGTTTTTAAAAATATTTGATGAATGCGAATAAAGACAGCAACTTAAATTGTGAGCATTTATAAATAGCACGTAACCGATGGTTTTTCGGACCAACACTTGAGTGAGAACTCCGTATTTTGAACTTTCCATTCCAAAATTATTTACGTGAGGGTGTTTTAGGTGGCATTTGTAGAACTGGAACCATTGAGTAAACCAAATAAGTATTTTAGCTAAAAATGAAGTATTCCCAGTAGTATCTCAGCGATTATAATGTATCTCTTTTATGGCAATAGGAGTTATACGTATGTGATGAATGTAAATCGTGAGGCAATCTCGATAATTATTTTTTCATCTTTTACTTGATAGTGTGCTCAATAAGAAATGTACACCGTTGCGATATTTACGAAATCATAAGTCCCTTGAAGTGATGATAATAAGAGTGTACGTGTGAGACAAACTGGAAAGTTTAGCTCAGCATGTTGAATACAAAAGATACAAAACACTGCATTTGTCGTATTTCAAGGTAGATTTATGCGCCATCTATGAGTTTGCCTCTGGATCATTATGACAAAGCTATTTGAAGACCTTCATGGCTTGGGCTTAAGGGAAAATAATTTTTCAATCGGCGTTCGTGAAATATCTGACATTCCTCGATTTAATACCCTTGCGTTTGAGTTTCATGATAAAGAAGCATAAATTTGTATAAATATATTCAAAAATTTGTATGAAGTCTCAAACACCAAGTATGATGCCTTCATCTCTAGTAAATTTGACTTCAAGCGCGACTATGTGAAGGAGATTTTAAATATGCAACCAATAATTGAATAACATTTTTAAATTCCCCTAGATATCAGATACTATGTGAAAAAATCGAGGATATAAATAATTGATATTAAGACATAATTTTAGGTGTCACCGAGCGCTAAATTTCATGATTTCAGCGACATTCTCATGGCCAGAACACGTTTTCCGTCTATCTTGTGGAATTATTCGTAATACTCACGTAAGAATTTTTCAACCAACGCTTCTCCCTGTATATTTGCATTATTACTTCTTTATGAAATGAAGATACATTCTGAGTTTCCTGTTCACATGTCACACAAAGCCGAACGATTCGTTCGATAACGAAGCCTTCTTTATTTACGGTCTTGCTCAGTGCTTATGCAAATCACCAAACAAATCGCACAACAATCTATAATAATATAATATCGCGGTACATATTATATCAACCCCGTTGAATCTGAAATACGTTTGAACAATGGGTTAGCACGTTACGGACACGACTTCTAAATACAACCAATTCCACCGCTCAAATCCTTCGGAAGGGACGTTAAGCCGCTGGGCCCCATGGTGTTTTTCGTCAAGAGCAGGCTAAACGCCGCCACCGTGTTTCTCTCCTCCCTTCCTGGCTATTCATTGCACCACCTTTAAGATACCCATTGTGCGTAGGAAAGAGGCGAATCGGCTGGACAGCTTTAAAGGGGTGCCGGTGGTGTAGTGGTTAGGATGCTGGTTGATACTCGCCTGCTGCTCGAAAGGGCAGAGGCACGAATCCTGCGAAAGTAGGATTTTTTCTAAGTTCACCCCTGTTTGTGGGGTTTGAGGAGACCGCGCAAATTCAGCGTTCGGTCCTTCGAAAGGGACGTTAAACCGTTGACCCCCTTGGTGCTCTTTGTTAAGAGCAGGCTAAAAGCCGGCACCAGGTTTCTCTTCTCCCTTGTTATCCGGCTAATCATTATACTATCTCTTAGAAACCCATCGCGCGTAGGCAAGAGGTGAATCAGCGGGGAATATAACATAACTTTAAAATGTACGATTTCAAATTTCACAAGTTTTTATAATTCATTATTTAAAAAATAAATTTTCAATATTTCTATTATGTATGGTATCCTCGGAAAAAAATTACCACTATACATTGGAATGAAGTTTTAGCGCAGTTAGCGTAGATTTTAAACTATGCAAAAGATATAACCTAAGTTTGGCAACGTTTCCTGAACTATTTTGACAGCAAATTTATACCGCTGCATATAACAAAGTTGACCCTCTACGCATCCTTATTCTTCTATTTTTGGAAATGCTGCCAATGTGTTTTGGACCAAATCATTGCAAACCGATTAAACACTGTATCCAAAAATTTAATCTTGAGAAAATAAAGAACGACGATTGAAAAGGGTATAACTTTATTTGTTGAGCAAAATAGGATGGTAAGGAAAATTAATGACTTAATGTAATCACGTGTAAGTTAAGATTAGGTACGTAATTTTTGGACACCGGACGCAGGTGATTATATCGAATCAATCACCCAGCTCCCATAATTATTTGCAAGTGTTCTTAATCCAGTAACCCCTCATCGTTCAAGAAATCGTCCGGAGGAAACGAATGATGTAACACCAGTCGGCAAAATGCACATATGTACTCAACGGCCGCCATCACTGAGGCTAGGTTGGTGAACAAGCCATTCAGTAATTCCTTGATGTACGAGGCGACCCTACGTTTCTCCTCCAGCGGCAGATCGGCGTATATGACCTCTCCCACCGCCGAGATGATGTCTCTTCTAGGGAGCAACCCCATTGCCTCGGGGGAAAATGGCAGAACGCTGTGGGACTCCCTAACACCTTCGTAGGATTCTTTCATCGGGCTTGAAATCCGGTGGAAGAAATACATGGAGGGCGCCGGAGACGACTGAGTCTGTACCACAGGCTCCAGCTCCATCAGGACGTGCTGGAACGCTGCCAGGGTGACCAGCGGTACGAAGACGAAATAGCAAAGTGGGAACAGGAGAAGCACCAAGAATAACAAAGTGAGTGCGAGCTTCATGAATGCATAGTGTACAGATCGGTCGTAGTATTGCCAGAAATTGTAAACGTCACATCCGAACGGGCAGAGATAATCGTAGATGCGCCCAAAGAATCCAGACTTTCTCCGGCGCCAACTAATATGCTTCTTACGCCAATAGGGTCTCATCTCCCGAACGATGCCTGCTTCCTGTTTTCTCTGCAACACAAATAGGGCTAATTTTAAAACTTTATGTGACAGTGCAACAATTAGATATGACACGTATTTATTCTGGAATAACATTTGAGACTGTTTTCAAATTGGTATTGTTGAGATCAGTTTATGTCTATTTAAATCGATTTAAATGTATATAAACCCTACAGTCAGCAGGAATCGAGTAAAGCATATGCTTGTATTCGCTCAAAAGGTCTAATTCTTGGTGGGTAGTGGCGCAGCCCCCTCCTCCTCCCAAAATCGGAGGTAATATTAACACAGGTATAGAATATGCGAGCGTCAGATAGAAATAAGTTGCGTCGAAGGGGTCCAACTTAGAATCGGTACCTTTATTCATTAGCTTCTATCATTACACGAAGGTTTTCACAGATAAATTAACAAACAAATGCTCAGGTAATAATGTACTGAAGTATTTACCCCCTCCAAACAAAAACTCCTTTTATATCCGTATAGTTGGACGCAGCCATGTCAAACTCGGAAAGGCATCAGGGCCGCTGTCGGACTTCATTAGGATTACAGTTTTTTAATGAGGGTTAGAGTTGGAGTACCAGATTTTATCTAGAAGATTGGACGCCTATTTTTCAATTAAAAACAATTGTTTAGAAAACGCATTCCTATTGTACCTCCACAATTATGGAAAAATCTTGTCTCCTTTTCTCAAAAATAAAGAATTATTAAAAATATCGAGCGGTTTAGTTAAGACAAAAATTACCATTCGGGCCGCAGTAAGCCACAATATGGGCATGCCCCGCGGGCCACCGATATGCCTGAGGTTGAGAGTTAAAACAAGTAGGGATGTACACGGGTTCCCCGTGGTACAGAAGTACTTTTCGTCAAATTCGCCGTACTATAATCGTATACTAATGCATTTGCTTTGAAATCAGAAAATTATTTTCCTTTATATTGTACGTGGTAGCCCTACTTTTTATATCTGTTCTAAACATGTTAATTTCGATACGAAAAGAAAAAACTTTGTCACTTCCTCAAATTTATTTAACACGGCCGGTTTAGCGAGTTCATCAGGTGAAAATTGATGTAATAAACTAACTTGTGATGATTGCGGAGCGGTGTACATCGGCCAAACGGGGAGGAGTTTTGACAAGAGGATTAAGGAGCACAAGTGATACTTCCAGGTAAATAATTTGAATTCTCAATTTGCGAAACATCTTTTAAACCTCAATCATCACAGTTCCTTCAACCCTAAATTCCTCCACTTTGAAATTAAAGGTCGCAAATTGGATTCGCTAGAACAGCTACAGATAATTATTTATAAAGACTCGCTTCTCTTAAACGAATACCATTTCCACAATCATCCTCTATTAAGTTTATCTAATATTTTGTAAATACTTGGTAACTTTGTTGTCTTTGGCTCTTTTTACAAAGTTTTTGTATACATTTTTTAACTTTATTTTGCTTCCGCCTTCCTTTTCCAACCCCTTCCTTTCCTAACAGTTTCTTAATTACATCCAATCGCTTCCTGTGTATCCCATCTTGTCTCCCTCCTACTTTTTTCTTTTCATCTCGATGAGTAAATTCCACAAGCTTTCATTTTGCCATTCTATACTTGCCCGATACAACCAAATTTCTTTGAAATCGGTTTAGCCAATACGTACTCTCTAAATTCATAGTTAAAGAAAAATTCTAACCTTGATATTGTGATAGCCCTGTTAAGTCGACCCGGTTGATATATGCTGTTTTAGTTATTTATTTATATGAAGATTATATGTACTATATTTGGTTACAATCGATGTTGAAATCCAATCCAATCAGCCAATTCTTTCCAAAACCATAACTACCGAAAGAGTTTAATTTGTAATTGTGGCACCCCTGTTTGCCTGATCAGATACAAATATGCTATTATGGTTTTGTATACGAGTTGTCGTTGCTTGCCTACTGAAAGAAATTTTTAAAAATCACCATACACCAAGGTCTTAGCTCATAAATAAACCAACGCGTCATCATTTGAACTACACAGAGCCCACTTAAATAAGATAATAGTTTTCATTTTCCCAGAAATTTAGGTATCAATCCGGAATTTCTAAATTCTCTGTCAATCGGCTCGCATCTAAGTTTTGAATTTCTCGTTTCATGGCTCAGATCGCCCTTTTTAAAAAATAAATATAATCATCATTAAGACAATAGCCTATATGTTACACTAAAATTTATGAAAAAATTAGGATATTTGGCGTGTTATGATTATGGTGTCATCATTCGTGCCTTTTAGTACGTATGCGGATAAAAAATTAATTTAAAATTATCGCGTCGTCATATGTATACGTCTTTGGCTGAAATCAAACGGATTATAATGCAGTCTAAGCATTATCTTCATCATCATGCTGCTGTCCGAAGACAGGTTTTAGCTGAATCACTGCCTCCATTTCTCTCTCTCTCTCTCTCCCTAGAAGCCTCTTTTCTACTTCTATAAGTACTATATTCCTGCTTTATATTCTCTAATATTCCTATTTTTTCTCCCTCTTCCTCTTCTTCCGCTAATTTTGCTTTCTAAGATCGTCCTCTATAAACACTGTCTTCTCAATATGTGCCCTTTCCAATTTGCTTTTCTTTTCCTAATTGTTTTTATTAGCGTCCTTTCTTCTCCAACCATTTCTAATATTTCTTCGTTTCTCTTCTTCTCTGTCCATTTCACTTTCATCATTCTTCTCCATACCCACATCTCAAGACTTTCTAAATATTTTTCCTCCTTTCTCCTTACCGTCCACGTCTCTGTACTTCGCTATTTTCTACCTTGTTTCTAAATTTATTTTCTTGCTTGTGAGAAGCTCCTTCTTCTCGTTAAATGCTGCTTTTGCCATTACAATTCTACTTCTGATGTCCTGTGTACTACTTCCATCCTGCGCTAAGATATTGACAAGGTATTTGAAACTACTCACTGGTTCCAATTTTTAGCCATTTACCATTATATTTAATTCTTTATGTTCCTTTTAAACCACCATGACTTTCGTTTTTTCGGCATTGATCTTCATTCCATATTGTTTGCCAACCTCCACTGGTCTTTCTGTCATCCTCTAAAGTTCTTTCTCGTATTTTGCTATTAATCCCTGATCATCTGCGTATTTAACGGTGGTAATACTTTCACCTCCCATCTAAAATCCTTTCTCTTCCATCAAAGGTTCTTCTGTTATTGCTTCTGCGTAAATATAAAATATCGCTGATGAAATAGGACATCCTTGCCTCACTCCCCTATCTATTGAAGTACTTTCAGTTTCTTACCCTTCAACCCTGACTCTAATCTTCTGATCCAATCCATCCCTATTTTATTTAAAATACACAACACTTTATTCCATTTCACTCGATCAAAAGCTTTCTCCCAATCTACAAAACAAAAGTACATATCCTTATTGACTTCTAACGCTCTTTCTATCATCATCCTCATAGCATCTCTAGTCCCTCTTCCTCTTCTGAAACCAAACTGATTATCTTTTAGCTCGTTTTCTACTTTACCTTCAATTCTTTTGATTATTATTCAGGCCAGAACTCCAGCTGTATAAAACTAATAGTTCTGTAATCCTTACAACTTTTTGCATTGTTCTTTTTCTCCAATGGTACCATAACAACATCTAAAAAATCTTCAGGCCATATACCAGTATCATAGACTTGGTGAAAGAATTTTGTGAGTTGCTTAACTGCTTTCGACCCCAAAACCTTAAGAACGTCCACTGGTATATCATCACTCCCAACAGACTTCCTTCTTTTCATGTCATCAATTGCTCTTTTAACTTCAGACTCGAGAATATTTGGCCCTAGCTGGTCTTTTTCCACATCCTCTTTTTCATCTAATTCAATATTTTCTGGCTTACCTTCTTTGTCATACAGCACCTCAATGTATTCTTTCCAGGCATTCTTTACGTTGTCTGGCTCCGAGACTATTTTACCACTTTTATTCATGATTCCTTCACGTCCTATCTTTCTTGCCTTTTTCTTGATTTGCTATACATGAGGTCTATTCTACAAATTCTTTCACACTCCACAATTTCCTAGCATTTCTCATTTATCCACTGTTTTCTGGCTTTATCTGTTTCCCTTATTAAAGCATTATTTAACTCCTTGTACTTTCTTTGTCCTTCTTCAGTGTTTGTGTTCTTCCACTTTCTCCTCTTCCATTTTTGCAGCATGGCTGCTGTGACCCAGGGTTTTTTGGTTTCTTACACCCATTATCTTTCATACCTTCTTTACCAAAACATCTTTAATATTGCTAAGGATGTACCTTCACTCCTCATCTACATTGTTCCTTTTTTCTTCAGCTCTCTCCCCCAACCTTTCCTCCAGCTCAGTCATGATAGCCTCCTTGTTCTTAAAGAGTTCCTCTAAGTTCCATTTCTTGTTAACTCTTATGTTTCTCTTAACGTTCTTCATTCTACATTGTGTATTTGTCACCAAAAGGTTGTGGTTGGAATCGATATCTGCCCCTGGTAGTGTTTGACATTTTTAATGCTATTTATAAATCTTTCATTGACTAGTATGTAATCTATCTGGTATCGTCTCTGGTCTCCTGGGCTTCTCCATGTGTAAAGTCTCCGCTGGTGATGCTTAAACCATGTATTAGTTACAATCAATCTATTTCTATGGCAGAATTCCACAAGTTTCTCCCCTCTTTCATTTCTCTTCCCTAGTCCATATTTTCCAACTATGTTATCTTCCTGTCCCTCTCCGACTACACTGTTCCAGTCTCCCATTACTATTGTGGTGACCCTTCCTTTTACCTCCTCCTCCAATATCTCCATAATCTGTTCATACATTTCATCTACTTCGTCGTCGCCAGCATTAGTCGTTGGCATATACACTTGAATTATAAGCATTTCCACTGGCTCCATCTGAAGTTTTACGGCTATTAATCTATCATTAACTGTCACTACCTTGCTAATTCTTTCAGCTATCTCTTTTCTCACTATAATCCCCACTCCCCTTTCCTTTTTCTCTCCTCCCGAGTAAATAATCTTAAATTCGTCTGAATTTATCTCGCCTTCTCCATCCCACCGAACTTCACTAAGACCTACTATACGTACCTACATTATCCCTTCTAATTTCCCTTTTTAAGTTCTCTAGTTTACCCCCTGCATTCATAGTCCTAACATTCCATGTGCCTATTCTTAATTTCTCACTAGTTGCTTCCTTCTTATTACTTTTAAATTTCCTCTGTCCATCCCCTAGGGTAGTCCCCACCCGGAGATCCAATTGGGGGACTATTTTACCTCCGGAATATTTTACTCCAGAGAGATCCATAGAGGTATTTGCAGCTTTTCAGCCTATCATTGGAAATATAATGAGGTAGTTTCCCCTTGCTTTCCTCATCGCAGTTTCACGGAGTGATTACCCATCTGTAGCTGTTCAGATCCACATGATCACCACCTACAGAGGTACTGTGCAAGCTGCTGCCCTTGCACAGGAGGATGTAAAACCCCCAAGACTGCTTCTTAGTCGGACTCTTCCCCTCTAACCTTTCCGGCTTGGATGGTCCTACCAGGAGAATTATCTCCCGCCGGCATAGCTCTTTGGTTCATAAGAGTACACAAACCCTCCCACCTCTGTAAGGTTATGCAGTCCTTAGGGATTGTTTAAGCATTAAACCAATGCTATTGAAGTATGGAAAATCAATTCCTATTGAAAGGCATTGGAGCCGTTGCTATAGTAGTTCATATTTTTCATTGTTGAAAACCGAAAAACCTTTCATAATTTAATGATTAAAATTGAATTCTTACGCAAATTCACCATGAATCTGAATTCTGCTTTCAAGAAGAATAGACTTCATTCATTTGTCCAGAGTACGGTGCATTTCCCGATTTTGTAACTTAACTGTAAATAGTTTAAAAAAGTAATTTTACATAGCCCTGCACCATTTTCAATGCTTTTCTTATGGATGTTTAAAATTGGACATTGGGGTCAAAAACACCCCTTAAATATAACAATTTCTGCAATTTCGGATTTTTTCCCGAGGTTGTGCCCATGACCTATATTCATGCCAAATTTCAGCTCTATGGCATTTCTAGAAGTACCTTAGGTTTTATATGATATATCCTATATCTACATAAATAAAATTGTAATTCTGTCTGTTTGTTTGATTGTTTGTACACGCATCACGCGAAAAAGGGCTCAACGGATTTCAATGAAATTTGGGGATTAGTTGTAAATTAGTCCCACTTAAAACTTAGGCTACTCTAAATCAAAGTCCGTCATCTTGAAACAAAATGGCGGCTTATTTGGGGAAAAACTCAAAAGTCCAGGCCGCCATTTTGAAACAAAATGACGACTATAAAACAATCAGGACGACGCGTCGCAGTGAACTATCCTGCGAATTTTTGAATAGTGTAACAGCTCCTGTGCTCCCTGCGCATAAAATCACTTTGAAAGTTGGATGTCCGATAATGCTCATGCGAAACCTAAGAGATCCAAAGGCACAAGGCTGCAGGTGAAAGCCCTCCATAGATATGTGATAGAAGCAGTAATTCTAACAGGGTGAGGTAAAGGCGAGTCGGTTTTCATCCCCCGAATTCCCCTGACACCGTTTGTTTCGCCATGACAGTTAACAAGTCATAAGGCCAGACCCTCCGCATTGCAGGCGTTGATTTGACATCCAGCTGCTTCTCACACGGACAACTCTACTCTACTCCAGGGTGAGTAGCAGCAAGGATCTTTTCATCTGTGCCCCGGATGCAAAGACTCTCAACGTAGTTTATAAAGAGGCACTCTCTTAACCAAGCAATATTCACTCGCGACTATCGGATGCATTGATGAAATATCCAGTGCGAAGAACGGGTACTTCAGCTAGTCCTATATATATCCTATATATATCCTATATATATCCTATATATATCCTATATATGTAAGAAGCAGTTATTTATAATGATGTGTGTACATTATGAATATTAAATTTTGTTAAAATTAATGCAGACAGTTCAACACAAATACGTGTAAAATAAATTTTATTGTGACAGCCCTGCTTTCTATATCTATACTATACACCTTGATTTTGTTTTTTTATGTTGCACACCTCCTTCATAAAAAATGTCGTTGAAATCGGTTGGGCCAATTCCTTCCAAATTCATAATTACCTAAAAGTTTTATTCTGCAATTGTGACAACACTGTTGAGTCGATCCGGTTCAAATATGTCATTTTGGTCATGTATTTATGTGAAGATTCTATGCACCAAATTTGATTGGAATCGGTTCAGCAATTTTCTCCCTGATATATGCGTACGGACGGACGGACATCACGAAGATAATAGTGCTTTTCAGCATTGACAAAAAGCACTAAAAACAGACCCTAGAATCGTTTCGTCATAATGATCTGTGATCATCCGGTTATTGAAAAACACATTCACGTTATGAACATTTCCTGAGCAATATTAGCAATGCAAGACTGCGACATCAAAAATTTTCTCCGTTTCCCGAGAAAATTCTATTTTATACTTAAACGCATACAAGTGTATGTTTCCTCTGCTAGGCTCAATTTAATATAACATCTGTCGTAGGTTTTGAAAACTGCTTGAAAACATGCCAGGCAAAGTGGTATAGCTTTCAACCAGCACGGAAAGACAGCAATTTTTTTTGGTGAACTACATTAATTTAGGCTAAAACAACCTACTATAACCTATTTTTGCCGACTTTAGCTGTTTCGAAATCCATAATTATTAGCAACTCCTGTCCTAATAACGAGTTGGCTGTAACAAAAAGCAGAAAGGCTCAACCATGAATCTGATTTATCCTACATTTACATTCTGTGACCATGAAGCAGTGCCCGAAATTTTATATTTCAACACATATCTTTTTGATCGTTAATCTTGAGCAATTTATTCGAATTATTTGGGAAAATTACTTGAGCAATGAGGAAAAATTCGTAAAATTCTAAAATGAAGAAACATGTATTAGCTTTGCTTGTCGAATTTACACTAAGTATTTTACATCATTGAAAATTTCAGGAGTAGTTAAAAACAGATGTGCTGATTAACTTTGCACAACCAGAAACTGTCTGCCTCATTAATTCGTACATTATATCATTTAAAGGTCTCAGTAAAACGTTAAATGACCGACTTTTACGCAGCATTTCTCAATCGGATTTAGTACCTATCATAATGTCATTTTACGGTTCATTCCAAAATAAAAATGGATTAGAATGAAAAATTCACATGAAATGATAAGTTGCGTGCATTTACTGATGCGGCGTTTTTTTGTCCACTGACTACAATCAAATTTTTCTTCGAAAAACAAAAGCTCGTCATGCTCCCGGCGTCCAATACTTCAATGAATACCCTGCATACCAGCGGTTCTCAACCGAAAGTTTATCGCGGATCGGTGTATTAACCGAAAATATACCGTGGGCCGTTGTATAATCTGAACATTCCACCAAGGACTGATAAAAGCAAATATTTAGCACCAGCTATTCGACAATTTTACATTTTGACAACTGAAAACACAAGCCTCTCGTTAATCGGTGCTACTCATTATAGAACTTTTATGAGAAAAATGTCTATCGTGGGCCGGCCAATGTCGGACCGCTTACTGGCGCTTGAGAAACGCTGCTGTAGGCTACTGAAGCTCGTTACGACTTATGCCATGCCAACATGAGTTGTTCGTTTGTTTGTTGCCCATTTCCCTGTTAATGACGGCTTCTTTGATGTTAATTATCTAGCAGAAAAAACGCAGCGAGCGAAAAAAATAAAGACACTCAAAGAATAAAAGAAATTCTCATCGTGACCCAGTTATATTTGATTTTTTCCTTCGTCTGTATTTCTATAACGTCTGCTTTTTAAGATGGCGGGAGAATTGATTCAGTCACTTTCCAACAGTCTACACAAATTTATAACATAATAACATAGAAATATGCCTATAATAGTCTTTCAAAATCGTTCACTGTGGCCAATAATTTACTGATTGTATAATTAATTCTGTTAAGTTGTCCTTTGTTAAAATGCATACGAGGCCTTGTTTGTTCAGCGTGCGAAATAATTACGGATTATGACTTCTGTATTTAACTTCGTTACTTTTAAACTTGTCGAAGCACATGCATTTTAATTACAATGGCATGCGTTGGAAATATTAATGTTGCCCTCGAGGAAACGCGACCCCCAACGGATCGATCGTTATAGGTGAGTAAAACGCGATGAGTGAATTTTCTCAGAGTATGTAAAAGCATCACCACACTTTTAGACCACAGAAAATTCTAATAAATGCTCGTACGTTTAATTCATAGAAACATGAGAAGATACCTATAAATTCTTATGGACCACAAAATGTCGACGGTGGTAAAATTATCGAATAACGTCTGAATAGGCAGGTCTGATTGGAGCGATTGTACTACGTAGAATGAATTGTTTTGTCTCTATAAAATCTAATGAATGGATTTTAACTATCATCTTGAATAAAACAGATCACAATTAAAATATATGGAACACTAACTTATTAAACAAGTGAAATTATCAATAACTTACATTTATAGTACATAAGTAATACAAAAATAGAAATACTGTAATGTAATAATCATACAGTCGCCTGATGTGGTATTCTTTACTTATTATCACGCACTTGAAATATGCATTGTAACAATGCACCAGATATAAGGGTTGTTGCCTGAAAGAAACAATCTCCTTCTGCAAGCGTCACTAATATCGGGATAAGAGCGGTTCGGCCGAAAGTTCGATTTGTCATTGTAAGTAGAAAAGTGGTCCACTAAGTTCTTTCCTTTAACCGGTCCTAGCACCGATAATAACCGCACGGCCAAGCCCAACGCCCCAATCGAACATTCAGCGAGCACGATTCATCGGATCGAAGTATTACCTTTAAAGTTCACCACTTTTTAGAGATTAGAATCCTGTTTGGGAGATTTTACACGCCTCTGTATACTAGGTTGAAAGTGGAATAGCACACATTATTCTAGTTAGCGCTGGAGCCTAAATGATTCACTGATCACACCCTCGATGAAAAGCCCGAAAGTACTCATGACGAAGAGCTATTTAAAAGCAAAAATCGCTCCAATGTTTCGACACCCATGCGTCAGCCGGTATCCTTCTAGAAACCCATTTATTCCCCAGACACGATCCAGGTGGTAATAGAGGAAAAAAAGGAAAGACGGCCGTATTTCACTCGGCGCAACATGCCTTACCTTCAATATCTGAATCGCCCTCGAAGTCGACGATTATGCCTTTCATTTCCACTTCTACCACTTTTCTTTAATCTCCTTAAGGGTATTTTCTCTCCCTCTCCGTACAAGTTTCCCCTCCCACTCACTCGATCGCCCTCTCTCCCTGAATACCCTTTCTGTCTAGTCTTTCTCGCCTATTACGCCACTTGACGCTTTGACCTGCCGCCTTTTTTGCAGAAGCAATAAGGATGGGGTGAATGTTTGCTAGGTGAGGGTAAAGGAGGGACCTTCCTCGCTCTAACTTAATTTCCCTCCTCTTCACCCCCCCCCCTCTCCTCGCGCGCCGAAAACGTTCGAGTCATTTAAAGATCGGAGAGGATATTTTTGAATGTGGAAGAGAGTGGGTGTCTCCAGACGGTCACCTTTGTATATGTGCGTCTCTTTCTCCATATTACTTTCCATCGTCCTATTCCTTACTCACTCAGCTGTTGCTGTCATCTTCCCCACATTTCTCCTTGCCCTTCCACCTCCTTCCATCCCCTACCGTCCACATCCTATCCCGCCCTCTCTCCCCTCACTTGCTCTTTTACGTGTCTTTACGCCTTCATCCGGCGGCCGCCGCAATCGATCCACTGGGCGCCGACTCCTCAGGGGACAAACCAATGAGAAAGAGAGAGCGCAAGTGAGAGTAATATACCAACCTAAAGAGGTTTGACCCGACTACGGCGAACTTTCTGTCGTATCGTATGAGGCAGGCTTATCGGCTGTATAACTGGTCGCTTCTGTCCGGTCACTAGTAATGGCTGCGGCGTGACCTATTGAGGCTGTGGAATCAGCGGCAGGTTTTAGAAGTGTCAGTTTGCATTCAATCAATGTAGTCGGGCGACAATAAGGGGCGGCTGTCAGGCGCTTCATTTTTATGCGTTCTTTGCACGAAGTAAACGCATATAAGGGACCAATTCCAATTTTGGTTAAAATCGGACAACAATTGCCACCACTTTACATGAAGACCTATTTCCTTTATTTCAACTCGGGAACCGCTGGACGTATTTTGATGAAATTCGGTATTGAGGAATTTTGCTACCGATTCCAATTTTGGTTAAATCGCACCATGATTACGACTACTTTACATAAAGACCTACATGTATTTTACAACGTACGTAGCTTCTCGTTAAATACTCATCTGAGCGAAATGAGAACATTGTGAAATCTCAAAGAACGCATTTGGAAACTCAGTGTACTCCGACATGAAGTACACCTTTCCAATCTTGTCTTTATTCAGTCACGCCCTCGCTCAATGTCGATTTTTCTACCTCTTCCTGGGGATTCCCAGTTCCAATTAAATATTATCGTCTCGCGTCTCCAGGAACTCTCAGTGGATCCAGGGGGGGCCGAAAAGCAATTTCTATTTTCACTGCGCGGAAAGGAAGAAAACATGACTTTTAACAGAATAAGCAAGATAAACTCTACGTCTAAAGTCGGGACTTAAAGAAAACATAAAAGCATTTTTACAAAGGGTTGCTTAAGTAAACGAAGCATCAGCGAAAACAAATTACGTGATATCTCACTTAATTGCATCTTATTCCAAACCTTTCTAATGAGGCCAATTAATTCAAAGTTGTATGGTTATGAGCTACGAAAAAGTGAAATACTTCAAAAATAGCACTTACACTCGATTTTATATAGTGAATGGATGATTATTTTTGTTGAAGTTTGTATTTGGCTCATTTGAACGAATCTTGAAGTCAGAAAAAATCATTTGGTCGAAAAGACATTTCTGATCACACGTTTGAGGAACATTCTGAATTCTATAAATAATCTGACCTGCGTTAAATTTTGTTCAAACCTTTGAAGTTCATTTCTATGGCTAAAGTATCGTATATCGTTATGAATTTACATTCCAGCAGAACGAGATTGGACATAAGAAAATTTTTTAACTATTGATTTAGTGGTGCTTGAGTAACAACGAATATTGTTATTTTTTACACAAATCCCATTAATTTCTCAACCGTTCCTATCTTGAGAGATAGATAGAGGTTTCTGATGTCTAATAGCAGAAAATATTACATTTTCAACAATTCTTTCCTATGTCCAGAGAGCTTGTTGATACTAAATACAATGGAATGGTATAGTAGTATATCTGATTGCTTTTTCATCGAGTGTAATAAAAATAACAACCTTACCTAGCGTTCCATCTGTCTTAACGAATGCGACTGTCGATTTATCTATATCGAATTCAGAAATTTACCGAAGAACATATAATATCGTTCCCTTTTGTTATCTATTGAAGTGATAGTAAGTTCAGCAATTTTACTTTTATTCAATTTCCAGTTGAATAACTAACTATAAATGCATGCATAGCCATAGAAGTAACAGCAGTGCTCTCACCAAATCCAATGGAAAATAACCCAATTTTTTTAAAACCTACTTGTGACTGATTCGCTTGCTAAAGAGTTTTCAAATAGGAATTGTTGAAAAGATTTCATTAATATAAAAAACATCTCGAGTATGCATCTTTTGTAATCCTTACCTTACTATAAGACAACTATTAATATAAATTTAGATGAGATGCAATTAAAAATTACAATAAATCAATAAAAAAACCTGTGCCCAGTAAGCGAGCATTGTGTTTATTACGACTTTGATATTTTTACATTGTATATACGTGTTACGTGCTAAAAGACGACTCAGTGGAAGTAATATTTTAACTTAAGCTAATATTTTTGGTTAGATTTATTATATGATTATTTATATAAATAATTTTTGAGAACGTATTTTTCAATCAGAGAACTTTGATTAGTAATCAAGAAATGATGCGTTCAAAATAATGATTTGGTAAAACATCAAAGAAATTTAAGGTTTATAGATGACGGCATAAATTTAATATGCTCTCACATCTCTTTATAAAATTGCACTGGCGGATTAAGTAATTGAAACGTGTAAAATTATATAAAAATGTATATTGACTTACATTTGCCCTAGAATATTAAACAAGATGAACCACTGCTAATTTTATCTTGTACATGCGATTAAGTTTGTGTTAACGTGGAGTTGATGAATATTTATATCGGCAACAATGTTTATTTATTAAATATATTTTAAATACTATTAGCTATTATTGCAGCTAATGGGAAATCAATTAGGAGTGATGCACGGAAGAAACATAACATAAACAAGTCTTGTTACTCTAAAGAATTGAATTTTTTCTATATTTGCAGTAAGCTGGTTGCCTTGATAGACACATTTATTCAATGTTTATTATGCCTTACTAAATTTTAAAAAATCCTAAATGCCAAATTTAATGATGTTCTATAATGGGATTAAAGAGTTTTCTTCCCTATAATATGAAAATGTTTTACGGCGATATCCTCAAAAACAAGGAATTGCATAAAAAACATAAGGGAAAATAAATGCTAATTATGTCTCGCACTACACTTAACGAGAAGAAATCCTATTCAAGGATCATCATTCGTAAGAGCGAATGCATGATTATATCGGGTGAAATGTTCTCGGGTTTCTAACCGAGTCGTCCCGACGATCTCTGCTGACGTTTCGGGGTTTCGGCGACTAGCTCTGTCGCCATCTTCAGGGCTCCTGAGTGCCGAGGGAGGTTTACTTGATAATAAATAAAGATGGAATAATGATAATAAATCCTAAATTTAACATTTCATCCAAGTCCGTCTATCGTGATAGCCCCTGATATAAACTTACAGGCAGGCAGCAGGAGGGATTCACAGGTGAACATAATAAATATAGCACGCAGATTTTGTTTTCTTTACAAAAGACACATGCCTCAAAGTTAGATATTTACCATTCTATCAAAATTTTATGCAATAAGAAATGTTTTTTTTCATTCACATTTGGTAAAAAGAAATCTTAATCGTGGATTTTACGAGTTAGAGTAAATAATTCGCAATCCGACCAGTGGAATAGTCCAGGATATCTACGTACAGACAGACGAACAAAACAAATACGATAGGCACATTTTTATTTGAAATTAAAACGCAGAAAAAATTAAGTATTTATGATTTAGATAAAATAATAGTAAAACATAATGGGGCGTTCAAAATTTATTTCGAGTGAAATATTCTACGATAAACAAAAACGAAAGATGGAGGAAAAATATTTAGAATGGTTAATATGGAATTTTTTACTTTGGTTTGGCAAAACCACTATAATTTTCGTGTAGGTGCTGACATTTATTTATGAATCGCAAACACTAAACATTTAATATGCGCACCTATCGTTTCAATTGTTATTTGAATTTCTCGTTAATATTTGTTAGTGCTAATAATTCAAATGAAAAATGATTGTATTTCTGTGGTGTGTAATAGTGCAATTCGCGAATCAGAATATTGCCTTTGGAATATAAATACTTTATCTGTAAAATTTATTGTCATTCGACATTTTTATTGAACTATCATAAATAATTGTACAATGAGTGGTGAACGTCATTACAAGAAATGAAATCTCCAAATATTATGCATACATTATTGTTTGACTCAATATTTATACAAATTTATATATAAAAAGTGAATCGTACGAAAAAATAGATGCGATCAGTTTGTATTAGTATTCAATGCTTTCCCCGAAGATAGATTTCATGGGAGATATTCTGAAAAGTAAGTGTATTAAATTAAAATATCTCTGAGGTTTAAACATCTTCCGGGTAGGCTGTCTGAGAGATGAAACCTAGTAAAAGGTTTACAGAGTATCACATACATAAATTGGATTATTCCACCTTAAAAGCTTTAACCTATTCTTGGAATATTCAAAACATCGTGCCCAATACCAATATCTGGGTCTCTGAAGCGACTATGATCGTAACCCTGTGACAAGCACCAAGGTGATTTGGAGAAGGGCGCCAAAATGTTGTTACATTAAAAAAAAACTTTATGCTTATTTTTAAGAGGTAAATTTAGATGCATTTAAGACTCGACCTCATCAAGGTTGAGAAGTAAAGCTTCTTGGAAAAATTAAAAGCTTTACAGGAACTAACTCGTTTGTGGCATTGCACTACTAAACTTCTTCAATATTTGAAGGAAAAGGAAGTAATTTATATAAGACCATGACAAGAAGTGGGTGGAAGGACTCGCAATCGCAATCAATGTAAGCTTTTAAAACTCCTTCCATCGTGTTGACTGTGAGAGAAATTCCAAAACAATAGAAATTGAATTTATTTTCCCCTTTTATGTCCGATTTCATCGGTGAAACCCAAAGTGCTCTAAAATTACGCAGAGGGAATACACGCATAGACAAACGATCACATAGCACTTTCCCCTCTACGAATAACATACATCAAACATCACGGTAAAAGAATGAGTTTACCTGTTCAGAAATCTAAATGTTTTGCTGAAGAAAAGCCGTCTTTTGGCTCAAATCTTATGAGGCGAGAGCAGAAATTGGCCGAGATTCAATTCCGTTTGAAGTAGGTGTCGTAATGATCCCAAGGAAATACTCGAAAAAGCGATTTGAAATCGATTAACCTTGCGCTGTACTTCCAGAGAGTAACTGGTCAGTGAAAGTTTTTCTCTTAAGTTATTTACCTTTATCAGATTTAATATTCGAGAAAATGAGTCTGTTGTTAACATTAGCTATGGAAGTACGTAATTTACTTGCCCAAAATCTTAGGTGACTTATAGGTAGGTTTGCTACTCTTCGACGTTTATTTTTGTAAATTCGACGATTAAAATCGAAGTTTATTTTTCCTAAATATCGCCGACGAATATCGACGTTTATTTTAATACATTTTATTAGGTTTATGTTTCTTAAAAAGCGAACACTAATGTCGTTTATTTTTCTTAAAAATCGAGGATGAATATCAACGTTTATTTTAATACATTTTATCGATTTTTATCAATAAAAATTACAAAAATTGGATTCTTCAAATTAAATTTTATTACAACATTACGTATAAAAATAAAAGACTTTTCGCATGCCGGATTTTTGTTGCTCTCTAAACTTGGGTGAATGCGTTGTTGTTGGCTACGCCCATCAACCCGGAACAGCGAATTTTTGGAATAAATTCCAAGAAAATTTCACTCGTTAAATCGCGCCTTTTATTCAGTAAATCGTGACCATTCAATAACAAAATTAATGTGACGTTAAAATAATGAACAACCGAATATATATAGGAATATTTTGAAGAAAATATCTTATCTTTTTGAATGACAAACGACGATGAGTGTACAAAAAAGCCCAGAGTAGGAACGTTGAACGATTCTACAGCACTGCAAGAAAAAATAAGCATGGTACTCTCTCGCTCGGAGAATATTGTGGGTATGGCCATCAAAAATAAAAATTTTATGACTATATTTTTCAAAATACTATACGGCAGTGCTCCAGAAAACAGTAGATTTTTAACTTAACCAACCACGAAATGAATTACGGGCGAGTGGATTCTGTCAAGCGGGGAAGAGGATTTAGTTATACTTTCGAGACCTGCTATAGGGATATTTGGCAATCAGTATTAATTCAGTTTGGAAAATCCTTTCCGCATCTTGGAGGTTATAGGCAGTAGTCATAAGACTTTTGGGTAAATTGAGTATGGAGGCTGATCATATCGTGTAAATGACCAAAGGCGCGGATTATCAGATGTGGTCGAGATTAAAGACAGAATGCAATAAACCGGTCAAATTATTTTGTCCCGTATCCGTGTCAGCTCAGTATGGATCCTTAAGACATAAGGGATCTTAGAATGGGTATGGAATACCGAATGAAGCATGGCTGTCTGGTATGACAAAAGCCGCTTTTCTCTTTGTTTTGGTTGTTTGACGCAAAATATATTAAATTTGAGTGTGACAATGCAAATTTAAAAATCCAAACAAATAATTTCATAGAAAATTTAGTAGTGAAACACTAGTGACATTTATCGACGACAATTCATTTTTGTCGGTATTGAAATTTTTATGAATTCGATGTTTATCGATATTTATCGATTTAAATCGAATCCTGTCAAGCCTATTAATAAGGCACAGAGAAGAAATTGAATCACAAAGAAATTAGTGGATCTGCGGCAAAAATGCAGTAAATCGCATATACTTATTACAAGAAATTAATAATAACATATCTTCCCCTTATACACAAATTTTCTTGATAAATCTCCAAAAAACAGTTGATTTTACAATAAATAATATGACTCATAAATACCATGTGCGACGTAATAAGCATATTAATTAGTGTTGGTATATCAATGAATCGTCCCGTTACCCTCGACATACTTCGTTCAGGACGTGATCAATCTCCCCAACACTTTCCTAAGATTTATTCTTCCGTTTCAGAACACACTGGACAAATTTATCTTCCAGATTAAGTCGATATCACAGGCTAAAGCCCCATCAGGACGTGCTGTAAGGCTTCCAAGGTACGGATACAATGATGGAGTAGCAAAAAGCCAGAATAGGAGAAGCACCAAGAATTCAATTGCGATGGCGAGCTTCTTGCTGTGAATGTCCGTTTCAGTAGCAGGATTTGTAGAGATAATCATAGATGCGCCTGAAATTTCAGGTAGTCTCTCGGACATTCCATTGAAGATGAATCTAACAGATTTAAAAAAAAATTCGCTAGTCACATCCCTGACGAAAAATCTGAATCTTCTCCTAATGGAGAACTGTTTATTACGATAAATCTCTCTTTAGTTTCGTCATCCATGCGTCCGCCGGTATCGCTCCATTAACCCAGTGTTTCTCAACCGATGTGACGCAAAGTTTCGAAGATAATTATTGTAAAACCTTTTTTAAAAAACAATTACTGAGATATTTAAGGTCCTTAAAATTTCGATTAATGTCTAATGTAACAATCATCATCATCATGCTGCTGTCCGAAGACAGGTTTCAGCTGAATCACTGCCTCCATTTCTCTCTCTCCTCGGAAGCCTCTTTTATACCTCTATACCTCTATAAGTGCTATATTCCTGCTTTAAATTCTCTAATATTCCTATTCTTTTTCTCCCTCTTCCTATTCTTCCGCTAATTTTGCCTTCTAAGATCGTCCTTTATAAACTTTGTCTTCTCAATATGTGCCCTTTCCAGTTTGATTTTCTTTTCCTAATTGTTTTTATTAGCGTCCTTTCTTCTCCAACCATTTCTAATATTTCTTCGTTTCTCTTCTTCTCTGTCCATTTCACTTTCATCATTCTTCTCCATACCCACATCTTAAAACTTTCTAAATATTTTTCCTCCTATCCCCTTACCGTCCATGTCTCTGTACCATAAAGAGCTATGCTCCATTTGTAGCATTTTGCTAATTTCTTCCTTGTTTCTAAATTTATTTTCTTGCTTGTGAGAAGCTCCTTCTTCTCGTTAATGGCTGCTTTTGCCATTGTAATCCTACTTCTGATGTCCTGTGTACTACCTCCGTCCTGCGCTAAAACACTGCCCAGATATTTGAAACTACTTGCTCCAGTTTTTGACCATTTACCATTATATTTAAATCTTTATGTTCCTTTCGTTTTTCCGGCATTGATCTTTATTCCATATTGTTTGCCAACCTCCACTAGTCTTTCTGTCATACTCTGAAGTTCTTTCTCGTCTTCTGCTATTTATCCCTGATCATCTGCGTATTTAACGGTGGTAATACTTTCACCTCCTATCTTAAATACTTTCTCTTCCATCAACGCTTCTTCTGTTATTGTTTCTGGGTAATTATAAAATATCGGTTGAAATATGACATCCTTGCCTCACTCCCCTTCCTATTGAAATACTTTCAGTTTCTTACCCTTCAACCCTGACTCTAATCTTTTGATCCAATCCATCCCTATTTTATTTAAAATACACAACACTTTATTCCATTTCACTCGGTCAAAAGCTTTCTCCCAATCTACAAAACAAAAGTACATATCCTTATTGACTTCTAGCGCTCATTCTATCATCATCCTCATAGGATCTCTAGTCCCTCTTCCTCTTCTGAAACCAAACTGATTATCTTTTAGCTCGTTTTCTACTTTACCTTCAATTCTTTTGATTATTATTCAGGCCAGAACTCCAGCTGTATTAAACTAATAGTTCTGTAATCCTTACAACTTTTTGCATTGTTCTTTTTCTCCAGTGGTACCATAACAACATCTAAAAAATCTTCAGGCCATATACCAGTATCATATACTTGGTGAAAGAATTTTGTGAGTTGCTTAACTGCTTTCGACCCCAAAACCTTAAGAACGTCCACTGGTATATCATCACTCCCAACAGACTTCCTTCTTTTCATGTCATCAATTGCTCTTTTAACTTCAGACTCGAGAATATTTGGCCCTAGCTGGTCTTTTTCCACATCCTCTTTTTCATCTACTTCAATATTTTCTGGCTTACCTTCTTTGTCATACAGCACCTCAATGTATTCTTTCCAGAAATTCTTTACATTGTCTGGCTCCGAGACTATTTTACCACTTCTGTTCATGATTCCTTCATGTCCTATCTTTCTTGCCTTTTTCTTGATTTGCTATACATGAGGTCTATTCTACAAATTCTTTCACACTCCACAATTTCTTAGCATTTCTCATTTATCCATTGTTCTCTGGCTTTATCTGTTTCTCTTCTTAAAGCATTATTTAACTCTCTGTACTTTCTTCGGCCTTCTTTAGTGTTTATGTTCTTCCACTTTCTCCTCTCTTCCATTTTTTGCAGCATGGCTGCTGTGACCTAGGGTTATTTGTTTCTTTCACCCGATATCTTTCATACCTTCTTTACCAAAACATCTTTAATATTGCTAAGGATGTACCTTCACTCCTCATCTACATTGTTCCTTTTTTCTTCAGCTCTCTCCCCCAACCTTTCCTCCAGCTCAGTCATGATAGCCTCCTTGTTCTTAAAGAGTTCCTCTAAGTTCCATTTCTTGTTAACTCTTATGTTTCTCTTAACGTTCTTCAGTCTACATTGTGTATTTGTCACCAAAAGGTTGTGGTTGGAATCGATATCTGCCCCTGGTAGTGTTTTGACATTTTTAATGCTATTTATAAATCTTTCATTGACTAGTATGTAATCTATCTGGAATCGTCTCTGGTCTCCTGGGCTTCTCCATGTGTAAAGTCTCCGCTGGTGGTGCTTAAACCATGCATTAGTATGACAGAATACCACAAGTTTCTCCCCTCTTCCATTTCTCTTCCCTAGCCCATATTTTCCCACTATTATCATCCTGTCCCTCTCCGAATACACTGTTCCAGTCTCCCATTACTATGGTGGTGATCCTTCCATTTCCTCCCTCTTCCAATATCTCCGTAATCTGTTCATACATTTCATCTACTTCGTTATCACCAGCATTAGTTGTTGGCATATACACTTGAATTATAAGCATTTCCACTGACTTCATCTGAAGTTCTACGGCTATTAATCTATCTTTAACTGTCACTACCTAGCTAATTCTTTCAGCTATCTCTTTTCTCATTATAATCCCCACTCCCCTTTCCTTTTTCTCTCCTCCCGAGTAAATAATCTTAAATTCGTCTGAATTTATCTCGCCTTCTCTATCCCACCGAACTTCACTAAGACCTAATATACTTACATTATTCCTTCTAATTTCCCTTTTTAAGTTCTCTAGTTTACCTCCTGCATTCATAGTCCTAACATTCCATGTGCCTATTCTTAATTCTTCACTATACTTGCTTTCTTCTTATTAATTTTTAATTTCCTCTGTGCATCCCTTAGGGTAGTCCCCACCCGGAGATCCAATTGGGGGACTATTTTACCTCCGGAATATCTTACTCCAGAGTGATCCATGGAGGTATTTTCAACTTTTCAGCCCTATCATGGGAAATATAATGAGGTAGTTTCACTTTGCTTTCCTCATTGCAGTTTCACAAGAAAGATACCTGTCTGTAGCTGTTCAGATCCACATAATCACCACCTACAGAGGTACTGTGCAAGCTGCTACCCTTACACAGGGGCATGTAAAACCCCAAGGATGTAAAACCCCAAGACGCCAAGACTGCAAGACAGCTTCTTAATCTGACACTTGCCACAGACCTTTCCGGCTTGGGTGGTCCTACCAGAAGAATTATCTGCCACCGGCATAGCTCTTTGGTTCATAAGAGTACATACACAAAACCTCCCACCTCGATAAGGTTATGCAGTCCATAGGGAGGGGACTAATGTAATAATGAAATGCAATTGACGTAAAAACCCACTTCTTGGAAAAGGTGTGGGTTTGTTTTAATCATGATGGGACCAAGGTTTTTTTGACAAAATAGTGCGTGGGACGCAAGATGAAAAATACTGCATTAACCTATTTCCACTCCTATCACAAGCTGAGTGGTTAGAAAGAAATAAAAACAAATTCGACTGCACTACATTCGTCGCAACATGCCTCGTCTTCAATTTACTAATCGTCCTCGAAAGCTAAGATTATTTCATCCTTTTCCACTACTGCCACTCCTTCAATTCCCCATAGGTGTAAGAGGCCGTCCATTTAGTACGTATGCAAAAAATCAGCCATTTTCGACCACCCCCTTCTCCCCTTTTTGAATGGTGTATCTTTTTCTATCCCCGCCCCTGTGCGTGCGTACGTTAATGCTTAATTTTGTATCCCTCCCTTCAACTGCACAAGTTCGTAGCAGAAAATAATTTTTTGTAATTAAAATGTAAAAATTGTTTATTTTTTATATTATTTATAATATTACATAATTATTACTATAATAAAAGCCTAGATGTGTTTGTGTATAACGCTTACGTCATCAATGGCGCTTTTTAACGCGTTTTTAACACTTCCCGATTAGGGAAATGGTTGAAATTTCGCAGGAATGTTTGATTCGGATATAAAAATTAAATGACGAAAAAGAATACGAAAAAAGAACCGGGTTCGACTCCAGAGGGGCGATTTCCATTTCCCGTAAGATAACACGTAAAAAGCGACTTTTTAAAGTGCAGGATTTTATTATTTTGGAAATTTAAATTAGAAAGAATTGACGTGCGATCTTCGAATTTAAACTATGTTTAGGAAAATTAATTCATTTTTTTCCGCCTACCGTTCGAAATCTCTCAAATTAAACATTTAAATCACGCATTTTAGGAAATAACTGCTTTTAAACGGGATATTTCCTTGCCGACCACGTCATTGTTAAATTTCGAGAATCAATTGTTGTCTCATCCTGCATATATGTAATATATACGAGCGCATAGATTGTCTTAAATTATCGTAGGATTTTTTGCGGAATTACGTAATCCTAATGGAACTGTGATTTAGTTTGGATTCTTTTGCTTATCTAAACGACTATATAGATGTAAAGTAAAAGATGGGGGATGTGAGGAGGGAGATAGGAAGGAAGGGATATAGAATGGAAGATACATAGAGAGTAAGGGAGGTATAGAATTAGAAAATGACGGGAGGAAAGAGATAAAGAGGGAGACGGAGAAAAAGAGGGAGAGCTATGGATTGGGACAGGAGGGAATGAGAGAGGGGTGAGGTGGGAGAAAAGAGAGGCTGAGAGAGTGAGGGAGAGAGAGAGAGAGAGAGAGGGGGGTGAAGGAAAGAGAGAGGAAGGAGGGAGAAAGGAACGACGAGAGGGAGGGAGGGAATATTATAATTTCTTTATTATAATTACCTCATTTTTGACAAGGGGCTCTTTATTGGAGAAAACAAGAATGAGAAAGAAATTCTCCCGAATCTCAATTTTGGCAAATTTGATACCGGCTCTTACTCAATGATTACAGCTGTTTTTATTCATTTCTAAGTCCCCCGTTGAATAAAAAACTAAACTAATTTGTGATTATCCATAATAATGAGTTACGATTACTTAAGATGTATGGTTACAGTAGGATTACCAGTCTTACGACGGGTTTTTCAAACATATAGTAAATAACAGCCGTCATATGACGGGCAATACACTAGTTATTTATAATATCAAAGTTCATAGAACTTTGTATTTATAATAAAGTGTTCTATGAAGTTTAATAATAGAGAACAGAATTTGATGCGTTACTTTCAAACGCTTACAGTTTAAAACCTTAACGACAATCTATCTCTATATAGTTTGTTTTATTTTACGTGCGTACGTACCACTTGGTCTTACTACTACGCACTAAATGGACGGTCCTTAATTTATCTCTTCCAACAAGTGACGATTCAATCAGCCGCCTTTCTCGATGAAGTAAGAGGGGAAGAAGTGATCCTTCCTCAGGCTAAATTCTTGTCCCCCTCGTCACCTCTCACCCTCGTACTAGGCGCCGCAATAGGGAAAGTCATATGAAGACTGCAGTGGAAGTTTGATCATACGCGTAAGTGGGACGCGGTAATGGGTGGGCCCTGCCTACTTTTTTCTTTCTCTCCTTACTCTCTTCCATTCTATTCCTTATTCACTCAAATATTTCTACCCTGTTGCCAGCGATTCTCGAGCAACAGCACCTCCGGGAAAAACCAATGAGCCTCATTGACAGTACATGACTGCAGAAGATCTTTTCTCCTAGGTACAAAAATTGCCGAAGAAACATTACTACCATTCAGCAAACTGTAAGTCGAGTAACCGATGGTGCCCACAGTATGACTGGTTGTAAAAATTGCTATATTGTAAAATGGGATGATAAACTTGGCTGTAAATTCAACCACTTGCGTTGCATCTTTACCGGTAAGTGGTATGCGCGAAAGTAAACGTGTCGTCACCACCACCAACTACATACGAGCTTGAGGATGAAATCTTGGCAGATCGTTTGATTTCTACGGGATCGTAAATCGAGCATAAAAACTCTCCATATAATGGAGAGGTTCGTTATTTTAATTCGCTAAAAGACTCTTGCCAGGGTTTTTGATACGAGAGAATAAACATGAATATGGAAGATCAGGTAGTTTCCGAGATAATAAAATTATAAGTAGTTACAAGATATTGCAATTATGCTTATATTACTAGGCACATAAGGAAATGTGGCACGTAATACAAGGAATAAATAAGCTAGTTACGTCAGTGTATGACAATGTGAACAATTCGAAGACAAAGCTTTGTCTGTTGGAAAGTTGAATAAAGCGTGAAAATGAAATCCTTTCTAAAATTTGCTTTTTCCAGTCTATCGCATTTTACGCCTATAAATGCAAAATATATTGTGCAACTAATTGTAAGACTCAGTCGATGTTTGGTAGCAAATGTGGCAAATATCTATGCGAAAATGGTCCTCTCGCTTGGAAATGAGCAGGACTCCCGACGGCCAAAGAACCATGGACATGCATTAGTCGTCAGTTAGGGGAATTGTTAATGATAAGCAACAAAAATCCGAAATTTGAAAATTGATTCCAAGAAAAAGATTGAAGTTGCGGGAAGATATTTTAAGGAAAAGTCTGGCGTGTTCATTAATAATTATTTTTATTAATAATTTATATTTTGTCCATTTTATAAGCATTACTTTAAGACAATCTGAAGATTGAAGGTGCAACATAAAAATGTGATTTTTTGCACTCTCATGCGTAAATCACGCTTAATAACTTTAATTAAGGCTTTTTTCAAATGTCTTCAGATGTTTTCGAGTTATTTACACAACACTGAAGTTTGTATCAGTTAGATTAAATAAAGATATTAGTCAGCAAAATAATTTTGGTCATTTTAAGTGTATGGAAGTACATTTCCACAGTTCAGAAATCGCATAATGTTATGAATTAAAAATCCAGCGGACCGAATATGGACTATAGCCTGAAAAACCTTCAACTGTCGATAAAGGAATGCCTGAGAATCAAAGAAGTTTGTCATTTTTTATACAGGCCCGTTCAATGTCATTTCCTACGCTTAGATAGAGAGAGCTCGTTGGTGCATAATAGAAGAAAATGGTACTAAATAGCATTATCAAACAATGTGATAACCCGATGATGTTTCACTTCCCCTCTGCTTTGGTCGGCAAGTCTTTCCGATGCCTATCTAAGAAATGTTTCCCTATAAAGTACCTCCAAATACCACACTCGCTACGGAAAATGCCTTTGCCTTCTCAGTCAATCACGTTTTCCATAAAAATTTCTCTCTTCGTTCGGCTAATGACATGAAGAATAAACAGTTATATTTGGCAGGCACGAAATAGCCAAAAAATTCCACTGAAACAGCTAATCTTTTTATGCAATCAATAAATAACTAATAAAACGTTTCTTTATTATAATCAGAGCTACCCTGTAAACAAGAAAGTCATCCACAGACTGACTGCGCGTGATTCTTATTCTCTCTTGTATAAATGAACCCAGAATAAATGTTTGGTGAATTTTAGTCGACAATTTGTGCTGCGATTTCTAAAATTCTGGCACCATAACTTTCTGTGATATGACATAATCCAGTCATTCTACCTTTCGGTAGGTTTCTGGCTTACATAACATAATATCACTGAAAAATATATTTAAAATTTTCATGGTTTTGCTTTGATAATTTCAAAAAGTCTCAAATACCACTAATCAGGTCTCCGAGGCGACCAGTGATACCAACCAGTGAAAATGATTTTTACGAAAAATAAAAAAATTACGGACAACTTTTTTTACGGACCTATATTGCGTAACATTAAGATATCTCAAAAAGACATAAGTAAACAAAATTCAATGCTGTCATTCATACATCGCAACAGAAATTTATTTATTTAATAGCAAGAACTCAGAGACAGCACAAGTACAATTACACTGAATATCAATAACGATTTAACAATATCAAAATAACAACAAAGACAATCACATACAACAATGACCAAGGCGGGATTCGAACCCGCGACCCTAACGTTGGGAGCCTGACGCGCCAGCCACCCCTCTGCCGAGACCGTCTGTTCTTTACTTTAGTTGAGCGCACTTATTTGGCTTAGGGAAACAGGAAATTTCGGATGTGTTCAGAAAAAATTCTTGTTTCAAATTTTTAGTGTGCCCATTGAAAAAGAAAGGTTGCTTTACTTTTAAGAATACAACCAAAATGAGAATATGTAGAATAAACATATTTTTACTTTCTCCATACGTAGTATAGGGGAAAGTATTGTTTTCATGAATAAATCGACTCTAAACATCCGCATGAACGGTCACCGGAATAGCGTCTCTCTCAGACGCCCCTCCCAGTTGCATTACATGCCAATACCCACAATGTCCCCTTCAATAGTTGCTACAATGTAAGGGTTATTCGCACCTTACCCTTTGACACTCCTGCCCCCTTCTCCGACACTGGGAACTAGCACATATACATCTTCTTGGCTCTTTCTCCCCACCTGGCCTCAACCTCAGCTAACCCTATTAGCTCCCTTACAATGCCTCCTATGTTACATTGTAGCTATTCGCACTTTACCTTCACACTCCCTCCTTATTGGCTATCCACCCTTCCTACTCCCCGCCTCCTCCAATCATCAACCTTCCCATATCACCCTGTCATTCCCCGTCCAGTGTGTCACTTTCAGATACTCTTTCGCTGAAGATGGGCATAGGCCCGATAAGCTTGCGTGTTTTTTTGTGTTCGTGTGTTTTACGTGTCTCTTCGACGCCCCCTGCAGCCTGCTAACTTGGTAAGTGTCCGCTGGGCTTCCCTCAACACCTTGTTGCCACCCTCATCACTACCTTTTCTTTTCCTTTAGTTTATATATATATATATATATATATATATATATATATATATATATAGTGATGAGGGTGGCAACAAGGTGTTGAGGGAAGCCCAGCGGACACTTACCAAGTTGAGGACCAAGCTGGTAGGCTGCTGGGGGCGTCGAAGAGACACGTGAAACACACGAACACAAAAAGACAAAAAACACGCAAGCTTATATTTATATATATATATATACATATACATATATATATATATATATATATATATATATATATATATATATATACAGGAGGTCCCGAGATTCGCGCCTAATGGCTACACCACGCGATTCTTGGATAAAAATTGAGACGAAAAAACTCTTGGGCAAAATTTCCGTAGATACATATTTTTCCAGAAAAATGCGTTTAAATTTGCACAATGAGGCAACACTGTACGGGGAATAGAGGCGTTTCTTTTTCATGAACGTCAGTTAAAATTGTTCGGACATGGAGTACAGTTGGAACGAGTACGCTGACATGTACTTAATTTATGGGGAGTGTCACAGCGTGGCATATGCTGCAGCACAAATGTATGCTGCACGTTTGCGCCCCGGGAGAAAGCGGAGCTGATGGCCGGATACTTGGAGTCTGCCTTCCGGAACGACAGGGCAGCAGCCGCGGAGATTCAGGACTGCGCAACATCTACAGCCCGTTCCTCAACGCCGAGAGATGCGACGACTCCTTCGGCAGTGACCGAGGAAAGTGGATCCCTGTCTCCAACGCTGACATACAAGGACATCGCCCCCGCTCTGAAGGCGCTGAAGCTCCGCAAGGCCCCTGGTCCTGACGGCAGATTCCAATCGCCTTCGGCGTCTGGCTCTCCCTCCTCTTCACCGCCTGCATTCGCCTGAGCCACTTTTCCTCGGCGTGGAAGGAGGCGACGATAGTCTGCTTACCGAAGACCAAGGCCTCCCGTGATCCGACCAAGTATCGTCCGATTTCCCTTCTCGATGGGTTTGGCAAACTTTTCCAACGCTCGCTGCTGCCGTATTTTCATCGCCATCTGCGGGACAACTCCATCCTCCCTGAGGCGCAGTTCGGGTTCCGGGAAGGATACTCAAACAGGCACCAGCTGGCCCGCGTCTACATCTTTATCGCAGACGCCTTTAATGTGGGCCGCCTTTTTCGATGTGACCAAGGCGTTCGATACGGTCTGGCACCAACAGCTTTTGCGTCGGATGTCCGCTCTCCTATTCCCGGCCTGGCTGACCACATAGGTTGGAGATTACCTCTCTGGGCGATACTTCAGGGTTTTCTGGGAGGGGGTGCTATCCACAGCAAGATCCATCAGCTCCGGCGTTTCACAGGGCCCCGTCCTAGGCCCAACGCTGTACGACATCTTTACGGCAGACGCTCCGGTGGAACTAGGATGGAACACCATTTCTGCCCTGTATGCGGATGATGCGGCCATTCACTGCCGGTCCTGGGACAAAAGGGTGGCTGCCAGATGCCTCCTACGGGCGACCGACTCACTGTTGAGCTGGTTCGACGTCATCAAACTGGACATCAACGCTGGAAACCCCAAACGGTTATCTACTCGGTGTCTCCAGCCCAGGAGCCGGAGGGAATCCTAGTCGGTCATGAACAGGCGGAGTGGAAGGAGAAGGCGACCTACCTCGGGGTCATCCTAGACGAGAAGCTCCGGTTCACGCAACATGCCAACACGCCTACAAGTCGCTGGGGGGCAAACTCTCCCTCACTCTACTTCTGCGAAGCAGCTTTATCCCGCTACGCCGGCGAATCCACCTGTACAAGGCCCTCGTCCTGCCCATCCTCACCTATTCGTCGCCTGCATGGAGCGGAAGGCTTACCTGCGTCGAACACTCCGCCATCAGTCAGGTTGAGAAGGCCTGCCTTCGCATCATATTCCATCGCCGCCGGAGGGGTAGGGTGAAGGACTTGTACGAGTGGCTGCCAAGGACCGCCGTACAGGACACCATAAAAAGGCTCGCCATCCGCTTCTGGAACGCCACGGCAAGGAGGACAACATCTGCTCTCCGTTCCATCGCCAAATCCAGGCCCATGCCCTGGGATCGGCATAATCGCCCCTGCTCATCCACTGGTGTGGATGGCGATCTCCCCCTGAAAAGGCGGAGGACATAGGATACAGGCATCCGTACACCAGCTCCTGCAAGACAACCATCCGCCACTTATGTGCCCCAACGGAGAGCAGTTGTGTGGCTGACCCTCCCAGGAAGGGAGGTGCTCGACCAACGAAGATATGGCTGCACGTTACCCACAAAGGCGACATGCGGACTACAAGGTGATTTTACGGTTGGACCGTCGTCTGCGCGAGACGAGGCAGTTAGCACCTTCTCCACGCGTTATTCGACTTGTAGTTACTCCGGAGGTTAAGGATCGTGTGCTGGATGCAGTCGCGTAACTCCGACGACGTCGGTACGCTGTATATCCCGTCAAATCGGACTGGCTCGCACGACTGTACACAGGATTATTCCTCCGGAATATCCCCACCCCTTCAATTACACCAGGGTCCAACATTTGACACCAGAGGACCATCGCCACAGAATGGCCTTTTGTGATTGAATTCTAGAACAAAGCACGGAGGAGCCGAACCTCATCACGTTTACGAGAGAAGGCCTATCAAACTATCACAACGAACATCACTGGGCTCTCAAAAATCCTCACGTCACACGCAACAATCTTTTCAAGTGCGTTGGGCAGTGAACGTGTGGGCCGAATTATCAACGACCGGGTCAATGGCCCTTATTTCCTTCTTCCTTCCCGAGCGAGTGTGTTCACGGTCATATCATGTGTTTGTAAGGAAAGTCCTTCCACAATTGTTAGAAGATGTGCCATTAAACATACGCAGGATTATGTGGTATCAGCACGACGGAGCACCGGCTCATCGTGGGCAGAATGTGCAAACATACTTGAATGCCACATATCCAAACCGTTGGATTGGTCGCGATGGCCCGCTAGGTCTGCCGACCTCAACCCACTGGATTTCTTTCTGTAGGTTCACCTAAGTCGGTCATCTACAATGCGGAGCAGATGACGGACGCTCCTGATCTGGTAGCACGTCACTATGCAGGCATTACGACAGTTACTTCCGACATGTTGGATTGTGTTAAGGGAGAAATGATTCGGCGTGCAGAAGCATGTTTTCATGCCAATGAACAATTATTGTAATACAAAATAAATTAATAAATTACATTGATGATTCGATGTACTTTTCTTATCACCTCTACCAGGATAAAAATAAATAAATCAAAAAATAAAAGCAAGCAAAACTTTATCGATAGAAACTGAAACAAAAGACGCGAACGCATTTCTCGTACAGTGTTGTCACATCGTTCAACTTTGAACGCATTTTTCTAGAAATATATGCATCTGCGGAAATTTTACCCAAGAGTATTTTCGTCTCAATTTTTATCCAAGAATCGCGCGGTGTAGCCATTATGCGCGAATTTCGGGACACCCTGTGTGTGTGTATATATATGTAGATTCGACCCAATAATAGCCAAGTTTGTTAACTTTAAAATATACTAGAGGACACGAATTTCGTCAAAATTGTTTTAAGGGATACGCCGACTAAAAAGGTTGAATACCACTGCTTTAAACCTCTGGAAATTTCTTACCATTTTTACGGACATCTAAACATGTTTACGGACCTTACGGACACGTCCAATGTTTTCTCTTTTTTACGGACGGTTGGCAACCCTGGAAGCGACATATCATCACTCTTTGGCACACACCGATGTGATTTTGAAAATATCTTCAATTAATGCATGATTTTTATTATTAAAATATACAATGCAATTTGGCTCTAGGCCAGGTGGCAAGGTCAATACAACAAAAGAATATATTTAACAAGTCTTAGTTTATTTTTTTGTTAGGTGGATTTAGAAAATCACTTAAGACTCGACACCATCAAGGTCGAGAAGAACAGGTTCTTAGAAGACCTACAAACTTCATCAGTATTTATCTCGTTTGTGACATAGCACAAACAAACTTCCTGAAGTGTTGAGGTAAAAAGAAGGAAGCTCACCGCAAGCCCGTCTCGCTTCGCGAATTTATGTTATTTAATATGAAGAAATTGAGTTAAGAAGCGGAGGTTAATTGAGGGAGAAAGTATTAAGTGCGAGGATAAGACGAAGGACCTTGGGAAGAGGGCTTGCTAAAGGTGCAAAAGACGATAGGTTCCAGGAGTTGGAAATGGTGCCTATTCGACGCACCAACGCACGAGAGCTCATTGTGGTCTGGTTTCCCATGATACATGGCGTGGTCTGTTAGTCAACGCCTCTGCTCCTCCCGCGACCCCAACCCTCTTCGTAAGATCCACGGCGCAAGAAAAATAAACGTGGAGATAGACGGAAAGAATATGTTCCAGTATCTTACATCCGCGTCTCCCCCTCCCTCACCATCCTCCCTTCTCTCATTTTTTCCTCACTCGACGAAATGGCGGGTAATTTTCCTATTTTTATTCTAAAATAAACAAAAAACTTCGAGAAAAATATTTAAAATACTTTGGACTTTAATGCTCTTCAACAGTTAAGTAATGATAAATTACGTTAATTTTCGGGACACAGACCAATTTCTGTTTCCTAAATTTATTAGAATCCGAACAATATTATTAAGATAAAAATGTTTGAATATCGGAATTTTCTATCACTTTAGGCATTGTTAACATTTTCGTGCATTTAAATATGGTATAATTGCCAAAAAATATAAATTTACGTTATTTTCACGAATGTGCGCGGTCATTGTGATTATTAAAAATGGTTCGGATGTTTTATTCTCTTTACTTCGGGCTCATCTTTCAATGCTCCATTTTTCTTTGATTCGATTTATTTTACCCAAATTGCTCAAAAATTACGCGAAGAAAATTGATGCAAACACACAGTGATAGCATTCACCCTTTCCCCCATTAATAAGATATATGCGCAAATAAAACGTCACGGGAATGGAATGAGTTTACCTGTCAGAAAAAGCTAAATATTTATCAAGCATAAGCCGTATTTTGGCTCAAATCTTAAAAGCGAGAACAGAAATTGGCCGCGTTTCAAGTACCTTTGAAGTAAGTGCCGTAATACGCCCAAGGACATGCTCTAAAATGCGATTTGAAATCGACTGACCTTCCAACGCAGTTTTAGATGGTAACGTATTAACGAAAGTGTGCCTCTTAAAATTTTCGTCCGTATTCGCCATAGTAGAATGTCACGATGGGGGATAGTAAACAAGATGAGCCTATGATCACCTAAACAAATCATTTGCTATTGAAGTTTTTTCACTCGCCCAAAAATTCATAAGACACAGCAGGAGTAAAATTAAAAAAAAAGAAATTAATAAATACTTTATTATTAGATGTAAACTTCTTATATTATAATTCACATTTCTCACCGTATTCACATTCTTAAAGTGCAGAAGTTTATATATACGCTCTCATTTAATAAACGATAACCATTTCCTGGTCCAGTGACAAACTTAAAAATTAAAACTTTACTACGATAATAAAACATTAAACTAACCCGTGGCCTGATTTCATTTCCACGTAAATGGGCTACAAATTAAAGTACGAGAAAAACGACTGACGGGATATTTAAGAAATTTTGTCATCTTGATTCAATGGAATTAAAACGTCCATTGTTGTCAGAAAACAAATGCACAAGTCATTTACTTCAAGCAGTTAAGTTAAATGCGTGCAACTCTCTTTAGAATAGTAAAATTGTATGGGTGGAGTCAAGTCGCATCTTAAACCTTTATAGAAATGCGAGTCTCAAGTTGTACTCGGAGACATTAATTAGATAACCTCTTAGGAAGTAATTCGTGAAAGAGTTATTGTCTCGCAATAACTTCAGGTGTCGTATTCCGAGGCAAAGAACTCGGGAAACGGTACCTCTTTGTGGATAGATCATTTAGGCGGGGATAAAAAGTTCCTTTTCCAGTGTTTTTGACGTCAAAGATGTTTCCATAAAATTGAAGGATGATAGGGATATCTATTTCGAGGGAAAGGTTAACCAGAATATTAAGCATCTTAGAAGGTACTTTGCTGTAAAGTCCGGCTGTCTCACTGGATTATATCAGAAAATGACTTACATGACATTCAATTATAGAATATAAAATATATAGTATAAGATTTTTTCGGTGTTAAAATTTTATATGGTGCTAAAGAAAATGGTCAAAAAACTTGTAAATTCCGTCTGTGATAATTATTTCGCAATTTATCATGTTGCAATTTTTCCATTTTCCATGAAAATGGAAATATTAACTTCAACGTTCCTTCGAAGCTCTGTGATTTTTAAAAACATTGGTAATGTATCCACGAAAGAAGTTAAATTTTACACCGATATCATATCCTCTGTATCCTTAATATTGTTTATTAAATCATCTGGGAATATATGGTGCAAACATTAAGTCAGTGTTTCCCAACCGGTGTGACGTCAGATGTGAACGGGTAATTTGGAATTTTGGGAAAGTTACACGTTTGGATAGAAAGCGATAAAATATTTCAGTATTGACTCCAGAGCAACCAGCCGCATTACTGGAATGCAATTTTATAGCTGAATTTGGAGACATGTCATTGTACACATTCTGGTTGACTTTAGCAAATGAAAAGACAATGCAATCTGAACTTTGTTGCCATTTCCTACATCCTATTAGCGCTTAAAACCAAATGGTAGTCGAGGAAATAATTTTTAGATTAATTTAAAAATTCTTTCTTACAGTGAAAATTTTACGTTACGCAAGTAACTTTTAAGGGGGAAAATTGGAAATGAATTTTTATTTTTAGCGGAAATTTTAAATTACTGAGGATGAATAAAACACAAATTCATCATGAGCGTGGTTAAGGCACCATACTGTCGCAGAATTTTATAAAATATTCACTTTTTTAGTCAGGATAAAAATGTAAAACAGCTCTTACGGCATGAACAAAACACTTTTATTGTAAATATTGCCACTGGAAGCTATTTTAATCATCTAATAAAACCTCCAATTTTCAATATCCCAATATAAAAGGAAACCATGCATCGGAGAGACGAGTATCGACTGGGTTACTTCCATATATCTTCCTCCGACCATTTGCCTTTTAATGAATGAGAATTCTTCATTCTCTGCGTCGTTCAAGTGTTACCATTAGCTCGCGCCACTACGAAAGACGTCACATACTTCAACGCAAACACAGCCGAAGGATGGAAAACAAAAAAACGACGGAATGACTAAAGAAACTATAACGTCCCTTTATTTCCATGAAACGAGAAAAAAATAACAAGAAGGACGTCAGACAGTGTATGGAGGAACTTCCCGGAATTAACGCGTATCCTTCTTCCTAGTGCATTCCTCCCATCTTTTCTTTTTTCTCCCACTCGATCGGGAGACACCCTGAGACATTCATCCCGTCACCAAAGGCGCGCTTCAGTCTTCCTCTTCCAAGGAGCAAAATGAAACACCTCCCCATGAGATCTCCACATGCGCAACGGGGTTGCGTGGAAACCTCCCTCCTGGCTGACTTAAGTCCCGAACGCACACACAAACACAATAACACCCGCGACCTTATCCGTCCTTTTTTTACTACCACACCCTTTCTCCACCCACGTCCATTCACTCAATACCGCCCTTCCCCCAGCACCTCGCCCCTTTATAATCCACGCGCCCTCACACCCTTCACCTTCGTTCTCAAAGTTTTTCTACGAGAGGCCACACACACTCCTTTATCAGCCCGGCGCCGAAGGATAGGCTAGTCCACAATCTCCAGTTGACACAGAGGGGTACGTCTCCCTCCCACCCCTCTCTCTCTCTCTCTCTCTGAAACACATACAAAACCCTTCTTGCGACGTTAATGGAAAAGGCGCAAGACAGCGACGATGGACGACCAAGATGGCTCCACGCTGGGAAACAGATACATCGGGCGACGAGGAATCGCGAGGGCCTCTTCTTCGGACCGATAGGGATAGTCCTATCTCTTTCCACTATCTGAATTCCTTACTGCGAACGACCTTCGACGCACACCTCACCGAGGTCAGCGGACGAATTTTTTTCATTTGACAGGAGCGTTTCTTTGACCTCTTGCGGAGTAAGGCTGTAAACGTCGAAGTTCTTGGATTCCCTGAATGGTTAACGGTGGCGGCGGAAGGAAGTGATCGCTCTCGGTCTGAAATCGATCAATTAATTATGTGTCGGAGGTAGAGAGACAGCGACGTTATGAAATGTTACTGTGTTTTTTGAAGACTCTCTCCCGACCTCATCTCTTCCTATTCGTATCTCCTCGCTCCTTCTCAAAAGTTTCCCCTTCGGTTCCGCGTGTTCGCGCGGCTAGATAAAAGGATTTTGTTGTGTCCGTGTGCGTTTGTATATATATATATATATATATATATATATATATATATATATTGCTTTTTCGGAAATAGAGGGATATAGGCAGATAGGAAGAAAGAAAGAGGACATTTTTCCAAGAGCTCCTTCTCCTGGGTGATAATCTACTCTACGGAGTGGTGTCACTTGATGAAGACAATAATCAAGGCCTGACATGATGCCGAAGAAAGTTGGACTCAATTGCAGGTAAGACTATGAATAATACGTATTATTTATTTTTGCTGTTTTGGGTATTTGTTAGAAATCGCGGAACGGGCAAATTTCGGTTCTCTCTTATTTCCACTCGAATCGTGGCCAAGTAAATGGAAGTAGGAAGGCGAATGCCGCTCGCCGAAGGAAAATTGTTTAACGGCGTGAAATTGAGGGATTACGCGGGACGTGAATCAACAAGTGCCTGCCCGTCCTTCTTTCCCCTCGCACATCTCCACCGGATCTAAGGAGGCTTACGATCGCGTCGCCGAGGAAGCCTAGAAATTCGATAGAGAAATTCATCGAGCACGAGGGGAAATTTTGTTTGACGGAGGTGTCGTTTGTTTTTGGCGAGTGAATTGTAAAACTCGCCCGCGAGTGTCTTTTTTACGAGACTTCGGTCGAATTGTTTTTCGACGAGGAGTCTTCATGTGCTTTTCTGACTTAGTTGATTCACATATTTGAATAGAAGCAGTTGGAGAAGGCCTTAACCCTGGATTTTATACGTTTTTTCCGACACCTTATTCTGCATACAGTGTCCGCCTGAACCCCACTTTAAATTTTTCACAGTTTGACATGAAAGCGAACAATTGTTTCCGAAATTGCTGTTGGCATTAGGAAGTTGTTAGTTTAAAGAATGAAACGCCAACGTTCGCCGTTCTTTTTAGCATTGTGTCATTACAACTTTTCAAGAAGTTTGTTGTTTGAAAGCGATGTTATAAATATATTTATTCTAGCGCTATTTAATTTTTACGATTCTCAGAGAATTTGATGAGATTTCTGTTCAATAAATTCTAGCAGTACTCGAATATTAGCGTTTTTGCAGGCAGGGGAATGCAGTAAAAAATTGACTACCACGATATTTTATGAAGAAGTCAAATTATTTGGCGACAAAAAAGCTCTAGAATATTTCTTAGTAGCCAGCGGTTTCGTTGATGTAATCTTCAGGAGAGTTTTATATATTAACCTGCAATCATATGTAATACGAACTTTTTTGGGATAACACAACTTATGTAACATTTCCCGCGTTTCCTTCTATGCTGTTTTCGTTCCAACTTATCTAGATCATTTTCCACTACAGCAACTCTTGAGGCGATGCGTTCAAAAATTTAGCACCGATAAGCAGGTAGGTTATATCTTCAACTATGCGGGAAAAGAGTGCAGCTATTGGTTGGCGATACAAATCTCCATAAAGGAATCTATCGAACTTTGTTCTCATGTTACTCATGTCATACGGTTTGAATTTCTAATGTGAGATACAAATGCCGTATGCTCGGGCGCAACTAAAGTAATTTCGAAAACGAAATCTCACGCTCGTATTATGGGAAATTTAAAATGAAGGATCGATGCAACATTAACCAGAGAGTGAGTTAACTTCTCTAAAAGAAAATATTTACGGACAGCGTCTTGATATTTTTCCTTCAACCAATACTATCAAGTCGTTTGAGTGTTAGTTGCATCTGTTTTTTCTCATCTTCCTATGGACTAATACTGCAGTTTGTTAGGTTAACTTTTTTACTGACGATAATTTAATGGTAAGGAGAAAAATACGAGTTGTTAAAGAATACTCCGCAAATCAAGGCATAATTCTTATATTTCTATAAAAAGAAGTTTATGATTTTCTGAAAATATCAAAATATTTTAACTTCTAAATTACCTATATGCTGCATCGTTCGATTTCATAAATAGGCGCATTTGGCGTGGCTGATACTCCACGCCGCAACTTGAATGCTCACCACGTTTAATTTGCGAAGTCGTAATCATAGAATTGCGCAGCTTCATTCCGAAGCTAGACTCCGATATCAAACTGTATTTATCCTGTTTCATGGGGAAGCGCGCAACTCAAAGAGCTCCCAGTTTTTGTGCGTACACCATGTAATACTGTATCCTCATTTTATTATCCATTAAGCTAACGAGGAACTGATTTAAGCTGAAATACAACTCCAACCAAGTAGTAAAATTTGAACTTTGGATTAAACCTGACTCTTTTGGTTTAGTGAGCTGCGTTTGTAGAAAACTGTTCTGTAATTCTATCGAATTATTCTCTTTTACAAGACAGTAAGAAAAATAATAAATAATCGTATTTTATTCAGTATTTCATTGGAAAACCTAACATTCTACGAATTTGTAAATGTATGCTACCACATATTTATTTTATCATTAAAAATATTAGAATATTTAATAATATGTTTTAATTTTTAGAAAATTTACCTAATAGCAAATTTAAAAAAGAGGCTTAATCCAAATCCAAATGCACATTAAAGTAGTCGCTATTGATTGTAGATATAAAAATTGAAAATAACTTTACGGACGCAAGTTCTGTTACAATTGTTATTACTAATGCAGTTTTTTGTGATTACCAAATCACGTGCGCGCGATCATCATGAAAAATTATGAAGAAAAACGTTTGTTTCACAATGCAAAATCTACAATATCATGATCAGTTTTCGTGTATTTTTACTGTAAACGAACACTCGGACGCTTTTTAATTACAGACTGTGTAGTTGCTTAAAAATTCAGATCAGCATGTCCTTTTATCTAAGCAAGGCATTTATTATTTTGGACGCTTCGTCTTGAATCAAACGAGAGGAGGATTAAGGAGGAGGATTAATTAATAAATTGGCGCGAGACTAATTCCACATTCGAACGTGAGTGATGTGGCTATTAAAAACGAGTAAGAACAACCCAAAGAGCGCCCCCCACCACGTCCCATGATTGAAAAACCCACTATCTCTTCTGACGCTCGTCCTTCAAACATTCTGCTTCCCTGCCTTTTTTTACAAGCAGGCGCAAAAACTGTCGTCTAACGAAACCAGTACTCGAGATACGGTTCCCAATAGTAATCTCTCAGGTACACTGGTATGGAAGAACGATGGGAACGTTCACGTTTCAATCTTAGTCGCCATATGTAGTTAGTTTCGTTTGTATTAAATACATTTTAACTTTTCGAAGACAATGACTGTGGCTGTACCCAGTTCGAATCTTATGACAGCTCCCCAGAGAGAACCACAACAGCTGCGAAGTTGCAGTAGGTATAAAAAGCTTATTAATTCACAGCAAATCTTTAAGCATCCCCTTCAAATAATTATCAGGCTCCGGGGTTCGAATTCTGGGGCAATATTAATATTGGCTTTTAACAGAAAGTTCGTGAGTGCATAAAATATGTAACTATCAACCCCAATCAACAAGAATGTATGGTGGCGTAGTGGTAGCGAGTCGGATTTGAAAGATGAAGATATTCGGATCAAACCTTTGGATGATTTTTTTAGTATTCATCCATTCACATAATTTTTTACGATAGAACTTTCCATACAAATGATTTTTGAATGTGCGCCGTGTTTTAATGTGGAGACACGTGATTTTGTTTACATAAACCCTCTTCAATCTCTCTCCCGTTTGTTTGGATGTGGCGAGTGTGGTGACTTGAGGATTCTTCTCCCAGAAACAGTCCAGAGTTCCTCACCATTCATGAATCCTTGGATACAAAAAAATTTATATTTACGATAAGTTTTCATATTAATTTCTGTTTACGTACTCCGATGAGTATCATTCTCTCTGCGGTACCAATTCCATTTTGAGGGTAAGCGCCAATTGAATGACACACACAATGTATTTTCTTCTAACAAAAATCCCGTTATTTTTTATCCACAGAATGAAATGAACTGACGAGTAATTCCGGGGTGTTCTCAGGGTGAAGGTGATGATCCGAGAAAGCCAATACATTTAGGTCCCCCATTTGACTCTAGCCCACGGTTCTACCGCAGTATGTGTGCTAGCGCGATCTTTCCAAGTAGGATATTGTAAAGCTCGCGCGTACGGACACCACCAAGATTTCCCTTTAGAAACTGAGGTGAAAATATTCTTTAGTATAATGCCGACGTGAAGATTATTTCGCATAGAATGAAACTGAATATACTACTACTAGTGAATTATTACCTATACATAAAAGCCGATTCCGTATGTCCGTTTCCGGGCTCTAGACCTTTTCCTTGACCTCTTAAAAAGTCGATCATTTTCAATCTTAAAACTTGAAAATTCGAGTTCAAGGGTCCACAAAATAATAAAAATATCATTTAACTGCTGTAGATATTAACAAATATATATACGGTTTCTTAGAATGTGAATCAAAAGTTTCAATTGGTGTAGCGGTTAGCGTGCTTGATTTATATGCGGGACACCAGGTATTGAGTCTCTATTGAGGCGCTTTTTATTTCATCATTTTTATTTTTACTTTACTTTAGAAAGAATAAAACTTCACATGAAGTTATTCATCCGAAGTATTGGATGTTTTTTCTCACTATCTCATCCATATATATTTTCCGTCATTTTTGACGGGTTAACACCTAGTCATTACATAAACAGTAAGCAGTTCTCCGAAACCAGAAAAAACATGCACATGCTTCTAGAGAGATTTAAACCAAAGTTTCCTTTAGGATGGGGGTTGAGTCACATTTGGTCTTTCCTCCAGACCTTAGCATTAGGAAGACGACTGATTTTCATTCGATTTCGGTCTACGACCAAGCGAAGGAAATCTGCGGCCTTTTCTTCTTCCACCCTCATGCGCTTGAGTTTTCAAAACTACCCACACCGCCCTTCCTCATACTCACTCCAAGTAAAATATTTCCGACATAAATATAAATAGATGGAATTTCCCGATTTTACCCACATCATCTAGATAAATTAAATGAACGCCCAAAGAGCCTCCGAGTGAGACGCGTTACACAAACAAAAACATCGGGAATCTTGGGAGCTCCAATAGGGTTTGAACCCGGAGCTACCACATCATGGATCCATTCGATAGCCTCGGTCTTCTCCTACCATCTGTGGTTGTTTTAAGTTTTACATGTGAACTTGGTTTGAAATATATTTATTGTAGCCGCATTTGTAAGTGCTTATTAATAAAAATATGGTTGCTCGTACAAGAAATTTGAACACGAATGCTTGATTATTCGCGAAGACGGAAATTTGTGAAAGCCAGTTTACCTAAGGATTTCTCCATGAAATTAAATTGCAGGGGATGTAAAATAAGCACAAAATGCACGCAGAAAAAATGACCAGGATCGTAGTACCCTGGCCTGCAGGAAAATGAAAACATTATTTTTTTTACTCTCGAAAAGGCGACACGCTATAAGCACAAATTAAGATTTGGTCGTAGAGGTTTTTTATTACAGGTATTTTCTTTTCATATTCATTCACTGAAAAATATCGCAACTATGAAACTGAGTATTTAATATCCGTTTATATTTATGCCGATTAATAAATTGTCACGTCGGTCTCTAATTTCTTCGCTTCTTTGGGCCTAAATAGGTATATATTGCGTTCTACACAAAAACCTTCGAACTACGCAGCGCAATTTTTTAATTCATTGCTTTTTCGATTTATTTAAAAAGGTTGAACGAAATTTACCACATTACTATTTGAATTTCCCTCGTAACAGTCGTGACCCAAGAGTCCTATACAAACAGATACGAAGTAAAATTCTCCTGCAGTCCGAAAGTGGCGCCGCTCAGTTTGCCGATCGACTTTTGAAAGTGACTGTACATACGTGCCCATTTCAGAGCCGCGCTTAATAAAATTTTACACGCGTTAGGTTATGTTATTTAACCATTTATAACCAAATCTACGATGAAGAAACTCGCATTGGACAAGGGATATCCGTACATCAATCGCTATACCTATATAGTACACTGATATTAAAAATAAGATAAAGATTATAGAGTTTCCTCATAACTGGCTCCTTTTCGTTGAAATATAGGCACACTTCTGGTTGAATGTTTAGCACTTTCAAAACTTCACTCCCATAAACATCGCATTTCCAACTGTTCAGTTAGTTTGCTTTGCACATGTAAGAAGGCCTCCCACGCATATAATTTATTCATTATAAAATTTAAATGCCCGAGCAAATATAATTCCGGTTGATCCAGCTCCGAAAATTGAAGGGTCGAGTTACACAAACAAAACTTTCCAGCGATTGAGGCGGAGGAGCGTTTTATTTTTGCCACCTCGCTAAATTGACTCTCGAGATTACTCGAAGACTTGATCGTTGCCCCATCACATCGATTACGCCTCGCATTTAACCGATCACTGTTTTATAAGTACTATATAAGTGGAACTAACGAGTGAGGCGAAATGCTAGTCTCTTTCCTTCCGTCCACTCATTCCACTCGCACCCCATCACGCCTTTTACCGTCGAGTGTTTAAAAAGGGATCGATACCTTGCTCCAATATTTGTAATGAGTATTGCGTAACATGTGGATGCTTGAGAGGTGAGACAGATCCTTTGAGTTCTGTTGAAAGAGGGATGTCGCCGAGGAGATAAGCGTGGCTAAAACGATCCCCATGACTACGGCGAGATAGCGTCCAAAGGGGCGTGGTTGCCTCATCAGGTCCCTAGTGCTGGATAAATAACGCACAATACAAACATTTCCTCTCTCTCTCCCTTTCTAAGCCCCTCGCTCCGAAAGCTGTAATTCACTCCAGGGTCAGAAAGGAGGATAGTATATGAGGGTGATTCAACAGTTAGGAGGCGAAGAGAAGGATCAAATCGTATCCAGTTCATTTTCTTCGGAGAAACCATCTAATTAACAAGCTATTCGTCACGTTCTAGAAGAATAGAATGATCAGAATTTCATAGGCCATCATTTTTGACTAACATTTATATATTTATTTATTTTTAACTAGCCCATAAACAGCACTTTAGCTCCTCTACAATAGGGGCAACATCAATGACAAAGACGAACACATTCGACCATGCCTTCGGCAGGATTCGAAACTGCGACCCTAGCATACCAAGCTAACCACCCTTCTAACAAGTTCGGCCACGGAGGTTTCTGTAGAACCCCAGAATAAAATTATGATATTCAGACGGTCTTGAAATAAGGTTAATTTTCCACCATTTACTTAAAACTTGAAGATATAAACTGGAGAATATAACAAAATCTAAATAATAAAAGAGTGGGTTCTCTGTTTTCTAGTCTACACGGTAAAAGAAGTAAAAAATGTTAAGATTTCGATATTTCGTAATTTGCAGTTGTGATTATATCCGGAACAAAAATTAAGTGAAGTTTATATCGTTATCAGGTTATGAAATAGTGATTTTCGACGAAATCAGAATTTACATCCACGTTAATCTTCGTTTATATTGCCATCGGGGGCAAAAATAATCTGAAAAAAAAATGCTGTGACTCATTGAGTGAAAGATTCCATGTATTCGAACTCATTCCTGACTCGCTTTGAGAAATACATTGAAACGGCGCATATTAACAGGTCAAGCTAAATATAAAAAATTACCCAACTTCGGAGTTTGTCTGTAACGGATAATGCGAAGCACTCGCAGAGAGAAAACCTTCCGTGCTAGAGCGAAAAGAGGTTGAGAAAAGAAGACTGCAAAGAAAGAAAGAGTGATAAGTCTTCCCTCCACGACATCCCAGGATCGATTTCCGAAAGGGTTCTTGGAAATTGCCATCGTCTTCGCGCACATCGTCCACGATTCCTGCGATTCCGTTTTACTTTGACGGCCCTATAAATAGCGTTTGACGGGCCATTTGGCCGAAATATATATAAATCAATCACGCGACAGCGGGGATACCCTACTCCGCCCCCCTCCGTACTCCCAAGACCCTCTCAACCTCCCTCACTTTCCAGATAAGGTCATCCCTATGTCTATTTGGCGATGGAGTCGAAGGGGATAGGATCGGTCGCCATAAGCGAAACACGCGTGTCGCTCGATCGCTTTCGATCGCGAGGCTTTGGATGACTTCGGATACATACGAACCGATTGATTGAGGTGTAGAGGGGGTGGGGGAGGGCGGAGGAAAGGGGATGGTGCTAGTGAGATGATGGAGTGATCGACAAGTGGCAGGGGAGGCAAGGGAGATCAAATGTTTGCACAGCGGATAGCCAATTGGGGAGATAAGTGTTTCGAAAGAGAGGGGGTGAGGGGGAGGAAGAGGGGGAGTGAGGGGAAGAGAGAGGGAGAGGAGGGCTTTGTGGGAGGGACAAAGAGAGAGAGAGAGAGTCTCATAGCAATTTGCATAGTTCTCCGATAAACTGGAACAATTGTCCTGAAAAGTGAGCAACGAAATCTTAGATCTCGGGCAAAGATTCAGTGATGGATAATCAATATTCCGGCATTTCCGAGGTTTCAGAAGCTTCATCGATCAATTGAGATGGCCAGAAGCAAAAAGTAATGCAGTGATTCCCGTTGACATGTTGCAACGGAGTACGCTTCATTAATATCTCTGACTTTTCATACTTTATTCTTGTATCGTAATAGGCCATATAATTTAGCTAGGTTTGGTAGGATTCGATTTAAATCGATAAATGTCGGTAACCATCGAATTCGTAAAAAAAACTAAATTCGACGAAAATGAATTGTGTAGATTTTTCACCGCTAAAATTTTCACAGAATTATGCGACATGATTTTTAAATTTGCTTTACCACATTCACACCATATATTTTAACTCCAAAGATCCAAAACGGATGAGAAAATCGGTATTTGTCATACCAGACGGCCACACTCCATTCGGGATTCCCTACACTTTACTTTCTAAAGGTCCTTATGTTATGGTTTCAAGGAATTATACTTAGCTGCCGAGGGTCCAAACGGGACGAAACAATCTGTTTATTGCATTTTTCTTTTAACCTCGAAGAAGTTCTTTAATCCCTACACGCCTTGGGTCGCCATACTCCACTTACGAAAAAGTCGAGGAACGCATCTTGTGCCTTCTTCCGATCTCATCGAAGGTGAGATAGATTTTCCCAAACGGAAATGAGTACCGATCGCCAGAAACTCCTATAATATTTTCATAAATTTTGGGAGTCAAACCCGTAATCCAACCTCCGAGCGCACTCGCACTCGGGGCTTTTTTTACATTCATCGCAGTTTGTTACACAACAAGGTTTTCTTTCTTCAACTAATTCATTTGGTTGAACATTATTTTCACGTCATATAAATTTTTTTAATGAATGGTCAATATTTCGTGAATAAGGGGCGCGATTTGGCGAGTACAACACACTTTCTAGTTTATTCCGAAAAATTAGCTGTTCCAGGTCAGTGGTCGAAGTCAACAACAACACCTTCCCCAAAATTTACGGAGCAGCAAACTATCCGGCGTACGAAGTCTCATTTTTATATATACACTTTTAGTAAAACTTTATTGGAAGGAATTCGATTTATTAATTGTTCTAGATAAAAATAAATGAAACATATTGAAAAAACCGATATTCGTCTGTGATTTCTAGGAAATATAAACTGGGTATAAGAGGTTGCTTTTTAAGAAATTTTAACGTCGAAAACTACAAAGTCTATAAAATGCATTAAGTTAACGTCGATTTTCGTCGCGGATTTTTAGGAAAAATAAACTTCGGCAACTACCAAGCCTAAATATAGCATATAATAAAATTGAGAGTAATCTCTCTTAAAGTTGAGCAATATACGAAATTTAGGCACAATTGAACAACATACAGAATATATTTAGGATATAAAAGAAGTCGTATAGAAGATTACCTTTAAGTTTTATCAGTGAAAAATGAATGGACAAGAATTTGAACGATATCTTTTCATTATTTCGTAAAGTCGCCCCACGCCAGGGGTGTCAATTGGATTTAGACGCTCGCCAAACTTGTGGCGATCATCTTACCATATTCCCCACACAATACAAAATACATGCAATGTTAATAAATAGAATGTGCAATCTTTTGAATGTAGGAATAATGTTGCAAAACAGCATAAATCAAGACATATTATGCGGAGAAAGCACCATTAACTTAGGAGTATTGAAATGTTGACACAGAAGAAATATTTTTTCCCTCGTGCCTCCAACATTGGTTGATTGAAAGTATGGTAAGTATTAGACTCCAAATTGTTTATTATGGAAAACATTTTCCACACACAAAAACTCTAAGTTTTGAATATAATTTCAAAATTAGAAGAAAAGCATTTGGCTCGTGACGATCGTATTGAACATTGAATTGTCCAACATCAGCATCATCCTGTCAAAGTCTTCGATACGCATCGGCGTAATTACTTTTTCAAGCATTCTCATTGGATGATTTTAGGCATATAAAACCAGGAGGGCTAATATTAATCATAATAATGGGAGTGTGTTGGCTTAGCATGTTTTCTTTTCTCCTCACAGGTTCCGGATCGATTATCCGAAGACCAAGATCTCGTTTCTATCAATTCTTCTTCCGTCAATAGTTCAAGGAGGATGGGTAACTGCAGCTAACCTTACTTTAGCGGTGCTTTCACGTCCACAAAGTGAATCTCGTAAAGAGCACGTTGTTTTTGAAACTGCATCGCCCCATACTCCCTTCTGTACACATCTTTACATGATATGAGTGAATTACGGCTGCCACAGCGTACGAAGCGATAAATGAAATGCAATAAAATACGGTTTCCCAACCAATCATGTCGCTCCTCTTTTCTCTTCAATTTTGATGGACCAGTTAAAGATAGTTATTTCCATACTTCAGACATTAACTTTCTCAGTAATAATTAATACAGTAACGCGAACGATAAGGACATTCTCCGTGCTAATTAATTGGTATTGAAAATGAACTTCCAATCATGAAAAAATATTATATTTGATTAGGTGCAATTTTTTCTGTAATAAATTGAAATAAAATGGAGTTTGTAAAGGGAAAGCACTTGTAAAGGCTGAATAAAGAAAGAATTTCACCACAAAAATATTTCCAAAGCTCTCGGATCATCTACGTCATCTCTCCATCTACGACGTTTTTGACAGAAATTATGCCATGAGTACATGTTATTTCTATTGATCGAGAAAGAAATAAAATTTAAAATTTTATTAATTAAATTTTGAATTCTTTTATAAGATTATATCGATTATAAGATTTTTCGTTTTAAAACTCTTCGTTTTTAATTTTCCAAGTTTAATCGTTCCTAAATGTACTACTCTCTAATTATACACACTCTCTTAGTGCCGTATTATTCAACCGTATCTTCATTTAAAAAAAGGTCACCTAAGTCCTATAATTTTCTTGTATTAGATCTGTGAACTTCTCAGTTTATAACTGAGCCCTATCTCGCTATACTTTAAATTCATACAATATTTCGTAACCTACGTCCGTCCATTAATCCTTAAAACCTAATAAAACCTTGTATCATTGAATACTGTAAACGACATAAATCCCACGATGGCCTTAACTCTGCAATTCTATCAATTATCCTCCAATTAATTTCAAAATCTCCTCCTCTTCCATCGCAATTTTCACTTCACTGCTACATCAAACCTTCAAAGTCGTATTTCCGCTTGCCGTATACCTTTTCCACTGTTGTTACCTCCAAATTTCTCCTGAATAACTCGTTACTTTATATTTTTAAGGTGTATCTGTGTAACTTTTATAAACTTGTCAGGCGTGCGTAAATTTGTTCTGAACGTTCCTTTGGATTTACTGCGCCTGTATTTGTTTCTATCACTTTTATACCGCCTAAATACGTGACCTCACCTATTTGTAAACAAACCGATGCAAACATACTGGCAACTCTCGCCCAACGAACGACATGCGTTCCTGAAAAGCGTTCGTAAAACGGAAATTCGTTGAACGATCGTGATTTTTCCGTTAAAACTCCAGATGCGTCACAGACAAAAAGATTCTTTTATTCTTGAATTTACAATTCTTAGCTATTAAAATTTTTGTCAAAGCAACTACAACATTGGATCAACTAGAAAACCGAAGCAACAACAATCGAACATAGAAGTATGTACAGTGCCATCTATTGTATGATACGAGAAAATTCAACTTTTGAATGAAAAAGAGAACCTCCCAACGCCGTCAATAAAGAATTAAAAATTCCTCGTGATTTAAACATCTCCAGGAAAATAATTAACAAAAAGTTGAACAGCCAAGAGAAAAGTACGAGCAAGTACGATAAATGTGGCCACGGAAATGGCTTGAAAACAAATCCTCGTGATGTAACGATTATGTATGAACCGCGAGAAAACGAATGCGACCGAACGTAGTCAATCCAAGTCACAGATTGAAGTATAGAATGGCTGAGGGAAAGACTGCGCAGTGCCCTTCCTCCTTGTCGGTACACAAGAGATCCTTCAAGTTTAACTGGATATTTGTAAATATATTTTGAGCAACAAACAGCACGTTCGGTGAGGGCATATTAAGCCTCTCAAGAAATGCAGGCGATAGGAAAAAGTCGTGATAAAGTGGACGCACGAAGAATCCATGGGTAAACAAGACGGTCTTTTTGACCCCAAGAGCTTTCGTAAACATCCGAGTTTCTTCGATCTCAGTTGGATAAATGTTATTTAGTTCGTTAAAGTGAACAAAAGTTTCGGCGAAAAGTAAAGCTATAAAATTCAATTCATTCGTTAAAGCGAACATTCGTTCAACGAGAGTTACCTGTACTTTGCTTTCTTACTCGACGCGTTCATGTTTGTATACTACGATTTTCGTTTGTCTCAACATCTCCCATTATTCTACTTGACCACCGCTGTGTAAGAAAATATCGTAATGCTTCCTTTAAAAAACCATAGTTTTATAAATAGGTAATTTTCTTGAGTAAATATTAACACAAAAACATTCAAAAATATTGTCTAACTGAACTGGATAAAACAAATATGATTTAATTAAGAGTCAACCCGGTCCACGTGGTTGTCGGATTAATCAAAAAGCATTTCGTATTCTTTTGAAAGTTTAGTTTAGTTCTTTCTTGACAAAATATTGTTAACCATTTATTTGTGAAGGAGAAATAAGCACGCAATTTTTTATAATAATCAATATTACATTGCTCATACAAGATACGTTTGGCTTGATTTTGGGAAAACTAAAAACCTTGTTACATTTAAAAGCGAATATTTTTAACCCGTTTTATTTCAAAACGCGCTTATGTTTGCGCTCTGTCTGTCCGTCTGTGCAATCAATTAAATTAAAATAGCAAATAAACAATAAGAGATATAAGACTGAAAGGCCAACGGTGTATGTGATATATGATGCCAGTTATTACGCTGCCAAAGAAATTATTTTTAAAGCCAGCTTCGTTATCTAATAAATCATTTCCAGTCTTTCACCACAATCTCGGATGTTAATGCGACTAATATTTACAATCAGAGATAAATTTTACAGGCTGAAGTTTTTAAAATCATTGGTTAAACAATTATGTCCGCTACGTGTCAGTTATCGGCATGCTTGGAGTGCTACCGGTCAACATTATGATGGCCTTATCTTAAAGAATCCTGTGATAAAACCTTTACATTAGCGATAAAAACTCATGTTATCGGTGAATTGGTTAACGCGCTCCATCACTTCCTCTATCGTTAGGAAAATGACTGAAAATACAAAATACGAGCTATTTCAGTTTACGTAATGAAAATAATCTTCCCTTTATGGATCATTACTGATTTTTTAAAGCACTGGTATAATGTAGGTTGAAAAATGTTCTATTAAAGAATAAAAGAGAAAAATAACTAACTAATCAAAAAATATTTCCAAATTCCTTCCATGTTATTTTAATAGAAAATCAACAAAACTTTTAAAGTACAGTTTTCATTTAAACTCGTTTGACCGGCGAATTCTAGACTTATGGTTTCTTCGTCTCGAAACAAAAGTAAGCGAAGTTTCCGATACTCGTAAATAAGAGCGGATGATTCTTTTTTTCCAGAGTTCGCGAACATTCGCGTGCGTTCTCTCAATCCGCGATTCATACGTCGATATCGTTTCCTACGAGAGTTTTACTCTTTCCGTCCTCGTAAAACTTTCCGGAGAATGAAAAGTCTAATATTAGTTTTTCCGGTAACTTTCCGAGAAAGCATTCTACGAGGCCGCCGACAGGAGCCGTTAAAATCGCGCCGGGGGAAGAAAAAGTGGGCTCTCGTCACCGGGGAGGGATAAGTTTATCCATTTGCCTTGACATTGAGAACGAGAGAAAGAAATATAAATATACAGGATGGCCCAAAAGTTCTTTCACACCTGAGAAATTAACCTTATTTGCTTTTAATCTTGTATATTAAAAACGAAACGTAGCTGACAGCTTCAAATTAATACGCAGTTCCTAAGTTAAATTCTGTTAAATATTTATTTAAGTTCATACGGCTCATAATAAATGTTAAATAAATTATGTTAATTTCTCAAGTATGGCAGGATTTTTGGACCACCCTATATACATACATATTATATATATATATATATATATATATATATATATATATATATATATATATATATATAACAAATTACGGAAAAGGAAAGGTAAAATGAATATATGGATGTCAACAAGGTGTTGGGATGAGGAAACCCAGTGAGCACTCACCAATCAGACGACATCAGGTTGGCGAGGCCCCGGGGATCGTCTATCAGCTGATACCTTTTCCTACCTCTTTCCCTTTTCCCATCTAGTTTTCCTTCTAACACATCTTTAATCATACTCTCTCTCCTCAGGTAATTCCCAACCCAGTTTGCCTTCCTCTTTCTAATAATCTGTATTATCATTCTCTTCTCTCCTACTCTTCATAGCACTTCATCGTTGTTCATCCTATCTGTCCATTTTATCTTCGGCATTCTCCTCCAAGTCCACATTTCAAAGCTTTCCAAGTATTTGATATCATTTTTCCTTAGCGTCCATGTTTCTGCCCCGTACGAAGCTATACTCTATACGTAGCATTTTATCAACTTCTTGCGGATATCTTCCCTTATATTCCCTGTAAGTAGTTGTTTCTTCTCCTGAAAGTCGCTTTTGCTTTTCCTATTCTAGTTTTGATCTCATCCGTACATTTTGCCTCTCGTGTTATGATACTTCCAAGGTATTTATATTCTGAAACTTGTTCTAATGGCTTTCCCCCAATAGTTATGTTCAGATTCTCTTCTTTACCCGATATTCGAATGACCTTGGATTTTTCTGTATTTATTTCCATACCGTATTTTCTACCTCTTATTACTAGTCTATTTATCATTTTCTTAATTTCCTCTTCCTTTCTTGCTAGAAGTACTTGATCATCTGCGTATTTTACTGTTCTTATAATCCTTCCTCCAATTTTGAAATCCCCTGTGCCTTCTAAAGCTTCTTGCATTAGACTTTCTCCATATATATTGAATAGGGTTGGCGATAGGCAGCAGCCTTGTCTTACTCCTCTACCGATGTTTATTCCGCAGGTGTCCACATTCTCAAACCTGACCTTTACAACTTGATTCTCATAAAGATTCCTAATCAGTCTCCTGTCTTTCCAGTCTACACCTATATCCTTTAATATCTTCATCAACTTTACCCAATTTACTCTATCAAAGGCCTTCTGCCAGTCTACGAAACATGCGCAGATATCTTGACTGTATTCTATTGCCCTTTCTGATATGATTCTAACTACTCCTATCGCATCTCTAGTTCCTCGTCCTTTTCTGAAACCGAATTGATCTTCCCCTATTATTTCTTCTGCCTTTTTCTCCAGCCTTTTATTAAGAATCCTCGTGATGATCTTCGATGTGTGTGACAGAAGGCTTATAGTTCTGTAATCTTTACACTGCATTGCCTTTGGCTTCTTCTTTAGAGGGATCATTGTTACTTCTAGGAAATCCTGAGGCCACTCTCCCGTGTCGTAAATCTTATTAATTAATTTCGTGATCGCTTTTAGTGCTTCTGATCCTATGACTTTAAGTATCTCATCCGGTATTCCATCGTTGCCCGTGGCTTTCCTCTTCTTTAGTTCCACTATCGCCTTTTCTACTTCGCTCTCCATAATACTTGGTCCTAAGTTGTCTTCTTCAATGTTTTCCTCATTTTCCAGTTCTATTTTTGCCGCTCCTGCCTGTTTGCCGTATAATTCCTTAATGTATTCTTCCCATACCTGTGCTACATCCTTTGTTTCTGAGACTATCTTCCCATCCGTATTCATAATTGCTTTACCACAAATTCCATTAGACTTCTTATCTTCTAATTCCAGTGCCCTAGCGTACATCATATCGTACCGTCCTAACTTCTCCATTTGTTCTATTTCATCACATTTTCCTTTTATCCAGTTTTCTCTAGCTTTATCTGTTACCCTTCTCAACTCATTGTTTATACGCCTATAGTTGGCTCTACCTTCTTCAGTGTTAACGTTTTTCCATTTTCGTCTCTCATCCATTTTCTCCAGCATTTCCTTCGTGATCCATGGTTTTCTGATTTTCTTCTCTTGTTTTCCAATCTCTTTATCCAAGGTATCCTTGATACTGGTTTTAATTTCATCCCATTCTATATCAACGGTCTTCGGTTTGTTTTCCAACTTTCTTAGGTTATCTTCCAACTTCATGCTGACTACATCCTGCCTTTCTTTCAGTTTTTCTAGGTCCCAGGTCTGTCTTTCTCTTCTCGTTTTTCTTATTTGTTTGAGCTTCGTACTCACGTCAAGTATTAGAAGGCTGTGATCTGAATCAATATCTGCTCCTTGCAATGCCTTGGCGTTCTTTATGCTGTTCCTGAATCTTTGTTTTACAAGGATGTAATCTATTTGGCATCTCATTCTATCTCCTGGGCTTTTCCATGTGTATAACCTTCGTTTATGGTTTTTGAACAATGTATTAGTCACTACAAGGTCATTATTGATGCAGAATTCTACGAGTTTCTCCCCTCCTCGATTTCTCTTCCCAAGTCCGTATTGCCCGACAACATTTTCTTCCTGTCCTTCTCCGACTATGCTGTTCCAATCTCCCATTATTATGCAGTTTACCTTTCCTCTTCCGTCTTCTTCGTAAATTTCATTAATTTGCTCATAGATCTCATCTATTTCTTCATCGTCATGAGCTGACGTTGGCATATATACCTGGATTATCAGCATGTCCACTGGGACTGCTTTTAGCTTTATTGCCATCAGTCTATCGTTCGTTGCTATTATCTTTGTCACGCTTTTCATCATATCTTTCCTAAGTACCAGAGCTACTACCCTTTCCCCACTATTTCCTCCAGAATAAACTACCGTGAATTCTTCCGAGTCGAACTGTCCTTCTCCCTCCCATCTAGTTTCGCTTAGCCCTATAATGTCAACTCTATTTCTTTTCATTTCTTCTTTCAAGTTCTCTAGCTTTCCTGCCTTTCTCATAGTTCTTACGTTCCAAGTCCCTATTCGTAATTTACTTTCGACAAATGTTTTCCTCAAGGCAGTCCCCGCCCGGAGATCCGATTGGGGAACTATTTTACCTCCGGATTGTTTTACCTCGAGAGAACTCATATTGTCCAACCATATAATCTTTACTAGGGATTTTAATGTGGTAGTTTCCCTCTTGCTTTCCACATCGCAGTACAGTAGCCGTTCAAATCGTCCTGATCACGCCTACAGCTGTATTGGATATAGACCCAACCAACATCATTTGTTTTCAGCTCTATACCATACTGACAGTACTGCTGCCTACTGCCAGGCACTGATGATAGTTTTTTTTAAATAAAACCTCCATTCGAGGGGTTTGAACCCCCGAACTTTGCAATAGAAAGCCGACACGCTAACCACTACACCACCAGTGTAGTAATAATAGGTAGAAAATACGGTATGGAAATAAATACAGAAAAATCCAAGCTCATTCGAATATCAGGCAAAGAAGAGAATCTGAACATAACTATTGGGGGAAAGCCATTAGAACAAGTTTCAGAATATAAATACCTTGGAAGTATCATAACACGAGAGGCAAAATGTACGGATGAGATCAAAACTAGAATAGGAAAAGCAAAAGCGGCTTTCAGGAGAAAGAAACAACTACTTACAGGGAATATAAGGGAAGATATCCGCAAGAAGTTGATAAAATGCTACGTATAGAGTATAGCTTCGTACGGGGCAGAAACATGGACGCTAAGGAAAAATGATATCAAATACTTGGAAAGCTTTGAAATGTGGACTTGGAGGAGAATGCCGAAGATAAAATGGACAGATAGGATGAACAACGATGAAGTGCTATGAAGAGTAGGAGAGAAGAGAATGATAATACAGATTATTAGAAAGAGGAAGGCAAACTGGGTTGGGAATTACCTGAGGAGAGAGAGTATGATTAAAGACGTGTTAGAAGGAAGAGGACAGCGGAAGATAGGAGCATATGGAGAACCAGGTTTAACCATGAATAATCACAGACCTGTCTACGGACAGACTAAGTATGATGGTGTGTTTTTTTGTGTTTGTGTGCGTGCGTGCGTGCAGGCGTGCGTGCGGGCGATCGTGCGTGCGTGCGGGCGTGCGTGCGTGCGTGCGGGCGTGCGTGCGGGGGTGCGTGCGGGCGTGCGTGCGTGCGGGCGTGCGTGCGGGTGTGTGTGCGGGCGTCCGTGCGGGCGTACGTTCGGGCGGGCGTGCGTGCGTGCAGGCGTGCGTGCGTGTGTGTAAATATATACTAGTATATTGCCCGTCATATGACGGATGTCAGTTACCATATGGTTGAAAAACCAGTCGTAAGACTGGTAATCCTACTGAAACCATGCATCTTAATTAATCGTAACTCACTGTTATGGATAACACAAAATTAGTTTATCTAGTGTAACTGCCCGTTGAAATTCAACGGGGAACTTAGACTAAATCCCAGTTCCATTAGGATTACGTAATTCCGCGATAAACCCTATGATAATTTAAGGCAATCTATGCACTCGTATACAGGATGAGACAATAATTGATTCTTGAAGTTTAACAATGACGTGGTCGGCAAGGCAACGTCCCGTTTAAAAGCCGATATTTCCCAAAATACGTGATTTAAATGTTTAATTTGAGAGATTTCGAACGGTAGGCGGAAAAAAATGAATCGAATAAGAAACCATTAATTTTCCTAAAACAGTTCAAATTCGAAGATCGTACGTCAATTCTTTCCAATTTGAATTTCCAAAAGAATAAAATCCTTAACTTTAAAAAATCGCTTTTTACGTGTTATTCCACTGGAGTCGAACCAGGGTCTTTTTTCGTATTTTTCGCCATTTAATTTTTATATCTGAGTCAAACATTCATGCAATAAATGATAAAAGAACTTTGTTATTTCCACAACTTTTAATTTAAAAACGACCGGTTTCACTACGATCGTAGCATCATCAGGTGATAAAATATAAAAATCGTTCCATATATATAGGGTAAAATGAGGGGGAGAGGGAGGGAGACAGGAGGGGTTACAAAGAAAACGAATGGAAGGTAATTGAATAACAAAGTTATTTTTTCATTATGGGTAAATTCCACAGAGTTGAGCCTGACCTCATTACTGATATTCCTGCGAAATTTCAACCTTCCACTTAATCGGGAAGTTTATTAAAAACGCGTTAAAAAGTGCCATTGATGACGTCAGCGTTATACACAAAAAAACACATCCAGGCTTTTATTATTAGAATATGTACGTATGTATATTGATGTGTGTGAAATAACAATTTTTACTTTCTCCATATAAGAAGTATAGAGAAAGTATTGCCTTCATGAAAAAATCGAATACATGATTTCAACGGAAATACATGCCTTAGGGTCCCCTGAACACGTTTTGACTATTTTCTCGATGATGTCTTTGTGTGTGTCTGTGACCGGAATTTTGTGGGCGCTCAAAAACTCAAAAACTATTAATCAGGTCAACGCGAAATTTATATTTGACGTTTTTGTTAAAAGGACAAGAACTGATTAGGTTTTGGTAAAAATCGGTCAACCGGAAGTGGGTCACATACGTTTTTTGAACTATTTTACAAGAATGTACTGGAATAAATGTTGTGGGAAATTTAATTTTTTACAACGTTAGTATAAAAGCATTTTCTCATATCATGCATTGTTTAAGAGATATTTTAAAAACTAATTTATTAGCTGTCACCACCACACCACCTACCGGCGACTACTGTAAACCATTTATGCTTAATTACGTCTTAGTAATGCTCCTTTTTATTTTTTTAATTGTTAGAGGCTCCTAGCTATATTCAATATCAGAAGGCTACGGTTTGAGTTTATTTCTGTTCTTTGTAATATCTTTAAAATTTTCTCGCAGTTCCATATAATATGTATTATCATTTAACCTATTTGGAGTTTTTAGAAATATTACATGTATGGAGAAAGTCTTGTGGTGTCCACATCAGATTTTTAAATTAATTTTTATAAACAGAACCACACAACTTGAATGACAAAGAAAGTCCGAAATGTTTTGTAAGGGCTACAGAGAAACTCGTCTTCGCTTAGCAAAACTTACAAACTGAAATACTAAAGTGTTCTCATGGAAACTAAACCTCTATTAAAAGAATGCTGTTTTTCTTAACCGGAAAAAAAGTTATATGATGAAGTAAATTTTCAGCGTGTCGAAAATGAGGTCATGCAAGCGTTCCTCTAATATTTTTCTACCATCTAAATTGTTTTGAAAATTTCTCAATTTACGAAACTACTCACTTTTTATTTATTTAAAATCTTAGTGCATTTCCTCTGGACTTTTAATACACGCAAAAATATGCACGTGGAAGATTAATTTGCAGTCTCAGAGACATTGATATGAAATTCAACATGAAAATTAAATTAAAATGAAAATTGGAATGTTTCATTGATAAATTATGACCAATGAGTATTTATTTTCATTTTGGTTAGCTTATTTGTATTATCTGACTTTCCATTGGGAAGAATGTTTAGACCCACGTAAAGAAAACGATAGTGATGTTTATTTCTAAAAGGAAGTTGGGGGATTGGATCCGTGTGATCATGGCAACATCAAATTCTCCGTAAAATGAATTTCTGCTATTTTTAAGAAAATACGCGTCTGCCGAATATCTTCCAAAGGAATTTTTATGAAAAAGTGGATTTTGAAAAGTGGGGAAAATCACTCTAGAATATTTTTTTAATTTGAAATATTTTCCTGGGAACTACGGAAGATGACATAAGAGATGGTCACGTTAATTGTAAATAACTATAAACTGGAAGTGTTTGAGTTTATTTTTAACTCAGAATCGCTGAAGACATCGACGTCAATTTTCCAGCCGACGGAGACCGTCTAAATTAACGATAAAGGAACCATGATCTCATGTCATACTTGGCTGGAGTAGTTTATGATCAATTACCTGAGAGCACGTGTTATGGAAACCGTCATTAACGCATCTAGAGATGTCGTTTAGACAAGGAATAGGTAAACTACGCATGCGGGTTTTATCTCTTCAGATCATTTTATCATTACTTAATACCATCGATTCCAACAGTGTCGGTTGTAAAGTAATTAAGTAGTGAACATCGATGTTCTGATTTTATCGGATATGCAGTAAAATCTTTGGTAAGGAATCTAAAAAATAAAATTTTTATCCATGAAGTTCGTCTTATGCAAATCCAGATGGTCATATTGCTACGGAATGCCGAACCTAATTTAGAGCCTGATCTCACATCGACGTTTTAATTATATAGCACCTAATGAACAGGTGTGGAAAGGTGTACTCCATGTCGGAGTACATAGTTTCCAAATGCGTTCTTTGAGATCGATACATTTTAGTAAAATTCCCCAATACCAAATTTCATCAAAATACGTCCAGTGGTACCCGAGTTGCAAAAGAGGCACTTTGTAAAATAATGTAGATCTTCATGTAAATTGTTCGTAATTGTAATCAGATTTTAACCATAATTGGAATCGGTTGACCAATTTTAGTAAAACTTCCCAATACCAAATTTCATCAAAATACGTCCAGCGGTTCCTGAGTTGATACAGAAGTATTTTAACCAAAATTGGAATCGGTCAACATATTTTAGTAAAACTCCCCAATACCAAGTTGCATTGAAATATGTCTAGCGGTTACTGAGTTGTCAAATTTTTAGTTAATATTTTTTTGTGATGAACAAAAGAACATCGAAAAACGTATAATTACGTAAATACGTTAATTTCTGTTTCTTTAAATTTATCGTAAACCTTACGTTTTACGGGAAAAGTTATTTGATAAAAAATATATATTTAATTATTTTATTGAAATTTTGTTCGCTCAGATAAGTATATAACAAGATGCTTGCGAAATACAAGTAGGTCTTCATGTAAAGTGGTCATTATTATGGTTCGATTTTGGAATCGGTCATAAATTTTATCAAAACTCCCAAATACCAAAATTCATCGAAGTACGTCCAGCGGTTCCCGAGTTCAAACATGTGGACGGACGGAAACGACTTCCCCTATATGCGTTCACTTTGTGCAAAGAACGCATAAATATGGAGAAACCTCTTAATAACCATAAAAAAACAATAAAAAAGAAGTGTTCGCATACACGCCGGTTTGGGGGAAATTCCTCCACACCAGGGACCCTTTTCTCATACACGCAAGAAATAAAAGAAAACAACCACACACGTGGACTCCCTTTAAAAAAATGCCTAAATTATTTTTAGGAGGTTTCTCTATTTTTCATTACTTGTAATTAACCATAGGGCTATGATATGACTTTTTCTTTGTTTAAATGGAAAAAAATTACATAATTACTGATGCTTTCAAAAGTAGCACTAATAATAAAAATAAATTTGTATATCCAAATTTCAATCGAATGTTTGGATTTCGACAAAGTCTTAACTTAAAATTACATTAGTGTCGGGATTCTTACTTTAATAGCAATTTTTTCAACAGTTTATTAAGTCCGTACTAATAACTGTAAGAGTGGAAAAATACTGCAGATTATCCTTACACAATGTATGATTGAAAAATATTGTTGTCTCATCTACCAGACAATTGTGATATTTATTTACCCAGTTAATGGTTACTGTCTTTCAAAACTGATTTACAGTTCAATTAAATACAGTAATTCTCAGTAAGTAGCAAATATTTGCCACTGATCCTCTAATTCCCTCGCTTGTAGTTACAATACTAAATTTTGTAATATACGTCACTCTTAACCTTGAAGCTATCACCAAATTAATCATATTTTTTTATTTGTGTAAAACTTTAAAAAAATAAACAATTATATTGCCTAGCAAAGATAAACTGTTGAGCGAGAAACATATTGTCCGTTCAATTAGGTATTCGCTTACTGCTTCGCATTATATACCAATCTTATTTCGTTAAAACTGAAACTAACGACTTTAAAATGCTAATATTATATGCAGGGGAATAAAGTGTGCTTCACATAAAGGAATATTTCGTATAATACTAGATCATAATAAGGAGGTTTCAATTTATTTATATTATCGGATTATAACACCATAGGTTTGGCCGAAAGAATTGTCAAATTCAATCGATGAATTCGATTATCAGTGAGTTTTTAAAGCAAGAGTTTATTTGATCGAGATCAACCTCGCTTTTATTGATGCCCCGTCATCGCCCGTATCTTTATTACCATCTTGCCAACCCTTTTCGGACCTACCGGATCTGTCTGCGTCTCAATTTAAAAATCTGCCCGTCATCCATTCACTTTCAACGATTCCCCCATGCCATGCCAACGCCTGAATGGTTGTCAAGATCAAGAGATTCTAGTTCAAAGGCTTTTCCTCCTGAGTTTTCAGCACACAATCCGAATTCCTAATTGTGACAAAGGTATCATTTTTAAGACTTGGGCGAGAAATTAGTGTTTGTAAACAACCACACGTTTACGTTCGACGGCGTCCGCAGAAATTTTAACAGCAGTGGCGTTTCATTTTTTTGTTGCTGATTGAACACGATAAGATACTGATGACGTAAAAGCGAAATGCTTATAGTAATAGGGAAGCGATATACGCTAAGGGATGAATCTCGCGAGGCGATTACCTCCATCGCTGTGTTATCTAGGGCAGTGGTTCTCAACCGGTATGCCGTGAACATTTCCCAAGTGTGCCGCGAGATTTTGAAGAGAATATTTCAAATATGCGCGTCTTCTACCGATTATATACAGTTTTAACAAAGAAACTAACACAGTATTAAGACTAGTTGAATCCAGTCCAAAAGTATCACTCCTTTGGAAGGCGCGTAAAAAGTAAGCCCGACAACAACGTTGTCAGTATTGTCATAGTAACCGAATGCCTTGTGCATGAGTCATAGACAACTGATTGGTCATCTTTGTTCTCTATGTCTATACGATGACATATCATGATCTGCCTGCGGTGACCTTCCTGGCTGTCCGCGAATCGGACGCATTCCTTTATCAAATCAGTACTAGCCTAGCTTCGTGGCTGGCTTATACTACAATTTGGTGTCTGTGAATGTATGTATCGCATGCGCGGATCCAAGGGGGGGGGGGGGCGATCGCCCCTCCCCCCTTGGATACTCTCTGGGACAAGAGAATAAGCAGGCTGTCAGGTGGCGGGATGGTTTCTTCAGTAGGCTTAGGTTATTGAATAGATTCTTCTTCGAAATTTCCCATGCTTCTTGTCTTTATGTCGCTGCCGACGTATTGTCCTAGCAAAAAGGGTCTGTTGGAGATAGTATCACCCTGGGCGGTGCTGAAACTTGCTAATTGGGGTGGTGGGGAGGAGAATGGGATTTCCAGGATTTTCAACGAATGGCGAGTGAAGGGGAAGGAACCAACCCACGTGGGACATTGCCTTCGAATGCGCTCAATGTGCGCACTCCGGTCGCGTAGCCTTTTGGAGAACCCTCGCACCGGGTGCAGTAAAGAGAGTATCATATGAATCCTCTCTCTATCGAACCGCGAGTAGGGGCGATGGCCATGTCAACGACCTACGCTATCGGCTAGGTGCCGGTAAAAGGATGAAACAAAGCCATCGGTTTATGCCTTGGTTCTCCTTCCACCCTCATTCACTGGTGTCGGTTCGTTTTGTTTCGTACGAATGGCTATAATTTAAGAAGCTTTTTAGACGTCTCTTCTTGGGTTTACCCAAAAGGATTACAATGATATTTCTAAATACACATTTTGGAATTTACCCCCCCCCCCCCCTCCGTTTGCTTAGAGTGCTTCCCCACTTCTGAGCTCTTCCATCTCCCAAAATCCTTTACAAGGGACCTTTCTCTATCTTGGGTTTTTCCGTCATTGTTTTCAAGATCTTACGAGCGTTTTAAGATCATTCATTCAGTGATTCGCTAGCGTGTGTGTGATAGTTTGCCGGAGAAGTGCTATAAGTTGCAAGTGTCGCAGAAGTATATAGTCGGTACAGACAATCAGGTTTTGCGTTTTATCGCGTCCCACAATTTAGCATTACAGCAGCAGTTCTACAAGTATTCGAAATACCATCACTTCAAGAGTGTTTATTACTTCTTTGGAGATAGTCGACGAACATGCAGCGGAAGAATTCTACAATTATCTGTAAGTGATTTCTTACGAAGTTTTTATTGTTTATTTTCTCTATATTCGAATTCAAAGCGCTAAAAATGCAACAATCAATATCTGATAAAAGTATTATTATTTTTAAAATAATTCCGTGGAATTTATCTTTAAAAGGGAATTTATATATTTAGTCATAGTATTATACTTTATTCAGCATTAAAGATGTATAGTTAAATTTTGTATATTATTAACGTGAATCATTATTTGAACATTTTCAGATATACCTTGATTAAAATGAAATCAAACAGACAAATGCGCCACAAAACGTTGCATTTTTATCTCAATTCTTCAGAAAAAGAATCAATAATAAATTCGAGCAATCAAGAAGTGGAAGTTGCAGTGTCTACACTACTACCTGTCAACTCCTTGAAGAGAGATGTATACGCTTATGAAGATAGCATTTCAGTTATTTCATCGGTTCATTCGGTAGATATCGAACATTATATTAGTGATACTAGTGCAACGGTGAAGAATGATATCGGTATTTACCTTGGAGGAAAATTAGATAATTTAACAAAGAAAGAACTTTTAGAAAATCCGTTTTGTCCACCTAAAAATTATGTCTTTCCTTTTTCTGAGCATCAAAAGAACAGCAATGTTGAAAAGAGATACCTCAATCAAACTCACTTAGATAGATACACTTGGGTAGTATATTCTCCAATAAAGCAGGGAATTTACTGTAAATATTGTTCCTTGTTCGCTCCTACAACTGTTGGTTCAATTAAATGTAAATCTCAGACCGGGGTTTTAGTTTCAAAGTCGCTTACTGCATTTTCAAAATTATTGGGTAAGGATGGTGTTCTTGAAAAACCCCAAGGCAATGCTTATCATAATAGCTCTGTGGAATCGGCAAAAATGTTTTTAAGGAACTTTGGCAAGCCCTAAACTGAAGTTCAAAACATGTTAATTTCAGGGAGACTGAAACAAGTTCAAGAGAATCGAAAGCGTCTTTTGCCTATTATTGACACGATCATCACTCTAGGTAGACAAAATATACCATTTTGAGGCCATAGGGATGACGGCAATTTTTCAGACAGGCCTGAGAGCAGTGGAAGCATTACGAACGAGGGAAACTTTCGCGCTATATTAAAATTACGTATCCGTGGTGGTGACCAGGATCTTGAAAATCATCTGAAATCTTCTAGCGCAAATGCCACATACATTTCAAAAACGACTCAGAACTCAATTATTGATTGTTGCGGCGATGAAATTTTGGAAAAGATCCTAAACTTTGTGAGGGAAAGAAAATATTATTCCATTTTCTTTGACGAAACTACTGATATAACTACGGTGTCTCAATTAAGCCTTGTTATTAGATACGTTTATGAAAATAAAATTAGGGAATATTTCATTGGTTTTGTGGATTTTCACGATGAAAAATTCACATCAGGAATTAGACAAGGCCTAGAACCTAAATTAGGGGGGAATGTGCTAGGAAAATCAGTTGTTCAGTTATTAGTAAAAAATAATCTTGATATGAAAAACTGTGTTGGTATTTGCACCGATAACTGCCATGCCATGGCTTCTGAGAAGCGTGATGCTGCTTCTGAAATCTGTAAGGTTTCTCCTCATGCGGTTCGAGTTCCTTGCCAAAGCCATTCATTGAACTTGACTTTGTCGAAATCGTCCGAAATTAGGACAATTAGAAAATGTTTTGAATTAATGGGCGAGGTTATTAATTTTTATCATTTGTCTGCTAAGAGAAGTTTTCTTTTAAAGAGAGAAATGGGTGGGGGATTAAGTAGCTTGTGCGATGCACGCTGGGTAGAAAGGCATAATGCTTGTTTAATGTTTGAGAAAATTTTTTCCACAATTATCAAGATATTGAACGATATCAGTAATTGGGATGATAGGACATCTTCAACAAAGGCAGATTTACTCCTCAATAATCTCATGACAAACGAATTCATTGTTTCGATGAAATGCATTACTTTTATTTTTTCCTTAACACTTCCGGTTAGTAAATCATTACAAAAAGAATCGCTAGATCTGTATTCAGCTATAAAATGCATTGAGGGCATCATTTGCTTATTAGATTGTGAAAGGAAAAGGGTTGACGAAGTATTTAATAGAATTTGGAAAAGCGCTAATGAATTTGCAGATATTTTGCAACTAAAGCTCATTAAGCCCTGATATGCATCAAGACGAATTAACTGTTCAGAAACCGCTGAGGAATACTATCGACGAAGTGTATTTATCCCAATGGTTGATACTCTCAGTTCATTTTTGAAGCCGTTTTTGTGATGATACACTGAAGGCATTTAATTTGGGAAATATAATACCGAAACAACTATTGTGTTTGGATCAAGTTGAGTTAGATAATACTGCAACGTCATTATGGGAAAAATATTCTGACTTTTTGAATGTTTCCATTATTTCAAATTCGTTTACTATTTTTCTAAGTGAATTAATAATGTGGAAAACCAAATGGGAACGTAAATATAAGTGCAATAACATTAAAACTGGCATGAATGCCTGTGAAGTTTTCAGTATGTGCGACGAGGAAATTTAGCCAAATTGCAAAATTTTATTAAAAATTTTACCCACTCTTCCTACAAGTGTTGCTAGCTCTGAACGCAGCTTTTCGGCTTTGCGACGATTAAAAACTTGGTTGCGGAACAGAATGAGTGAAGAAAGACTTGTGGGTTTGGAGTTACTCCATATACATCAAGATATTCATCTTGATCTGGAAGAGATTTTAGATCATTTTGCTAATTCTGGCAATCGACGACTTGATTTTTTATTGTGATTTTTTAAATAAAATGTTAAGAAGTGCTATACAAAGTTTTTTTCTTTTTTACATTATGCGAAACATAAGCCTTATACATCATTTTCGCAAAATATGGATTATTATAAGGGAGGTCAATGTATGCGTGGTTTTCAAAATATATTTCACCTAAAATAGGGTTTATGATAGAAAATATAGTATACTATTATTTCTTGTGATAATCTCTTTAAAAAGTCCTGAATATAATTTTTACGAATATAGGGAGTTTTATTTGAAAATTTTCCTATTTACGAGGAAAATAGTATTTAATCGCCCCCCCCCCCCCTTGGGAGGTTTCTAGATCCGCCCTTGATGTATCGTGAGTTTATTCTGTATAAAATTATTTTTTATTAAGTGTTTTGTGTAATACCGTTGGTAGAAAACTGTGTGATATTTGTGGTTTCGTCTAATTACACTGGATAACAAAAGAAAACTTTTTTGTTACATCGTAAAGAGATGGTGATTCTTATAGAATTTTTTGCGCTGATTTTAAGTCTGTTTACCAAATTTTTCTATCACTCAGGGTTTTTACTTAATCAAAAGATGTATGTCATTCAAATTAAAGGTATTTTTATTATATGTAAAAAACATTTAGTATATATTTACTAACCTAAAGTGTGGTTGATGTGGATTGTCTGCTGAACTTTCCTTGAGGAACATCCCTCTTAAGTGTCCAACAGTAGTCAGTCAACATTTTTGGGCTCCATTTTCCCTGGTAGCGGTTTTCCATAGCAGAGATGTCCTGATGAAAGCGTTCTCCATGTTCGCCGCTCACAGCCCTGAAGTTTTCCGGAAAAAAGTCCAAATGGGAGTCCAAAAAGTGTATTTTTAGAGTAATTTTACACCCCATTGCTCTGTAGGCCACAAGAAGCTCACTCACAAGTTGCCTGTAGTTTTCTGCCTTGTAGTTTCCCAGAAAGTAGGTGACTACTTTTTTGAAAGATGCCCATGCAGCTGCTTCAGTTTCATTCAGTTGGCTTTCAAAAAAAGCATCCTTCATCAGTTCCCTTATTTGAGGACCCACAAATATTCCTTCTTTGATTTTTGCCTCACTAATTCTCGGAAATTTATTTTTCAAAAGAGAAATCCACGTCCATTAGGATCCATGGCTTTTACAAAATTTTTCTTCAAGCCTAGTTTAATGTGCAATGGCGGTAAATAGATTTTTCAGAACTAACCAGTGAATGACTACCTACATTTTTCTTTCCTGGAGTGAGTGTTTCTCTTTTTAGCCATTGCTTTTTGATGTAGTGATTTTGTCTATCTCTCCTATCCCATTCACACAAGAAGCAACAGAATTTGGTGTATCCAAGCTGTAACCCAAGTAACAGAGCAATCACTTTTAAATATACACAGACATGCCAAGAATACTTTTCATACTGGATACTGGTTAGCAGAAGTTTCATGTTTTCATACGATGCCTTCATGTGAGCAGCATGGGCTAGTGGAACAGATGGGTACTTGTTTCCATTGTGACGCAGGACTGCTTTTAAACTCACCTTTGAGGAATCTATGAACAAATGCCACTCCTGAGGATTGTGCTGCTGCCCCAAGGACTCCAGTAGAGAATAAACATCATTGCAACAAACTAGATCTCCCTCTTTAGCAAATAGATGTTCAAATTGCTGTTGACGTTTACGGAAAAAACATATTTTAGCGCCCTGATCAAGAAGATTCCATCCTTGTTAATCTTGAAGCTAAAAGTTCTGCTTGACTTTTAGATAAATTAAGATCACGAAACAAATCATTGAGTTCAGACTGAGTTATCATGTGAGGGTTAGAAGAAGTCAGGCTTTCCATAAATGCTGCATCATTCTGTATTTCATCTCCCGAGTCACCCCGTGTCTCGACATCACCATCATCTTCTTCATCTAAGGTCCATGTTTCTGGTGGCTTAGGTACAGGAAGCTCTAGACCGTGACATGTGACGGGATCCTCTAGGCCAGTCAGTCAGTAGTGTTACACATGAAGCACAACAATATTTGTCCTGATTACCTACTTTGCATCCAAAATAAAGCTCATATGATTTACTAACTAGAGGGGAAATATTTCGCCTCTGTGCCTTCAAATTTAACTCACCACAAATATAGCAAAAATTGTTTGGGTGACTTTTACAATTTCGAGGCATGTTTCCCTTAAAAAACACACACTACACACTAAAAATATTCACCACTAAGCTAGAACTCACAGACACTAGGCATGTGTCACAAATGAAAGCTGACACTCAACTGAGGGCAAAGAGAAGAATCAGACTGAATCAGACATTGTGAAAGTGTCAGCATATTTACATTAGTAGCTGCCTATCCAAGGTGATGACTCATAGATTTTGGACTATGAGTCATAGACACTAGGCATGTTTCACAAATGAAAGCTGACACTCAACTGAGAGCGAAGACATCTAAGGTGATGACTCATAGCTTTTGGACTATGGTGATGTGCAAACAATGACCTAATGTTAGCAGTCAACACATAAACAAACTAACATTTACAAACTAGCTGTTTCTTTCTATGAACACAATAAGTAATATTTATTTATACGCTAATTTCTATATACATATTATTATGTCTGTTACACAAAAATGGTGGGTGATAGAAAAATGTTGACTTCATTTTTGAAATCAGCACCTAAAAATACATAAGAAACCGTTGAAATATTACATTTAACAAAATCTTTGTTGGCCAGTGTTATCATTGCTAAAAATTATAAAAGTTGCACCCCTAAAAATGGACAGATTTATTACAAGAAAACGTAACGGTGAAAAATATGAAGGACATATTAAGGAAAACCCAGTACGAGCGGGACCAAGACAAGTAAGATTTCTAAGGTTTCTCGCAAGTATATAGACAGTTATTTGAGTCTGAGCTTTTCTTGGTGTGGAGATATAGATTGTCCTGTTCCAATGTGTGTTGTGTGTGGTGAGAAACTATCGAACGAAGCCATGGTTCCCAGCAAACTGAAGCGACATTTCACTACAAAACATGCATACCTTGAAGGAAAAGAGTTGACTATTCCAAAAGGTTGATGGAACTGCATTCTAAACAAGCGAGTTACTTCGAAAAAAACGTAACAGTGTCTGAGAGAGTTCAAGTTGCTTCTTATCAGGTAGCAGAAATCATAGCTCAAAAAATGAAGCCCCACACTATAGCTGAGTCACTTATTTTGCCTGCGTGCCATGCGATAGTTAGGACAATGCTCGGTGATGAAGCGGAACAAGAAATTGCCAAAATTCCGCTTCTAATGACACAATTCGAAGACGGTCAGAAGATATGTCTTCTAACATAGAGGAAAATGTTTCTAATAAGCTTAAAATGCCAGACTTTGCTTTTCAAGTTGACGAGTCAATAGATATTAGCGGCAAAGCACAACTATTAGCATTTGTTCGCTCCAATCATGAAAATGAAATAATTAGTCAATTTTTGTGCTGCAGAGAACTCCCAGATCACACACGATACTTAGACATCCTACTTAGAACGCTTGGAAATTTCATGAAAGTCATGTGCAGGAATTTGTACCAACGGTGCTACATCCATTTTGGGATCTGTCAAAGGCTTCGTCTCACTTGTAAAACAAAAGAATCCGACTACAATAACTACCCATTTTTGCACAGGGAAGCCCTTGTTGGAAATACATTAGGAGTTGACTTGAAGTCCGTATTAGACCAAGTCGTCGGAATGGTTAATTTTGTGAAATAAATCAAGACCTCTATAGACCCACCTCTTCAAACGGCTTTGTAATGCTAGGAATTCGCAGTACGAATGTTTAGTTTTACACAAAGAAATAAGATGGCTGTCAAGGGGAAGAGTGTTGGCTTGTGTACATGAACTTAAAGAAGAGATGTTACTATTTTTTGAAACAGGGGTAAATAGTGATTTTTGTGGTTATCTTAGCTGTGAAATTTGGTGCGCCAAATTAGCATATTTGGCAGAAATATTTAGGTATCTGAATAGTGTGAACACCAGCATGCAAAGGCAGCATGAAAACATCCTGACGTCTACGGATAGGCTACTGGCATTGCAGAAGAAAATAGTCATCTGGAAAAAAAGAGCTAGAGAAGGCAATCTTGTAATGTTCCTCTGATTCCAAAAACTCATACGAAAGAAATTTATTGTTGCTCTCGTGGTGGAGCATTTAGCAACTCTAGAGCAGAATATTGAGCTTTACTTTCCAACCTTGACTACAGAGAAATACGACTGGGTAAGGAGTCCATTCACGCCAGTGACAACTGACTTAGGTGTTTTTACTCTCTCCGAAGAAGAAGAGTTATCTTCTCTTTCAACTGATTGCACTCTGAAATCAAGTACGCCGAATTGTCTCTGAATATGTTTTGGATTTCTATTAGAGAAGAATATTCAGAAATTGCGAAAAAAAAGCTTGAGCAGTTTTGATGCAGTTTTCAACATCCTATCTGTGTGAGTTGGGGTTCTCGACACTTACAAACATTAAATGCAGAAAAAGGGAACTGCTAAACTGTGTTGAAGATGAAATGAGAGTCTGCTTATCACGGATACTTCCTAATATCAGTGCAAACAATAGAAAACGCCAAGCTCAAGTGTCACATTAGGTAAGATTTTAAAATAGATTTTTTTACAAAACTTCATCATTTGTTCTGTTTTACGATATCATAACTTAATTTGGTCGATTACATATACGACAATATAAAAAGTATATGTATTTTTATGATAAACTCTAGTTCTTTATTCGAATCTAATTCTAGTGTGCCGCGAAAAAAGTGAATATCCCAAATGTGCCGCGAGCGCCAAAACCACTGATCTAGGGCATCATCAGTCTTCAATTACTTGGAAATTGAACGGGAAGTGGCGACCTCTATTCTTCCGTGTTACTTTTTTCATATCATCTCGATTCATTTCGCTGCGCAACGACTCGGAATGAAATGCGGCTGCTTAGTGCTCCTCTTGGGCGTGGTGTTCTTATTGCAGCGTCAATATTACTTTTGTTGGCTATCTCATCGCGAACTCGTTTAGGGTAACGCACAACAAAAAATCGGGAAATGAATCAACTTCGTCGTGCAATAAGTAGTATTTCTGTAAAATAGTTCTTCCAAATATGTTTCTCTGAATTCTTCCCGTGTTACTTCCGCCTAAAATTTTCATTTGGAAATTATTATAATTATTATTTAACTATTTGCTTCAATGTCAATTTCATCGAAGCTGAGCTGGTAATAAAAATAACAAGATGATCCAAACGGAACTTATGATGTCTACTTTCCACTTAATTATTTATTTAATATGTACTTATATTGTCTTTAATAGCTTTAAAACCACAGCGGATGAGTTGCTCTTTGTGGTCCCAAATTACATAATTTTGCGTTCTAAAATATTACAAATACATTCGAGCGGAAAACTAAATTGATCACGCGTATTTGTGTGTCAAAATCTAGACTATACCGAATCCGAGTCCAACAGTAATCGTTGCAATGGCAACACCTTCGAAATGAGTGATAAAGTTGACGTTCCGAATTGATTACTTACTTATATTGACAGGAAATGTTTCAGTGTTTAGTCATTCAAAGGAATTCTCATACCATTTGTAATCAGTGCTGGCAAACGAAAAAAAAATGATTCGTGACGTTTTTCGTTATAGGCAAAAAAGCGATTTCGTTTTTCGTTAGGTACGTTAAAATCTATATTTCGTTTTCCCTTACGTTTAACGTTATAAAGAAATAATTCGGTAAAAATAATTAAGTGTAGTTACTCTTTTATTTTTTATTTAGAGCTAACGTATCCACCTTAAATACGTGTTTCTCATTTAGAATACTAATTTATAGGCACTTCTAAGTATCGTATACTAGTAGTTGGTGCTTGCATACTGCAAGCATTTCATATCACCTTGAAAAAACGTTCATTTTTCAGACAGACATTTCATCATTACAAATGTTCTTTTAATTCAAAAGATTTCACCTCCGCAGCGATTTCCGTTTTCCCCAAATGTAAAAATAATAGTTTTAAACAATCCCCAAATATTGCAATTTAAAAATTTTTACACTTTCTCCATTATATCTGGTCCAAATATGCCATTTTGGTCGTTAATTTATGTGAATATTTTATGTACCAAATTTGGTTGAAATCGGTTCAGCCAATTCTTCCCTGATATACGGACGGACATCATCATCATCTTTCAGCAAAGAGAAAAAGCACTAAAAATTTGGAATCTTTAACAATGCGGGTATTATATTGTTGTCGTGATGAAAAGCATACCATCATTTTAATTAATAGCAAAAATATTGTGTAATCTTTAAGGTAATGCTTTCAGTGGGATCTGACTACGTTCATATGAATTATTTAGTTTGTAGTTTCCAACGCAGTTTATAAAAATGAAAAACCAGTTAAAAAATTCTTTAATTTTAGTTGATTAGAGGGTTTACCACTTTGGTAAAACTTAAGCTCGGTAGTTATGGATAAAAATTTTTAGGGCCGGAAATACGTAATATTTAATAAAATGAGGATAAAGGATATTGTCGCGTAGCGCCGCAACCTCACCGTAAATCGCAAATCCCAACGCGATCTCTTCGCTTTCACCAGCGCGCTCGTGATCTCTCACTCACCGCGTTTAAGCAACGGAACTGTCTCTTTCGCTCCCGCTATAACTAAAAGACGTTCAATATTATGTCGCGAACGCCATATCTCAACGTCACGCGTAATATACTTTATATATTAGTTTTTAAAACTTCTTTTATTTTGCAATTGAATAGAAATACATGTTAATAATGAAACATTTTATCCTAAAATAGCTAGCTCCTACTTGCGCTTGTTTACGTGAATTTGAATAAATACTTTCGATAAGCAAAATTCTATTATAAAAATTGAAATCTTTATTTTTCGCAGAAAATAGTACAAATCCTGAGCCAATAGTACGATTATCTTCTATTAACGCTTAAATAAAAAGGCTCTGTATAGTGGATTTTGCATTTCTTATGTAAACTAAATTAGAGGAAAATTTCTGGGAAAAAATTTTCCTTGACAGGTCGTCCCCATTGGTCAAAGAAATCCACCAAATATCATAAAAATCGGTCAATCGGTTCAAAAGTTAATAGGGGGCCAGAATGACTGAACGACCAAACAATAAGCTTATTTTCCATTCTGGAAAGTACGGTAAAATGCACGATTCAATTCTCTTTCAGAGCATTATTTTGGTGCTAGCTTTGAAAACTATGACCAAAATTGTCCTGATTTACAGCAAGAACAAGAAATATGAAATAGTTTTAAATAAAAACTGGGGATGGAGGAATGGGAAGAAAAATAGAGGAAATAGATAGGGGAAGAGAGAGGGGGGGAGTGCATGGGGAGGGAAGCAGACAAGTGTGATGTAAACTGAGGGAGAAGTAAAACTGCAGGAGGAAGACCTGTGGGATAGAGATAAATGGAAAACGAGCTGAAGCGGAAAAGTTTAGACATCTTATGAGATTTCATAAAATAGAATTAAATTTTAAAAAATTATTAAAATTTATGGGGACTAATTTGCAAAGAATGGATAAGAAAATAAAATAACATTCCATTAGGCGCTGCTGAGTTTATCAATGATGGAATCAATTCTGGTATATCGTTTTGTAGTATTAATCGTTAAAAATTATAACATTTAAACAACAGAATCTTGGTGTTTTCCTGTTTTATGGTGTGTGTTCGGTCAAATTATATCGTATAGTTTCAAATACTCGATCGCACGAAACGCGCCTATTTGTGATACACTGTACACTTTCCTAACCTGTTTTAATATTTGCTTTAATATTTGATATATGTAAAAAAAATATTGGAATAAATGTTGTAGGAAATTTAATTTTCTACAACCTTTGTATGAAACATTTTCCCATATAATGCATTGTTTAGGAGATTTTTTAGCTGCCACCACCTACCGGTGACTATTGTTAATAATTGACGATTAGTTACGTCTTAGTAACGCTCATTTTTATTTTCTTAATTGTTGGAGATTCCTGGCTATATCCAATATCAGAAGGCTACGCTATGAATCTATATAAAGTCTTTAAATTTATCTCACAGTCCCTTAAAATATTCGTTATCATATATCCTATTTGGAATTTTTAGAAATATTACAGGTATGGTGAAAGTCATGTAGTGGGCACATCAGATTTTTTATCGTGTTTTTAATTTTAACAACGCCGCAATATATCTTTATGGATAACTTCCGTGCACCAAAGTTTGAGCTTTAGGAGCAGAGAATAATTCAGACCAATGTAAAGTATTTAACGTGAAGTGAAATATATTATAGAAACACATCCCAAAATCTCTGTATTGAATGTTTTAATTTAAATTTGGTTTTAGCCTGAATTACATAATATAACTTCGAATGAAGACTTACTAGTAAGGGACACTTACATAAAATTAACTAAACTAAACTAAACAAAATATAAACTTGAAATATGTATGAAAATAGGACTTATTTCTTCAACTCTGAATGAACTTCGTTTCTCTTACGGCTGGTGAAAAGTCTCCCTGTGACCGTCTTCGGTGATTTGAAATAAACTGAAATTGTATTAAGCTCTGAATAGTCTTCATTTCCAGGGAACAATAACTATCCACTGTTACTATAAACGTCTCATAATAATAATAATAATAGATATGAAGCAGTACTGATCTGTAATGAACGGCGACAACACGTTCGAATTGTAGATTCACTTCGACCATTCTCAAATACCTTAAGTTAGACTGACGAACAGTGGATAGAATTCTAGATAGGAGGGGATGATGGGATTGGAACTTGCAGAGCATCGACCTTTAAAAGAGGAAAAATCCACTCCGATGAAATACCTAAAAGAACGTTTTCAAAGTACGAGGCACTGTGGCTGAGGATAAGGATTGGTAGAGGTCCTGAACTGCAACTGCAAGCGGCACATTTCTTGAAGCTTCCGTCTTCATCCTCCACGCTCCTTATCTCGTGCTTCCTGGAGGATTGACACCAGGGAACGATTCCTTTCACAAATGGAAGTAAAACACAAAGAACAATCGGCTGTGGTAAAGATAGCGTTTCTTTCGCGACAAGGCGGCAAAACTGGCCCAGCGGGGGACATGCAAAACCGGGGAAAGGGATTTTAGGCCATTTTCCCTTGCTCAAGACACGGAGCCTAGGACGAATGCCAGTAGAACATAATCCTTTACCGTCTGTTAACGAAATAACCAAATTTATTTTTTCGTTTTCGTTACGTTTTCCGTTACAGTTATTTGAAAAATTTCGTTACCGTTTTTCGTTACGTTAATCCACAATAATTCCGTTATTTCGCTCAGTTACGCGTAACGTTTTCCAGCACTGTTTGTAATTCATAGTTTATCAATGATAGAGGAAAATTGGAAAACAAATAAATTATCAGGCTTAATATACAATGTAAAAAATCTCTTTCTGACGTTTTATTTTGCATGTATTTTTTAAATAAACGAATTTAATAAATTTCACTGTTTATACGCTAATATGTCTGGATAAACTGTCCATTTCTGAAGGACAGTCGAGTGTAAAAGAAAATAACCCGTTTTTTCACTCGTCTATGCTCAAGCCATGGCAACAATCCGACGAAATGCAATTTAAAATGCAAAAACGCTTTTTTAGTAGATAATCAAGAAAATACGATCAATTATCAAAATTTGGTGATAAGAATTATAATCTACATTCTTTTCCCCTCATAACAATACTGACCTCGCTCCGATATCACAATTTTAAGATATTTTCAAGTATTAAAGAAAACATCTCTGCACGATAGACTTCCTATGTAAAGCAAATAGGGAAAAAACGTTCCTGGAATCGAACCCGGGACTTCAATCTTCGCGAAATAAAATAAAGCCCGGAGATGGGCCCCGGCATCATGAGTCTCATACCAACTTTTATGCAAAAGTTGTTAGCAGGGGACATACATACATACACATAGGACCATTTCATAAGGCTATGTTTCCCTCGGAAACAAGCCTAAAAACTGCAAAAACGCCAGTTTTTACGCGGAAATTTGAATAAATACGATCGATAAGAAAATTCTACGATAAAAATTAGAATTTCCATTCCTTTCCTCAGAGAACTGTACAAATCCCGCTCCGATATTACAATTCTGAGATATTTTAATGTGCATGAGAAAATTACTGTACACGATGGATTTCAGATTTCCCATTTACATCAAATGGGAAATAAAGTTCCAGGAATCGAGACCCCCAGGAGTTGAAATATTTGCAACGAATCTATCCTCGGCCCAAATAGCTAGAGATCTCTACCAAGTTTAATGAAAATCGGTACATTGGTTGAAAAGTTAATAGGAGGGACAGACAGACAGAGAGTAGGCTAAAAATGGTAATTCCATAAATGTATGGGTAATATTCTGCTAAAAATGTAAAACGTTTGTAGTGAATGAATGAACTGCTAGAATGTTTACATTTTGGTCACTAGAATATTGAATCCTTGGCAGGGAATAATTTTTTTCACGATCATGTTGCTTTAATTTTATGTAAGTGTCCCTTACTAGTAACTCTTCATTCGAAGTTATATTATGTAATTCAGGCTAAAACCAAATTTAAATTAAAACATTCAATACAGAGATTTTGGGATGTGTTTCTACGCACGGGGTATTGGTGCTTCTATTCTATGTTTCACTTCACGTTAAATACTTTACATTGGTCTGAATTATTCTCTGCTCCTAAAGGTCCAAATATGGTGCACGGAAGTTATCCATAAAGATATATTGCGGCGTTGTTAAAATTAAAAACACGATAAAAAATCTGATGTGCCCACTACATGACTTTCTCCATACCTGTAATATTTCTAAAAATTCCAAATAGGTTAAATAATAATGAATATGAAAGGAACTGCGAGAAAAAAATCAGACATAACAAAGAACTGAAATAAGCTCAAACCGTAGCCTTCTGATACTGGGTATAGCCAGGAAGTTCCAACAATTAAGAAAATAACAAGGAGCGTTACTATGACGTAACTAAGCGTAAAATGTTTACAATAGTCGCCGGTAGGTGGTGTGGTTGTGGCAGCTAAAAGAATAGTTTTTAAGATATCTCTTAAACAATGCATTATAAGGGGAAATGTTTCAAACAAATGCTGTACATTATATTAGAAATTAAATTACCTACAACTTTTATTCCAGTACTTGTTTACATTAATCAAATATTAAAGCAAATATTAAAAAAAAACTGATGTGACAAGACTCAACACCCACTTCCGGTTGACCAATTTTTACCAAAAACTAAACAGTTCTTTTGCCTTGAACAAAAATGTTAAATATAAATTTCCGCGTTGACCTGATTAATAAGTTTTTGAGATAGAGCAACCACAAAAAGCTATCACATACACACGCACATGATAGTCACAAGAACTGATTAGTTTTTGGTAAAGATCGGTCAACCGGAAGTGGGTGTTTACTCTTGTCACATCCGTTTTTAGGCGCGTTTCGCTTCCAGCATAAGCGCCTATTAGCGTCGGTTTGTCCGTCCGTCCGCATGTTCGTTCTCGGCTTCTACAGAACGGATTTTTATGAAATTTGATATTAAGGACACAGTCAAAGAAAATCACAAAAATAAATCACGTAAGCCAATCAGGGGTACCACTTTATGATGACAACAAATTAACTTTCCGTTATATCTCGTAAATGTTTGGTCAAATTAAAATAAATTTTAAATAGTCTTGTAGAAATAGTAACGTAGAATATTTCTTTTCCTATACAGTTTTATTGTAGAAGTAGCCGTTATCAAGAAAACTGCACAAGAATGTCGTAATTAGCTTTGAACTTATTGTTAGAAAATTTCTTGCATAGATACCTAATTGTTGTCAACGTACATAATCTTATTGATTGTTGAAGTAAATAAGATCTGCTATAATTACAAAATACATTTAATTCTTTACGCGTGCATGACAGATTTTGTAAGCGGAAGGAAATGGATTTATCTACGGTGAAGAAAAGAACATAAACGTAAATATTACAACTACTGAACTCAAGTGAGGTATGCTTTAAATAATTTTCGATTGATTGGTTGATTAAAACTGATTAAAAAATAAATCACTGATTATAAATTGAATATTTCCGTGGAATCAATTCTGGTATATCGTTTTGTAGTATTAATCGTTAAAAATAAGAACATATAAAGAACAGAGTCTTGGTGTTTTCCTGTTTTATGGTGTGTGTTCGGTCAAATTATATCGTATAGTTTCAAATACTCGATCGCACGAAACGCGCCTATTTGTGATACACTGTACACTTTCCTAACCTGTTTAAATATTTGCTTTAATATTTTATATATGTAAAAAAAATATTGGAATAAATGTTGTAGGAAATTTAATTTTCTACAACCTTTGTATGAAACATTTTCCCATATAATGCATTGTTTAGGAGATTTTTTTGCTGCCACCACCTACCGGTGACTATTGTTAATAATTGACGATTAGTTACGTCTTAGTAACGCTCATTTTTATTTTCTTAATTGTTGGAGATTCCTGGCTATATCCAATATCAGAAGGCTACGCTATAAATCTATATAAAGTCTTTAAATTTATCTCACAGTTCCTTAAAATATTCGTTATCATTTATCCTATTTGGAATTTTTAGAAATATTACAGGTATGGTGAAAGTCATGTAGTGGGCACATCATATTTTTAACGATATGTTGCCATGCCTACCGTGTCACTGTTAAATCTTCAGATCGTATTGTACTCTCAACCCTTATTCTATATGCGTATGGAAAGCGTGCTTTGAATGTTGATATATGTGAGAGAGGAGAGAGAGGAAGAAAGAAAGGAGAGAGAGGAAGAAAGAAAGGAGAGAGACAGGGGAGAGAGAGACAGGGGGAGAAAGAGACAGGGGGAGAGAGATACATGGGGGAGAGAGTGAAACAGGGGGAGAGAGAGCGACAGGGGGGAGAGAGAGACAGGGAGGAGAGACAGGGGGGAGAGAGAGACAGGGGGGAGAGAGAGACAGGGGGGAGAGAGAGACAGGGAGGAGAGACAGGGGGGAGAGAGAGAGACAGGGGGGAGAGAGAGACAGGGGGAGAGATATACAGGGGGGAGAGAGAGACGGTGGAGAGAGAGGCGGGGGGAGAGAGGGATTGGGAGAAGAGAGAGGGAGTGGGGCGGGAGAGAGAGGGAGTGGGACGGGAGAGAAAGGGAGTGGGACTGGAGAGAGAGGGAGTGGGAGAGGAGAGAGAGGGAGGCGGAGTGGAGATAGATGGAGTGAGAGAGGAGGGAGAGGGATGGAGAGAAAAAGGGGGCGAGAGAGATAGACAGATAATGTTCTTTAGCAGGGTGAAATTGAGACTAGGAAGTAAATATTTTTCCAGAGAAGGAGAGAGGGAGAGAGATAAAGGGAGAGATAGGGAGGGAAACAGAGAAGGAGGGGGAGAGGAAGAGACAGATATTTGTCTGTAGTAGCCCTGCTCTTTAGCTCCGCTTTAAACATCTTCATTTAATTATGGTATGTTGTACAAATCTTATATACAAAATTTAATTGAAATCCGTTCAGCCAATTCCTTCCAAATCCTTAATTACTGAAAGAGTTAAATTTGTTATTGTGGCACACCTGTTTGGCTGATTCGGTTTAAATATGCTAATATGGTTTTGTATATATGTGTATATGATAAGTATTAAATTTGGTTAAAATTGATGTGGACAGTTCAACACAAATACATGTAAAAAGAACTTTTTTTATTCCTTGTAATGTGGCAGCCGTTTTCTATATCTATACTAAACATCTTGATTTTGTTATTTTATGTTGCATGCCTATTTCATATAAAATTTCGTTGAAATAGGTTGGGCCAATTCCTTTCAAATTCGTAATTACCGAAATGTTTAACTTTGCAATTGTGGCACCCCTGCTTTGTCGATCTGGTCCAAATATGTCATTTTGGTCATTAATATATGTACTACATTAATATATTTACTAAATTTAGTTGAAATCAGTTCATTCATGATGAAGATATTAGCGAGACACCCACACACACACGGACACCCGGACGATCGCATAAGACTACTTTCCATTTTTTAGAAAGTAGGCTAAAAATAGAATTGGATATTTGCACTGCCAAATTGCAATTTATCAAGTAAAATCCAATTCGAATGTCCCAATGGGCTATGCGTTGTCTCCACTAGCCAAATAGAGCCAGGATCCCGCGATTTTCTTTTGGTCTATTAAAAAAAATTGAATGAATTATGGAGTTCTCCTCAAGGCTGGATTGCATTTGAAATTCTAGATAGCTGCTGTGATCGTAAAAGGCGTTCCAGCCTATTTGGTCCAAAGACATTTCGTCCAGGGACATTTCATCCAAATATTTTTCGGATCAAAGTTTTTTTGTTCCTAGACATTTCTTTCAAAGGATATGTCGTCCAATTTTTTGCGTTTTTTTTAATCCGTCTATTTCATTTTGATGATCCTAGGATCCTTCTTCATACCATTTCATTATTCTTAGTTTATTATTCCATATTTTAATGTAAATGAAATAGACACCCAAATGTCCTTCCTCCTCGAGCTACATTATCCTTATGTTGTAAATCCTCCATATATTAACCTATATGCAACTCCCAGTCGATAGACATTCGTATTATCTTTATTTGATGAAGATTCCATTCGCCCTCCTCCTCCCCCATATCCTCCTATTATCCATCGGTTGTTATTCTTGCATATCTTCTATATGAAATCCGAATCGACAGATAACCCATATTGCCTATATTTGTTAAGAAGTTTCCTCTCCCCCATTTCCACTTCCTCGTGATTTATACATAATGATACATAAGCGAATTTAAAAAAAAACTAAAAATTAGGCGAAATGTCTTTTGGACGAAAAACTATTGGACACAAAACCAATTGCACGGTATGTTTTTGGACGAGAATATTTTATACAAGAAATAATTGGATGTAATATATGTTGGACGAAACGTCTGTGAACCTGAAAGGGTCTACTAAAACAGATTGCATTTCAGCTACGACTAATCGCATCCGCATTTGACCTTAAAATCACATTATATCGCCATTTAGTAAGCGTTTTACAGATACAAGTATTTTAGACTGCCTATGAGGGCCCATCAGCATTTGCGAGTGCTTCGACGGATCGTATTAGAGATCTTTTCGGAAGTTACTTGAGAGACTGCAAGAGATCAGATTACTGAAAATAATCCATTATAAATTTTCAGCGTTATAATTTTACAATAAAAGGTTTTCCGTCCAAATTATGAAATTAATTAATTAATCGTATAAAATTTAACGGTTCGCTTACATAATGGCTTCGTGGGTCGCATAAAATGCTCTCGCGGGCTTTATGTGGTCCACGGGCTCGAGTTTTTCTGCCCCTGGTTTAGTATTATCAACCGTTTAATGTCCAAAGGCTTTACCTTGTCTTCAATTGTTTTTGTTGATGCTTTTAGATAAAGTTGCTTATTTATAACCGACCAAATTAAAAACCATTGGCCCTTACAGCATTAGCGTGAATGCTTTCATTATTTGCTGAACATATCTCATTTATTCACGAATACAGTTGAATTGATGAACTCTTCTGCAATGCTAAACACTAACAGATCTCTTATCTTATAAAGGATCTTCTTTTCTTCTCGTGGTTGCAGAGAGGGGATTGTTCCCTCGACACCTTCCCCATGCCAAACGGGATACAATTCAACACGGAGATTGCTGATTGGCGCCATCGCACTCCTCTCTATCCTCTCGCTGGCCAATGCGAATGTGACCGTGGCGGGATACCCTTCGCACTCGGGTGGTAGCATTGCGGATTTGGTGAAGAAATGCCACTGCAGGGGTCGGGCCCTGTGCAAGGGCAGGAAGGGAGAGGAGCTTTTGCCGCCGGAGAAGATGTCGGACAGGATGTGAGTGTGATTACGCTTGTCACATTTCGAGTCGTAACACATGCCCTTGACCTCTTAATCGAGATGTCCGCGAAGGCCATCCGATTATTCATCGTAACTCGTACCGTTAGAAGAGAACAATTATAGTCCATACTTTTTGTTTCAGTTCCTTACGATTGTCGTATCATCCGATGATTTTACGGATAAAATTATCTCGGACAAAATTTTTCTTTCCCTCGCAGCGCACAGTAGGAAATGAGGAGAGGATAACTATGTCCTTCTCATTTATTATGGAGTTTCACAAGTTAAGGTTGCATCCGTCGATTCTGTACAATAAGAGAATAAAAAATACTTTTCTGGGGTTGGACATGTAATCTGTAAGTCTATCAAAATTTTCATCCTAATCAGTATGTAGTCCAACATGTCTGAAAAAACATGGATTGATATGATCCATCATGGTAAGAAATTAATCTGTCTGAAGAAAAATAATTTCACTCGTTGAAATTATAATGATTTAATATTATTTAAACTCTTCTAAACATTCTATCCTACGCAAAAAAATGCGTGTGGAATCAAATTGAAAAAATTTTAAAGTTTCGATTACCATGACAAAAGGATATTGATTAACGTGTTATTTTTATTCTCGGGATACTAGTTTCACCGTCAGGATTAAAATTAACTTAACGCTGAATACGAAGAAAAAACGTTCCTTAAAGCACCGCTTAGCTGTTTGATCGTTTTGCCGAAGTATGTTATAACGATGCGGAATCGTCGTCAGTCGACTAAGTTATCGCGCCTTGCGCAGAAAGGTTTGGAATTATGCCTTCTCCACAAATAACAATCACGCGAATCGAAAAGGTTTACAAAACTCTCGCGTTTACTCATATTTCGCGATTGAACACGCCGGCAGTCGCTTTGATTGCCATCTTGCAGCTTTCTCCCGGAGTTTTCGTATTATCATTAATTCGGCTTAGTTGAAATTCGCCCGTAGCCGCAGGCCGGCCCGCAATCTCTGCAGGCGCACTTGGGCCAGTGCCCGAAATTGCATTCGCCCTTGAACCTGCTTCCGCAGTATAATCTATACACTCACTTGCGATTTCTTTAAAGAGGAGCTTCCTAAAGTAAACATCCCATACACACAATTTCTTTTCTAAATGATGATGATGATGATGCTTTTAAAACCCGAATACAAAGCAGTCGTCAGCGGTGATTCGCGGATAGCAGATTTAGAAATTAAATACTCATACCTGTTTTTGATCGTGGCTGTTAGTTTTCCTAACCTTCTGATGGCTTTTTGGACTAACCAATTTATTCCAATTCCAATTGTGTTCCGGCCATAACGCAGGCTCGATAAAATATTCTTCTTTGGCCTTTTAATACATTTAAATGTGGCATGATTTTGTTAAATTAAAGCCACCGCACTCTGATTTTTAATTAATACGAATTTTTCGAATTAATCTTCACCGACTCTAAAGAATGCATACGAACTTGGGTGGACCTACTTTTTACACCATTCGTGAATGATTTCTTTTCAAATTTAAATTAAATAGAGCCAGTTTGATGCTTCATTTTTTGTGACTGAAGTTATTACGTTAAAAGACATACTTTACAAGTGTTTTTATAAGGAGCGAATGCTTCCGAAAGATAAAATAGAAGATTTTCAAATTCAGAAATCGGTGTATCAATTCGACGTTTATTTTTGCGGTCATAAAATAAATAACGCCGGTATGTATTTATCGCCACTAAATATCCCGAGAATCCAGTTCTATTGGCGGTAATTAGGCTTTTAAATAAAACACAAAACTCACGAGAGGATTAAAGCTGCCCGATTTTCTCTGACCACATACAGTATTCGTCTCTTTTACTAGAGTATTCTTTATATATATCTTGACCAGAATCCGTGGAAAGCATAGGCCAACTATTTCTATTTCAGAAACTTTCATTTGTTTTCAGACTCTCCATGAGGCCATGTTTCTGCGACAAGGATTGTAACATCTTCGGAGAATGTTGTGCAGACCTTGTAGTGAATGTATCCATAGACTACGGGCACCTTCAATCAAACGCTACAAATTACACCACAACGACAGAAAGACCCGTGGAAGAAATTGATGATGGCGATGTTAAGATGTTTCAGGGGATTCCAACTAGTCAATGGGGCTGTCACAGGCTGAATCTCCAGAGAAATATATCTGAGGTATACTTTATTTGTTCGTTTGATTCAGCTCGTATATTTTTATCATGTTCTCATATCGAAAACTCTTTTCATCGAAAACATTATATATTATCCTCCTCTAGGCAATGCTGCTATAACTGTAAAATATTTATAAGAATGGTATAAAATGTTTTTTAAGTTATTTATTTTATACGAAGAAACAGCTACAGTTTCATTTTCCAGGAAGAAATAATATGTACCGTTCTAAATGAATTCGGAAAGTCTTAATCTGAATTCATTTACAATTGGAAGTTATTAAGAAATTTAGAAGCATTGGCAACATGACGTAAATTGCGTACTACTTTAGTTATCGTCACCAACTGGCCTTCCTATCAATTTTAGACGCTTATTTTTAAGTAATGGTACCAATTGAAAATTCGGTAATTTTCTCATTGAGTCCTATAATTCGTAAACCGAACTAATTCGATTTTGCTTTTACCAGGAGTGGGCGTACCTGGTACATTCATGCCCGGACGATTATTGGGACGAAAACGTGGTAACCATGTGTTCGGGCCGCCATCACATTTACAACGAAGAATATGACTACCTTTTGGACCTTCCCGTGGTGAGTTCCCTGACTGGCATTCCGTATCTCAACTCGTACTGCATGGCCTGCAACGAGGACATGACCCTTTCTTCACCATTCTACCCTCTGACCCTCCGGCTCATCTGTACCGAGAGGGATCTGAGGGAGGACCAGATACACCATGACATGACGGTGTACGTCAGGGGAGAGAGGACGTGGTTGGCGGAAGGATGGAACTGCACTTTGGAAATAGTAGACGCCAGAGAGGTGTTCTACGGTGTTGGAGAGGGACTGGATCCTGACAGACCAGGGAATTACACCAGGAGGTGCCTACCGAGGGAAGACAGCTGCGACGGTGAAGACGTGGAGTTGGCGAAGAAGTGTGCGTCTTACGCCCTCTATGTCGAACCCAATGGGGGAAAACTGCGTAAGGTGATTGGTTTAAACGGTGGAAATTGTTTAACTGGTTTTCGTTTACCGGTATCTATTCCTAAATATTGAGTGGGTACATTATCACACAGGTAACGTAATAATTCATCATAAATATTTTTCTAATCCTTAACTCTGCAGATTAGTTTGCCATTTTGATCGTCTGTCTCTCATATGACGTTGGTCCTCTCGAGAGGTTTCCTTCCCTTCCACTCGTCACAAATTTTTGGATTCTAATGAAGATAAATATGAAAGTAATCTTCTCTACATATAATTTATGATAAGCCAGAGTGAATCGGGTCAAAGAAATAAAACGTTGCTGTTTAATATTTAATGGTTCTCTGACGTATTGTCGATACTGGGACGCGCTGACCCTGAGCAATATCATAATACAATAGAAACTTTTATAATCGTACACAGTTCTAAGCAAGAGCTACTTATGTTGACAGTTGTATGACCCTATTCACCATCATGAGGTTGAGTAAATAGGGTCTATACAGAAATTTGTAATCTTTCTCTCATATCTGATCCACAAACCAGAATTAAAAGTGCTGATGCGAAACATTTTATCTACTACATAACCTGCTTCATTTTATGATAGAATATTAAAGTTAAAGTTCCGAAACAGCATATAATAACGTGTTTTCTACTGCAACTAATGCTGTAAGTTCCAATTATTGACTTTGGGTGGTAAAACCTGCTTCACAATGTCTAGGCGCCGTAGGATTAGAATCATCCACTGACACTATTCACCTTAACGTACCTTATCATTCTCAAGTATGTGATCAATTTTTGTGGGAATAATTCACAGTCGAATGAAGAAGTTTCACATTCAGATCGTATTGAGTGAAGTAGTCGTAAAGTACTATATGATTATATCCGATTTTATACAATAAGTTACGCAGATATCAAATATATATTTTTAAAGGAAAAATAAATTTTAATTTTTCTAGCTAAATGTAATTGATAAATTGGATAAATTAAGAAATCATATTTACAACCTATTCAATGGTAATAAACCTGGGAACAAAAATCCATCTCGAAAAAGAATGGATTGCGTGATGAAAACTCCTAGTAAATCTATTAGGACCGCTCTATATAGCAAAATCCAGGTGAAAGTTAAAATTTCGTAAAAATCGTCAAGGGTTTTCCTGAGTTTCTTTACAATTCACCTTTAATCTACTGTATGAAAATGACTTCGTGGGTGGGACGGCGGCCTTGGCACTAGAGCGGACTAGCGGCAAGAAATTCAACTATTTGGTGGTGGTGGGTGGAATATAATTTCATTCGTCGAAGGCTTCCGGCGTAGCTCGGGCAACGCCGGGTAACCTTTGCGTATAATAATTAAAATAACCAAATTTAATATGCCCTTCTGTCCACGGGAGAAACTCCGCTGGCAAAAAAAAAACTCAAACCATTTTATTTCCCCAGGTTTACAAGAACCCCCACTGCGCTTTTTGCCACGGGAAGAAGAGGGAAGACCTCAGTTGCATTTCGACGATTCGGAAGCGTAAGTTGCCCAGATTCAAATTCCCCTCATTCGCACAATTCTTCCAGATCAGATGGGACGGAGGCGAAATCGGAGCGGAGCGCCAGCAGTGCCCTCCGCACCACGTTTGGGACGTTATACGCAAGAAGTGCACCGTGGTGAGGTGCAAGAGCGGGACGATGCTCATGGGGGGACGCTGCGAGGTAAAGTTCCGATAAGCAATGCGGTGATTTCACGTGTAAAATGTAGACGAACGTTCCTAATTACGTTTCGGAACCTCTGCGGTCTGATAATGCTCCTTGATTCAAAATTCTCTTGTCATCTCATGCAAAACTGACACCCCAAGCTGTTTATGTTAAGCATATTTGGATTGCGACAGGACCATTCGAATTTTGTGTCAACTGAAATGGGATTTTAAAAAAAATATCATTATCGCCTTCACGCATGGCAAGATACGCTATATCCAAAAGCTGTGTTTATTGTTCGAATATAATTTAATGTAGAGGTTTCACTTAATAGAATGACCTATTTCTACTTATTATAATTAATATTTTACTTATACTTTGTGGTTAAAAATAAATACCTATAGTTTATCCGATTATAATTAATTTCTTTGCCTAGCTTATTTTTTAACAGTCGTTTCAAAAGAATTAACTTGCTATATTTTATTAGTCTAATATGTGGTCATTTCGTTGTATAAGGACTGATTCAAGATATTTTAACTTTTTATTTAGAAGAAACAAATGCTGGTAAATGTCAAACATGTTACTTGCGACTGATATCCGGGGAGTTAATTGAAAATAAGAATTATTAATAAATGGTTCGAAATAAATATTTGCAAATTAAATATAACATTCTTATTTTAAGCATAATGTTAGAATTAAAATCAACTTCTGGTAATTTTATTTTGCCAATGAGGATCCAACATCATCACCATTCACGGAGCAGCATTTCTATCTTTCTAATTATATTTAAAAAGTTTCCTTTGATATTTTTAATTGAAATATTTTCGAGTATCATCCTAGGTAGAGTTTTTGAACTGGGAATTCCCGTTCCCGGAGCCCGGGAATTTACTTGATATTTCTTATGATTCCCGGGAAATGGTCGTTTGAAGTCAAGCTTTTCCAGAATTACCTTCATAGCTGGTTTTTTTTTAGATATTCCTCCGAATTTCAACCCCAAATGTTAAACTATCAATATTATTATTTTTTTTTATTTTATGCCTATTGTACCAATAGAATTTCTGATGAATACTTAATATTTTTTCAGTGAATGCTATTTAGTAACTGAGTTACTAGGAGTTTGAGATTAAGGATCAGGTTGCGTTGCTCGCTATGAATTCAGTTTTAATTGAACGCTAATATAATGTCAAAATGGCTTCTTCTCGCGCCCATAAATGTCGTTAGTAAAAAAAGGACCAAAGGTATGTATGTATGTTGCATGAATCTGAAACTAGGCGCCGAAGTAAACTACCTTCCCCTCCTAATCTTCTTCCTTCCCCCATCCTTCCTCCCCTAATTGACCAGATTAGCTACTCTGACCAAGTGAATTAAGTATATACAAGTGAAGATATAAAAATGAATTTTTATAACCAACTTTTATATAGTTAATACTCTAATATGAATAAACTCTATAATATAATAATGATAACCTTTTTGCTTGCATGGGCGTAAAAAATTGCAAAAGTGTCTACCAGCTCTTGAGTGATGTGGGGTCTCTCTATTTAAACTTTAATATTTTTACAGTTGTGAGAATGGTAGACAGAAGTAGAGAACTCAGTGACAAATGTAAGATTGTTTGGTATATAAGTAGTAAGAAATTTGATAGTAACTTTTGTTTCATTAATGAAAATACTGACTTATCTATTCAGCTGAAGAATTTCTAAGCTACAACACAACACTTTAAAATGTTTTATTAAAATTTGTTCAAATTAACATCCTTTACAACAGTATTACATATCTTAAATACTGAAAAAAGGAATATGATTATTAAATTTGAGGGCTTTTAGAAAAATGCAAGAACAACTGGTCTTAAAGGCCTATAATTAGAAAATATTTCATCCAAAATTAAAAATAAGCCAACTGAACAGTTCCAAAGAATAAAATTATGTTCATGGTACAAACTACATAAACAAATATAGTCATCTAAAGTAGTGTTCAAATGAATTTTCAATGTGAACTATTCCGAGAAGTTCGCATTAATGATTATTAACAGTATTGCAATACGAATGTGATTAGAATGTAATAATAATAAAATGCATGTATAAGGTAATATTATATGAGGAGCGGTAAGAATTTAATAATAATAATAATAAAATTCATCAAAAGCTTACATGTACCTCGATTTTCCAGAGTTGATTCTTAATGAAACTCATAGGGAAAACAGTTTTTAGAATAATCTTAAACGAATAAAGATAAAATGTTTTTAAGATAAATAAAAACTTACTATCAATAATAATTACGATAAATAAAAACCTACACTTCAAAAAACGTAGGAATGATAGTATCAATACAAATCCACATTAAAATAAAGTTTTCTTACACCACCAACAATTACAATAGTTTGTTTAATCTCGTTGCTATGATTGACACTTGTCTATCTTCCCACGCGAATTTAAATACACATTTATCGCAGCGATAGCCCGAGGATCTGGTGGACGAGGTGACTAAATCACTCGTATTACGCGACTTGAGGTGGTTCGAACCATCCAAGCAGCTTTGGATGGAAAAAGGTTAATAGTGAAGAAGGTAGAGCCAACTATACACGTATAAACAATGGGTTGAGAAGGGCAACAGATAAAGCTAATGAAAATTGGATAAAAGGTAAATGTGATGAAATACAACAAATGGAAAAGTTAGGACGGTATGATATGATGTACGCTAGGGCACTGGAATTTGAAGATAAGAAGTCGAATAGAATTTGTGGTAAAGGAATTATGAATACGGATGGGAAGATAGTTTCAGAAACAAAGGAAGTAGCACAGGTATGGGAAGAATACATTAAGGAACTATACAGCAAGCAAGCAGGATCGGTAAAAATAGAACTGGAAAATGAGGAAAACATTGAAGAAGACAAGGACCAAGTATGATAGAGAGCGAAGTAGAAAAAATGATAGTGGAACCAAAGAAAGGGAAAGCCACAGGCAGCGATGGAATACTGGCTGAGGTACTTAAAGTCAATCAGAAGGACTGAAAGCGATCACGAAATTAATTAATAAGATTTACGACACGGGAGAGTGGCCTCGGGATTTCCTATAAGTAACAATGATCCCTCTAAAGAAGAAGCTAAAGGCAATGCAGTGTAAAGACTACAGAACGATAAGCCTTCTGTCACACACTTCGAAGATCATCACAAGGATTCTTAATAAAAGGCTGGAGAAAAAGGCAGAAGAAATACTAGGGGAATATCAATTCGATTTCAGAAAAGGACGGGGAACTATAGATGCGATAAGGGTAGTTAGAATAATATCAGAAAGGGCAATAGAGTACAGTCAAGATATCTGCGTATGTTTCGTAGACTGGAAGAGGGCCTTTGATAGAGTAAATTAGGTAATGTTGATGAAGATATTAAAGGATATAGGTGTAGACTGAAAAGACAGGAGAATGATCAGAAATCTATATGTGAATCAAGTTGTGAAGGTCAGGTTGGAGAATGCGGACACCTGCAGAGTAAATATCGGTAGAGTAGTAAGACAGGGCTGCTGCCTATCGCCGACCCTATTCAATATATATGGAGAATGTCTAATGCAAGAAGCGTTAGAAGGCACAGGAGATTTCAAAATTGGAGGAAGGATTATAAGAACAGTAAAATACGCAGATGATCAAGTACTTCTAGCAAGAAAGGAAGAGGAAATCCAGAAAATGATAAATAGACTAGTAATAAGAGGTAGAAAATACGGTATGGAAATAAATACAGAAAAATCCAAGGTCATTCGAATATCGGGTAAAGAAGAGAATCTGAACATAACTATTGGGGGAAAGCCATTAGAACAAGTTTCAGAATATAAATACCTTGGAAGTATCATAACACGAGAGGCAAAATGTACGGATGAGATCAAAACTAGAATAGGAAAAGCAAAAGCGGCTTTCAGGAGAAAGAAACAACTACTTACAGGGAATATAAGGGAAGATATCCGCAAGAAGTTGATAAAATGCTACGTATAGAGTATAGCTTCGTACGGGGCAGAAACATGCACGCTAAGGAAAAATGATATCAAATACTTGGAAAGCTTTGAAATGTGGACTTGGAGGAGAATGCCGAAGATAAAATGGACAGATAGGATGAACAACGATGAAGTGCTATGAAGAGTAGGAGAGAAGAGAATGATAATACAGATTATTAGAAAGAGGAAGGCAAACTGGGTTGGGAATTACCTGAGGAGAGAGAGTATGATTAAATACGTGTTCGAAGGAAAACTAGATGGAAAAAGGGAAAGAGGTAGGAAAAGGTTCCAGCAGATTGACGATTTGAAAGGGAAAGAGTTATCAAAATATGAAGAGGACAGCGGAAAATAGGAGTATATGGAGAACCAGTTTTAACTATGAATAATCACGGACCTGTCTACGGACAGACTACCTACGATGATGAAACTAGGGAGATGCCCGTTTTTTATGAAATTTCGTGAATAGACGCGATTATCCAAATCAATGGTACCCAATAACATATCCCAAAAAGAATAAAAGCCTGCGAGTGAAAAAGTCGATGTTTACGTGTCATTTTATGGGAACTAGAAATATCTGCCTTGGAGTCTAACTCAGAACTATTTCGATTTGTTTTCGTCATCACCTTAAAATATGTAAATCGAGCATTCCTGCCAAATTTCAAAAATGTATCTCGATCCTTTATTGAGTTATTTGCACTTTTGTACCATGACAGAGAGGGCCACAAAGGGACAGAAGGAGGCTCTTATAGATTTTAGATTGTTTTTAAACCTCTTTCATACATTTTCTACCCTCAATTTTGAATTTGAGGGAATTGCAATATACATTGGTAAATTTGTCTCTTTTTATCTCCACATCGTCATCATCGAGGAAAGATCGGTTGCGCAAGTCAAGGTGCGTCTAAAAATAGAATCTGTTGACAATTTGTCGCAAATAATGTATCACATGCCATTAGGATTTATTAAAGACTCATGTATTTGCGTTGTATCAATAATACATATCATGTTTAAATGAAAAATGGTGTATTAAATATTTAAAATCCGAAATAATTCTTATTCCCGGGTTCCCGAGATATTTGAAAATCTAATTCCCATTTCCCGGGAAAAATATCGCCGGGAACCTAAAACTCTAATCGTACAGCAGTGTGAAGGAAGGTGTTTTTTTAATTAAAGTATTATGATATATTTGTTAAAGCTTCCGTTAGACAAAAATGATTTTATTTTTAGATACGACCATAACTTGAAAAACACAGCCATAAAAACTGATAGTCACTAAGAACGATAAGAACAAAAATCAACTGCGTTTAAGTTGCTTATTTCATTTTGAGGATCCATTGCTGTCAGGCGAGGCATTTAAAGTCGAAATTTCATTGCCTTCTATTTTGGCGGGTGATGTATCCCTTTAATTTACGTGTATCGCCTTTGAATTAAAGTCACGCTAAGTCTATAAATCAACTTCTGGAACTTTCATTTCGTCAATGAGGACCCAGCGTCACCACCATTCATCGCTTTGCGAAGCGCGCGCCGGAGAAAAAAATTCAGCAAACACGTATGCGTCCTCAAAGGCTCCGTGACCCCAAGGCGTTTTCTTTCTCACCCAAAGGAGACATTTTATAGCCCGAATAAAAAAAAATCCTTCGAATTCTTTTCCGAATTGTTTCCATCCTCAAGGACTACGTCGGCCAGGCGTCCGAGCCTTATCCTTGGAACGCGTCTTGCGACGGAAATTCCTCGGGCAGCGATCCAGGGTGTTGGGAAAAAGGGGAAGAGGAGGTCGAAGACAGTCTGGCGTTCCACTCGAGAGTCCAGGGATACCTCACGGTCGTCTGCATGTCCGTTTCCATCGTGTGCCTCGCCCTCCACATCGCCACCTACTCTGCGCTGCCCAAGCTGAGGAACCTGCCCGGGAGGAACCTGCTGGCGCTCTCATGGGCCTTATTGGTTGCGCAGGTCGGTGGTCCTTCTCTCCCGATCCACTCTTCTCCTTTCTCCTCACACGAATGCATGTATATGTGTTTATATGCCTCTCTTTCCCTCTCTCTCTCTCTCTCCATTTCAGCAATAGTTGCAGTCGAATGCGGCCCAAATTCCATCTCCCATCGATTTCCTTCGCGACCTAGTTCGCGAGGTGCGATAAGGCTCTGGTTGCCGTAGTGACCCGGCGCTCTCCGAATGCTAATTTATGCTTAAATCCGAACCGTGTAGTTTTTTTGTCGAGGTTACGGGTGAGAGAGAGAGAGAGATCCTCTTTTTCTGTTTTTTACTTTCTCCATATACGTAGTATAGGGGAAAGTATTGTATTCATGAAAAAATCGACTTCGAGTTTTCAACGGAAATACACGTTTTGAGGTTCCCTGAATACGTTCTGACCATTTTCTCGATGATGTCTGTGTGTGTGTGTGTGTTTGTGTATGTGATAGCTTTTTGTGGGTGCTCTTACTCAAAAACTATTAATCAGATCAACGCGAAATTTTATATTTAACATTTTTATAAAAGTCACAAGAACTGATTAGTTTTTGGTAAAAATCGGTCTACCGGAAGTAGGTGTTTACTCTTCTCACTTATCCGTTATTTTGAAATATTTGCTTTAATGTTTGATAAATGAAAAAACTGTACTGGAATAAAAGTTGTAGGAAATGTTATTTACTACAACCTTTGTTTGAAACGTTTTTCCATATAATGCATTGTTTAAGATATATCTTATATTTTAGGTGCCACCACCACGCCACCAACCGACGACTATTGTTAACAATTGACGCTTAGTTACGTCTTAGTAACGCTCCTTTTTCTTTTCTTAATTGTTGGAGCTTTGTGGCTATATCCAATAATTATCAGAAGGCTATGGTTTGAGTGTATTTCTGTTCTTTGTAAAGTCTAAAATTTTCTTGCAGCTTCTTAAAATATTTATTATTATGTAACCTATTTGGAATTTTTAGAAATATCACAGATATGGAGAAAGTCATGTGGTGGCCACATCAGATTTTTTTAACGTAGCCAATTTGGCTAAAAAATAACCTATCTCCCATTGTATGGATTTATTCTATGACCGTCGGTCGACGGCACCTTGCTTATCGCAGCGAGGTATTTTTGTGGCGAAACAACGTCAAAATTTCGATTGATTTCTCCCGCTGGGCTCCATTTGGATTTTATTTCCTAAACACAGGATTTATCTCTCTGTCTATCAAGGATCTAATTGCAAACAAATTCAATTCTGATTTTTATGTAATCATGTATTTCAAAATAAATTGCATAAAATTTACGCAAACGTAAAATATAAAGGAAACAATACAGCATCCAGCGATAATTTTTGTTAAGAATGCAATTCTCTCAAACCTCGTGTTGAATTTATATTGTTATTTTATTGCAGCGGTATTTTAGTTATTATATATCCTTCCCCAAAAATACATTTTTGTCATCGGATGTCCCTTTGCAGATTTATTTACTAATAATGACCAACAGTAAATTATTAATATGGAGGGCGGAAAAATTACATAAAAATTTATATTTTTCGCCTCACGAATTCAAAACTCAAAACACTCAATTTGATTCTACATTATATTTATTTTTTGATATAAATGCTAATAAATTACGCAAGTTTTTGCATAAATATAAATTTACCTTCGGTCTCAGAAAAGTAAGGCAGCGACTAATTCCAGTACTAAAATTAAAAGGTGGAATTTCTTCTAAATTTTTATAGATTCATCAGTATTGAATATACCTATTTGCTCTTTCATTTTGACCAACTTTAATTCTCTGTTAAATCCACTAAATAGTTATAATTTATGACCAAAACAAATTATAAGCGGTTAGTTAGTTGATGGGCGTATATATTATGCGTATTTGCAAGACTATGTAACTGACATCGCGACAGCGACAAATCAGCCGATTATTTTCAAGCTCAATTTTTTATGGAAATTAAACCCATATTCAGTTTCTATATTTTGATTTTCTGCGTCCAACAGGTCGTTGTATTGGCATCCGGAGCGTTAAGCAGTAGTATAGACAGCAGCCAAGCATCCAGAAATTGGATTTGTGTCATGGTAGCCGTTGTTATCCACTTCTTCTACCTCTCCGCCATCTTCTGGATGAACGTCATGAGCGTCGACGTCTGGAGGACCTTTTCTTCATCGTCATCACACCACCACCTCGTTGGCGGCCACGAAACAGCAAAGCGCCTGCACATGTGGTACGCCGCTTACGCCTGGGGAGCACCCATGGTCTTCGTCGTGATAACCTTGGCAGTCGACTTGATCCCCTCTCACTCTTCTCCCTCGCTGGAATTCGTAAGACCTCGGTACGGACAGACCGACGAAGGATTCTGCTGGATATCCAACAAGGTGGGCATCGCCATATTCTTCTCCATACCAACCTTCGGACTTCTCCTGGCGAACGCCGCGCTGTTCGCCATCTCCGTTTTCAGGATACACGCAAACCAGGAGAGCAGGAGGTACATGAGGAAGAGGGCCATGGAAGAGGAGTTCCTCTGCAACGCCAGGCTGTCCAAGGCGGCGAGCAGAGAATCGGACGCGCCGCCTACCACCTCCGACGTGCCCAGGAGACAATTCCGCCAGTCTACAACCACATCTTGCATCTCGGTCAAGGACAAGTCGAGGTTGTACTTATACGTGAAGTTGGGCATTATCATGGGATTGACTTGGGTTTGCGCCTTCATAGCCGGGTTCACTCAGATAAGGGAGCTGTGGTATCCCTTCATAGTGCTGAACGGTCTCCAGGGAGCCTTCATCTTCGTGATGTTCGACGTGAAGAAGAAGGTTATGGAGATGCTGTGGGAGAGGGTGACGGGTAAGAAGCCGGAGTGGGAAAATTCCAGCAGCAGGTCTTCCGGTTGGGGGTTCCTCTTGAACAAAAGAAGGGGCTGGGGAAGGAAGAGGAGCGGAGGTTTCCAGGACAGGTCGACTTCCAGCAATAGGAAGAGCAGCAGCACAACGAGAAGGACTTCGCTATCGACCACGCCGGCGCAAGGGGGCAACGACGCCACGGTTCGCGCCGAACCCGACCCGTTCGAGATCGAAGAATTCGACAACTTACATGTAAAGGTATTGAACGGTTCAGTACTATATTGATAGAACACCCCAATCGATGCGGACCGACATTCGAATATGTGAAACTATTGATGCATCATAGTATTTAATTTATTTTAACAAAATTTAAAATCGTTGCTTTAATATCCGAGAACGTTTTTAACCTATCAAAAACGATGCAATTTATGGTTTCATTGCAGTTTTGCTAAGAGAGAGTTAGTGCCACATCAATTCGATCGTGAAAATTAAAAACAGTAGCGTTCTGTAGAAAAACCCTCGTTTTGGTTATGGAAACGTATTGTAATATATTCATATCATTTGGGTCGAAAATATTTCATGTATATTTTTAAAATCGACCAAAACTTTTTGATTAAAACGTAATTTCAATTAAAGTATAAGTGCCTATAGTAATTTATTATAATATGAACTGTCGTCTAAATATGACTAATGCTGTGAAATTAATGTTGAAAAATTGCTAAAAAATTTTATTTAGCTTCGCGTTGCTCATTTATTTGAATTTTAATTCATATACCTACTTTTCGAAACATAAAAACTAATATTCTTTTTATTACGCACTTCTTTCTCTTATTAAATATTCTTCAAATTCAATTTTTACAAATCTTATAGAGTAAGAGTAAAATAAAATGATATAAATGGTTAAACTATGTTTTTTGTAAAGAGCATTGGCGTAATGAATACAATATTAATAGAATAATGCGACAAAATGTTTTGCTCCAAAAATATACTTAAATATTTTGTAGCTTTCAGCTTAATAAAGTACAGGGGTACTTAAATTTATTTGAACATTGGATAACATTTTGTGTTATCATCATGATCATAGGTAGTCTGTCCGTAGACAGGTCCGTGATTATTTATGGTTAAAACTTGTTCTCAAATGCTCCTGTTTTTCGCAGTCTTCTTCATGTTGAGTTATATTTTTTTAACTGTGTTCGTGTTATCGAGTGTAACTTTATCACGGTTTTTACTATTAATAATACCTAATAACTTTTCCAAATCACGCATTTTACTTATATTAAATAATATATTTGTCTATGGCCTATGGTCCATCCTCGTCGTTTCGGTCGCTTGCAGGTCCAGTTGAGGAACATGCCCAACACGTCCACCAATGGCATCGTTCTCTCGCCCAGCTTCTTTCCTGAATCCCAGCCGACTTTTTCGTATTGCACGTCCGGGTCAGAGGTCGCTAAGGAGCCGGTCAATGTCTCGACCATCCCCGAGGAAGGGGAGACGTCGCTGAACTCCATCCAGGAAGAGGAAAACCCTCTCGTGTCCGACGGACGGACACCCATCGCCTCTGGATCGATGATCACCTGAACTAGTTGAATCGGAGCCATGTTTAAAAAAATCTCACTTGAATCCCGTCACTTTTGTGTTACTTTTATTCTCATAGGTTGCTATACTGTGGCCGAGAGTATCCTCAAGAGTTCCTTGTACATCCGCTTCGTACGCAAAAATATGTCCACCGTAGATTTCGCCATTTAAAAAAAAGACCGAAGAAATTCCTATTATATGAATGATTTTTTAACTCGTTTTTCCGAGCTATTATTATTATTTTGTTTTCATGGTCAGTGGCATACAGTCAACTCGAGAGGAATTACCTATCTTAAGATCAGTATTCGAATTTTGGGCGGGCCAAGTCGTGTTAGTTCGCAAAAATGCCACGCAGAGGTCCTTCCGAGTGTCGTGCTTGTCGACGTTGTCGCGCTCGTAAGGCTGGAGCTAGATGGACATTAACCCTTACGATGGAGGAAAACATCACAACGTGACGAATGTCTTTTCTTCAAAATACAAAAATATATTTTAATTACATGCGTTTGAATGTTTTTTTTTGCTATTTGAATGCTAACTGAAAATGTGATATATGGAAAATCCTTCTACATTAAATTATTTATTTGATTTATATTATATATTTAATTATTGTCATATGGTGCACAAAACATAAAGCAAATTAATGCCTTTTTATAAAGAAAGTTTTATTAAAATCAATTATAATCTTTGATGTAGTATATAACCAAAAATAGAGATTTAACTTCAAAATAAATTTATTGAAAAATATATGGCAACAAATGTTTTTGATAGCAAAGTTGCGTAGTTAATATCTGCAGTAGAGATAAATATTTCTTAATTGCCATTGTCCTTAACCGCAGGTCTTCTCATAAGGCTTCTTTATTCGTACTTCAAAATTCACATTCGCATCTTCATTGATTTCTCATGTAGGAACGCTATATTTTTAAAGTTTGCAGCCATATATGTATTATGATGATAAATTTATGAAGCGAATTTCTATTATAAAAAATCTGTTATTCCCTATTCGCTTATGTAATCAAATTAATAAATTATAATACGAACTTTCGTTTGATTTTCATTGTAATATTTTTACCCAATATACCGAAATATTCTTATTCTTTGTCGCATAGGATGTAAAATATAATTAATGCATTGTTCCAAATTCACTGATGAACTTTACTTATAATGCAATATTTTGTTAAGTTTAAGATATATTTTTTTAAATTCACTAAATGAGTTGCAATTTGGCTACATGCCAGGTGGCAACATTACATGACTCATTGTCAATAAATTTCACATCGTATAACTTACTGCGTGATCAAGGTCACTTGTCCAAAATTTAACAGAGTAAAATTATTAATTTTATAAAAATAATACAATTTTGGCTAAAATACTTATAATACAATTACTTTCCCCTTGGCTTTAATCGGAGCCGAAGTTTTCGAGGTTCATGATGACATGATGACATTAACCAAAAATGTATAACACCTACATATATATTATTATAAATAACAATTAGACCTTGTATGCCTGATTGTTTGTTGCTCTCAATATTTTGGTGGCTGTGCTGTTTTTGACTTCAACTACCTAGGTATTAATCTGGTACAGCTAATTTCCCGGAATAAACTAAAAAATTTATTTTACTCGTTAAATCGTCACACTTATTCACGAAATCTTGACCATTCGATGGCAAAATTAATGCGATGTTAATATAATGTACAAACAAATGAATATATTGAACAAAAAAATCCTTGTTGAGTACTAAACGACGATGAATGCAGAAAAAGAGTGCGAAATGCGAGTGCAGTCAGTGGATTGCGGGTATGACTCCCAAAAATATAAAGTTCATGTCAGTATGCTTGTGAAAATACTATAGGGACATCTGGCGTTCGGTGCTCATTTTTCAGTTTGGGAAAACCTTTTTCACCTTGAAGGAGATCGGAAGAAGACACAAGAGGCGATCCCCGACTTTTGCGTAAATGGAATATGGCGGCTGATCATATATTAAAAATGATCTAAAGCGCGTAGAAATGATCGAGGTTAATGACCGAGTCCAATAAACGGGTTATTTTTTTCGTACCGTACCCGTGCCTTTGGACCTTGCGGCAGCTAAATATGGGTCCTTAAAACAATGACTTGAAAGACCTTAGAAAACCAAGGGTAAGGAATACCGAATAAAGTGTTGCCGTCTGGTATGACAAATGCCGATTTTCTTTTCCGTTTTGGATCTTTGGAACTAAAATACATTGTGTGAATGTGTTAAATCAAATTTAAAAATCATGCCGCATAATTTCGTGGAAAAATTAGTGGTGAAAAATTGACACTTATCGAAGACAATTCGTTTTCGTCGAATTTGAAATTTTTAGAAATTCGATTCTTATCCTATCTCTTTATCCTATATCTTTCATTACTCGGAGCAAAGAGCTCATCGTCTTAAAACTCAGCAACCAAGATGTGATCGTTAAACATAAAAGCAACACATCATATACTTAGCAATAAGAAGCACGTACCATTAAACATTACATGATACAGTTATCGATGATAATAAATTGAAATAAAAAAATCCTTTTATCCTTTCATAAACATAGAATCCTACAAAATTGTCATCGTGAATGATAAAACTACGAGATCTCTCAGCTTATGGAGAAATTTCACTGGTCTTTGATGAAAAGGAAACGTGAGTTTTTTCTCCTTTTTAGACCGTTAGAAATAACTGAGAAAAAATCATTTTGGGCTACACTATCGGAGGCTTTTTTGTATCCTTGGATAGAAAATTAATTAGACAAAAAAGGTTCGCGCTGAGGGTGAGGTGCTTTGCTGTCGTTGGCTAATGTTTTATCCGACGTTTTTTCCCGGAAGGCAAAGGGAGGGGCGGCTGAACCAAGGAATTCGCAGGGTGTGGGTGGATTGGGGGACGGGAGTGGCTTTGGACGGGAGTGAGATTAAGAGGGCAAGAGGAAGAGGAGGTGAAATAGTGAGCGATAGGAGGGAGAATGTTCATCGGAGAGAGGAACTCAAGAAAGAATGTTAACTGCGGAAACGATGTGTACCGCTTTACCAAATCCTATAAAGGGATACTGTGTATCGGTCGCGCCTAATATTGACTCTAATATATCTATTATAAATAGAGGATATACGATATATATATGATATAAAACCTAAGTTAATTATAGATATGCCACGGACTTGAAATTTGGCAGAATGATAGGTTATTAGGTACAACCAACCATAAAAATCGAAAATTCCAATTTTAAAAATTTTTAGCGGGGTATTTTTGACCCCAATGTTCCATTTCGATACTCCATAAGAAAAACATGGAAATCTGTGCAGAATTTCATAAATTTGCATTTTTTAAATTAGTTATGATTCAGATAGAAACTTAGAACGAAAACAATTCTATAGCTAAAAGAATGAAGTTTCTTATTTTTGAAGACTAGATACAAATCGGTGCCGAATTGACGAAGAAATATGTTTTTAATCGGAAAAAGCTGATGCTCAACAATAAAGAACTTCAGCTACCATAGCAACCAGGACAATGCTTTTCAATAGGAATTGGCAATCCGTATTATAATAGCGTCGCTTTTATGCTTTTTATAAGGAAATTCTTATTGTCCCATTGATTTTAACAAAAGACGTACACCTTTGATGACGCCATAATTTCAAACGCGATATATGTTATTAAATAAAAGAACGTTACTCCTTTCAACTATGGGGGTTGATGAACTGTATATAATAATAGCTTTAATTTAGTGCTTTTAAAGAGAATCAGTGGATTGTACATATTATAATGCAATTGATTTAAAACTACGGCGTAAACTTATAACGACGCCAAAGCCCAAAAACAGGAAATATTAGAGAATTGTGAAAAAAGTAATGTCGTGTTGGAGCTGAAATTTTAAAGTTATTTAGAGCTTAGTGCACATACCCAAATAAACATTTGAAAATATCGATGAATATATAGTTGCGGCCGTTAAAAGTTTTAAAATTTAAACAAATATTATTTCACTTCTAGATAAGCTACAACTTTAAAATTAGGCAGAAATGTGTAGCTTTAGTACCCTACTGTGGAAAAAGTATAATATTCTTAAAATATCAAAGTTCAGGGATTGTTTTACTCTATTATTGTTACTAAAGGAAAGAACGATAATCGGTGCAGAGGTGAAATCTTTAGAATTAAAAAAATATTTCCAATGATAAAATATCTCTCTGAAAAATGAATGTTTTTTCAAGGTGAGATGAAATTCTTGCAGAATGCAAGCACCAGATTTAAACTGCAGGACATCTGAAGAATAAAATACTACGGAAATGCACGATTAAATATCGAAGAAGATTTTTATCGACTCTTAAAAAATGTTTTTACATCGTTCCGGCAAGGTTATCTTTTAAAGATTAAGAAAGAACCGAAACCTCCCATAAATAAATCTATAAAAGAAAATAACTCCTTTTATGTTTTCCCTCCAAATTCTGAGTATCGTCCTCCAGGAAGATATGATTACAGCCGCGGAGGACGGAGATTTCAACGGCCGATAAGACGGATAAAATTGTTCAGCTCCTTTGCCACTCCTTCCATCAATGTGTCTAGGAACGTCATCTCATCAGCTGTCTCCACGACCCTACGTGAATCGAACGAAGGCGGAACAACTGAGCATCGATGAAATCGAAAAAAAAAACACGAGAGGAACGAAACGGAGAGATTCTGTCTCCGTTTCGTAATACTCATCCTGATAACTCGTTCTATAAAAGAATAGACTGACTCCTCCGAGGGGGGATTTAAAAAAAATGAGGGAAGAGGATTGAGCAAGTTGGGCGACGTGGACCGAGGTCCCGGGTTCACTGACTCATAAGTGGCCGCGGTAAAAGACTCGACAGCGGAGGCCTCCGGATAATAGCGTCCGAAGAAGATCGAGTCGCTTTAAGAGAGAGAGAGAGGTCGGAAGATGGTGGTTGCGGTGGTAGGATGAAAACGACGCCGGCGGGAGAAAATGAGAGAGGGGGGGGGGTTCAAGGCCAGTCTTTCCTCCTCCCCCCCACTACCCCCAACATCCCGTAGAAGCTAATTAAGTATCGGAATAATGGGGAAAGAGATCGGATGTGCGCGCTGACCGCGCAGTCCCCCATGATGCGTTTCGCATTCTCAAAGTGCGCAAACAAAACACTGATACTTGGCTCGGTAGGTAATGGGGAGGCGAGTCTCGCCTTATCTGCGAGAGGAAAAAATCTGCGCCGTTCTCGGATGTAAATCCGGAGAGTTTAAGTGCTCTATCCAGTCGCCGCGAGCAAAGGAGATAACAACTTTTGATAGCGGAAGCAACCTGAAGTCTTCGTCATAGAAAGAGCGACCGGCGCTCCACGCAGGAGATAAACAAAGGGTGACGCATAAATTGTCGGAGGAATAATGACGGCGATGTGTCCGTCTCGTCTAAGGATAAGAGGATGTTAAATCTGCGGGAGTGGAAGAACGGCGACAGTTCATGGTGGTGATGCGCTCGCAAGGAGATGCTCTCTGGGATAATTCTAAAAAAACTTAAGTCGTTTTTTTTAGTGTCGTTACGCGAATATGACCTGCATCAAAGAAAGCTGACATAACGATCTATCACGATGAAAAAGCATTGGCTTTTTGGAATGTCTCTCGATTAAAATATCCCTACAAATTTTAGCAAGTACTATAATTCATATTTGTAGCCGGCGTATACAAATGAATGTTGAGCTTCATTTATCACCATCTTGAGATAAATAACCCATGGATTAGAATTGTCTACCCGTTAAAAAGTGTGGATTTTATTCCCTCGAAATGAAATGGCAGTGTTTTTCTTTACCAGCCTGAAATTGCATAAACATTTAAAGATAATGAAATTTCAAATCTAAGCATGCAGTGACTAATGAATATTGGCTTTAAGAAAAAAAGATGCAAATGTGCCCTAGCTGGCGGCTATATTGAAACGGTCGGTGCTTGATGTCTGATAAAAAAGGCATGAATAACTTTCCAGGTCGAATTATTTCTTACGAGGTACAGAGAGCGTATAGGAATAATTTGCAAGGCATTTGCCTAAGGAAAGTTGTCGGTCTGCGGATGAAGAAAGCTCCAAATGAATCACTCGTAGTAATATCTACGCAGGGATATTTTTCAGTAGTATTATTCAATAAACATTAAAGCCTTTCTAAAATTTCAAGAAACTGTAGTATTTTATGTTATAGACTTTATAGAATTTGCTTTTGAAATAAATATTTTCAAGTAAACTGTATTTAGAAAAAACCATTTCTTGCATACATAGGACCGCAACCAAAGAGTTAGATTTTAAATAATTATGTATCCTAAAATAATTTACCTTTTTCTACTACCTTGACTAAGATATAATGGGGTAGAAAAAGCATCCGAAGAATTTTGTTTGCATTTCAGCTCACACCGATGACTAAGCACTGTGTATGAAGCACTGTTTTAATCAAATTTTCATATATTTTTGCAACTTTTTCGCGAGAGTCTAGTCATAAGCATACATGTAATTATATTATTAATTTAATTGAAAATGAATAGAAACTATATTTATTTTCCATTATTAATTATAGAAATATTGATTGTTCGAGTTAAATTCCTCAACTCTATTTTCTGTGACAATTTCAGGTAAAGTATGGAAAGATAACTTTCCTTAATCCGCAGCGTACATTGATTCATTTTTAGCCTATTTTCCACAGTGGAAATAGGCTTATATTTTCTTCGTAGTGTCTGTCTGTCCTCCCCTATTAACTTTTGACCAATAGACCGCTTTTCGTGACATTTGATGGAAATCTCTTGCTACTGGGGTCGAACTCCCGAGGATAGTTTTTGTTGCGAAGATTAAAAGTCCTGGGTTCGATTCTAGGAACTATCCTTCCCATTTGATTTACATGGGAAATCTGAAATCCACCGTGCAGGGTAATTCTCTCTTGCACATTAAAATATCTTAGAATTGTAATACCGGAGCGAGATTTGTACTATTCTCTGAGGAGAGGAATGGAGATTTTATTTTTTATCGTAGAACTTAGCTTATGGATCTTCAAATTTCGCGTAAATACTGACGTTTTTGCAGTTTTTATTGCTCTTTAAGAGAATGTTGCCATTGCAACGACTGTTTTTGGACTCGAATTCGGTATAGTCTAGTAAATACAAGCGTTATTTTTGCCACACAAATACGCGTGATCAATTTAGTTTTCCGTTCGAATGTATTTGTAATATTTTATAGGTAACACTAAATTGTGAAATTTTGGAACAGAAAGAGCAACTCATCCACAGTGATTTTAAAGCTATTAAAGCCAATGTAAGTAATTGCTACATCACATTTAATTTAAAATAATTATGTTGGAAAGTAGACATTATAAGTTCCGTTTAATAATTTTATAATTACATAATTAATAAGTTTTATAATTTTAATCGAAATTTCGCCGACGGACTGAAAAACCTTTCTTCAGGACGGAAGTCTTGCGTAACTGGTTTGCTCGATGGGAAAGTAAAAGAGGCATGAACACTTTCTTTATCCACTCCATTATTTAAGTGCCAATGAACATTTCCTTTCGATCTTGGAAAGTGGAAGCAGTGCAGTTATCCAACATTCCCCGAGAATTCCAGATAGCTCCATCCGATTACTATTACTTCCTCGATGAAACAAGTAAAAGGACTTCATCATCGGCGACCAACGTGGCGAGCGACATAGCCAATGGCGAAAAAGGAGTGGAAAGGTGGCGGGTTATACAGAGAGAGAGAGGCCGCCACTGACTCCGATTAAAAAATTTTAATCGCGGAAGTAGTGGAGCAGGTTTACGGTCTAGTTTACGGAAAAGAGAGGTCGGACGAATACCTTTTTTAATTTTCTTCCCAATCAAAGGTGAAAGATTTCCAATTGCCGTTATGATTACTGTTGGACCTAAGAGATGAAATCCTATCGATCGAAATGAAATTCAATTCGAAATAAAAAATAACTGAATTTCTGATGTGGAATGCTTTCTGTTGTTTTAATTTGTCAGTCGGAAAATCACAAACAATGGAATGTCAACATAAATAGGATGTTTAAAAAAGTAAAACAAGAATCTACTGAAGTCACCTTTCTTCCCAAGCTTTTGAAACTGACCAGCTATTCATTGCATTACCTCTTAGAGACCCATTGCGCGTAGGCAAGAGGGAATCAGCAGGTCGTTAATTTTTTTAAACAAAAATAATAGCATTTAAAATTACATTTCGGGGTAGAATAAAAAACATACTTCTTTATTATGAGACCTCAAATAGAAACGCTTTTTCGCAAACAAACCAATTTTACACTATTGATATAAAATCATATTAACATATTACTCTCATAATTTTGAACGAAAGACTAAAAATAATTAAACTCCAGTTAATTTTATAATTAACGGTAGTATAAAAAATCAATGATGTTTTTGCACTCAATATATACACATTTTATTCTAAAATGAGCATAATAAACGCCTCCGACGTATTTTTTACATTTCCATTGGTAATATCGCAGGGCTTGGCAAAAACACTTCCATATTTTACACGGCCATCCATATTTCAGATAAATGCCTCAAAAAAATAAAAGATATATATATATATAAACCCCTTTTTTCGTCGCCTAACTTTATATCCCGAGCTTCTTTTCCCGTGGACAACTTTCATCGCGAGCTTGAGATTCCTCTCGGATTCCCCGACCGCAATCGACCGAAGAAATAAGACACATCGCACCGAGTTTCAATTATCTCGGAAGCGGCGTTTTTTTACCTCGCGACTAAAAGTGCACGGAGACAAAATCACCGGCGTTGCATGACGGCAAGAAAAAGGAGAAAGCGAGAAGAGAGAGGAAGAAGATAACGAGCGTCTACGAGTGCATGTTTCGGAGGACGTGGAGGAGAGAGAAAAGAAAGCGAAGGTCGTCGGCGAGACCAACCAGAGGCGTGTACACATGAAGGAGAGAGTTTTCTAAATTAGATTGGATGTGGAGGGAACAAAAGCCGAGCTGCAGTAGCGGGAGGCAGACGGGAAGAGGTCAGGAGAGTGACGCATCGCCAGGGGTCGGCTGAGGAAGGACGGGGAAAAAGGTCATTGCAGAGGTGGGGATGAATGGACGGGAAGAGGATTTATAAGGGTGGAAGAATAAAGAGAGGAGGGCCTAGGACGAGGTCGGGAAGAATTGATCGGGAGCCAAAACTTGCAGGAGAATGTGACGCTTTTTGGAAGAGGAAATTACCGTGACTTTAGCCGGGAGAATCACGCGGAGCGAGATAAAGAAAGGGAAAGATGGAGCGAGCTTTTCATTTTGGTAGGGATTTCGTTTTTATTCCATGTTCGCCAGCAAAATAACGTCCAAAAATAGCATAAATTTTGCAAAGTGGAATAATTAAATTTTCTTGGTCGTGGAGATAAAGGAATAAATTAGGATAAGTTATTACGACAAAAAATGCTCGTTGGTGCAGTTAAATGAGACTAAGCTTTCTAAATCATCAATATTTTTATGTGGAAAAGTACTGAAATACAGGCAATCAAAGATGACTCTACTGCGCAAAATAATAAATTTTTCAGTCAAATGCGATCAATGAATTTAAGCAAATAATATTGTAGCTAAACTATATTAATAATAATCCACAATCAAGCAAAATATTGAACCTACATTTTGTTAGATTTTAATCGAGCAAACTATGAAGGAACGTTTAAAATATCTACTGTAAATCTCCGTAAATATTAATTAACGAGTTCTCTAATTTTGTAACTCCTGATGGGAAAATTATATTTAAATTATCCTGTATCACATGTTAGAATTAGAAAGCTGATAATTCGTATAAAAATTTCCATAGTAATAATTCGCTTATATTTACCATATGAGGAAATAAATCACTTTAATAGTAGTCAATCAGCAGATTGTAAAGAATGTAGAGGACACGCCAAGGAAACATCGAGAAATGTTATCGGAGGGAAATTGTTAAAAAAGAATTTAAAAACGTAAAATGGAGATTCTGGTCAGTTCGATAATTTGGAAAAGACGAAGGCGGGTAGAAATGAAAGGGAAAGACAAATCTATGGTTTAATGATGATAATTGAATAACAAAAATCTGCAAACCGAACAATAACATTTGTTTGCAAAAATCGCCGCTCTGGCAACGCCCTTCCGTTTTTGGCAAGCGTATCAACCAAAACAACTCCAATTCATTTATCTGCACAGGCGATGCGCGTCAAAAACTAAGCGCCGGCGACAAATCAAGAAGCAAGGTCAGTGACACCGCGGCAGATAACCTTGAACAATTCAGGTCACCCGCAAGATTCCAGCCGAGTACGCATATTTTTTGACTAACCATTTGAAAGCTAGTTGGCGGGCGTGTAAAACCGAAAAAAAATCACCCGAATTTATTTTTTGGAGAAGCATTTATAAAAATTCAACCCCTCATTTTTTTAAGGCGTTTGGAATTCGATCCGTCCGGTTGCGACAGAGTAGGCCAAAAGTTCAGTGGGGAAGGGAATTCCGCGCGCGACAAAACGCGCACGCACGCCCTCGCGCGACCCTCGGGCACTGCCACGATTTTCTTTTTTTACGAGTGGGTAGCTCCCTCGGAGAGTTCCCGCGGAAAAAATAAAACCCTACCGCGCGGCCCACCCCTGTCGCCACGGCGTCGGGTTGGGAGGCGGCGGCGCGAGTGGGAAGCGGAGGCCGCGGAGAAAGAACAGTTGCGCATCGCCCCCATTGGTCAGAACCAGTTGGGAGATAGCCAGACTCTGATTTCGGAGGGGTCGGGCATAAACATCTCGAAAAGGGGAGGGGTTTGAGAGTTACGGGGCCTCGGGGGACAAACGCGGAGGTAACATCGCAGTCTGAGAGGTGTGTATCTAACCATGGGCAACGGAGTGAGCGAGTGAAGGGGGAGGGGACGGTGAGAAGAGCACGAGATGGGCGAGTGGACGAGTTGTTATTTTTCGTGAGAGGCAGAGGGTGGGGAAGGAAGGGAAACGGTGTTATGTGATCGAGGGATTATGCAAAAACCGGGAAGATAGGATTTTGGCGAAGGAGCCTCTCGCCAACAGAGCGGAACGACCGTATTCTAAATGGATACGCAAAAAAAGATAGATTTACGCTTACGAGAAAAATAATCTCAGAAAGGATCGAAATAACGGGAAAAGAAAAACTGCGTTTTCTGACGGAGGGCTGAAAATATAGAAAACGCCACCAAGTTTCTTTAACATTTCTTTCCCATTCAATTCGAACATTATCGACAGCGATTGGAAACGACATTTTCGATACTACTATGTTATTAAGAAAGATTAGGGTCTGTGGTACGACATTTTCCCTTGAAAATTTGGCGAATTTACATTTGCACTTAAGTGAAAAGAATCGACTGAGAGTTAGAGATAGCGAAAGCTGGCTTTTATTAAGAATCCTTGTCGCACCGGCATACAAAAATGCAGATAGCGTAACAAGAACAGAAATAAGTGGAGAAGGGAGTCCTTTATCTTAACGGATTAACATCATAAACGCAAGGATTAAACGCGCGTATTATGCATAAAATGACAATCGCAGCGATCTTAGGAGGAAAAAGAGGGGTAGAGAGTGGGAGTTTAGTGCCGCGTAATGGACCCTTCCATCTACTAAACTATGATTTTTATTAATTTTCGGCGATGCCGGCGTCAAATCAGTGTTGCTAGGGATGTGCCGTTAATCTCTTTCTCCCTCCCCTCCCTCTCTTCCCCCCTCTCTTCCTCCCCTCCCTCTCTCTCCCCCTTCTCTCTCGCTTCCCCCTCCCTTCCTTCCCAACCCCTCTCTATCCCCCTCCTCCCCCCTCTCTCCCCCTCCTAGGGATAGAAGACGCCCTTGATATATCTTCCGCTATATGCTCGATCCCACGAGATACATTCGAGAAATAAAAACACGAATCCGACAAAAACCGATATTTTTGGCCAGCTTCCAAAGGCGAGTACAGGATAAATGGAGATATGGATGATTTATGATAACATGGTAAGGAACTACGGGGGTGGCGGAGGCATTCGAAGCGATGTCGCGGACGGATATCTAGTGCGCTGGACTGTAACAAAGGGCAATTAAAAATCCAGAAAATTATTCATAAGATATAGGCGTCATTCGCTCTATTATTCCATAAGAGATATTTGGTCGTATGTTTTTCTGCGGTTGTTTCGATGTAAAAATCAAAAGCGAATTAATTCGATAAAAATCGCGGTGAGTCTAATTGCAGATGTTTTAATTGAAGAATGATTAATATCCTTGAAAATCTCTCCTACTTATGGACTCAGATCAAAGTACTGTTCATCACGGGAAATCTTTTGAGGTCACTGTCCACGATGTTTTAGAACATGTGGCCGCGTGATTCAGAGGCTTTCAGAGCTATTATTTCCCGCAAAAATGACAGGCAGAAAAGCATTTTTAAATGCCTATATCTACCAGTTCCGTATCCAGCTATTTTAATTACGCATAAGTTGAGCAAGTTTCATACCAATGAATTAGTAGTTTACGATCGATGCTCAATCAAATTATGAATAAGAGCGGAAATAGTTCAAGAAAATTTTTAATATTCCAAAAACGGCCGTTTGTGACATACCAATGTACTGAATCACAGAAGTTTTATCGATTTTAATCGAAAGATTCGACAACTGCAATATTAAGAGCATAGATACTATACAATGATATCTATAAAAGGTCGTTCTGAATAGTCTTATGACATGAAATTTTTAACTTTCATATAAATACCTCCTAAAAATTACTAAAACCATTACGCACACTAACAATGATAATTGCAAACGAAAAACGGTGGAAAAGAGAAACAAAAAACACACTCGAGCTTAATGAAAAATCGACGTCAGATAACTTGTACGTATTTTGTACATAGCGTGCTTTGCGGGTTTCCCGCCGCTAAAAGGGACCTAGGTGCGCGCACACACGTCCTCAAAACAATAAATTTGGAATAATTTTGAAACGAGAAAAAGTCCGCTATGACCGGGAATCGAACCCGGGTCTTCCACTTGCCGGGCGGATATTCTACCACTAAACTATCGTAGCAGATCAATTTTCATCATAGCGGACTTTTTTCTCGTTTCAAAATTATTCCCAACATTACAGCTTATGCCTGTCTGCATAGGATCTTTAGATCGCTTAATTCCATCAATAAATTTGGAGTTGAAGAAACTCCTGAAGTAAAATTTTAATTGTAAAATTTATCCTAATAAACAAGAATCAAGAGATAATAGCATATAGATTTATATTGAATAAGTGTTGTTCAACCTGGAATTTAATAATTGTTAATTATTTTAATATATTTTTAATAAACAAAGTTAAGCTTAAAATAAGTATACTTGCAAAGTCTTTAAAATTTCTGTATGATGATTTTTGGACTTCTAAGTTTAAATAACCAATTTTTGTTTTTTTAATATATGTTTGAGTGTCATTAAGAATACCTACTATAAATTATTTTCACTTGCACCAAAATGTTTTAATATGCTAATGGCAAGTTCTAAGTGTCCAAAAAAATTCTTTTTATTTTTCAGTATTCTTTAAATTAAACTATAATTAAAACATTTTATCTCAGGAGATTTTTTCAACTCCTAATTTATTTTTAAAGTTCAGTTTTAATGAGAAATACCCATAATTTGTTTTAAATGAATTTTATGACGTTGTTTTATCAAAATACCTATTAAAAAATGAAGATCAGAACTTACACCAATTTTTAAGCAATTTTTATGGATAAGCAAACACCATATCCTGCAGTACCTCGTGTAGGTGATCAATGCCAATTTTTGGGTCGGTGGACAATCTAGAGGTCAATACGATTCTAAAAAGGTATAACAATAGAAAGTTCAAGAGCACTTAAAAATACTTGTCTCGGCTATCTCCAATGCGAATCTGGTTTTTATAAACTTGCTGTGGCTATTGGAGATATCTGAGACAAGTATTTTAAAGTGCTTGTTTTTGAAAATTTTTAACCGTAAGACGAGCTCGATAATTCTCCGTCGAATAAAAAATCCATCAAGTAGTTTTAGAGAAAAGTGTCCTAAGAGATTTTACTAGATATATGTAAATAGACAATTCAGTTAAGTAAGTTAAAACCTTTTAAATTAAAAAGGGAGAAGAGAAAATAAATGCGCACACGTAGCCTCTCCCACACATTTACTCGGTCTCCAAATTCAGTTTTTAAACTCTAAATGCAAATTTCGACAACTACGTCGTAATCGTTATCAGTCTGTATGTACGTGTTTTCCTGGCGAATCATCCTCGTATACTATTATCGCCCTAATTTTAGAAACACGACTCTACACTGAAGCGGGGAGGGAAACCCAGTGACGGCATTAGCCTACACTTTAGGAAGAGCACCAAGGCAGCTACTACTTAACGGCTGACACTGACTTGTCCGTTTTCCTCGAACCAGACAAATACGAGACGTGATGATCCCAGGTTGAAAGGTCCGACCTCCGCCGGATTTGAACCCGAGATCTCTGCGTAACCGCAACTTTTTGTTATCAAGCAGGGTTGTGAGTAAAGGTAGGTATAGGCTCATAAAGAGTTGAGTGGGTAATTTTCCGAGGCATTGTTCAATCATTTGTTTTTGTATGTGTGCATACTTTCGTAAGCGTCGAGTTCGCAGGGGCCATGTACTGGCTTTAAGCTTTGTGAGATTTTAAATTTTTATTGGGCGCTGGTTTTCTTAAATATGTGTTGACTTTTAAAACGTGTGGTTCTCATAGTGCGTCGTGAGTTCTTTGAATCCTGTAATAATCTTCATCTAGATTTTATCCATGCATACTTTTTGGCATCCGTTCTATTATATTTCCGATTTCTCCTTCTTTGATATTTTGTCATTGGGATTTATGAGTTCATGTTTTGGCTTAAAAAGACTGCGTCCAAATCGTTTGAATTTTTTTTTCCATTTTGTTTTCGATCAGAGGTGCGTAAATAAATTTGATATAGTATTTAATTTTTTCTTTGAAATTATTTGTGTGTGTAGTTTAGTTTTGAAAGTTTCGTTTGTGCTTGCGAAAGAGTCTATTTACTATTTCAGGACTGCAATCGTTTTCAGCTGCGCGTTTTTATTATTTTCTAGTCTTTATTTGTATTATGACTATGAAAGCGGCTTGTGTGATATTTGGTATACCAAGCATTGAGTTATGAATCGGCTGTATGCATTATTTGGGGTCCGTTTTTGGGATATGTTGCGTTCAAGTTTTTGATGATTTCTGGTTATTATTAGGCCTGAAAAGGGTACAAATTTGTTAGTTTCTAGTTCTAGTTGAATTTAATCGTGTCGAGCTGGTTGTTTATCAGTTTGTGGAAGTTATTAATGTCGCTTTATTGCGTGTCGAAGATGGCAAAAATATCAACATATCTTAGCCCAAATGTGGGGGGGGGAAGAAATATAATTATATTAAGTTTCGTTGTACTTTCGAACCACAGAAACATCTTTCCGTCACCTTCAACTTGTTTTTATCCACTCGGACTTTTATCAAACGCTTTAGCTTGTTATATCACAGAATTCAATGGATAATCGAAAATAAAGACTCTCACGGCGTCTTTCTGTTGTTTCTTCTTCGTTTTTGGGCACGGAGGTCAGAGTCGTCGAGGAAAAGTGTATAAGCGAGGGATGCGATGAAGAGAACTTCAGAGGCCATTATTAAAGCCTACGTGATTTTTTCCTCACACTTTGTCTCCGTTTTCCTTCTATTCCTCTCTCTTTCGTTCCCTTTCCCCTACTTCTCTCTCTCTACCTCTTTCTCATTCTCTCTTGAGTTCACGAAACTCGTCGAAGAATGAGCGAATGGAAGGAAAAATAGTTGTCAAGAAAAGAAGAATGTCTCCAGGTGGTATGGCGGAAGAATTTGAGCGGGAGGATTAAGAGTGCAACCTAAAATAATGCAAAAAAGGGTCAATCTTTCTCTCCTGCTTACGCATGATACTTTCTCCTTTTCTTTCCTCATCTAAAACACATCCAATTATTTTCCCCTTTGTATTCCGCCCTGCCTTCCTCGAATTTTGCAAAACATTTTCCGAAGAGAGGAACGTTTTCTGATTTACTCCTCGTATCTGAGGAATCTCATTCGTCGGCTATCACCACCAAGGAAAATGTAAACAGTTCGGAGGAAGTGCGCGATTAAAGCCACGGATTTAAATTCATCCTGCCTCATCCGGTCCCGCCCTGCATTCTAACCTCCTTTATAACTTCTAAATGCTGTCTTTCTTCCTCTACATCCGCTTATTATCTGATATTTCGCATTGAATACTGTGGTACGAGTGAACATATCGCGAACACGTCCTCATAATGAGAGGTTGGTTTCTTACGTTTTGGATCTTTCTCGTTGTGGGTACAAAACAGAATAAAAGGTCTCTTAACTACTCTTCTCATGCTCTGCTTTAGCTATTTTAATCCCATCTCGACCATCTGCGTCAGTGCACATATATATTTCATTGTTTGTCAAGTCGGAAAGACTCAGGCGGTCGGAAAGGTTTAATTAATAATGCGTGTCACTCTATCGAGCGCTTTTTTGGCGAGGTCTTTCTTTCCTCATTACCCTCTCACAATCGAGTCGTTAAGTGATTTATCTTCCATTAAGAATTTCCTCCCCATGTTATTTTCGTTAGCTCTTTTACATCTCGATAGCGATTCCGTTTGATATTGAAAAACTCTTTTGGTTCCTCTTTTCGTTTACTGCCGATTATTTCTCTGGAAGGCTCGTTTATGTTGGGTTTAGATTTTTACCCGCTAAGCCAAACGGACGTAGAGGAGAGAGAACGAGGAAAGATTTAAGCGACGCTCGATCTTTTGTCGATTCCCTTTCTGAGGGCATCTGCGTTTCCCTCTCTAGATGTAAAGCATGTGTCGTCCGTTCTCTGATACGAGTTATTGGTCGCAAAAGATGCCGGAAGTGCACGTTACGAATTCGTCCGAAAGATCGTCATAAAACCTTACAGTTATTTTTCCTAATCTGTAGGACCTCTATGCATAAAAATCGTAGTGAATTATAAAATAATAAGCTGCTAATAAGTAAGGATTTTTAAAACATTCATCTCAAAACGACGCACCTCGGTGGAAATATGCCGTAGAACATTATTTGCAATTAGGCCTCTTTCGCTTGACGTGCAAACAGGAGCAAAACCACGTTTTTTTAAGATTTTTTCAACCGAATCGCTAACACGCAATGCACAAAACAACACGAAGCAAACCTGGAAATGTACGAAAAGATATTTCCCACTGGTGTGATACCCGTAATTATCAATTAAGTTAATGAAATATATCTCTTGCCCTCGGCTGTTTTGAGACCAATTATAAACTTCATTGGCATAATCTAAAGGAAAAAAGGCTGTTCCGATATTTGCGAGCCTCTTGGCGAACAGCGCTTTTGACAAAAAACCGGACCATAAACACTCCGGGTTCCTTTGGCGCCTTTCGCATCGTGAAAAAAGAGATAAGAAAGAGGAAAATTAGCCGTTTCTGGCGACGAAAGGCAGAAATAGAATAAGAGAGATAGCAGTAAAACGTACAATGGGAATGTAAATCATCGCCGGGTGTGGTTGTCGCTCAATAATCGCCTCCAACTACCAAACCGTTATGGGTTTCTTGAACGGAATTTTCGCGGCAGCGCGTTGTTTGACGTGTTGCTAAACATTTCGTGGAAAAGCTTTTCATCCCGTTTCGGTAGATGAGGTGCTGTGGAGTGGGGAAGTGGCACCCCTTCGGGAGAAGAAAGGCATGCGCCCCGATCGGCATAGCTTACTTTTCCCCCTCAAAATATTTGGATTTTACCTCTGGAATACATGGGAAGCGAAAGATTCGCTTGAGAGAAGCGAATCCTAAGCGAATAGATTATTTCGGAAAGTATGTGTGATTACATTTATTCTTTATAACTTGTTGAATCGTTAATAAAATATGTGGAATATATAACAAGATGGAAAAGTATACTCCATAAATGGAATACACAGAGATTTCAAAGGCGTTCTTAATGGGAAATTCGTATGGAACGGTATCGAAAGATTAGGTGATTCTCGAATTTTGATCCCCGAAACTATAGTCTCGGGGACCATCTTGTAGTAAATGTTGTTCTCTATCCGAATAAATTTTTTAAGCTATACCTCGCAGATCATATAAGAGAATGGGAGAGAAATATATGAATTTTTAACTATTGTTTGCTAAGAGAACCGTCTTAGCGATCGATGTAAACAAAATATGCCATAAAAATGTTAATAAAGATCACTCATACCTAATTAAATTAAAATCCGTCAAGCGATTTAGGAGATGAAAGTTACGACGGACGGACGGACGGACCACACGTGCCCGTAAGGCGTTCCGCTATAACCGCTTCGTTGGTAAAGAACGCCTAAAAAACGTTTGATAATACTTTACTCGGCAAACATAAGTCGCCATTAGCGCACATAAAATGGTAGAATAACAATAAAACTCACGGTGGTGGACCTAACTTTGTGGAATGGTTCCATGGTGAACAAATAAAAAAGACAAACTTTGTATTTCTCTATTGTTTAAACATCTCCACACGACGCGAGTTTTTATGTGATATATATTCTTCAGCTCACATCAAAATACAAAGTTCGCTATTTTATTTGTTCATCATGGTAGAAAAAACATTAGGACATCTGTCATAAGGACAAGCTTCGAAACGGTCTCTTCATATTGAGGTGTACTGAAACCCTCATCATGAACACAAATGTTTAAAAATATTATATTAAAAGTAAATTATCTAGCTCACGTCATTGTTGGAATCCAACTTATAAATAAAATAAATCCACTTCATGGGATTATCATAAATATCGGTAGATACAGTTATTTGAAATGATTCGCATCCTTGAAATTTGTGAAATTGCATTTTGCCGATTTAAAAAGAAATACTGTCTATATTCCAGGCTGAACGTTGAAATTATTTCGTATAAGATATAATACACAGAATACGAGTTTAAACACTGCTTCCTTAAGATAAAAGGCAAATTAAAATAATTAGGGTGCCATTTAGAAGACACAGAGTTTGTTTATCAAAATTTGTATTGGAGACTCATACCACCTCCACGTGGCAAACTAAACGAAACTTTAACATGTTATCACAAGGATTAATAACCTGTTGAGATATTTTTAGCGAGCAACTCAACCGCTAGGCGCGCGCGGTGACGCATTCCTTTTTTTTGCCGCTCAGTTTTTATTTCGTCAGTCAGTTTCTCATGGACCCGCTCGAACGATTCCCTCACATTCGCGCTCTTAGAAGATGAGTGATTCACGTCTTGTTGAGCATCATCTAAGTGGAATGGTTTCTAAGGGTGCGGTTCTAGGTATTGGTATATAATAAGCGACCTTAATATCGCGCTAATACATTGAAAAAACACGGAAACAGTATACTTCTCTTAATTCAGTCCGCTAACTGAGTGTACGCTTTAATGTATGGGCTCTCTCTGAGAAGATACATACGAACGAATTGTCGTGGAAATTTTTTCATCATAAAAGAGCGTTATTCGTGGAAGAAAGATTAGCGTTACGGCACTTTTCGAACATCCCGAGTTCGGAGTAGTTAGTTCGAATAAAATCTCATAGCTAGCAGGAAATACATTCGTGACGTAACTTTGTGAACGGCAAATGATACGTTAATGAAGAAATTGGGACCTTTGAGACCGAGCCGTGATTTTCTGTAAGAAATTCACAATGAATTGGACAAAAATATAAAAACATAAAGTGAATCAAATTTTTAAAACGATTTTGAATGTTATGATAGCGAAGAAAAATTAAAAGATTAGTAAAATAATTTTCAAGTTAAATAAAAATAAAAATGAAGAAATGCATTCTAGCATAGACAATTATCATGAGGTTTTTCTTTCATATTTTAAATATTAGTGACACTACAGAACTTTGATGGAGAAGAAATACTGCAAGCTAAATTAGCCCGTGGATCATAAGGGTTAAATAAGACGTCAAAACTATGTAATATCCATTTGTATGCGTGACAGCTAAGCGCTGATTTTTCCCTTCGTAGTGATAGTTTGCTTTATTAGGCTTCAATCTGATTTTGAGTCGACTGTCTTCTTTTAACATTTCGTGTGAAATTTCGTCAGTCCATGCTTGAGTCAGGATTAGGATTTCGCGGCGCGTAATTTGAACGTTGCTCGCTTGATGAAACATTACGGCTTGGATTGAAATTTTGCATTCTTTTCGATTTTATTGAAATTTAACCGACCAAAACTCACAATTAAATGAGCGAGTGGCTAATCTGCTCGTAAAATGGATAACCGCGTATGAGCAAAGTTATGAACGGCATATTCTCGAGTGGCGAGGCTTTAACGGTTAAAGGCACAGATGTTTGGTTGAATTGGGGTGATTTTAGCCACGCAATTTCAATATAAATTGGGATTTTGCATGAGAATTACAATATAACGATAGGTTGTACTGGGGGTTGGCAACCTTTTCTGAATGGCGTACCACATTCGTAGTTGTGATGAGCGTTTTCATTAGAAATTGCCAAGTGATTCTGTCACCAGAAAAGATTTTGAAACAATAATTTTACTGAAAAATATGAAATCGTCTAAATTCAATTTTGCCGATCACTTTTTCTTTATAGCTTCGCGGGCCGCATGATGCGCTCTTGGGGGACACATGTGGCCTGCGGGCCGTAGGTTGTCGACCCCTGGGTTATACAAACGGAGAAAAGATTATAATAATATAGCCTTCAAATACAAATCAGTACTGCACAAACTTTCTTGTATCTATAAGCTTTTTGTCCGTACTATTAAGTCACTGCTTGCATTAATACGTATTTACGCGCATCAATGCCGTGTGTAGAGTTTGGAGGATGCTGGGCGATGAACTCGATTTAAGTGACATTGTACACTGTATAATTATTTTTTGACACATACTGTATATTTTAATTAAAATCCATTCGTGAGTAAATTGAAATTTTGTGAAAACCGACAAGAATCGTTGCACGATATGTTTCATTTCAACGAGAGTTATATTCCGGAATAAAAATATATAAAGACGAGATGTCATCAGATTCTGTAAAACGCGCCGCGCACAAACAACAGGCAGATTTAACTGCAAAAACCATGTTTCGGACTCAGATGCACTTAAAACGTGCGTATTAATTAAAGGTTTACAGTAGGAGAGACATCTTCGTATATTTTTAATGAAAATTTCGCGCCATAGGCACGGGTTCACCCAAGAAATTTCTACTGCAAAAACCTTGTTAAATTACAAAAGTACAAAATTTCAAATTCTGTTATTCATCGTAAATCGCACGAAATAATTGCATCATAAAAAATCCTCGTTGTCTTCATCATTTGACTCCTTCAAAATAATTCTGACCATCTATGACTTTTTCTTCATAATTATAAGTGAATTCTGGACTGGGATGACTGATACTTTTCGGTCGAAATGCTTTTTGTTCTTTCCTGGCATTAATATAGGGCGAAGGTCGTTTTCTAATTTAATTCAATAGATAAAACGGCTCACCTCCAAATTCCAAAAGATACGCCTCTAAGACACGAACCACCATTGATGGGGTATTTTTATAATGGTTTCCAAGAAAAGACGTCATGGAAGCGAAAACCCTTCGAAAGAGATTTTGAAAAACATATTATGAATCACGTATCTACGCAGTGCGCCGAATACGATGGAATCGCTAGGGCGGACCCGTGAAAAAAATTCAGGAAAAAAGAATACCGACTTGGGATAAAAACATGAGCAAGGAAAATCGACACGTCACCGCGGAGCCGTAAAGGTGAAATGTCCAAAAAATGGCCCGTGAGAGCCCTCCGAAAAGCAATCTCCTAGGCGACAGAGAAGAGAGCGACGCCATCTCGAATCCAATCCACACTCGTGATTCACCCTCTCGCGAAACAAAACCTTGAGTTATGCGAAGGAATTTCCGGCCGAGAAGAGATTGACCCCGGAACGTCATCTTCTCTTCACATTCCAACAGGTGAACCAAGTCACCAAAGCGGTCAATGGAAGTGACTATCCATTTTTTTAGGCGAGAGGGCTTCGAAGGGAGAATAGCCGGTTCGATGGAGCAACTGATGAGAAAGGAAAGAGAGAAAGAGATTTTCTCCCTACGGTGAGAATCTGCTTTATATCCTACACTCCTCCTTTATTCCCCGTCTATTTCTCTCTCTCCCCCTCTCACTCCCTTTCTATCCCTTTTTCGCTCCCTCCCCTCTATCTCACTTTCTCCGCACTATTTCCCTATCCCTTTCTATCTCCTCTCTCTCCCTCTTTCTCCTCGCCCACTCGCTTTCTCTCCATTCCTCTCTCTCATTCTCTTCCTTTTTTATGCAGATACTCCTCATCCATCAGAAGAATGAGCTTCCACCGTGCAGGGCATGTACTGGTAGACTTCTTACATGATCCTATGTAGAATCCTTTCAGCTGGAATCCAGGATTCCTCATTCTCGACATGGGGTCTTTCCAGAAGCAGTCCAAAGATTTATAAAAATTGCCTGGAAACTAGAAACTTGCGATAACTACCTCGTGGTAAACAATGCATGTTCGCGGTCAGCAGACTCTTTAAGAGCTGCGCGAGGTGATTTTTACTTAGTGATACAGTATGATAAGTACGTAAGAAAAATTAACTAAAGTAAAATCCCCTCATAACGATCGTGCGGTAGGTTCTTAAATCACCCCTTTGTAATGCAAATCCTATCAAACATATTTCTCAAAATACGTTAAAAATCATTATTTATTAAAAATAAAGTTTAATAAAATTGCAAATATAATTTTCGCAATTTCACCTTTCTATAAATAAATATAAACTTTAAATTAATAAAATAAGAAATTAAACTTCTAAATATCTACCCGTATAGTAGTAGATAGCAGCAAATTATTCCTACTGGAAGTCATCCGGGGTTTAGAAATATTTTCGTTGAAGAGTCATTTTTGTTATACCTGTATCCATTGTAACGAGGGTTCACTGCCTTCGATGTACTGAAAATATAAATATTCGGAAATTCAAAGTCAACCTAATAGTTATTTTGGAATAACTATTCTTTTTAGCCATATTCGCCATATAATTCATTCGAAAAACTATCTCCTCCTCGAATCTTGTTACAATATATAGAAAATTGAACTAATGTGTAAGTAAACGAAAAATTTTAAATGAAATGAAAAAGCCAATTCTGGGATGAAGACGTTCTAGCTGTATATCTTTGACCGTAAATAATACCTATACTATATTAATTAAACTGAGCGTAGAAAAAATGCCTAGTTTTCCTATCGTAGCCAAAATGAAATAAAGCTATCACGCAATATTTCCCGCGTTAGCTAATTAAGGAACCCACGCGATAAATCCCGAAGCCATAGAGAAAAAGAAAGGGCATAATAAATTTCTAGGAGGAAGAGTTATTTTTTCCGAGGCACGCTGGCGAGGTCCGTAGTATTAAAAGTGTTCTGAGAGAAGGTGACAGGTGAAAGAGAGAGAGATGAATTAAGAGGGGATGAGAGAGAAAGAGAGGACATTGGTTTTCCAAAAGTAAAGAGTGTCGAAAATTATAAGACGATAATAGGGGAATGGTTAGCTCAAAGAAAAGGAGGATATGGCGGGAGGAAAATAAACGAGGACAGCGAAATAGAGAGAGAGAGGAAAATAGGAGGGGAAAGGGAAGATGAAGAGGTAGGCATAGTGGTCGCTTTAATTACCGGCAGAAAGACGCGAAAAAGGCATTCTCGTGGCGGAAGGCTGGACTCGGAAAGAGGGAGATAAAGAGAAAGGAGAGAATGAGAGAGAGAGAGAGAGAGAGATGAGACTCCGGTCGATAAGGGGTCAATCTCCCGATCCCGTTCCAAAGTAGAGAGAGAGGGGGAGGGGAAATGGGTTTGTTTGGAATGCGTGCGTGGAGAATTGGCGGTGACGTCCATGGTGTTTTAATCACGGTAGCTGGTATCTTTCTTCAGGGACCATTTTTTACCAGTCTAGGTAAACACAATTTAGGCTTTTCTAGAAAACAATGTTGAGGTACTATTTTTCTATTTCTACGATGGATGGTAAAATATCCTGCCACGTGTAGTTTTGTCGACTATTCTTTTGGAGTACGAATGACGGATAAGATGGTTTAGCACGGGTTAAAAATTGGGTGCCATTTTTTAGTCGAACGAAGCACGTGCTTTAAAAGCGTTGAAAATGCTAATGATATATTAATGGTTGTCTTTGTGGGGAAATAGGAAACGAGAAAAATGGATGGCTTCAAATTTAGTACCTGATTTAAAAAGGCGACAATATTTTAAATTGATTTTGCGCCTGACATTTGATGAAGGACGTAATCAATGCGCTCTCTCATTGCTGCGTCCAGTGTGTGTTAAGCAACAGGTCCCCCGCTATAATTCATGAGGTTGCGTGTTTGTACGGTTTTACTTAGAAAGCCTAGACATCCAACCGTTGCTTGTTATTATATGGAGATTTGTGACGCAAAATATCAGAATCGTACATTTTATTAATAATAATATTAATTTTCGGGAATTTGCGTGAACATAATATTGAAACAAAAAAAGATCGATTAAGGTTTGAAATCACTTGAAATAAATAAAATGTTTTTAAAGAAACGTAGCCATAAAAAATGCGAATGAAATACTGCGCACGAGATTCTCTCACGTCGTTAGACAAAGAGGTAAACGAATTTCGATCGGGACGCGTGATGCATAATTATAGGCATGGGTAAACGTTTTGAAAAAGAGCGGACAGATAATAAATTTCCCGGATGTTTTTTAGCGATCTCCGGATAGCGGTATCGGGTGAGGAAATAAATTCGTAGTGTATGGACGTTTATGAAGGATTGGAGGTGGCCACGACCCTTGGAAGACTATCGAATTACGAGGAACAGACAGGCAAAAATATAAAAAACTACATCTATCTTTTTCGCAACTTTTGAGTTTAAGAGGACGCGATCTTAATATTTTTCATCCTCGGAAGCACGGAAGCAGGATTTAGACAGCAAACTGCGCCGAAACGTTCCAGGAAAAGATAACCCGTAAAAAAATTAACGACCTTATAGAAATAAGGCGGGGACGATTCGGGCTTGGATGTCATAGTAATAGCCTTTTTAAAGTCCGGACAAGAAAATACTCCGCGAAAAACGACGTGATAAAGAAATAAAATTGCGAGAGGAGAACGAAAGGGGAGAAGCGAGGAAAGACTGTAGGAGAGTAAAAACAAAGAAAAAAGGAGAGTGAGTGAGTTAGAAGGAAGAAAGTCAATAAAACGAGCAATCTAACGTCTTCCCGAGTCCTACGGGGACCCACGCGGTGTCATTCTCGAGCCGGCATTCTTTTTTATTTCGCGTTATAGCTGTCCACAAAGCAGTTCTTCGGAACGTGATTGCGCGACAAAAAAGAAAACAATCCAGCTGCTGGAAGGTATCTGCGCATAACACACACGTACACGATGTCGAAGAAGGGTAGTTAGGAAGAGTTGAGGGGAGGAGTTATGGAACGAGAATACGGATCCGGCGTGGGCGGACTGAGAGGGGTACGAAAGAGGCAGAAAGAAATAGGGAAGAAGACTGCAGAACAAAGGTAAAGCAACAGTATATAAAGTGAGAGAAGTAGTGAGAGAGAGAATTGTTGGAGGTCAACAACATTTTGGCATACGCTTCGAAGACCAGTTCCAGTCACCGGCTCGTCATACCGTTCTGGAATGTCATGAGGAAAAATAGACTAAAAGGGACAGATATGTTAGAGACGGGAAAGGGGAGGAAGGTGGACTAGGAAGAGGATGATAGTGGAGAGGAAGGTGGGAGAGAGTGAGAGGGAGGATTACAATGTGGGAGGGAACGGGTAGGAGAATAGGCAGATGGGAATGGACGTGACGCGGAAAAGGTTTTGCCAACTGGGACACGGCTCTACCAGCCTTTAAGGGCCACGCCTTGACCTTTCCTACTGTTCACCTTCCGTGGATTTGCGTCCTTGAAGATAGAGAAATAGAGTCATTTCGGATGTAAAACAAAGGGCATAAAACGCCGCTCGTAAAACCACTGGATCGGTAGCTTTAGGGGATAGTTTTCAATATAAGATCAATGGAAAACATTTTCGATGAAAAATGAGTCCAGTGGAATATAAAATTTTAAAGGTGATGGATTTATATTTATGGCTGACTTGAGATGTGAAATTAATGGCGATACTGATTTAAAATATCTCAAAATGTGCCAGATTAAGAAAAGATAAAGGTAAAAAAAGATGTGATATTTATGATCATACGTTTTATTCCTTTCATGCCTAATCTGATGTTGAAAATATACGTTTATTTATCACTTAATATTTACATAATATGAAGCATTTGGTTAACATTTCTTATCAGAAAGCTTCACGTATCGTTTCAGAAAAATGTAAAATTTTTTCAACTTTGACGTGTAAAACAATTAAGTGATAATTAAGTTTCTCGTACGCATATACATATATGAGAGCACGGTTTACGGCAAAGGAAATTTAAAATAAACGAGAAAAGTTTTGTTTCTGTAAAGAACTTATTTATTAAATGCTAAAATTTCTAATTTTGAAACAATTATGGGAGTCTTATTCTCATCGAAATTCTTTTGTTTAATTGGCTATGGCAAAAACAAAAGAGATCATTATAAAATTATTGAGGAAATAAAAAATAGCCAGATTTCTCGGTTTTGTTAACTTATTATTAAGTGCCCCCAAAAATTTGTCTATCCTAATGGCTTCAACCTGACTAGCAAATAATTTGTCTTACATGTTAATTAAAGAATTAAGAGATAGAAGAATGTTTTTCGTATGATAGCATGGTTTTTATTGAGCAATGAGCATTTTTATTCAATATCTTGATCATTCCTTGACAGAAAAAAGTTCAGTAAAAAAATCCTGCGGTAAAGTACATTTTGATTCACAACACAAAAATTAGAGTATAAACATAAAATAATGAATTACTTGCCCATTCTGCTCCTTAGAGTCTTTATGCGATGACAATGGTGGATTCCATCCCACTAACGGAGGGAGACGGGAAACACGAGGCGACAGCTGGCACTGAAGCGAAACATGGAAGCCCATTAAACGCTTAGACATGCTAGATGACGACGGGAAAGATTATCCTTTCCTTCACCCAAAGAAAACAATGCCGCCATTAGTTATCTTCCATGTTCAAAAGAGGCTTCGTAGAATAACGTTTTGTCTATCAAAGGCGGTCATCTCTGAAGTATTTTCATGCTATAAAAACATTTTATAAACAAATTAAATGGAGAAATCATATTTGATAAAATTCTCACTTATTCTCATAGTCTTTTATTTAATTCCTTTCTTACATCAATCAACTATCGTCAAAGCTAGTTTTTTTTCAATGTCATATCTAAAGGTTATTTAATCAGTATGCTATCCTAAAACATACGAATTAGAAATAAAAAGAGTCAATCTGTCACAAAATTTATATACTTATCATACAGTTGTGTAAATCAATCACAGTAATTATCGTTTCCAGGTTTCCAACTTTCGCTCCCTTTAATCACATTGAAAATGGTGTAAACCAGCGGTTCCCAACCATTTTCACTTCGTGAACATCTTGAGTTGTTATTGGCGGCGAACGTCTTGTAACCAGTGATGAGCTGAAGCCGGCTCGGTCCGGCTCGCGCGAGTCGTTTGTTATTTTTTCCCGGAATTTGCGAGCCGGTTGTTAAACTTAAATGATTTTAATTAATTTCATATTTTAATTCATTACTCATTACGTTATGTGTATTAGCGTTATTGAGCAAACCAGTCTTGTATATTCCGAGCCATGGTGAGTATTTTTAGTGCCTTAGGCAAATCTTTAATTTGGCGCCCTTAAACTAAAATTCGACCCTATTGTCCAGAACATGTGAAGGTGGAGCTTGCGCATGCAGCTTCATTCATGTTATACTAGCCCCTTCGCGGTTCGTACGTACTTAGAAAATAAATTCTTCAAAACTCAATTTCGTCGATATTACTGTGTACCTGCAATAAGCTTTCAACAGAGTTACACCCAGGGGTCTTAAACATAGTAATACCGTACTATTATACTGTTGCGTGTATCCACCTCACATACTGGAATAACTGAAGTTACTTTTTACTGCATGTTTTCAGGAATTCGGTAATTTTAATAATTTTCAAAAATGCGAACTTAGTGTATATTTTCAAGATTTATAAAAAATATTTCATATTTTATTTTTTTATTTTAGCCATACATAAAAATAAAAAGACAAGGAACAATCCTGTCATTTATTGAAAGTAAGAAAGTAACTGTTTGTGATAACATAGATGAGAACACAATAGAAGGAGAAACTACAGCTTCTCTAGTCATCGAACAGTCATCTTCAGCTGTAGATTCAGCATCTACATCCCACTTAGAAGAAAATGGTGAAGCAAAATTATTTGAGGCGTACTCATCTAATATTCCTGAATGCTGAAATAAAAAACAATTAGAACATTTTTTTTAAAATATGTACCTCTGACCATCAAAAACAGAAAATTAGGTTGTTCAGTATGTGCAAAAGTGTTGCATTTGGGAGCAGAAACTACTAAATTCCATCATCTTTCAAAACAATGGATATCTAATAAAGTTGAGTGCAACGGAAATTCTAAAGCATCCAGGCTGGCTTCTTTAAGAAAAAATGTCAGAACACTTTACATGAGGTTCCCATTCGAAAGCTCTTCGTATTGTAGAAGAAAGTGAAAAAGAAAAAATGCACAATTTATTAAACAATCTGAAACAAAAAGCAATTGATGCAACTGTAAAAAAACAATACGGTGTATACTTTGGTAAAAGGAAACAGACCAATGTCTGATATGGAGTCAATTTTACATCTACAAAAATTAAATGAAATAGACATTGGCACCTGTTTGCATTCCAGATTTACAGCTGTTCGAATAGTTGAGTACATCACCAATAAAATGAAATTAAACTTTTTTGAGAAAATTATAAGTGAAAATGTAAAAATCAGCATAATAATTGATGAATCATCAACTATTGCTAGCAAAAGTGTTCTAATAATTTTCATTAAGTGTGAGTTGAACATTTGTGATGAAACAGTTTTTGTTTTCTTAGAACTTTTTGAATTGGCATTAACAAAAGCTGAAACAATATCATCATCATAGGTAGTCTGTCCGTAGACAGGTCCGTGATTATTCATGGTTAAACCTGGTTCTCCATATACTCCTATTTTCCGCTGTCTTCTTCATATCTTGATAATTCTCTTTCCCTTTCAAATCGTCTATCAGCTGAAACCTTTTCCTACCTCTTTCCCTTTTCCCATCTAGTTTTCCTTCTAACACATCTTTAATCATACTCTCTCTCCTCGGGTAATGTCCAACCCAGTTTGCCTTCCTCTTTCTGATAGTCTGTATAATGATTCGCTTCTCTCCTATCCTTCGTAGCACTTCATCGTTTTTCATCCTATCTGTCCATTTTATCTTCAACATTCTCCTCCAAGTAAGCATTTCAAAGCTTTCCAAGTATTTGATGTCATTTTTCCTTAGCGTCCATGTTTCTGCCCCATACAATGCTATACTCCATGCGTAGCATTTTATCAACTTCTTGCTGATATCTTCCCTTATATTCCCTGGAAGTAGTTGTTTCTTTCTCCTGAAAGCCGCTTTTTCTTTTCCTATTCTAGTCTGATCTCATCCGTACATTTTGCTTCTCGTGTTATGATGCTTCCAAGGTATTTATATTCTGAAACTTGTTCTAATGGCTTTCCCCCAATAGTTATGTTCAGATTCTCTTCTTTACCCGATATTCGAATGACCTTGGATTTTTCTGTATTTATTTCCATACCGTATTTTCTACCTGTTATCACTAGTCTATTTATCATTTTTTGTAGCTCCTCTTCTTTTCTTGCTAGAAGTACTTGATCATCCGCGTATTTCACTGTTCTTATAATCCTTCCTCCAATTTTGAAATCTCCTGTGCCTTCTAACGCTTCTTGCATTAGACTTTCTCCATATATATTGAATAGGGTCGGCCATAGGCAGCAGCCCTGTCTTACTACTCTACCGATATTTACCCTGCAGGTGTCCGGATTCTCCAACCTGACCTTTACAACTTGATTCACATATAGATTCCTAATCAGTCTCCTGTCTTTCCAGTCTACACCTATATCCTTTAATATCTTCATCAACTTTACCCAATTTACTCTATCAAAGGCCTTCTGCCAGTCTACGAAACATGCGCAGATATTGACTGTACTCTATTGCCCTTTCTGATATGATTCTAACTACTCCTTTAGCATCTCTAGTTCCTCGTCCTTTTCTGAAACCGAATTGATCTTCCCCTAGTATTTCTTCTGCCTTTTATTAAGAATCCTCGTGATGATCTTCGATGTGTGTGACAGAAGGCTTATAGTTCTGTAATCTTTACACTGCATTGCCTTTGGCTTCTTCTTTAGAGGGATCATTGTTACTTCTAGGAAATCCTGAGGCCACTCTCCCGTGTCGTAAATCTTATTAATTAATTTGGTGATCGCTTTTAGTCATTCTGATCCTATGACTTTAAGTATCTCAGCCGGTATTCCATCGCTGCCCGTGGCTTTCCCTTTCTTTAGTTCCACTATCGCTTTTTCTACTTTGCTCTCCATAATACTTGGTCCTAAGTTGTCTTCTTCAATGTTTTCCTCATCTTCCAGTTCTATTTTTGCCACTCCTGCCTGTTTGCTGTATAATTCCTTAATGTATTCTTCCCATACCTGTGCTACATCCTTTGTTTCTGAGACTTTCTTCCCATCCGTATTCATAATTCCCATACCATTAATTCCATTAGATTTCTTATCTTCTAACTCGTGTGCCACTAGTGGCACACGTGCCGCAGGTTGGCCACCCCTGCTCTATAATATAACAGTGTTATGTAAGGATACCCAAGTTGTTCAATGTCTCATGTTTCAGATTTATGGTAGATTCCTAAGATAGGGTTCCCTCTTATTATTCCAAGAAAGTGACACAAAAAGTGAATTCTGTTGTTGATAATGATGGGTATCAGGTACATTATGAATCAAATGTTTGTTAAATTAGTGGAATGGTATTACAAAATGTCTGAAGAAATTTAAAGTCAAAGAATGTGTTAAATGTCTGTGTTTATGAATAAATAAATCAACAAACAAATACAGGCGAAAACTAATTTTGCCCCTGGTAGGTAGGCCTCCCCTAAGCAAAGAACGACTGTTCTTAAAATTTATTCAGCTCATCACTGCTTGTAACAATGAACGGATTTTGTAAAAACAAATAATTTTGAACGCGTTTAATTAGTTTTAAACAAAACTTTTTACAACACAGCATGTAACACGTTTACAATAACATCAGAATCTCTCGTATTGCCACCAGTTTCTAGCTTAGTACCCAGGAAAATTAACATATAATTTTTTAAAACAATAAACAATTGAAAACAAAACCATTTAACTGACTAGAAGGAAATTAAAATGTTGGTAAGAACTTTAGAACCAAGAAAGTGAAAGAATCACCATTAGCATTTTTTTCTCGCGAGGCCCTCAGAATAATCAACCAAATCCCTAGGGTCCGCGAACCACTGGTTGGGAAGCGCTGTTCTAATTCCATGAAAAAAGTAAATAGCGTGCACAAATTTAGTGATCTCATCATTCTAAACCTTTTATGCAGCAAAATTGTTTATCTCGTTTTTTTTATTTTAAATAAACATTCCGTAGGAACTTAAATATGGTTCCATGGTAAATCAACTAAGGCTGCCGACGGGAAATTTGGGGACAGGAGAAAAAATCTATTATGACAGGGAATTGAAGCCTAGTCTTCCAGTTGCCAGGCGGAAATTCTATCACTGAACTTCCGTAACGTAGCAGTTTTCTTATTTCAGAACCGGGATGTTTCCAAATTTTCCAGCAGCCCAGCTTATGCCTGTAGCATAAGGATCATATGATTCATTAATTTCATCTATTCGAAAACTACCGAGTAAAATACCATACAAGCGATTTATATTTTTCTGCTGAAATTTTTGCTCGAAAACTTTCTTAAATCGCTGAATTTCAAGAAATGCTATATTATTGAATTACTTTATAAAATCTCTAACGGCTTCTTACTTTAACGAAACAACAACTTGCTATTGTTTCCTTCTACGTTTTTGATTCTCCCCCACTCTCCCAATCCAAATTTGAAAGAAAACAGAGAGACGCTCGAGCTTTTCCAGAGGATAAATAGCATTCACCCCTTTCCTTTTTTTGCAGACGCATGAAAAAACCTTCAAAGACCCGACGGATTAACTCCTTTATTCGTCCACATACAAACTTTTACGACACCCCGTCGACGCATCTGCATCGAGAATGCGCGGAGCAATTCTCAAATTCCTCCATTCTCCAGCCTGTGGTCTCCATCTCCTTTTTCTCGGAAATCCCTTCAAATAAGAAAACAAAGAAGCCTCCATCCATGTCGCAGCTCATCGCAATATCATCTCCCCCCCCCCAATCCCTCCTCTCATCATGCTGTTACCACGGTCAACGACTCGACTCGGTCGACGCCTCAAAGGGCATTATAGTACTTCGCATAAACATTGGCGATTATTTTCTCTTTTTTTTAATAGAAGGAGAGTCCGTTTCAGAGGAATTTAACCGAAACTTCGCTTCGGCCGATAGCGTAGGAATAGACGAATACGAACAATAGCCGAAGGGTGGAGGGGGTGGGTGGAGCAGCAAGATTGGGGAGAAGATGGCGTAATAACCTATCCTATAACGTCGTTTCTCACGACCAAACGAGAGTGTCCGACAGAATACGTCTCTTAGAATAACTAGCGGCCATTAAAAACTGCCTTCCTCGCCGATTAGCTTTTTTCTATCTCTTCCTCGGCCATTAGCGGCAGTTCCCGTTCTTCTCTCTTTCTCTTCCTCTTTACTTTTCCCGCCCAAGTTTCCTCGCGGCGTTGATGGAAATGGTCGCCAAACGAAATGTCCGTCGCATAGCGTGTCGTCCTTCGCTGAGTCCGTTGCCGGCATGCAGCTCGCGGCAAACGGTACCGATGCAAATGAGCCGCTGCGGATTCAGGAGAGCACTCTCTGCTCTCTCTCTCTCGCTCTCCCTCCATCCACTCCTATTCTCTTTTCTTCTCTCCCTTTCCAGTCGAGCTGCGATGGCTGACAATTCGCTGGCGTAGAGAGAGAGCACACCGTTAATTCTTCCTCTCACCAGGAGATGAGGGGGCATATACGTGCTTTAGTCTCTGCTTTTTTATCTTCTAGATAATAAATTAGGCGTTCTGCGATATCGTTGGGCGCTTATTCATAGTGCGTTTCCATGTATTAAGTTTTAAAATAAACGAATTCACCAAAAAAAGAGATCGGTGAGCGTAATGCGGCGTTCTTCAGCCTCTTTGTTTGACAACACGAGGCGATCACGAATAGATTCACAATTGCAGTGCAAATAGAAATACTATTTCGTTTGTGCAGGAATGAAAGATCCACGCGATTGATTGGCATATTACTTTCTTGGTATGGAGTTAAATGTCATTACGTGTGGCGTTATTGAAGAGACGCAGCCGCGCTTTCGAAAGGTATGACAGTTGAAAGCAGCAGGAAAGAATAACCAGGAAATACGATTGAAAACAAACTTCCGAGATTGAGCTATGCATACTAAGCGAGCGTATCATTAACCACGATTTTGAAATACATTTTTATTTCACCAACCCGTGAATATTTTTCAGATGCACCGATTTTGTGAGTTAGTTAGATTCCGCCATTTAAAATTTTAATTAATAAACGATAAAATTTTCATAATCGTTTTCCTTTGCCATAGATTCATTTAAGTCCAGTTAAGATAATTGAATTAGCTAAATGATATAATTATTTGACACCAGAAGATGAGAATATTAGTAATAAATAGTCCCATTGTAAATAATTACTATATTTTCAAGAATATATAGGTATATAAGTATTACAGAATAAGCTAAGGAATAGGTATAGAAGAAATAAAGTTGTGAGAGTCAGTTTCTGAAGCTGTTCGTGCAGCGAAGAAATATTATGCAGTCTCCACACCCTTCTTACATACAATCCATATCTAAGGGCATGGAATTCCATCACGCAAAGCACCATACATCAGCAATGCGTCTAAAAAAAGAGCTAGAGATAGTGTCTCTCCGATTCTTATCGCATACCGTAAAGCGAATGTAACTCATGAGCCTTCTGAGTCCACAATCGCGATAAACTTTCGCATTTACGTATTTCAAGACGTCCCAATTCCAACGTCATTTTCCGGCGAAATCAACAATCTACTAAACTGCTAATAGGGCGAGAAGTCAAAACTCCTAACGAATCGGTAAAATATCCCATTAGACTTTCCGACAAACGACAAAATAATCGGTTTGGTTTTCGGAGTCACGTGGGGATGTCCGTCGGTAATGTCGTTGAGTCTGTCGCCAGAAAATGTCGATTCAGACAGCGATGAACGCCTACGGCGGTGGCATTTCTATTCCGTGAGTTGTGGCGAATATGTAAACAAGGCGAAAGCTAAAGAATAGTGGAGAAAGACATTTGTGGCGACTACGAATTGTTTAAAGGGATATTGCGCAGTAATCTGCTAGCCTATAGAAAAATACGTTAACATCCGTTACGGACACATTTAAATTGTAGAATTATATCATAGCATATAAAATTTTACAAGATTCAAGTTTTCTAAAAGTAGATTTACAAATATGTATGATTGAAATATTAGAAATTTTTATTACACAAATAGGTAAAAATTTCTTTCGTGGATTTCATTACTATAACTGGCAATAACTGTTAAAAATAAGACGACATCGGAACGGGAGTAAGTTTCTTACCACGCCTCCTAAAATGTTTCTGTTATCTTCTTCTTACAATCGCAAAGATCTAATCCTTCAGTTCGGTTGCACGTTGATTATTGACACTAATCTTTAGTGAGGTATTTTTCTTGCTTATAGTTATAGATATTTTATGTAACGAAACTGCTTTTTAACTTTTTTTAAATTATGTATAGCAGTAATTCATTGAACGCCAAAATAATTCGCTAAATAAATTTGGAGATCCGTCTTAAAAGGGAACCGGTGGATAGGAAATCTTTGCAAATTTCTGTAATGCACCATAATAGTAGATAGCAGAATGTATACTTGGTGCGAACTAATGAAATCGGTCTTTACAATCAATGCTTGAATTGATGAGAGAGAAAGTAATAGATAGTGTCTAGGATAACGCTTGGTTTAAAACTCGTTTAAGCTCTGTGATCATTGGATTTTTTTCTCTAGAAATAAATTTACTTTAACTATATTTAGCCTATTCAATCAAAATTTATCTTTTATTCTTTGGCTTTTCTGAAAATGTGCATTGCTACATTTATTTAATGACAATTTATAAAGAACGATTATAATAAACTAACCCCAATAAACAATGCTATGAAAATTGTTGCATCTAAGAACTGAAATCTATCAGAGGTATTTTAGAACATTTTTTGCCCAAAAAGTGTAACCTGTTTCGATTCTCTATTGCTCAGTCATTCTCCAATCTTTAGCATATTTGAAAATATAATAATTCTTTAGACCGACAACTTCGTTGAGTTGAATTTCGCCAATACTTGCGACATTGGGTTATCCAATGCAAGGGGTGGGCAACCTTTTCTGCATGTTGGACAGCATTAGTGGCAGTGAATCCTTCGTTGGGCTTCATTGGAAAAATCAATCGCTTCGGCAGACTAGATTTAAGTTAAATCGTAAGTTACCTGGAAATTCTTAGGCGCAATATGAGTGAAAATCAAGTTAAAATTAGGTTTTTAGAGTTAACATTTTAGTATTAAATCATGACGGAATTCTATCTTATTGTTAGAAGTACGTACATTTGATAAAATATTTTTTTTAAAACTTAAAAAAGAATTTATTTGAATTGAGAAATATTTACTAAGGGGTACCACTTTAACGCTAGATATTTTAACAGGTTTTGCTATTTAAAAAAGAAAAATTTTTGAAAACTATGAAGCACTGGCAGTGATCCACATAAAATTGCCTAGAAAGCCGCAACCGGCCAGCGGGCTGCAGGTTGGACCCCCTGTCCTATGCCATCATAACGCCACGCTTAAGAAGCGAGCCGGTGACTAGGTTAATTAAGACTACTGTTCACGCATGATGTTGGCGGGAAAAGGAAGCGAAATCATGGCGAAATAGGGCAAAAATACTCCTCCTAGTAAACAAAGACTATGAATGAAAGGGAGTGTGCCTGCAGCATAAACACGAAGGAATGGATATCAACGTAAGTTACATGATGGGAAAATATTTAAATATGTTTCATAACATGGTAAATATATTAATAATTAATTTTAAGGCATAAAACTATGGATTTCAAATAAAATGTCTCGCATTTAATGAAGAATTTACATTTATAAATATTCAAAAGTAAGAGATGGAGTTTTTCTTAACAAATTTTTATCTAGATCTGATTTTAACCACCGCTAACGAGGACTGAGATAATTGATGGAAGTAATAACAAGTTGTAAACATTACAACTATGACAACTTCAACTCCTTTTTCCCTTGGGAACATACGCCTAATTTACCAGTCAAAGTAATTGACCTTTTTGACTAATTTGGTCGGTAATCTTTCTCGATCGGAATTTCGTAGCACTTCGAAGATTTTTAATGTCGCAACATAATATCATAATTTTCTTTTTATCATTTTAATCTTAAGCTTAGAATATAGACGTCAACGTTCCATATTTTTTGAGTTATTGATAAGGACTTTTAACGGCCAATCTTTAGCGTAACTCAAAAGTACTGTAATTAAATATTATCCATTTTACATGGACGTCGCAAATTTTGTACGTGGTTTATAGTAATATTATATCGTTATAGATCGCGGCATTCATGTATTGGTGAATCCTGGATAAAACAATCTTATCACAACAATGTATTCTAAGGATATTACCCGTAGTCTTCTTTTTTACCAACTTTTATATTAATTTCGCTTTGGGGGTGTGCGTGTGCGTGCGTGTGTGTGTTAAACCAATGCGATCTCCAAGACAACAGCACTTCGGCCACGTGAATCCCATATATATTAGATAATAAATTCCGTGAGTGTTCGCAGAATATTTATAATTTTCCGCGAAATTAAGGCAACTATCCGTAATTTCCAAATTCTCTGGCAATCGGCTCGAACCCAGGTTTTCGTATTTTAAGTGTCGTGACTCAGATCGCCCTGCATGGGCGATAAGAATAATCGTCATTAAGACAATACCCTATACACTAAAATTATGGAAAAAATTAGGGTATTTTGTGTTAAGATTATGGAATCATCATCCGTGCCTTTAGCACGTATTTAGATTTAAAAATTACGAAATGGGTATGATGCCATTATATTTAACAATTGAAAAGAGTTAAAATTTCTCGAAAAACTAGGAAACACAACATTAAAACACTTTTAAAGTTTTACCGCCACTGCTTTCAGGCTTGCTTCTCCTATTGTGATTGTGATTTTCGATTTTTCTAGTCGGTTGTGCCAGATTTCTAGCCCTTCTAGAGTTTTGTGTTACTCTGAAATAATCAAAAGCTGCTTGAAGGTTTCGAACCACCTCACCTAGAGATAATCATAATCATCGCGTAAGACGATTGATTTAGTCACCTCGGCCACCACATCTACTCGTTGGTGCTGTGATAAATGTTAATTTTAATTCGCGTGGGAAGATAGATGTATAGTATTAGTGGCATTTTTCATATTTATTAATTTTTTAAATTGTTTTTTTAGTTGTTTATTTTTATAATTTCATTATGTTGAAAACAGTTATCACATTATTTTTACTATATAACCTTAGCTTTCCTTTGCTGTATTTATATTGTTGAAGGAATCCGAACAAATTACAAGTGTTCATCAAGCAACGAGATTAAACAAACTATTGTAATTGTTCGTGGTGCAATAGAAGTCTCTTTATTTTAAAGTGAATTTGTATTGATACGAGTATTCCTACGCTTTTTGAAGGGATATTTCTGCTAATAATTGTAAGTTTTTATTTTTCGTAATTATTATTTATAGTAAGTTTTTATTTATCTTAAAAACTTTTTATCTTTATTCATTTAAGATTATTCTGAAAACTGTTTTCCCTATGAAAAGGCTATTGAAAACCCTGTTGGTGATCAATAGTTTCACACCTACTAGTATCTTAAGCTGAATTACTATGAACTAGCAGTATATTTTCGTTGATTTTAAGCAATATAAATGGATAAGTCAGTATTTTCATTAATGAAACAAAAGATACTATCAAACTTCTTACTACTTATATACCAAACAATCTTACATTTGTCACTGAGTTCTCTACTTCTGTCTGCCATTCTCTCAACTGTAAAAAGATTCAAGGCTAAATATAGAGACCCCTACATCATTCAACAGCTGATAGACACTTTTGCAACTTTTTACGCCCATGTAAGCAGAAAGGTTATCATAATTATATTATAGATTTTATTCATATTAAAGTATTAACTATATATAAGTTGGTTATAAAAATTCATTTTTATATCTTCACTTGTATTAGCCTATAAATCCCTATAATGCGTATTGCTAATTAAACTGCATCTGATTTATTTCACATTTTATTCAACAAAACGTCTCTCACTCCAAAGTCTAAGAATTTTATTCTAGAAATGCTATCATTAATTTAACCGTATTGTGTGTTTATTTGGCCCGTAATATATACATGCCGATAAAATTAGATCACGACAGAGTTATGGAATAGCAAATGCAAGCCGAAAGCAGGAGGTTAACCCCGTAACGGCATTCATACGACGCCCCCATAAATACTAATAGGAAATGCGGCTGAGCGTCTTACGCGTAGGGTTGGGCGATGCATAAAATGGATCCACCTGAGGTTTCGTCCCACTTTTCTCCGGTAGGTTCTTCTCGTGTGCTTTGACAATAGTTCTAATCTTACAATTAACGATCGCAGTTTTCAGACTCTGGCTCAATGCCCAAATTCTCTCTCCAGCGTTAGTCAATCCATCGCTAAAGCCCGTGGATTAAGCAGCGTTACGAAAATTACCTTTCCACTTATTTTTTCAGATTTTTTAATGCAAACTATAAAAACTTTCAAGTATTCGTGGATCAGGTTTTCCTTTAAAATTATTTAGAAATTTTGTTAATTCAGAATGGAAACACATGTAAAATGCATAGTACTAATCATTCTACATCAAAATAAACCGAGTTACTGCGTAATTACAGATTCATTCATCTTAAACTAACTTTGCCGGATCCTACTGATAAACAGAAACATCGCGCGCTTAATAATCAAGTTAGACCATTAGATCTTCGCAACACTTATTACTCAATTGGGAAGAGTATCTCGAAATAAATTCTTTTTACGACTAATGTTATAAAAAGATCATAAACATAACATGTAGTATATAAAAATCAATGTTTTTATTTGACTTATTTACATTAAAATTAGACCAAAAAAATAATCTTAATTGACATAGTGTGATCATTGCCTATATCTAGACATGATAGTTTATTTTTAACTTTCCGTTAATCTGCTTCAATTTAGAAAATATAAATGAATTTTTTCTACACTTCATTTTTCTTGTCGATGCATTTGCCGCCGCATTAAAACAGCTCAATGCCAATATTATGGATTAAAGGTCTTGCGTCGCCTTACCATAGCTTTCGCCCTAACGAGGTCGAAAGGGGGAGATAGCGCCGGGCAGTAAAAAAAACTCCTTCAGTCGCAATGGATCCTCTGAGAGGTTTCTTTTACGACGATCACTTTTTTTTTAAATTCCCGTTAAGAAGGCACCTTGCTTCCCTAATAACAGCACCTCGCGTTCACGGACGACAAAAAGTTGTTCCCAAATAAAACATATATTTCCATTGAAATCTCGAATTTGATTTTTTTCATGAAAACAATACTTTCTCTATACTTCGTATATGGAGAAAGTAAAAATAAGAATACGTCAGGGTGGAATTTTTACTCGCTATTTCTGGGCCGAGACCGATAGAAAGATGTTGTTTGACCTTCCGTGTACCCTCCGAATGGAATTCGATGGAATTTTTCTGCGAGGTTATAGGGTTTGTTTGCTCAAGTGACGTCTCCATTGCTATTTACTTTCTCCATATGTAGTATAGGGAAAAGTATTATTTTCATGAAAAAAATCGATTTCGAGATTTCAACGGAAATACAAGTTTTGAGGTCCCCTGAACACGTTTTGACCATTTTCTCGATGAGGTGTGTGTATGTGACAGTTTTTTTGAGTGCTCTAACTCAAAAACTATTAATCAGGTCAACGCAAAATTTTATGTTTTACATTTTTGTTAAAGGCAAAAGAACTGTTTAGTTTTTGCTAAAAATTGGTCAACCGGAAGTGGGTGTTTACTCTCGTCACATCAGAGTTTCTTTTAATATTTGCTTTAACATTTGATTAATGTAAAACACTACTGGAATAAAAGTTGTAGGTAATTTCATTTCTAATTTAATCTACAACATTTGTTTGAAACATTTCCTCCTATAATGCATTGTTTAAGAGATATCTTAAAAACTAATTTTTTAACTGCCACAACCACTACCTGCGACTATTGTAAACATTTTATGCATAGTTTCTTTTCTTAATTGTTGGAGCTTCCTGGCTATATCCAGTATCAGAAGGCTACGGTTTGAGTTTTTCAGTTCTTTGTTAAGTCTAAATTTTTCTCACAGTTCCTTCAAATATTTATTATCATTTAACCTATTTGGAATTTTTAGAAATATTACAGGTATGGGAAAAGTCATATAGTGACCACATCAGATTTTTATGACAGTGATTAGTTATATGCTTTACTGCTACAGTAATAATTTTTCCGTACTCTTGAACATTTATTGAAGCACGCAGACCCTTACCAGTTTTAAGAGCCAGTAGGGAAGGAAAACCGCAACTTTTAGATTGATTTATTTTTTAACAAGCCATCTTATTGAAATGTACATGAGCGAGATTCTTAAATCCGCACATTAATGCTCTCATTCCGACGATGATTCGACGGCAGCTTCCACTCGCTTGGACTGATAGTATCCCTCACGAAAGCCGATATTATTTACGCTTTATGCAATGATTCAAAGATCATCACGATTATGAAATTACCAGACGCGAATTAAAACAACATATGAACAAACTACGCGACAGACAAAATCGCTTCCTGTCTGATGACGTGAACCTTATCATCTCCTATCGTAGACAGTACCTTATGCGCTAACTAACGTTAAAATGAATGCAAAAAGAAACCCTGAATGAATGTCGTTTCACGCGGATTTTCCGTCCAAAAATCTCCCTATTGGAAAACAAACCATGTGAGAGTCACTTATGAGTTACGGCGGAGAGCCATTTGGGGAATGTGTTTTCATAGCGCTAGAAAATATCATATCTCATAGAAGTAGAGCCAGTGGTAATTTACTTCAACTGTTAACAGTCTCTGGCCGGGTTATCTATCACTATCTTTCCGCCTTCGGCCAAGTATTTAAGGAGACCTTCGTTAGTGTGTCATTCCATGATCCCAGATCACCGCAATAACTGTTTCGTTTACTCAACTGTGCTTTTAAAATTCCTGCCGACTTACAATAATGGGTATGTTTGTGACCAATCTTATTAAAATCCTCTCCGAAATAACATGAATTGCTTATTTGGACACTGTATGCGCACTTGTGATTAATTTATTTTACTGTTAACTTTGCGTTTAATTTTGAAAATCTACACAATCAAACAATTCCAAATAAATAGAAGTTCCGAAACACGATATACTCCTGAGTAATGACAAAGAGCCTTTAAGCAAATATATTTTTGGCATAATTGCATATAATTTTCCATTTGTTTGATAAACACCAAATATTTAAAATCGATAAAAAATTTCAAAAAGAATATTTCTTTTCCTAGTAGCACCGACTCCGTATTCAATTTCTACTACCAGTTATATTCTATGAAAAAGAAATAGAGTTTTGTTACGAGTGGCTATTTAAAAATTAATCAAAATAATTGAAAATATATTTTAATGAAACAAATTGGTTACCTGATATTGCTTCGAACGTAAAAAATATAATTTTATATACCGTTTAGTGCATAATATAGTTATTATTTTACTTTTAAATAGCCATTTAAGACAATTAGTCACAATTTATTTTTGCGGGTCTTACTTCGTATCGACTTTTTAGAATTGACGACACATTATAACTTCACACCGAAACCGTACCAAATAATATTTCGTTTTTATTCAACTTAAATAACCCCTCCCGTGTGATCAATTTTTCTGGATTGCAAGAGGCCAAGGACCCAATTTCCCTTTTCCGCATTTTATGAAAAAAAGAGAAAAAATTTCATCCGAGCCTGGGTCACGCACAAAAAAGAACGGATGGGTGCTTCACCCACCTGTTTTTTATCCATTAGTTCTTTATTGGCTATTCCCACACACAACGCATCGACGAAGAAACGACCGCCGCTGCAGGCATGATAAAAAACAGTGATTGGACGGATTTGTATTCTCTCCGTCGCGCATCGTTTTCCTTTCCGTACATTATGGCCAATTCATCGTTCTAAATAGTAGTGGACGTTAAGAAAAAAGAGCATCGATGTTTTCTCGGGAAAAATGCAATCACATTACTTTCTCTCTCTCTCTCGATGCAGAAAATTGGAATAATTTTACACCTCTCAAAGAGGAATTACCGCTCCCAAAATTATAATTTACTTCCTTCCTTTAACTCCAAACATTTTTGCGCAGTAAGAAAGCAGCTTCGAGAGAAACCCTTTTTTTACGTCATGTTAATTTCGCAACAGTAAATGATATCTGAAATTATAAAAGCACGAAAAAAACAAAGATAAACCTAGATGAATATTATGTCATGTTCTTTCCATGTTCCACTAAATTGCAGTTTTCTTTAAAATTTAAATATATATAACAAGAAGTCCAAACCAGGACTAGTGCAGGCTGGTTTCCCAAAGTTGACGCCCCGAGTTCATTACTTACATTTATAGGAAATGTTTCAGTATGTGTTAGTCATGCCAAGGAATTCTCACACCATAAATACCACTTGTAGTTCATGGTTTATCATTGATAGAGAAAAATTGAGAAGTAAATTAATAGTATTATCAGGTTTACAATACTAAAAAAATGTCAAAATCTCTTTCTGACATTATATTTTGCATGTATTTTTTAAATAAACGAATTTAACGAATGTTGCTGTTTATACGGTAATATGTCTGGATCAACTGTCCATTGCTGAAGAGTAGTCTAGTGGAAAAAATAACCCATTTGTTCACTCGTTTATGCTCAAGCTGAGTTCGGTAATAATGGTCTCCATGGCAACAATCCGATAAAATGCGATTTAAAACGCAAAAACGCCGTTTTAGTAGAAATTCAAGAAAATACGATCAATTTCAGCGATAAAAATTGGAATCTACATTCTTTTCTCCTTAGAACAGTACAAACCTCGCACCGATATCACAATTTTTAGATATTTTAATATATTAAAGAAAAACTCTGCACGATGGATTTGAGATTTCCTATGCAAAACAAATAGGGAAAAAAGTTCCTGAAGTAGAACCCAAGACTTCAATCTTCACCATATAAAATAAAGCCCGGAGGCGGGCCCTGGCAGCATGAGCCTCATACCAAGTTTCATGAAAATCGGTACATTGGTTCAAAAGTTGTTAGTAGGGGTCACACACACACAGGACCATTTCATAAGTCTATGTTTCCTTCGGAAACTAGCCTAAAAAAGAGTAAGGTGAATGGCCTTGGCCGTGAGGTCGCTACAAAGACTTCAGCCATCTCAGGTCAAAGTCGAAAGAGAGAGGATAATTTTTCAGGTTTCCTGTGTTTGGTAAGACTGGTAGTGGCTGCTTGAACGGGGGGAAAAGGGGCAGGCAAATTGAGGTCCTCGAGACGAGGGAGGGGTGTGAGGAAAGGTAAGGCGAGAGGAGAATGGCGGTGGGCGGATGAGGCAGCGGGTCAGTGGATCGGAACGTCCTTCTCCTTCCTGGGAGCGTGGGTCCTCCGTGGTACTATATCTTACGGCCACTCCCTCGCTACGGCAGCCGGTCACCCCACACGACAACAACGCGTGGGCTAATAACGGATGGAGATTTCGATTCGGGCATTCATCTTTCCTCACTCGTAACCCACTGCTCCCAAGTCATCCTACCAAAACCCTGGGCGTGTACCGATTATTGCGGTGCCTCCTTCTTCGTAATTCCATCCCACTCATCCACGCCACACCACCTCCACTCTCCTCTTCATCCACTCCCGTCATCGGAGAGACGGAGCGACCTCACTTCGTCCCAAGACCACTCCTTTCCTCTCGCCCTACCGAGTAACTGCCTCTTGGAGGGTGCCAAAAAAGACGTCCTCTGCCTCCTCAGAACGCCGTCATTGTATTTTGGTGATGAGATCCCAATGACTCAATACAGGATGATAAGCGACCTTGGCATAATAATAGCCCGGAGAAGGAAAAAAAAAGATTGACGCGTGCTCTGGATGGATGAATGAAGAGTGACGCGAAGATGTTTATTATAAAGATTATCTTCATCTTACAAGAAAAAAACGAGTGAATGTGCGCGGCTATCGGTTGCTCTAAGATGCTTCCAATATATCTCCCTTCATTCTCCATTCCGACCGGTTAGCGCCTTCATTTCAAGATTGTGGTGAGATTGCGGATCGGTAGGTAAAAAGAATACGTGACTGAAACTGCCGGAGAGATGATATTTGTGACGGACGTGATGCTCCGAACAACACCATATTTTCTGCATCTGATTGTGAGACGTGCATCGCGAGGAAATTATTCTCGGACCAGAAATAAGCAGACTTAAAAAAATAGAGTTAAATATTTTAAAATGCGTTTTCGGCGTTTGAGTTTAATTATATATTATCCGTACTAATTTCTGTGAATACGTTCCGTGTTTATAATAAAGAGGGATACATCTCTCGTACGTTAATTTATCAATTTTATAAATCAGAATTCATGATAATATGATAGTGAAGAAAATTATGGGTCAGTTCTAGAGTTGATTAAAATAAATTAAACACAAAGTGAAACTCGGAAGATAGAACCCATATTCGCTACACTTTTTGAGGGATAATAGAAAATGTTGAAATGGTCGACATACTGATACTGGAATAAAATAATTATTAATTATTTACAGTGACATAAAAGAGTTTTTTTGGCATTTTTCCGTTTGGTATGAAGTAAAGAGACTCTTTATGGTTTGCTTCCCTTGAATCAGTAGAAAAATCAATTACTGCCATGGAATATTTTAAGAAATGTGAATTCAGTTAGATACGTGTGCTTACGGTATCGGAGGATAATACTGGAATTTACTATTTATTTGCCGACGGTTTAATCAATAATATGTTCCGTATAGTAGTAAAGGATGCGTTCAAAATTGTTTACAGTATATATATTCTTAATGGATGGAATGCTCGAATTATTTTTATTCGTAAATATAATGGGTCCTATCAGTCTGATATAAAAATCAAAATTTCCGAGAGATTTGAATTGTTTAGATTAACCGGAAATTTTCATCTGCATTCCATCGAGATCAGCAAAACGATTTAAAAAATCGTTTCTAGGAAAACGGCCGCGCGAGCGAATGGCGTTAAATGTCGCACGATGTCCTTTACCACGAAAAGCACACAAAGCGCCAATTATCTCGACCGTCACTGCGTCCAAGGTTTAAGATGACGAAAATTTTCGTGACAATATGACTTATAAGTGACCACAATCGAGTCACATAACCCGAGATTCCACGGATCCCTAAGAGTTGCAGAACACGCACGGCGCTTACCTCACCTGATGACTCTCTCTCCACGCCACGCCCTCCCCTACGCACAATAGTAAAACAAAAAAAGTAACTGGGACACGCATCGCCGTAACTGGCCTCTCCTCATTCCCGTCCAAAATCCTAACTCCGTCTCCACACCATCTCATCTAAACCTTCGCCCTCGATACTCACTCCCAAAAAAACTCTCCCACACACTCCCGCAGATTTTGCTATCCCCTCTTCCTCTTCCTTGCTCCTCCTCTTCTCCCCTCCTCCTCTTCACTCCTCTCTCCTCCTCCTCCGCTTCCCTCCTCCTCTCCTCTCCTCCTCCTCTCCCCTCCTACTCCTCTACCCTCCTCCTCTACCCTCCTCCTCTATCCTCTTCCTCTACCCTCCTCCTCTATCCTCCTCCTCCTCTTCCCTCCTCCTCTATCCTCCTCCTCTACCCTCCTCCTCTATCCTCCTCCTCCTCTACCCTCCTCCTCTACCTTCCTCCTCCTCTACCCTCCTCCTCCTCCTCTACCCCCCTCCTCTACCTTCCTCCTCCTCTACCCTCCTCCTCTATCCTCCTTCTCCTCTACCCTCCTCCTCCTCTACCCTCCTCCTCTACCCTCCTCCTCCTCTACCCTCCTCCTCCTCTACCCTTCTTCCCCTCCTCATAACCGTCCTCTTCTCCCATCACGCTGTCCCGCGCATGCATAAGCCAAGTCTCACGTACGTATACTTACCGACGTTATTCGACGCACACGCTGCTACTCCCACTCGCCCAGCCACCCACATAATGAACACGCGGGCCCGACGACCTTCACTCCCCCTTTTCTCACGTACTTACTCTCTATTCCTAGGAAAGCCAGCCTTTCTGTCTCAGAGGCAGACATTTAGATGTCTGGATCCTTTGTCCGCAATTCGATTAATACATTTTAGCAAAAAATGGAAGGCGTGAAAGTAGGAGTGCGTTGACTCGCCAAAAAGTCGTTCACCGGGGCCCGGCTCTACTTTTTACGACCAAATGAGAGTGAGAGTCCGGAGGAAATGATAGAGGAAGTGGAAGGGGGATAGAGGGAGAGAGTGGGAATGAAATGAGTGAAGTTACGCGCGGATGGATTTTTTCCGCGACTTTTCTTGGCCTTGGGCTCCGTCTCGCGTAAAAATCAGATAACGTGAGAAGCGGAGAGGAAAAAACTGAAACGAACTCCAGATTACTCATTAGAATTTTATCCATAGCGTATTTTGATATTCTACGTCCAAATATTTTGGATGTCTTTAACAACTAATTAATCATTAATATATAAAAAGATTTAATCTGGTAATAGCCAGTATATTTAAAATGTCTTAGGATCGCACCCTTTTTTTAAATATAGAGAAGAAACATAGGTTTGAAAGTGGATGAAATGTTATGGTATTTATTCGGGCGTAGTTTTAAAGGAAAAACTTTTAATCATCATCTAAGTATTGGTGGAAGCAGTGCCAAGTTATCAATCACTACTGCGTGATTTATTTTAACATACGATTATACCTACCGCTGTATCTTTTTTAGTGATTTATAACGTCACAAATTGTCAAAATAAATTTGACACCAAAAACTTGCACATTCTTTTGATGAGAAAATATTCTTAGATTAACCACCGAAATATTTCACAGAAAAAACTATCTCATTTATTTCAATAAAATGCAGGTTATGTATAATAATCTGTAGTATGAATACCTTTCTAACATCTATTCGCCACCATTCCTTTAAATTTAGGCCGCTAAGAAAATATGAGAAGTCCCATAACAATTTTTCGATTATATTTAAAAATTGTTCATTTTTAAATTTGACTATGATATTACTACCAATAATAATGGCTAGGTATAGAAAGGCCACTTTGGAAGACTTAATCAATATTCCTCACACGTAAGCTACTTTTAAGATAGAACAAGATATTTAAGCCGTCTGTAAAGAGCATTTTCGCTGCCCTGTTTGGAATTTTAATTCCGATTCTCACACTAAATGAATATTCCACTTAAATTCTAGAATGCCAATCTAAAATGACACTAAACACTAAAATTGCTTGGTACATTACTCCTCAAAATATTACTGCAATTTTCATAATGAAAAGTACTCTCATTAGGCAATTAACTATGATTAGTCATTAACACAGAAACTAATACCCGGAAGATGGAATGACTCATTTGTTAGATCAAGAAACTATTGCCGGGGTGAGATATGCAAGACGTCCATTGTATGATGATCATTTTGCCGCGTATTTTTCTTTAATACTAGCTCGATGCAAGGGAATGATTGCCAAGTAATATCCGGAGACTTTTGGCTCTTGCTTTAAATCGAGTCGATTTCTCAAGAAAATCTGAGACAAGTGCCAAGGAATTCTCCTTCTGAATGACAGCAAATATTTTCCTCTTACAGCTTTTATGTCCGCAGGTGCTGACAATAGCCTCTGTCCTTCTTCGGCAAGGACCGTGCGTGTGCCACATTCGCACGCAAATCTCAAGGTGGATATTGATCGGGCATTTTTACTGCTCGTTTACTTGTCATGGGTATATTTTAAGAAAGTGAGAAGTATCGGTCAGTCCATAAATATATACACATATTTTTTCAATATTCGCAATAGATTTTACGTATGCCATCGCTAAAGATATATTTCGTGGAGGAAAGAATTAAATATCAATTTAATAAATTTAGCTAAGCTTTTTCATAAGCATAAATTTTAATGCCGTATTTTTCCCTAATTTCCCAGTACAAATAAACTTGTGCTAAATTACTCACTTCAATGAGTAAATACAGCAATACCTATAATATGTACCATTATAAAGTGAAGTAGGAAATGTATATTTTAAAGATACTCCAGGTTTTTAACCCTTGAATACTCGCGTCAATGTTAGAAACGTATTCGTTCGCGTTGGGTAAAAAATACCCGACATAACTTTTGGCCCTTATAAAGAGGACTGAAGGTATATATACTAGAAGGACACAACATGAATAGGTCAGATATTGAATAATACTTGAGATAAATAATAAAATACAAAATAAATAAAAAATAACTAGGTCTAGAAATTTTTATTAATGACTTCAAAAAGATTATACGTTGAATTTATAGGACGATTTTTTAGATTTATAAAAGAAGGTGGAATTTCCTTTGTTTTTTTTTTAATTGTACCAGCCTTTGTTGTATTCTTTTCAAGCAAATACTGACAAAGTGGATAACTTGTGAACCAATTATATAGTGTTATGTTTCTGGCAGTATTTTGTAAATATGCCAAAACAAGTTGCGTCTTATCACACTGAATGACTAAGCACGACTGAAATATTGAGGGGCATACAAAGCATGGTTCGCAACTCAGCTACTAGGCGAATGAAATTAGCAGCCATACATTGCAAAGCACTACTAACATTTGAAAATGCTTGGGTATTTTTTACCCATACGCGAGTGCTCAAGGGTTAAATTTTATAAAACAGAGAGAGTAATTATTTTTCGCGTAAATTGATTAAGAAAAATAAAGAAATAAGAGAAAAATGTTATTTTAAATATATTTATTGAACAAAATAAAAAATTGTCGTGTGCTTAAATCTGAACTTAAGCTAACTGGCGAAAAAATAATGCGTAACTGTTTCTCATAACATAAGAGATATTCTTATACCACAGCGCTTAACAATGGCAATCCGAAATGTCACGAAAATCATTTATACGACACGACCCCGCTCACGCGCTGCAAGAGAGCGTCACTTGAACAACACTCTGCGGCCGCAGTCTACCGATTGCCCTCGTACCCTAGCGCCAGCATCGCGTCTTCACTTGTTTCGTACGCACGCTGGGAAGGAATTAACGAAGGAGCGAAAGTGCTCGCACGGTTCTCGGCTAATTATACATCGCTCGCGAAGCGAAACGGTGGCTATGGGAGGACGGCTCTTTTAAGTGAAGTTTTATTGTGTCCGCCTTTCGTCTGGCGGTGGCGTGTAATGCAAAGAAAAATCACGCCCCGAGTTCTTGTCTTGCTTCTTTACGAGAGTGCGTAGTGGTGGCGGGGAGAAGGGGAAGCGAGTGGAATGGGTTGAGGGAAATTAACGCTATGAACAATGGGGAAATATTCGAAGAGGATTGGAAACTCTCTCCGGGGGTTATAATCGGAGATAGGCTCAGCTGCTTGTAACTGAATTTTTTCATTGATTCGCCCAAGTTCAACAGTCTCGTATCCGAAGCAGAAAACGATGAGTAATGTAAGTCGGTTATCGACTGCGTATAAATTTTAATCGCTACCTCGCACGCATCAAAGGCGTCACGTTTTTTTCATTTTCATTCTTTGTTGGAATATTACAACACGTATCCTAAAATAAAGCTTTTTGTCATCGAGCATATCTAATTAGTTCCGGCATACTGATATAAAAACAATGTAATGTACATGACACAGAAATATTTTCAACGATAAAATAATCATGCTTGTTAAAGGCTAAAAATTTAGGTCACAACTCGTATTCGATTTTAACATATAATATGATAGTAAAATTTTCGATTGCTATATTTTCATTAAAATTGAAACTGTAATTACACATCGTAACAGAGATTTAAAACGCCTTAAATGGGCATGCATACAAGTACTTGCTCAAAGATAGCCATCGAGATTCACAGTACTAATTCAGGATAAAAATTTATCATTCGTGCCGATGTGGTGTATAACAAGATTTAAAATAAATTTCCAAACTCGAAATAAAACTTTAAGAATTAAAATAAGAAATCTGCCGAGTAAATGTTATAACGTTTTTTTAGTCGTGACTATTTGTTAAAAGTGACATTAGGTGAACTTAGAAGAACTTATGAACTGAATATTTAAAAACAATTGTTTTAAAAAACCGTTTTCCGCCTTAACGTAAATGCCTATCAGAAAAAAAATTGGCTCACCATTTCATAATAACTGTTCTCTGTAAAAAAACACGAAAGAATCGGTGTAGTTTGAAAAACTGCTCATTCGACTCGACATCTTGGCTGATTCTATTACCCGCATAGTTCACGTCGAAACAAAAGACTAATGGACACTTACGTGCATCTAGATAACACCTGCTTTTTTCAGAAGAAACGCCAACCGCTTTTTTGGCAAGAAACGGCGCACGCCGCCATCGTCTCCGTGCCAAAAACAATCTACCACGGGTTTTTCGCACCCGCCCCGAAATTAATGGGCGGCGGAAGAATAGAAATGATCCGTGGGCGCGCACTATTGCTTTACCCGCGGCAAAAGGGGAAGACAGAGAAGAGAATGGTATTAAGGTCATCTCCAAAGAGAGCAAGGGCCACCGCCTCGGAGACGCCTCCATCAACCGCTCCCGTCCATCTCTCGCCGATTCGCAGCGGGCCACCTCCCTCACCTCTCGCCTCTACGTCGGATTCGTATATGTGGCCGAACGGACGCTGTTTTTCTCAATGTCGAGGGAGAGGTTGCCAAAGGGAGCACTCCCGAGCGCCAGGAGGAGGAAGGAGGAGCCGTGGAGACGCATACGCTCACCTGACCGCGAAGACACATAGCGGAGGGCCTTGCTCGAGGACGAGGGTTCGTGGTGGGGAAGAGGAGGAGGAAGATGAGAGGAAGGCGGAGTCACAGTTGGGGTGATGCGAGGAGGAATGAGAGGAAGGAGGAGGGAAGGAAGAGGAGCAGTTGGTGAGGAGGAGAGAGGAAGAGAAGAGGTCGGCGAGGATGTTTCAGGATTGGCGGTTCGTGCGTGGGAAGGGGAGGGGGAGAAGATGCAAGAAGAAGAGGGAGGAGGAGGATGTGGAGGAGTTGCCGGGGTTGGAGGATTACAACTGTGACGTCATTGGCGAATCGCCCCTAAGGGAATAGCTATGTAGTATCCGTACGTATCTTCCACTTCTCTCCTCCTATATTTCTCCTTGCATCTTTCTCCTTCTTCTCCTCGACGTCTCCCACCTCCTCCACCTCCCTCCTCCTCCGCCTCCTCTTGCTAGAGGCCCTCCTTGGTTATAAGTATCTCCCGCGACGGAGTGGTCGATTTGATTTTGGCGGCTGACATCGACGGTGAACAGCCTAAAAGGAGGCGGGAGACTTCAACGCGGGTATTGCAGTGATCCCTGTGGAAAAGGGGATTCCCCGTGAAGTGCTCTTCGAAAGAACGATTTAACGATTTTTTTAGGGAGGTGTGCCGCAAACGACTCGGGAGACACGACGGATACGAAAAAGTGAGTACGTAGTTATAAAATAAAAAACGGAGTACTTGGCGTCTGTTTTTTGAGATCGTTTGTGTCAGTTGAACCCCGAAGCCGGAACTGGATATAAGCGTGGATGGTTAAAAAAGTGAACCGCCTCGTCTGTGATGCGATCGTGCTCCGCTCGGATGGTGGTTATCTTTTTAAATTGAAATTCCGGTTTCATCAAAAGGCGCCATCTTTGAATCAACTCATTAGGAACGTGAACTGCAGAAGTACTTGGACGGTCTGTCTGTATTTTCCAAGTTCATAAATTTTATAATATTTTAAGATAGTAAAAATTGACAAGAAAAACAGCCATCGATAAAAATAACATAAATTAAGTGAACATTTTCGACCTAATTGTTTTTATTGGATGAGTAGTGCATTTTAAAACCCCTAAAGAAGTTAGTCTTTTCTACAGCTAGCACAGTAATAAAAAGAACAAACATTGAAGTTCATTAATCTTAATCTCTTAATAAATCAAGGCAGGAAATAATGAGTAACTAACACTCGGTACATTAAGTAAGCTAAAATTTCTTGTCTAAGGAAGAGGAATTATTTATACCAACGGTTATTAACTAGAAAATAGTTATTGCTAGAAACGACATGCGTACATTTCACTCTTCGATTGATCTACTATTCAGGATATTTCGGAAAATTTTCCATTGAAGAGTTTGTAAACACCAGGAAGAACGGTTCACGGAAGATTTTGTGTTATTATGTTTTTATGTTTTGCCTCCGTTCGTCCTTCGGACGCCGCAGAGTCAAGATCACGGCCAAGCTACTTTCACAAACGACCTCATGCAGACGCGTGGATAAAGTGAATGCCCCTTCCATACTTTCGTTTTACGTAATAAGATGCCTTACGATATTCCCGTCTCGAACGTTTAACGGTCTAGATTTTCGTTTGCAAACAAACTTACAGCTTCCAGCATCTGTTTAAAAATAGCTTCCATGTGAATAAAGGATATCCCTAATAAGAGTGAGATATTCTCATCTTGTCATTCTGGTTGCCAGAATCCGCGCGCACTTAATTATTATTTAATAGATTAAATAAATGCCTGAAAAACATAGTTTTCCAAGAAATACCAACTGTAATTATTTCTCAAAAAACAATGATATTGTTCTAATTAAAATGTAAGAGATATAGTAAGTAATGAATAGTGTAGTTTCTCGTATGTCTAGTATGTAATTTAGGGTTGTTTCTCTTGGATATTACCAAGGGAAAACCAACCGTTTTCTTCCCAATAATTCTCGCGTTGGATCAACTAGACACTTATATATAAATATATATAAATATTCATTCTGTACAAACTCATCGGAGTGGGCGTAGACCCGCTCTATAGAGCGTGTCGAAGTGGAAACAGTCTGCTAACTCATTAGCGCGACTCTGCACGCGATTGTTTCTCCGCTACATATTTCGTCTTGTCTCCTTCAAAGATAACATTCTTAAGCTCCAGAAGAGAGTAAGAGAGAGACAAAATTTTTGAAGATGCTAAGAACTCCTTTTGAATTAGATTAACTGAAACATATCGAATATAATTATCTTCTTGCCAATAGATAAAGAATGATTCTCTCCTTTCTTTGTAGCCCCGTGTCTTTTCAAGACAACTGAGGAAATGTAAAAATAATTCGCCAGGATGGTTCTTCTTAACGGTGATTTTCAAAAAACTTCCCTTGCACAACATCATGCTCCTGCTTGTTTGTTATCTGAGTAGCACTCGAAACTTCTATCAAGAAAGGTAAAATAATGGACCAGTTCCTCTTTATAATGTCACATGAATCTAAGATGGTAGAGAAAAATACAACCCGTGAGAATTAATAGCACCGGTGGCACAGTGACTTGCATTTTATGTTTGCGCAGAGTAGCAAAGAAATAAATTGCATATTTCATGGGGCCCTGCGCTCAGTCTTAAGTGGGGTACTTCGGGCTTCATCCCTTTGAATCCCTCTCTTAATTCTCTTCACGTTCGCAAACTCAGAGGTGAAATGTCCTCGCTGTGATTTTTATACGTCTCACTAAACGTAAAATACGAGAAATTTCATAGTCCATTACATTCTTCCCATGAATCTCTTTTTTGGAAGCCTACCTAAACAGCCAAGGTTGAAGAGACTGCTTAAAAGTCAGTCGACGGCGGGTCCTTTTAAGCAACTTGCCGGATAACCCATTGACATTTTGGGATTTTGGCACTGTCGGACGGGTCCTTTGGAACTACGCGATCCGCAAGCTGACTCTCGCTTATTTATTCTCTTTTTAACACATTCCGTTCGGTGGAAATTGAAAAACACCTAACGTATTGGCCCCGTGATCCTGGCTTGCAGGTATTCTTCCGCTAAACCTCCACCAAATTCACAGCCCCAAAAAACAGTGTTTAAAATTCGGCCGTGGTCTCTACTTTCGAATTCGTTTGGCGCGGCGGGAGTTTCGCAATGTCTGTCACTGGCTATCATCCAGTCGTCGTTAGAGGCAGGAATTCACGCAAATGTCGGTAGTCATTTAGAGAGGAATAGAAAAAGGTTCAAGAAATATCTTAAGGTACAATACATGACGAGGCATTACGTGGGTCGATTAAAAATGTGAGTGATTTGTCTTTGTGCTTCATTCTTATTATAGGGCAGTGGTTTCGGAAAGAAAATAACTGTACATTCTCTAAAGTATAAAGCTCGGCATGTGGCTGAAAACAAATTTCAGAATAAGCACTTAAGTATCAATAGTTTAAAAGTGAAGTACTTGTCTTAGATATATGCAATATAAACTTATCATGGCTGATGGTAATACCTGAGACAAGTAATTAATTTTTGATGCTTAAGCGCTTATTCTGGAATAACTGAAAATTTAAACTCAGAAATATTCCTTTTAAAAATGTATTGAAATATAACACATTTATCTGCATAACTGTTGTTGCTGTTCTTTTCCAAAACTCGCAATAGATATTATAAGTACGATATTGGCGGGGGAATAGTTCTAAATAGTAAAAAAATAATATAAATAATTTGATTGAGAAGCGGAAAAATAATAATTTAATCCAAAAACTAATACGGAGTATTCAATTAATGCCAAAATTAGATTTTTAAGCAGTCATAGCAGAATAAATCATTGATTTCAACAACTCTCCTCTGGCCATTTCATTTTTAATCTGAAACAGAACATTTAGACGGATTTATACGTGTTAATAAAATAACGAATATTAGAGGAAAATTAAATAAGAGATTTAAAAGTCGTCAAAGAGAAGCGATAAGTGAAAACAGCATTAGACGTAATTTATCAAACTGAATTTCATAATTTAGAGGAAAGTCCGCTTATAAGAAGAATTTAATTTTGAATTTATACGGAAGTGTTGACGAAATAAATTTGTGAAAAGAGACATTAGATTAAAACATGTTTATCATTCCGTTTGCGACGTCTCAAATCACACTGCAAGGGTTCGAACGACAACTACATTGATAGTAGACATTCTTATTTGTCTTTTTCTCTATGTTGTCACCTTATTGACCCGGAAGTTTTTAACGCATTAATAGGTCGAAAGAAAAGAGGGTAACAGACGCCCCTCATCACCATAACACCTGCAGAACAAACACGCTTTGACAACCATTTGCGGTCTCACAGTTCGTTCTTAGATCCTTCCAAAGGGTCACCGTCCTCGAGGCACGTATCGCGGGTTCCCAAGAGCGCTCGGAGGAACGTATAGAGAGAGTGCCTCTTCCACGTGACGCCATAATATCCAAATGACACCTAAAAATCGCCTCAGTGGTTTAAAAACGTTACTCTGTTAGCTACGGTGTCATTTTTTCGCACGATTCTTCCCGGCAAATTTCTTAACCTAAGCTTATCCAACGGTTAAATCGAAGTGTTTTTTATCTCATTATCTTTTTCACGGCTATATTCCTCCCCCACCCCTCCCAACCACAGCGCCGCCAAAAACCGGTCGTTGAACATTTCAGAAAGATGCTCTTGCCCAGCCCGCTATGAACATCATGGGCGGAATGTTGAATTCCATCTATTTGTCTCTCTGTACGCGCCTAGCGGGAAAACGCTTAACGTTTGCTCCAAAAGTAAGATATAGCGAGGCACGATTGTCTTCGCAATGACATTTCGAGATACGCGACCGACTTCCATAGAGAAGAATTTGGCGAGTATGTAACCGGGAAGGTCATTCTGTTTGGCGGGTAAACGTCCAACATGATTCACGATGATAGTAAATAATGCAAGTTATGCGTAGAAAGATCGGCTCAATCCATAAGACGGACGCGTATACTTTCTTTGTTAAGTTTTCAATATTATAAAAAGAATAAAACACTTCTACGAATGGAAGAGAGTAGTAGAAAATAATAATCCCGATAGATTATCTAATGATAGAATATACTCCGAGAGAGAGGTAAATGCACGTAACATGCAGCACCAATTTCGCGATAGGTCATTGATAGAATGTTCCGTAAAGGGTGCGACGGGTCGCAATTCCAATTTTGATGCGATGCCAAACAGTCGTGGGAGCGCATGTAGTTTTAGAGTAGAAGAGAAAGTCAAGGGTGAGATTAGTATGCGAAGTGATAGTGAGAAATTAAACGTCGTCGTACTGAACTGTCGCAGCATCCGTAATAAAATTGCTGAGTTCGAGCATATTATTCGCAGTCTGCACGCCGACGTCGTGATAGGCACAGAAAGTTGGTTAAAGGATGAGATTCAGAGTCAAGAGATATTTCCTAGAGACTATCGTGTCTATAGAAAAGACAGCGCTAATAGATCGGGCGGGGGGGGGGGGTTTCATAGCGGTTAGCGATAAGTACGATAGCAGTGAGATTCCGATAAGTGACGAGGATATCGAGAGTGTATGGTGCCGCATAGGTAAAGATGTCTCCAAAAAGGTGTTCTTATGCTCGTTTTACAAGCCACCTAACGCTGGTGTAGATTGTATTTTAAGTCTCGAGAAACAACTATCAAAGCTTAGACTGATAAATCAAGATGGAATCGTTATAGTCGGTGGTGACTTTAACTTACACTCAATTGATTGGGAAAACCTATGTTTCGAATCTAGAGGTAAAGAACGCGAATACTGTGAGGCATTAATCAAAACATTCTGCGAGCACTCTCTCCTACAATTAGTCAGAAAGCCAACGCGATCGGGAAACATATTAGATTTATTAGCAACTAACGTCCCAGAAAGAATCAACAAAGTCACCATTGAAGATGGGATAAGTGATCATCTGGCCGTATATGCAGAGTGTAAGTTGAAAATCGATAGGAACCCTAAGCCTCAAAGAAAGTTTTATATATTTGCTTAGGCAAACTTTTCAAGCTTCAGGTCGCGCCTACGAGAAATACTACCTGGCTTCCGTGATATGACGGAACGATCAGGTGCTGAGTCGTCATGGACACTATTCAAGGATATAATGCTAGAGGGCATCGATAAGTACATTACAATTAAATTGAAGGCCACGTTGGTACAATAAGCAAGTTAGGAGTGCGCTTAGGCGTCAGAGAATAAGCAACGCAAAAATAAAAAATATGCCGTCTACATCATCCGATGAATATAGAGCAACTAAAGTTAAGACGTACAAGGAATCCCGCGCTAAAGCGAGGAATACTATGCGCGAGGCTTTTACTAACTTCCGGAATAAGGTATTAAATAATTATTTGAAGGAGGATCCTAAAGCGTTTTGGTCCTAAGTGAGAGAGGTCCAAGGTAGAGGCCCTACCATACCTTCCCTGCGTAATGACTCGGATGCCGTTATTCATGATAGCGTAGAGAAAGCCAACCTGTTAAACGGTCATTATGTAAAAGCATTTACAGCCGTCAGCGACCATTGCGTACATTATGCACCCGCAATAAGGGGGGACCTGATGGACGATATAGTATTTTCTGAGGTGGGAATAGCAAAGCAATTAAGTTCCCTCAGACATAACAAAGCCACTGGCTCCGAAGAAATTCCTGCTCGCGTTTTAAAAGAATTAGTTGAAGAAATAGCAAATTTTCTTCGGATAATCTTCGAGAAATCCATTTCTCGCGCAGAGGTCCCTAGCGACTGGGGGTTAGCGCACGTTACCCCAATTCATAAGGGCGGCGACAAGGAGAACCCAGAAAATTACAGGCCGATTTCTTTAACTTTGATATCGTGTAAGATTCTCGAGCATATACTCGTTAGCAACATAATGCGATTTGTTGATAGTAATTTATTGTTAGATGATTGTCAACACGGCTTCAGGAAAGGTAGGTCATGTGATACTCAGCTCGGTCTTTTTGTTAATTGTATACTGAGAAGCGGAGAATAGAATACGCAGGTCGATGCCATCTTCTTAGATTTTAGGAAAGCCTTTGATAAGGTACCTCACAGGAAGTTAATAACGAAATTAGAAACCTTAGGCGTTAATTCTAAAATTTTTAGTTGGATCAGTGAATTTTTAAATCATAGGAAGCAGAAGGTTGTTATAGATGGGAAATCTTCGAACTTAGTGGAGGTTGTCTCTGGCGTTCCGCAGGGTAGTGTAATTGGTCCGTTATTATTTCTAATTTATATAAACGATATCAGCTCAGTAGTCAGAAGTAAAATTAGGCTTTTCGCGAACGACACCGTCATCTATAGAGAAATAAGCAATCCGGAAGACCACCAGTATCTCCAAAATGACCTAGAAGTTATTTCTGCATGGTGTAAGGAATGGCAGTTAGAGATAATCCAAAAGAAAAGCTACGTCATCAACTTCTGGAGAACCAAGAGTATCTCGTTGGATAATAATTATTCGTTGGACGGAGTAGAGATTCCAGTTTCAGACTCAATTAAATATCTCGGAGTCACGATCCATCGTGATCTCTCGTGGGACACCCACATTCACCGATTGATAGGTGCCGCTAACAAAAAGCTGGCCTTTATAGGGAGAATAGTTCAAAATAGCTCCGAAAAAGTGAAAGAATTACGTTATTTATCCTTGGTTCCACTGCAGGTCGAATATGCTTCAGCTGTGTGGGATCCCTACGAAAAGGCACTCGCTAACGAGATAGAAAAGGTTCACCGCAAGGCAGCTAGATTTGTAAAGAGGAATTACGATAGTAAACAAAGCGTAACATCATTAATGGAAAATCTGAAATGGACATCGTTAGAGAAACGTAGGCTGCAGGCTAGATTTAAACTACAGGAGAAATTTATGTCGGAGGGACTAGCGAATGAGGTAGTAGGACTTATCAGAAGCCCGACGTATCTCGGAAGGCAGGACAGTGAGGATAAGATTCGCGAGATCGACTGTAGAACCGAGCGATATAGAGGATCGTTTTCCCCTAGGACGATAAGAGACCATAATAGGAAAAGATAACGTAGGATAACTATGGACCCTTGGTGCACTGCACCCCCTGCCATCCACCAAAAAGGTGACTTGCAGGGTATAATGTAGATGTAGTAAATGTTCCGTTGCAGAAATTAAGATGACTTGAAGCTACTTTCGGATAGATAATCGACTCTATAATGTAATTGTGTCACTTGGAAGATTTTTAAAAATGCAGAAGACGCGCGTTTAATATTAAAAGTGTAGACGGCAACACTTTCTTATGGTCGTGGGAAAGAGTTCTTTGGTGTCTTCATCAGCTGGAATTTCTGAAAAAATAACTTTCCCTTGTGATAACTGCAAGAGGGATTTTTTTAGTCCAATCTCGTGATGCTGTCTCATATGCAGATGTACGTATTAAACTGCCACCGGTGAAACAAAAGGTAATTATTTTTACTGACTACCGTTATATCAAAACAAACCGGATTTCGATGCGCATCACTGTCAGAAGTTAGGTTATTTTCTTTAGTTTTATTGATATTTAATGGTATAAATTTCAGTTGATTTTAAAACCACTGCTAGTATATTCCCATTATGTTCACGATATGTATCGAACGAGTTATATTTTTTTAATTCAAAGAAAGTAACGGCGGTCAGAGAGGAAGAGGATCGATTTCCCGCACCATCAAAAACCGAAGAAAAACACCAATGAAGTGATTTCTGTCACACTTACAGAGACAGACACTATCCATTAGTAGATGCGATAGAATTCGGCGATTTTTAGATGCAATTAATTATTCCTAACGGTCGTGTAAAAACACACGTGGCCCTCCGGCGCTTGTTACCAGATTAGATCTGAAACTGATAACATGTCCCAAACCGTTAAGCAATCCTTCAGTCAGAGATGTGTCACATTTCATTAGAGAATTCCAATATTTTTTATGAAATAGAGACCTTTATGTTAGAGTTGGGCTAAACTACTTCTACAGCTTGACAATTCTTGCAAATGGATTATTTTCCGGAGCCACAATAAAAAGTTGAGGCGACGGGACTAGAATCGGATACTCTTGCCACTGCAATATGCAGCAGACGTTTTGATTCGTAATGCGTGTTCAACACAGTTTTTTCTCTAAAACTCCCGAATAAATTTGAAGTTCCTCGCAAACTGCCGAGCAGAGATTTAATGACGCGATATTCTGAGCAATTGTAATTCATCGAGACCGGTTAGGTTTTTAGTGGGTACTCAAGAAAATTAATCAAGATGGTGAGAGAGAAATTATGTAACCTCGAGGCCAATTTCACTGCATTACTCAAAAATAAGAGTTAGTAATATCCGCTTTTTGCACGAAAAGCATCGCGAGAAAAATAGCCAGAAAAAATAAACCAACTCCCTTGATCATTATGTGTGAGATTTAATGAAAGCCTTGGGCTCCGACTTTTTGTACGATTTAACAGGATCCATCAACCTAGCCCATGTATTTTAACTCTTTGATGATACCTCCGAATCGAGGAGAAAAAATCTCTTTAAAACCCTCCACTCTCCCTTACCCTTTCCGCGCCGGATATGCGAAAATCGAAAACGCAAGTCTTAACAACAAATGTTCAAATATCCGCTTTTTTGGGGCCACCTGCCTCTCCTAGCCTACAGCAAATGATAGAAAAGATGAGAGAGTTCTTTCAACTTTAACGTGCAATCCGAAAAGGAGAGACAAGAGAGAGAGGGAGAGAAATGAAGCGAAGGAGCATTCTAAGAAGAGAGTTACAAACAGGAGGGCACGCCCCGTTGCGATTCCCAACCTTTCCTCCTCAGGCGGATGGTCCCTTGGAGACCGGTTCCCGAGTCTCCCCGCTCCGTCTCCTTCTTGCTTCCTCTCCTTCCTTCCCTCACTCCACCTTTCACGCCGACTCCCCCGACCCCTCCTCCTCTTCTCCGACTCCTCCTCCTCCTCTCCCCCGACTCCTCCTCCTCCTCTCCCCCAAGCACCAACATTTCCATAAAAATCCATCCAACAGAACCGGAAATGCGATGCTTCTTCCTGGAGGCTGCGGGATGCCCCACTATAGTTGAGACTGGGATCTCTTTATTTTTTCTCCTGTTTCTCTACCCCTCCTTCTCCCTCGCGTCTTATCGGCCGAAAAATGCAACGACGACGGACGCGATAGGATGTTTAAGATAAGAGTTGTGGAAGAGCGAGCGCGAAAACTTGCTCAACGCGTGGAGTGAAGATGCTGTGAGAGAGAGAGAGAGAGGAGAGAGAGAGAGAAAAGGTTGACAAACGCGAAGAGCCCAAGAAGACCAAGTATTCTGTCGGCAGGTTATTTCTTTCAAACGTTCCTCTTCCCAGAGGATTAATGCGTTTAGCTTCCGAGTACCGTTATTTTTGCAATAATATTCCAGAGAAAGATTCTACGAACTAAAAGTGGACACAGATTTGTTTTCTTAATTAGATAGCGTCGTTTAGCAATTTTGGATGAGGGCTTTTAATCTCGGCATTCAGAAAAATCGATTCACTTAACATATGATGCTTTCGACTCTCACGTGTACTATAAGCAGTTATTGGTAGTCACTGAAGAGTTTACTACGTATATACTAGGTCTTAAAATGGCGTAGGCTGTAAACACGTTTAATGGTGTATTCCTCCTAGATGACGTATTCCTGATTTATGACACCTTTAAATCCTATTTTAGCAGCAAAGTCTGGCGTGAGCACATCCATGCTCGTGCTTTGTGTTCTTCAAAGAGGAGCGAGAGCAGTAAAAATAAAGGATACGTAGCCAATTTGAGATAAAACGAACGGAATAGGGAGCGGTTGCATGCCGCCCTTGACCTTGATCGAGAAATATAAAATAGATTCCCTCGAATCACTTATTTTTATCGATGCCGAGGTGAAATACGGGTGGGTACTTTCCGCCAGCCTCGTGTGAAATTACTCGAACAAATGGGACGATGCATTGCGACGCGTCATAATGGCATAAATAAAACCCGAAATAGTCGCCATTTCTCTGCGGAGACATTTCTGCCCTAGTTTATATCAGACCAAAAGAAACGCTGGATGTCGCTTACATAGAAAAAGATTTCTCCGTCGTTGATTAATTATCTAATCTAGTGACCAGGAGCTCACGTCGCAGGAACAATGAATAGTCGCCATGTGTGATTCGGCGAGTGGGGTTATTTATTCTGCAGCTAGCTTTTATTTTTGGGCGGGTAGGAGGGAGTTTCAACTGTTTGCTTAATAAAAAAGATGAGAGAGAGAGGAGGGGGAAGAGGGCGCGGACCTCATTTGCATTTTTAATTTGCATTTTCGCGAAGGGACTCTCTAACTTATGTGTGAGGAGAAGAAGTGTCGTACTTGCTTGACCCCGTGGATTAATGGCTCTCTCCTCACGCCCATCCCTTTCCGTGTGCCGCCTCTTCGGCCATTCTCCACTCACTCCCTCTCACTCTCTCTCTCTCTCTCTCTCTCTTGGAGATTGAAATGAGAGTGGCAGATAGGTAAGAGAAGAAAACGAAGGCTCAAACAGAAAAGGGCCTCGCCATATATATATATATATATATATATATATATATATATATATATATATATATATATATATATATATATATATATATATATATATAGCACGTCGCGTATAAGCGAATGGAGTCGTAGCTGTTAATTGATCGATTTAAGGAGTGGATTTATTTCGGGAGATTATATAGACCGATATGAATTGCGTGTTGGTTGTATAATGTGTTTATAATATAACGCAGAAATTTGTGAGGGTCAAAACAATAAATTGGTCCTGTCATTGTACAATTAAATTTTCAGGAGAATCGCCGATGCTTTTCTCGAAAGCTCACTTTGCAAATTGGATAAACAAACGGGTAAACTAAAAGAATCGATTTTTTAAAAATAAATGCAAAAGCACAACTCGTAAAATTTTGAAAATGCATCGTCAAATCAGCCGTGTATAAAAAATAATAAATGAACACCTTCCCTTTATTCTGTTTATCAATCTAATATACCCACAGATTGAGTTACGACGCGCTAAAAGAATAGAACTTAATCATTATTTATCGAGGCTGTCATGCAGAGAGAAAAACACCAATCGTATTTTTAATTGGAGAAATCGCTCAAATTTTTCTGTCTTCGTTCCGAGTGATGGAAATGAAAAAAAAATCGCATAATGTATAAATGAAGATGCCGATGTGGTGGGATCACACAGAGTGAAGAAGAAATTCCAACGGAAAGTAAACGTACTTGTTCTGAGAGAGAGAGTGAAGGATAAGGAAAGAGAGAGACGTAAGATGTTGTATATCGAGTATGAAATGCGATAGGATACTTCGTCGTCTCGAAAAAAATCGAGTTCTTTTATTTCGTCCGACGTCATGTTGACGCTTCCTTCGGCATGGGTTTCTTGGACCTTGCTTGCGTCTATTACGGCAAGGTCGCGTGACAAGATAATAATGGCTGCGGTTCTGAATCCCCGAGAGGGCATCGACTCTCGCTCTGCGGAAAACATTTTTCATATGCCCCCGTCGCCATTAATGGGCGACCAGCTGCGACTATGGATGGAGCGAGGCAGGCAAGGATTTATCGCATTGCCGGCGAGAGGATGTTCGTTTTTTTTTCTTCGTCCGTACAAAAAAAGTAAATCTTACTGCAGGATGCCGTCAAATATGATCTCATGTTGAAAAGTTTTGCGGATTAAAAAAAATAACTTTCACTATTTACGGAAAAATCTTCGAATTCAATTTATTTGGATAAAATCCGAGTGTCAGAGATAAGAACTTCAAGGCAAATTTAAACTGGATTTAAAAGTAAAAATTGGCACAAAAAATTAGAGAAGTAAAAAAGTGAATGATTTTTATTTGTCAACCGTTTTCTCGAGCTCAAAATTTATAATATAATTAATTTTAGACAGGGAAGCTATTTCATTTATTTAATCAGTATTGTAATGAGAAGCGTTTTTTTATGTTATTGTATATCTTGATTTTATCATAAGACAAATGAAAAAATGATTTGAATTACGCAGAAAAAACGCTGAATTATCCTTATCAAGAACCAGCCACCATAAAAAAGCGTGAAAAGATAAGCGTCACTATTTTCCCTTTACGTTTTTTATATTAGCTCTTTCTTTTGTTTGTATCTTATCTTGCTGCATAACGTAGTTAGCATAAATTTAAATCACATTAGAGACAAGCCAAATGGTCTCCTGAAAGTTTTAGAGCCAGAAACCACTGCCAGAACCAGCAGCCAAGTGGGTAGCATGGCAGCCTTCCAAACATGAGGTCGTTAGTTCAAATCCCGACTGATGGAGTTAACGGCCGATGTATATTGATTAATTCCTCCGCGACCCATTACGGCTCATTACTAAGGCTTCGTAATTCCTTAGGTAATAACGAGATGAGTGGTGGAAAATGAAACGGAATCCGAAATTTAGAATGCAAATTTGACGGCGCATTGAATGTATTATATCTAATAAAAACATTTATTTATGTTGGGAATTAGGAAGCCATTTTGGTGCGATTTCCTAAAATGCCGAAGCTTATGAGGAAAGTTAGACATGCAAGCGACTTGCTGGAAAGTCAATTTCACAATTCCATTGTTGCGGCAAAAGCCTCGCCCTTACCGAATACATAATGAGTTTCAGAGCACCCTTCTCGATGAAGCGAAATGGAGCTTAAGTGATGAGAGCTTACGATAACTCACATACATACACACTAGAATATTCTGCTAAATAAATCTTTAAACGAGTATCTAAATGAATAAATCATAACGTTTTTAAAAACGAAATTTGCTAACATTACACAATATTTAGAAAAATAATTAGATGTCACCAGTGAGTTTAGGAAATTTTTTAAATTTGAAACTCGTTCACTTTGTGATCGAGTAATATTCAAAATTTTAATACCTCTAATAACATCGCCAGTAGGATTTTGAGAATAAATTTGTTTGTTTATGATGATTGCACTCAAGGTTGCGGCTTCTGGAGAAATATAGATCGGAGTATCCAAAAGACGAAATTGTAGGAATAATTGAAGAACCGACGTATATAGGTAGAAACGACCGTGACGATAAGATACGTGGGCGTTAGGCTCGTTCTTTCCGAGGACAATACGAGATCACAATAGAAAATGTCAACATGCGATAGAAAATCTTTAGGTAGGTAATGGTGCATTGCACCCCCTGCCACCCACCAATTAGGTGAATTGCAGGGTAACATGTAGATTTAGATTTTTACCAAATGGACATAAATAAGCACTTTTCTTCATTTACCTTCTCATTTTAGCGGGTATGTCTGTACAAGCACCTAAGGACCAGAAATTCCAATTTCGTATTCATATCCTTTTCCTCTCTTTTTTCTGGACATGGGCGAATATTTTACCTGGAGACTTTATTAGCCTTTTAAAAAGAAATTCTTCCCCTCTCCTTTTCTCTCACACATCCTCTCGCAAGCTGGTTTCTACACGCCTTCCAAAGAGAAAAAGAGAATCGATGAAACATTCTTTTTCCGCCGGCGCTGCGACACCAAAGGCACCTCGAAATCCGCAGAGTCCAGTTTCCTATATTAGTCGTAAACCTTATGCACCATGATTACAAAGAGAATCGCGAGGAATCCCCTTACCCCCCATCTCTATCCTTCGGGTGATTATCCATAGTCATCGCAGCGCCTCTTACGAGTCCAATAAAAATAAAAACAGCGCACAAACAAGGATTCTACGCACACGAACGGCGTTTGATGCGGTTGAAAAAGAGGACTTAGACGAACGATTTCCGTCTGCTTTGTATCCCATCCCTTTTGCGACGCCGGCGCCATCTGTGGCATGAGTTTGCTGCGTGTGCATGTGTGCTGTGCGTTTTTTAGAAGTGCGTGCAAAACAGTCGTAGGTGTAGGAAAGGGAGCCGAGGATATGGAAAGGGGTGGATGGAAGTGGAGGATGAGAGTGGAGGAGGAAAAACGGGTGTGCCCGTGTCAAAGATCTCACGCGGAAGTAGAAGGGGTTGCGTGTGAAAGAGAGAGCATCCATCCTCCCATTCGCGTCGAAGCGTTGATGTATTTTGACGTTGATCGATACAGAAAAGAGTACTCGGACTAGGAAGGTCTCTCCACCTACGTCATCCGGTTGACTAATGACTAAATACGTACCTGTAGGATTTAGATTGTTAAGAGTTTCATTAAAATTCAAGAGACATTCGGTTGGAAGTTTATCTAATTTTTGGATGTTATATATGAAGATGTTAATGGTCAAAGTGAGTAAATAAATTGTTTTCAATAAAATAAAATTCGATCCCGTACATTGTGCTAACATTTAAAAAATAACTTTATTAATAATAATGATCCTCTATCAATTTTATATCGATTTTCGTTAATGCGCCGTTAAAGGAATACTTATCGGTATAATAATAAAAGTAATTATTTGAGTTAACAATACCAATAGTTGAAAAAAGAACACTGTTCAACAAACCTTCTTTTATTACCGGTTGACTATTTATGATGCTGCAAAGCAGGGGAAAGTCGTGAACATGTGGACCATTTATATCGCAAAACTACGCTTGCAAATTCCCGGGCCGATAACGATTGGACGTGAAGTCAAAACAAAAAAAGAATCTAAGAGCAGGGCCGAGGAAATCATCACGTTACTCCTCCCATCTATTTTTCCCACTTCTTTTGCCCCTTGCAAAAAGGGGTGTTGGGGTTCGAAACGAAAAACGAAGAGCAAGGACGTCCAGAGAAAGGGGTTGGGCGGATGGAGGAATTTGCGAACCTCTCTGAAGAGGGGGAAGGGAAGGGGGAAGGGAGAGGTGGAAGGGAAGGGGAAGGGAAGGGGGTGGGAAGGGGGTGGGAAGGGGGTGGGAGAATCGGAGACATTGCCCTCTCCGGCCGCACAAGACTCATGTGAGGGAGGAGGAGGAGTGGGAGGAGGTGATGATAATAAGTTAGCTGGGAGGAGGACAAAGAGGAAGGCGGAGAGGGAGTAAGAAGGGGAATTAAGCTGGGGGAAGGGGCTGCGAAAGAGCAGACGTGGCCCAAGATGAGTCGAAGTGAGGGAATGCACGGAGTGGAGGAGGAGTAGGAGGAAAACAGGTGGAGAAAGAGAGAGAAGGGGAGGAGAAAAAGAGCCGGAGACCATTGCTTGGAAGGAGGATTGTAGGAGGCGGGAGTGTGAGGTTGGAATGGGAGGCGGTGGGGTATGCCTGGGAGATCCATGCTCATCCTTCTTGCCTCTTTCGGCTCCTCTCTTCCTGCCTCTTCCCCTTTTTTTACTCTCTCCCTCTCTCTCTCTCCATCATCTCTCCTATCATCTCCTTCTTCTTTCCCTCTTTCCTTCCTCCCTCCTTACCTCTATTCCTTCTCCCTTCCTTTTCCTCTCCAATTATCTCTCCCTCCCATCTCTTCCTCTATCCCTCCCTCTCTTCCTCACCCCCACTATCGCTCTATCCGACCGTCATCGTGCCAAATCGACTCCTCTGATGACGCATCGGTGGACTAGCATCCGTGATTAGGAAGAGAGCGAAATCATGGCTCCGGACACAATTTCGCATTTACATTCGTGTTAGAGGGCCCGAATTGGAATTTTTATGGATAAGGAAGGATTCCTCGAGCGTTCTATATTCTATAGAAGCGACGGTTATTTTCGGACGTTATACGGGAACAGATAGATTCCGTTCTATAGAGATCGAGAGGACGAGAGCCGTAATTTTTGGCAATCAGTTTGGGAAAACAGAGACAGAAAGTTTCCCGAGGGTCTTTTGTAAGAGTGAAGGTTGATACGAGTATTTACGGCACGATGGAAAATTCTTATTCGCAAAGTTTTAGGTCATCGTCTTAATTTGTTCATAAAATGAGCAGGCGTACAGACGTCCACGCCGTCCGATCCCGTATAATTTTGTTACTTGAGCAACAAATGACGCCCATGTTTCAAGGTACACCTAACAACTGAAGCCTGAGTTTTTTAAGTGGAGTATGTAATTCTATGTACGTGAACTCGGATTAAGTTGTAAGTCCGCATATCATTTCCGTCATTACTCGCAGGTAGAAAAGTGTGCAAGCTCCCAAACCCGGCGTGATTTGATTTTCTCAGCTACCAATCACAGAGTTAAACGTGCCTTCATGCAGCAAACAACCGAACGATAAAACCGCCAATAAACACGCCGGCTATCAAACCTCCCACGACTTCCCGAGGCAAAAAAATCTTCCGATTCCGACCCAAAAATGATTACGTAATGTTTTTTGGCAAGCCTTCCGAGGACGAAAAACTCACGAATTCCGAAACCGAAAGGTATGTTTATCCCAATAAACGCTCGACCATTTGGAACCGCCCCCGCCGGGCTCCTCCATTGTTTCTAGCTATCCACCTGCCGACCCGTTCGAAGAGCTCCTCCGTGGTTCAGAACATGAAAACCTCTGCATACGTTCGAAAAACGAAAACTCTTTGGGGTGACCTCATGCATCGATCGATGGCTCTTCAGAATCCTTCATCGCCAAAATTACGGATTCGGAATCCTCGAAAAAATGCTAATCCCCTTTTCTCTCTCCTTTCGTGTCATCGTGTTCGAGGCGATAAGAAAATTTAAAAAAGGCGAACACACGCTCCGAAACAGGTTGCACCGCACAAACGACCCCTTTCCTCCATAGAAAAATCCTCGGAGAAGGAATACATTCTCACAACAACAACAACAATAACAAGAACGTTTTGGCGTCGGGTGAGAGAATATCCACGAGCTGTTTTTAGGTATAAAGAAGAGCATTCGTGGGATCGGGAATTACATCTTACACGGTCGCTGAGATGAACACGCTGCCATGCCGGAGCGCGTGGGAAAGACATGCGTGAATAGAATCGCTTAATCTGACAGTGAAACAAGCCAATTGGCTAAAATTACGCCTATCGCTCACGAATAATCCAAATAAAGTACGCATCATATTTGCAATATCTCTGTTTTTATAAGTCAGTCCAAGGGTTAAGAATTGTTTTCTCAGCAGGTTACCGATAATAATTTTGTAGCTCTCAAAATTCACAAATTACGACTAAGGTGAAATCTATATCAAATAGGAATAAGATAAACAGCCTTGTTTTTAAACCTAAAACTCTTTCAGTGGAGTAAGTTATTCACTTATCCTAGAATGCTAGACAATAGGTCGCGTTTCCTACTTGCATTAATCTTCTTCAGGCCGGCCCATGAGATATTACCGTTGCTGTGTCTTTGAACCCGCCTCGTCGGCGAAGCCTCAGTAATACATTTAATTGGATCGACTTCCTTCAACGCCATCTTCGGAAACAAACCCGACCAGTCTCTCTCCCTCCCTCCCTCTCTCTCTCTCTATCGCCCCTTCCTCTCCTCCTAACAACTCCCTTTTCATTCTCTCCGCCGAAGTCAGTCAAGCGGGCGCAGCATCGTTTATTATTCGCCCTCGCGTCGAGAAACAATGCGCATCGATAAATTCGCGGTCCTTATGCAAATGGAACCAACGGTCCTTTTTCCCTCCTCTTTGCAACGAGGGGTTGAGGAACAAGAAGAGAGAGAAAGAGAAGTCCCACCCAAACCCCATAACCTGCTCTCTCAAGTCGCCAAATAAAAGGGGAGCGGGACAGCACTCGTGTGTATTTGAAGCGACTTCCCTGATGGGGTGGCATCGAGTTGGCTCGACACAAAAAGTGGGACATCGGAGGCCACCTTTTGTTTCGGGCCGTTCCGTTCCATGCACATTTCGTAAGAAGACTATGAAGGGCGTAGACAGGACTACCTACGATCGCTTCCTCGTTCCGATCTCCATACGAACGAGCAGCCTTGACCCCTTCCTCCCACGTGGACGAAAATAAGAAGAACCGTCTCGGGCGCTTCGGATGCGCTTCGTATTTCTATTTCTTCTGTTTTATAACGGTCAAACGCCTTTTTTTATACAAAGATATCCGAGCGAGTCCACCTTACGTGCGACCCACGCCGGACCGCACGCAACGAGACGTGATTCGGCGAGCCCGCTTTGATGAGGACGCGATGGGAGGAGAAGCTGCTGGACCGACATGGCCACGGTGATTGCGACGAGGTGGAAAATTTTAGGTTTCGCCTTAAAAGAGAGAAAAAAATTAAAGAATTTCGCCTTTGTAAGGGATGCGTTCTGGAGGGCTTGTCCAGCCTCGGCCACCTTCCGAAGCAGAAAACCACGGCGAATTGAGACACGCGATAAAAAAAGCCCACGACGCGGGCCAGGTCGAGCGACCACGGGCCGTCCACACCAAATAAACACGGTTTCAGGCGCACTTATGTGCGTGCCATCTTCCTTCTTTCCAGTCGTGAACCGCTGCGGTTTACGATCATGCGGAAATCTGTGCGCGCGCTCTGAAGTTTAAAATATTTCGGAATCCGGTATCGCGGAGATTAGCGCCGAAATTACATCTCACCTTCGGAAATTTTCGGAAGAACATCGTCCTCGCCTCGAAACGTCTGTTCGTCCGATCCCGGAAATATCTCCCTGGGAAAGTGTCGCTCAATTTTTTCACGACGGCGTCCGCGTCGTCTATTAGATAAGTCAGTCACTTCCTTATAAGAATACGTTTAGCGCGACTTGGGCAATGCAACTTTACACGTGGGAGGGAAGGAAAGATTTTCTTTAACAAAAAAGGTGGCGCATCGGAATTCCGTTGTCAAATTTTTACGACAGGATTTCAAAAGCCATCGAAAGCATCTCACAGACCCAAACTTTAATGATCGAAAATGTTAACGAGCCTTCAACCTTAGCAGTTTTATAACTCGCATTCAAGGTTCTTCCGCTGAAGAAGAGCGTGGAAAAAACCGAGCCGACGAAGCAAGACGATCTTTTGAAGAAGAAAGGAAGTGTTGGAAACCAAAGATTCGAAGATAATGGCACAATTAAACGCGTTACTTCATTTCGTTTCGGATAAAAACATTTAGCGTAAAACTGCAAAAAACAGGTCCTTATCCTCTAAAGCAGGGTTCACCAAACTTCCTAACAAAAGGGCCACAGGAGGGTTTATATGTTACTCTGCAGGTCACATACGACCTTTTAAATGACCGATTCAATAGAGCTAGTTCTGAGAATTTTTTTGGTATTTGTCATACGCCCATATTTAAAATTATATTGCATCCACATACTCTAAAAATATCGTTTAGTGTTCACATATGACACCTAATGATACCTCCTGCTGGCAAATATACGGAAATGCAAATCTTAGAAGTTGAGCTAACAATAAGACAATGACATCACTGCGCGAACCGGATTTGGTCGAGAGTCGTATTTTGGGGACCCCTGCTCTAAAGCTATCTGATAGAAATTTCAATTGCTCAAGAACGATGAAATGCTGTAAGCGCGAATTTTATGAGCCTGTGAACTTGTAGTCGTTTTAGTGCGTTTCGTCATTGCTGAAAAGCACTATTATTAATTCTTTTCGTCATTGCTGAAAAGTACTATTATCTTAGTGATGTCCGTCGGTCCGTACGCATATATCAGGGAAGGATTGGCTTAACCGATTTCAACCAAATTTAGTACATAGAGTTTTCATATAAGTTCATGACCAAAATGACATATTTGGACAGAATCGACAGAACAGGGGTGCCACAATTGAAAAGTTAAACTTTTCGGTAATTATAAATTTGGAAGGAATTAGCATAACCGATTTCAACGAAATTTTGTTTGAAGTAGGCGTGCAACATAAAATAACAAAATCAAGATGTTCAGTATAGATATAAAAAGCAGGGCTGTCACAACACAAGGAATAAAAAAATTTCTTTTTACACATATTAGTGTTGAACTGTCAGCGTCAACTCTAACTAAATTTAATATTTATAATATACGAATATATAAAAAACCATATAAGCATATTTGGATCGAATAAGCCAAACAGGGGTGCCACAATTACAAATTAAACTCTTTCAGTAATTTATGATTTCGAAGGAATTGGCTGAACGGATTTCAATTAAATTTTGTACATAAAATTTGTGCAGCATACCATAATAAAATAAAGGTGTTTAAAACGGAGCTAAAGAGCAGGGCTACCACAGTAAGAAGTAAAATGATATTTATTTTACACGTATTTCTAGAGAACTGACCGCATGGATTTTAACCAAATATGTTATATATAATCATCATATAAATAAATAAGCAAAATAACATGTTTCATCCGGGTCGACTATACAGGGCTACCACTATATCAAGGTTAGAAATTTTCTGTAACTATGAATTTGGAAGATGTTGGATGAACCGATTTAAAATAAATTCCCTTTGTAGGGCGAGTATAGAATGGCAAAACGAAACGAACATGTATAGAACGAATCTAAAAAGCAGGGCTACCACAATATAAGGAAATATAATTTTCTGATTTCAAAGCAAATATGTAAATTAGTATACCTACGATATATATATATATATATATACTACGGAAAATTTGACGAAAAGCACTTCTGTACAACGGGAAACCCGTGTAAATCCCTACTTGTTTCTCTTTAGGATACTTTATCCGGTGCTGTGAATTAATATGGTGCGTTTCAAACTGAATTCAAATATGATATTCACAATCAATACATATTTACCATAGCACATCAGATGGCGTCTTTATCTACCTCGAAAATAATATTTCGGTCGCCGTACGAATTATTTCGGCTAATATTTGTATTTCAGAAAGTTTATCCTACCAACCCTTCTCAAAACTGTCACGGAACCCAAGTTTTTTTTTCGCTTCATAAATCTCGGACTAACAATGCACAGTCAAGAATATGACTAATATCCTCTCGGGAGCCATAATATACCCAAAAATACTGCGCTAACCACTTAGCGGTACGCTAAAATGGAGATGAACGTAAACTAAAAAAGGAAGGCGCGACCGGCCCGCAGAATATTGATGCCACAAAAAACATATACCATCCTCTTCTCTTTATCTCTTCCATTAAATAAGAGAACGAGCCATGCAACTGTCATACTAACGCGTGGGTGTCGACCGTCAGACAACGCTGATTTAACGATTCTTCTTCCAATGTACGAACCCGAACCGACGCCACAGGCTTCTCCAGGCGTTGTGGCGCTTTCGAGGGATTTTTTGCGGTTGAGATAGGAGAGAAAGACAGGCGCTAGGAAGACAGGTCCCTTCGAGTTTTCTTCATCAGAGTTCTCACACGGGCGATAACATTTTTTTGGGCTCGCCGCTTGTTCTTCTTCTACCCGATTCTCCATCCCTTTCCTCCTCGCATTGAGAGAGAGAGAGGGGAATAGTCTATCGTGAATGGGGATGAGAGGGTGCAGAGAGGAGAGAAGGAAGGGGGAGAAACAAGGCCCCTTCGGTTTCCATATTCCCCTTTTTTACGCGGTGGGCGGCGAGCACCACGCCAACCAATTTCCATCCACCAAAATACCCTTCCGGTCTTGCTAGTTTGCCCCCGGGGCATCACGAATCCTCCCGCCCCTACCTCTCCCCCCCAAAGCATCCTCCCCCTTTCAGCCGGACCATCCGTGACCCCCAGGAGGATACCACCCGTCCTTGAACTTGCTTGCCTCCGCGAGCCTTCTTCGCTTGAGTAAGCGTTTCCATTTACCCCCTCATCCTCCTATCTCTTAAGTCTCTCGTCTCTCTCTCTTCTTCTCTCTCTTCTTCTCTCTCTTCTTCTCTCTCTTCTTCTCTCTCTTCTTCTCTCTACCTCACAGTGTTCCTCAGCGGGCACCGGACCTGCCGGAAGCGCCGCCGCAGACAACGACCCCTATCGACTGTCTCTTAGGCGTCGATGAAGTAAAACAGGAATGGAATTAAAATGATCGCCATTCCATGGGAGAAGAGGAGTGGGTGGTGAGGAGGCGATCGCCATCCACCGAAAAGGTGACTTGCAGGGTATAATGTAGATGTAGATGAGGGAAAAGCAGAGGTCGAGTGGGAGAATGATGCAAGGAAGAGGGGGTAGGAGGGGAGGTTAAAACACAAATAGGAGACTATTAAACGAAAGGATTACTTTACACGAGTTTCAAAGCTTTTTTACAAGAAAGACTGTAAAAAGTGTTGCGCGAGAAGGGAAAGTTGGTTATGTTTTCAGATCCCCGCACTTTATCCGTTTTTGCTCCGTTTATAATTTAACGACCGGTTTAATGTCGCCAAACCATCACTTAATGGAGTAAATTGACACGCAAAGAACGGAAATGGGCGGAAAATATATTTTAAGGTATCAAGGATAGATGTTTTTATTTTCTCGAGAAATTCCCTCCACGAAAGCTATTTTTTGCGAAAGCACGCGAAATGGGCGAGTTTAAAGTAATGTCATCGTCTTTTTAACTAGAGAAAGAAGCTTATTATGCCATCAAAGGACTCGCCAAATTTATTAATATGACAAACTTCACTAGCAAAATAAATTAATGCAAGGTGGAAGTCAGTGTTGAAAGGATAAATAATACGCAACCATGCGCACCTTTCGAACACCCATGTACCTGGCGAGAAGAATCCCAAATAATATTTTTGGTGACCCTCAGAATTCCATTTTGCAGCTAAACCGCAGAACCCCGAAAGATGGATTATTATCGCGAAGATAATTTTCCGGAAGCACTCACGAGGAGACAAACCCGCACAAAACGGTTTCAGCCAATCAAACCATTTTTGTAACCGAATCCGTATAAAAAAATTCAGACATTACCCCGAGAAAATCTCGGAAAAATCGCACTCAATCAAACGATTTGATCCTTGAATAGAAATATAAAAGTGTTTAAATAAACCTCTTGAATCGAAAGCCGCAAACCGTCCTTACGCATGCCTTTCCAGTAACGCCATTCTTTCGATTTCTCAAAGCCATAACTTCCTCTCTTCCTTTCCATGCTTCTCCAGTCATCTCTTTATTTCTTGTTTCTCTTTCACTCCATCTTTACCTCCTCCTGTGTACTTCATACTCCTCTTTCTCCCATTTCATCCGCCGGAAGGTCGTTTCGCATACATCACATTCGCCCGACTTCGACCCGTCATGGCACCACCTATATGCAATTAGTTCCCTCGCATTTCTCTTTTCTCCGCCCTTTCTTCCATTCTCGACCCACGCCCTCGAGGGAGACCCTTTCTCCACTCCTTACACCGCGCGTCCTCCCGCCTCGCCCTCCTTCTCCGACCTTTATCCCGCCTATCCAATCCTCTCTCCGCCCTTATCCCGATTCATACCGCTCTCCCGCTATGTGGATCCCTCTCATTCCACCTATCATTATCCTCAGGTCCAATAACTCCCTCCCTCCCGTTCTCTCTACCCCCTCCTCTGCCCCTCTCTCCTTTGCCTTTGGAAACCCCTTCCATTTCACTCCATCCTCCCTCGCACCTCACCGCCTTGCACTTCAAATCTTCTCCCCACTCCTCTTCAACGCATGTCTCGCGCTAGACGCCTTCCCCTCGAGGAGACAATGAGTTCTCCTCGGAAAATCCTCTTGTTTCTTTTTAACCATTTTTTCCCTTTTCCCCGTGGGTCCCTCTCGTCGCGCTCGCCTTCTTTGCCGCACCCATGCCACTCAGGACAAATGCCCAGAAGGAAAATACCATCGGCTTGAAAGGGAGATCACCCCCTCTATCTCTCGAGACACGTCGCGTCTTTCGTAGGAGGTTGGAATGACAAGGGGGAATCCCCTTTGCGCGTAAACGCTACATAAAAGGGTCGATCACGTGGTCGTCGTCTTTCGAATGCTTTATTCGTTTCATCGACTAGCTTCCCGATTCTTCCGAAGCAATTCGTGATCCAAAAATCATTTTATTTTCGCTTGCAAATGGAATGTCTCGGGCGATTCTTATATCCGTTGCATTTTGAAGCGCTGGATTATAATTTTAAATGAGACTTGAGTCACGATTTATCGTGATTGCACGTGCATTGCGAGATCTATTCTCGTGATTGCTGCCTCCCGCGCTTTTATCGATTTTTACATGTCACCTGTTACATTATTAGAAGTTTTTTCTTATACCTTAAACATTAGTTCATCATTCCATGGCCATTTAATGGATCATAGATCATTTCGTTGAACTCAGTAATGTTTATGAATATATTGCACACTTAACATTAATTGTGTGGATAATTTATCAGGGTGTATAAATATTTATCGACGTATAACTTTGTGTGTGTGTGTGTGTGTATATATATATATATATATATATATATATATATATATATATATATATATATATATATATGATGGCCCACATAGAAATCATTTTATAATTAATGTAATGTAAAATTTAAATTATAATTGAATTGATAAACAGATTATTTCATCGCTGTTTAGAAAACAAGTGAGATGAGTACGTGAATCTATATACCTCTTCGTCGTTCCTGACAGCATTGAGAGAAACAAGCTACGCTGCTTCAGTTACCTGCATTTGGCTGTCACGTCTGGAGAGGATAATTAAATTTTGTTCACTATGGCTATCACCCGGAAGAATCTTTGCGTCCATTAGATTTTATAATTCAGATTATTATTGTACCTGCCTGATTTTCGTGGTGCTTTAATCCTTTTACAACGAGCTACTTAGCCACAATTGCATGGAGTACTATCTATTTAAAAAAAGGTATTTAGCGAGTTAAAATAAACAATTTTTCTGAGATAGGATTGCTTTCCAAGAAACTGAAAATAATGTTCGATGTTAAGTTCGCAATTAGCTTCCATTTGACCCGCCAAGTGGTGAATCATAGTCTTGTGGACCATTATGCATAAAACGCATCTTATTATCGTTGTTTAACATGGTAATGAATCAGTAATATCTCATAAGCTACGTCATAAAAATGTTCACAAAACAAGAGACTTTATTATTTATCGCTAAACCGTGACATATAGACGATTCGACGAATTAACAGGTAATCTGCGACACTGATTTGCATGTAGGAATAAATAACTTCGAGTTGAACAAAGACGCGTCAATCCACAGAAAGAATGAGCCTAGCGAGATTTTTAACGACCCGAAGCGTTCTGAAGTATCCCGAGAGTGTTGCTTGAAGAGAGCATCTCATGAATCACGACCCTCCTCAGGAGAAATGACTTAACTCTTCGCATGAAGCCTGTTTAAAGGCGATATTTATGAACCGCGCGTTAATGAATATTCAGCCGAGTACGGGCATTTACCGGGATTATCCGTCGACGTCGTATTAAGTCGTTATAACCTCTCGAACTAGAAAAGTAAGAAGGAGAAGAACGGGCGAGGTGGATTACTTATTTAATTGACTCTCTCAAAACCATTCTCGTTAACCGAAGCTCGTCCGTTACATGCGAAGCGCGCGAGTCGAAGCGGTAATTGCGACAAATTGCACGGAGTGCGTTTCCTCTCCGTCTCCGCCCCAACTCGCTCGATATCAAGTACTTACGACGACCCCACGAGTTTTGAGAGGCGATTTTTTTTGGCGGTACGAGTCATCGCTCGAAAGATATGCGTGGATGCGAATTTTAAAATGGAGTTTATGCTGCCGGGGTGTTAACGGTTATTCTCCTCGAGAGGGTTTCGGCGTTATGTGCGCGTTTTATCGCCGAACCTTGCGTATGACGAACACGCGTAACGCGGGCGATTACTTTCGTAGGCCAGAGAGACCTGGGCGATCTCGCTTCTGGGGATCGTAACCTACGCAACTACCTTATCTAACCCATCTCGAATAGCAAATTGAGATCGTTTTCCACGCTCTATTTCTCCCGAAACGGTCCTATCAATTTGGCGGAACCGTTTTTTGTTTTTTTATGCGTTAAGAAACACTTAATTAAATCCGGTACTTCGATCGCAGATTCTTCCATTCTGTGAAATCGAGCCTATTTGCCTTTTAATCGCACACAACGACGGCGGCGCTAATTCCTATCATTTTCTCCATAGTTTCGCTAATAGCTCCCATTCGCGGCATTTTATTGACCGCACGCGTAACAGGCTAGATTTTTTTCCCGGATGCCATAAATTATAGACTCGCATCCGTACGTCGTTCTGAATGGGGAAAAGACTTCCGAAAGCCTTCTCTTTCTTTTCCTCCCGTCTAAAATTCGGAGAGGTTTCAATTTAGGATGGAATCCCGTTCCCTCCACCGCGCTTTTATTGCTTGCAATTAAAAGACGGATGATCTGAGTCAGCGATTAGAGGTTGATTCGCGGCTGAAGAGCTCCATTATGTTTGACGGGAAAGAGTTTATCTGCCACTTTTAAACACCTTTTTTGAGAAGTCGATGGGCGGTTGTCATAGTCACAGTGATCCGGAACGATTTCCGCCAATCATCATTCAATCCTTTTGCCTCTCTGATGTGCTTTTCTCACGTTAGTTTGTTCATTTCTTTTCACATTTATTTTATTGCCTACATCTTATCGCTAATAAGCCACTTGACCTTTCTATAGGGTTCATTAGATTTTTCAAATTTTATCTGATTAATTTGCATGGAAATGAAGTTATAAGATGCCATAAAAACGTTCGGTATATCAAACAAACGGGAAGCCTTCCGTGGTTTAACGTGTCACGAAAATTAAACATTTTTGTACATATGTCACGCTAGGCCTCTTTGATAAATTTTGATCAATGGGTTGTCAATGGGGCTTCGTAGATCTTAACGAGAAACGAATGCGTTTTTAATGCTCTTTAAAGGTGGTTCAAGACAAACGAAGCGAAAATTTAATGTTAACTTAGTAAACATCGACTCCGAAAGCTATCATTTTAAATGGGAATAGTAGGCAGTATTACAATGCTTTCGCGAAAGAACTTTTTGCTTTTATTAATGTCCTCTTATCTTCCTCTGTTTTTCTCTTCGTCTATCCATTTTCATTTTGAATTTAAATATTTTCCGAACAATCTTATTTATGATGGATAGCTCTACGAAATTTACCCATTTCCATGCACCATAACTGCTGGCATAGTTCACTGAAAACGCGCTATAACCTTTGTATGGAAGTCTATTTATAAATTATTATCTTGCTAAAACTTGTTACTCCATTGATGATAATCCTATTTTTAACCTGTTATTATCATTATCTCGGATAAATTTAAATGAAGCAGTATCAGCACAGGAAGAACAAGTTTCCTTCTTGTACTTGTCTCCTAGGAATTTTAATTAGGACAACCGAAATTTTTCTCTCCATGCCAAAATCTCCCGCATAAAAAATTTGCAGCATGCATATATTTTTAATTAATCTCAAACCTAAAAAATCAACTTAAAGAAAAGAAATATACATGGGCAAACTTATTTTAGGCACTTTTTCAGAGATGTATTAGTTAATACTCGGTAAACACTTTTAATAGGAACAAAATGCTTCAGAAATACGTGATTTGTAGATTTTGTGTATGAAGTTATGAAATTAAACATAGTATACAAAAACATATCGAACTCCATCGATATATTCTCTCGAAGTTCTCATGGAATAATTCAACAGAGAATTCGAGCTCATCTTATGACTGAAAAAAATCAATAACAAGCACTTAAAATCCAAAAGATTAAAAAATATTTATCTCAGTTGTCTCGAATAGCCACATCAAGGTTATGAAAAAATTGTTTTACATAGCCTATTTGATATAACTGAAATAATAACTTCTTTAATCTTTTTATTTTTAACTGTTTGTTCTTGAGTTCTTATAGCTGCTTCGTTGGTTTCTAAATAATATTCGCCTTTTTTGTACCATTTTGGATATAAGTTGCATGCATTGCTATGATAAAGTTCTCCTTAATATTTTCACCACGGGCAGTTCACCTAACTTTTTACACACTTTTATTTAACTTACTTTGTTATATATATGTGTATAGGTATGTTTCTTTCAAATCTTTCTCGCTTTATACCTCTGCCCCTATAAATGCTACAGGGCTGAAATTTGGGGTATATTCTTATTTCAGATGAAAACCGACGAGAAAAATCGAAAGTAAAAAAAGTTCATATTTAAGGGGTCTTTTTAACCCCAATGTTCCATTTCAATACCCCATAAGAAGAGCATGGGATTCAGTGCAAGGCTTTCTAAAAATGCATTTTAAAATTAATGAAAATTGGGATACGAATTAGGAAAAAGAACAGTTGTTTAGCTGAAAGAACGGAGTTCTTAATTTTTTAAGGCAGAAGTCAAATAAGTACCGAATTAGCGTAAATATCTGCTTTTAATCGGAATAAAGTGTGAATTTTTCCTCTCTTCAACAATGGAAATGTATAAAAACCATGGCAATGACATTATTGCTTTTAAAGTGACCTTTAATGCTCTTAATGGAAATTAAAGACGTTTTAACGCTTTTAAGAGAAATTAATGCCATCATAATGAATTATAGTGGAATTTTCAAATATTTAAAGAATATTCCTATATTGAAATAAACTTTGAAAATTCAATTTATAATCTTTGCAATTTTCCATAATCCAAAAACTCAACTTTAAAATATAAGAAGACTAAAAAGGAGAAAATAAAATATTTAAAAAATGTTTTTCAGTGTACACACTTTTACGTGCGCTATAAAGTGGAAAATAAAATTTTCTGCCCTCAACTTGAATTAAATCTGATGTGCATAATGAGAGTGGGTGGCAATTTTTACAACCCACTTTTATTCTGCACACCAAATTTAATTCAAGTTGAGGGCAGAAAAGTTTATTTTCAACTTTTTAGCGCACATAAAAGTGTGTACACTGAAAAACATTTTTTTAAATATTTTATTAATCTTTATTGTTGATGAAGCGTGGATCACAATATGCGGAACGTTTGAAATACTTATCAATAATACTGGAATTGTCCGTATTCATTCTGCAAGGGTATTTATGGAATTTTCGGATGAAATATTACGCAAAATGTTTGCGACATATCATTCTTCTAAATGTCTAAGCGGGGTGGATTAAAATCTTTGTCCTCTGAGAATCAGCATTGGTTCTTGGCAGGAAGCTCTGTTGTTAAGAGTCAAACCAAACGATAGATTACGAACCTGTTTTCGATCCTCCGTTCGACCGCACTCAAAGTGGTCAGGGAGGAATGTGAACAGGAAGGAGAAAAGAATCGCAGTTAGCACTCTCGTTTAGCAACTTCCCGCATTTCCTAAGGTCCGACCCCTTATAGCAAAATCCATTGGAAACAGTATATATAATTCGCTATTAATCACATATATTAACTTGTTTTCACAAACGTTCGATCGGATTTCGCGACGCAGTAATGGCGGTCCTGGAGGCATAAACGAAAATGGCAGTCGTTCTTACAATCCCTCTCCATCTCTCTTCTCTCTGCAAGTCGTTGCCTCCGCTCTCTTACTTCATCCCCCTTTCTCCTCTCCATTTTTCTCCTTTCGCTCGCTCGATCTTCTTTAATTTCCTTCTCCACCGCAAGATGGCTTCGAGGGCCAGAAGAAAGTTGCGTGACCTCCCTCGCCTGTACCATAAGGCTCCCTTTTTTAATCCCCCGAGCGATGAAACTTTCTTCGCATCGTGAAGTCATGCATAATACATCATTACGAGACTACATGTCAAGACTTCGACAACATCTGCAGAGTCTAGAAATAACATTATAACGTTTCAAAAGTAGGAATACGCTGCGATTACATAGCTTCTCCCACAGGCATAAATTTCGAGTTTTTTTCATATTGACCAATACCTTTAGGAAGTCACCTTTCTTCCTAAACTTTTTAAACTGACCAACTATTCATTGCACGACCTCTTAAATACCCATTTCGCTTACACAAGGTCGTAAAATAAGCTTTCTTAAAAATAAAACAAAGACTGGACAAATTCATCATTTTTACACCTTCAAAATTGGATTGTGCAAATATGCGCTTCACCTAAAGAATTTGCTCTTTTGTTTTTATACAAAGCGTTGTGAGTCATTTTCAGCTATTGATAAAGTGGGCAAATTGCTCTGCACGGCGTCAAATCCAGGAGGTGATACGTATCTCCTCACCCAATCTCATTGTTCCACCACGCCCATTTTACGCTCCCCTGCTCCCAGCCACGCCTCTCGACTTCTCACTTGAAACCATATTTTAAGGGGCCATGACTGCGAAGAGCAATTTACCTCGTATCGGAGATAGTCACGACAAGTGTATAGACTCCATTCTCCGCCGTAACTCTTTCGGGGGCAATCTATTGCAGTCTGCGCCACCGCGGTCCGCAGGAGAGTGAGTCTGAGAGGCTCTCAGCGGGTAGTCCGATGCGCGTTGCAGGCGGAGGCACTCCCGGTCGCGAGTAATGGGATTCTGTAAGGATCTCTTTCAAGCGCCGAGATGTGTTCTTACCCGGCAGTCGCGAGTTCCATTCTGCTCCGAATTAAGATACCTGTTAAAGCTCGTGGCGCGCTCGTGAGATGGTGTATGAGAGGGAAATGGGAGGGAAACGGCCCCGTTGCTCTCGGAATTTCTTGTTTACTGGGAAGGAACAAGACGGCCAATTAGGTTCATGTCGGGAACGACCAAGTATACATATATGTAGGTTTTTTCCTCGGGTGGATATGCAAAGTTAAGCAAACAGATGCAAGTATGACGACGCGCCGTTCCCAGCGAATGCTCGTCCATCGGCTGATTCTTATAACTAAGATATATTTCATTGCGTTTCCTTTTCATGTGTTTTCCAAGAGTACGGAAAGTGACACAGATCTGTAGAGATTTAAAATACATTGTTATTATCCTATTTAAAAGAGCCCGACATGCCTTTAAAAATACAGCAGCCTGTCAAAGGTTGTTTCTTTATTCCTACTACTAATAGAATCTGAGTTGCAAATTTGTTTATACCTAGGACGACAAATTACCCACTTCCGCTATCCACAAAATATGATAAGGGCCAAGGTTGGACACATTTTAGCAAGAGTTCACACCCGAAACAGGTTTTCTTAAATTTTTTAAAACACGCCTACGTTAACCCATCGGCAAAACGTTCGCACGCATCTAAACACCCCCTACTTCCGATACCGCTAATTAATCACTTCTCCAATCCACACGATAGCTATTCGAAATGGGAGGGAAATAGGACCAGAAAAAATGGCCAGTCTCCTCCCATCTCCGAAAACTACCGTTCTCCCCCACACGAGAAGACCATAAAGACGAATATATCCCACGATCCTCAATTGCTTGGGCGGAAGGGATCGACCAACTCTTGCATCACCTGCCATCGGAATTCCTCGGTCGGGTCACTAACCGTCTCAAACCTAACATTGGCGGGACTTCTGCCGGCATAAACAACACGGTCCGAGGGTCCGCTTCCCACACACGCGCACGAAACTGTAACAGAAACGAGTTTGGAAAGTGTAGATGAATATTTTTTAGACAACCCCCATCGCCTAACGGCGAGCACGTCAAGTTAATGGCCCGCCGGCCACGCGCCTCCCCGATCTATTCCTAAATGCGGCCCGCACGCTATTATTTTTTTATGTTAAAAATTCATTGAACATTTTATATCCCTGATAACCAGACAAGTGTTTCTCTCTGCTACATATCTCCTTAAATCTCGCGTTCAAACAAATTACTAAGTGCTCAATCATAAAGACAAAAACTCTATTAAAACACCTTAGGCACCTGCAATGCCGATGCGGTAATACCAGAATTATTAAAGCGTTAACGCGGAACTGATGCATCATCGAATTTGATGTCTTTCCCCAACTAACCCTTAATATTTTTTCAAACCCTTTCCTACTTAGTACCATCCGAATACGCTCAACACCCAAGACCCTCCTGATAAGCGGTTTCACCCTCCAGCTTGTGGCTGCCACTGCTATCCGGTTTGTCATGTCTGGGTAGGGGAAGATAGGAGGAGGACGTAGAAGAAGACACAGGGAGGGAGTGGATGAGGAGGGGTAGGGGGGAGGAGGGAAGGTCACCAGGGAGTGGAGACTGGGATATTTTATTTTATTTTGCCTGGTGGCTTTGGGGATGAGGAAGAGGAAGCGAGCAGAGAGAGAGGTGCGCCCCCCTTATTATGCGGTGGGAGAGAACGGCAGCACCACCTTCTCTCCTTCCAGTTTCCTGGTTGCGAGATCGTCCGAATGTGCACACCCGTTATGTGTGCTGTGCCTACGCTCCCTCAGCCACCTTTTCTACGCCTCCAACTTCGCCCTTATTGGCTGAATTTTCTGAGAAATGGTTTTAACGGGTCAGGTGCGCGCAGAAGACTGGGACGGAGGGAGGTTTGTCGAGGGATGGTCCGCGCCATTTTTTCTGCCATAATATTTTGCGCATGCGCCTTAGTCGCGACACGGAAGAGATTGACAAAATGTTACCCCAGGCTATAGTAAGATTTCTGCTACATATAATTGATTTTAGTCGAGAGAGGCGGTGATTATTCTGTCGGGTTAATCAGGGCTCCATGGTATTATGAAGATAGCTGAGTGTAGTTACGTTTGCTTATTTTCTCTATTTAAATCGTGGCGTAGTAGGAAGTGTTTATAGTATTGATGCAGATTGGTAAAGAAACGGAAAATTCATCGTAACCTTTGAAAAAGAGAGTAATCAGTTGGAACTGTTTCAAAAGTCGCTATCGCCAGTTTATAAATAACACGAAAAACGTAATTTTATAAAAACGTTATGTTAATATTCATGTACTAATCCTATCAAATTTCGAAATGAAAATTTCATTTTCTGCGAGGAAATTTCTTACTTTAAAGTAAACTTTAGAAAATAAGAGGTATTATGCAGATAAATTCATTTATCTTTAGTTAGCAACAAAGAAAGTAATATCAAAGCTACAGAAAAATATTTTTGTCCACCTATATTTATAGGCATAATTGATATTAAAGAAAAAATAATAATATAAAATTTCCAAATCTATAGTCTTTAAAGAGCACAGTGATTTGATAGGGGTAATCGTAAATATAAAAAATTCCTAATTCTTTTGTTCGAGCCTCCTTACTCTAATCTAAAAAAATAATCCTCCTCTCCGAAGCAAAATTGGAAACAAGCATAAGTACTTTCTTTAATGGAACAGAGTTATTAAATGAAGAGAATTCAGCCGCTATAAACTGCAACATTACCACGAGATTTTTTAAAAAACCTATTCGAAAAGAGGAACAAAACATGGAGTGGAATGTCATTAATTACAAATACGACATTCCAATTCGCGTATTCTTTAAAGGTAGGTCTACCGAAACGCCACCCAAATTATTTCAACACGATTGAAACCGTAGTTTAACCATAAATTTCCAATCGTTACCACGATAACGTATTCCGCCTCTATAACAAACGAGATAATTGAACGATATTCGATTTATCGAACTCTATATTTCCTCTCAAAACATTATCCGAGAGCAGAATAACGGTATCGAGCGAAGCAGTTCCACCTCCATCACCCAATTCCTATTTGTCAGTCTCCTCAGGGCGGGGGGAGAGGGAATTTTTATGACGGCCACAGCATTCAAATGGCACGCCTATCCGATCCCTTCCGCCATTTTGCGGAGAGGCGCGTCGCGAACGGTCCTGTAACGCGATAAACACCAGTTTGTCAGGTCGCTCCCTTCCGCGCTTGGAATATTTCCAGAAGAATATGCGGAAAATTGGATGATGACGGTGATGGAGAAGCGGCGGGTTGGGGAGTAGGGGGGGTGCCTACAATGATTGCTTTCCGTTAAAGCAAAAGACACGGGTGTTATGAGGAAAGCTGCTTTTTATAAAACAGGAGAGGAAGAAAGAGAGAGAGATAAAGGAGGGACTACCCTACGACCTCTCCGGTAAATCATGGCCATAATTGGCCCCACCGACGTCGACCGTGTCAGAGAATTTTAGAAAATGACGTCTCCCGCGAAGCTTCCACGGATGTAATTATGCAAATCGAAGGGAATTGTTCGCCGTTTAATCGGAATACATTAACGTTCAGAACTGAATAAACCTCAAAGCGCTGTGGTATTAATTACTTAATTGATAATACTCGATCAACAAACATTAAATTTTCAGATATAGATTCATTTATGCTTTAAGTCAGGCATGCCAAACTGGCGGCCCGAGGGCCGCATTCGGTCCTTTCTGTGCTTTAGTGCGGCCCGAATACTGATTTTTTTCCTCAAATAATTCTTTCGAGATTTTATATAAATAATTTTTTTGTGAAAAGGAGAAAAGATTTTTTCTCAGTAATTGAGTTACAATAGAACGCGGTTTCAAAATTATCGTTTTTTCGCAAAACAGACGTCCAATCTTCTAGGAAAAGTCTACTTTTTCCAAATCTGGCCCTCATTAAATGACTGTAATCCTAATGCGGCCCTTCCATAACATCTATTGCTTTAATATGGCCCTGATGCCTCTTCGAGTTAGACATGCCTGCTTTAAGCTGTATCTTATTAATGTGTTTGAAATTAACGCTTTACTATTGGTAGTGAGATCATTATAAAAAAATTCTTTATTATACCAGTTGATTCATGAACTAGATTTTCTTCAATTAAATTAAATAACGTATAAAACAATATATTAAGCTCTCTTGAAGGAATCCACATTTTTATCAGTTTATTCTCTCCCAATTGCTTTGGTGTTGGCTCATTAGTATCTTTAAAATATTATTTCTTTATAAATATCACATTGAGGCATAGAAATGTTTTGTGAGGACGGCAAAGTTTTAATAATTTCTAAGGAGTGAAACGTAACATAAAACCCTAAGGTGATTACCAATATTTATGAAAGAATAAATATTTCCAGAAACATTGAGTGTATCATATTCTACGCCATGTTTTGGGATAAACTTCGAAGAGAATTGCCTAGGACCGAAACAACCGCTAAAAGGTGATCAAGGAGTCAATACCATTCACACGTTTCACGACTTTTAAGTCGCTAATAACGACGGGAAAACGGACGAGTGATATAATTCATTTGAAATAAAACTTAAAACATCTCTCGTAAGGAACCTACTCGACACTTTCCATTAAGCCACCATATATTCCCCGAGAAACCTCTCAGGGAGGCGACTCGATGCACTTCTAATGCGCGACGAGAAAGATAACAAACAAAAAGGTGGTAATATTCAATTGCGAGCTCCTCGATTTTTCGTTTCTTCATTGAACTTTTTAAAACGCATGCGAGTGCTTTGCAAACATTCGGTCAAATCCTCTGAGTGATTCCTCTCGCCTAGAGGAAGTAGACACTTGTTAAGGTCATGTACGATTCGTGTTCTTTAAATGGAAGGCAAACAGAAAGAAGAAAATCGAGGTAAAGAAGGAATAAGAGTAAGTCGGCTCTCTTTCCGAGACTGAAAGGAAAACGATTGATGACATCCCGGAATGCCTTCCGAGTAATCCTCCGCGAACCGTTGCCTCAATCCGACCGCAGAAAGTCAACGTCCTATTCATGTATGCTCGTTTGAAAAGAAAAAAAAAAGAATGTCGGCTTGAGCCATTACTAAGTCCTGGCGTGATAATGAGTAATGGCGGAATGTGCTCTCTCTCTATCTCACCGCAATTCATTAATCGAGATTAAGGCCAATTTCAAGGACGAGTTCCGATTCGTTTTGTATTTTAGTCGCGTAACTGTCGCGAGTGAAAAAAATGGACGCGAAACCATCGCCACTGAGCTAATTGCCAGTTGCGATAATCGGATTCCTCCTCGGTTTCATCGCTATAACAAATGTAATTGCTGGCCACTACCCATCTGTTTCAAATTTGATTTCACTCTATAGCTGCAAAATTTGATTATTTTTTCATTCAAACCTTTACCGTAAATGTGCGGCCGTGTCTGCAATGGAGCTACCAAACTTTTTACTTTTATTGCGAAATGCCTAAAATTTTGCTTCGACGAAAGGGTGCCATGCCTTTTGTATACTTTTCTTTCAAATCATAAGTACTTTTGTGGAAGTTATTATAAACGCCACCAAGAACATTTCTGGGTGCGTAATGTAAAAAACATATAGCTCGTTTAATACAACATTTTTCACCTACGACATCGGTAATTGTCAGCAGGACGTTATTGTACCTTATCACGCCGTAATAAAAACACCTCTCATATGCCCAAAATTCCAGTGCCCAACATTTTCCCTCGAAAAATTACCTATTTTTACACCCTTGCTCATAATATTCCATGCCTGTCGGAAACTATTTCAAACAAGTACTCGTACATCATTTCACCTTCCTTCTCCGCCGAACCAAATAAATATCCGTAATCATTCTTAAGATGGCCTTTACGAAAGATGTTGATGACAATTGCGAAAGTGGCCTCCATTAAGGATAACATTATAACGACATAACCGATCAAACGAAAATGTTTTAAGGCTTAAGAAAAGTCAGAAAAGTGAAACAAGAGGATAGTATAAAAAGGAAAACGTCGATTATATTCAGTATCGGCAGCAAAAGTCACGATGTATCTGAATTCCTTCTTTGATTTGTTTATTTGCGATGAGTGAGTGGGACGGAGGGGGATGGCGGGGTGGATGAGAGCACGTATGCATTTGAATACAATGAGATAGTTCAATAGTTCAATATTTATTGATTCCGTTGAGGCCAATACAATTGGCATGGAATATGTCAAAATACAGTGCAAACAGCACATACATAAAAAGACAAAATATAAGTAAAAATAAAAGTAAAGTATACAATAAAAGGAGAAAGCATACAGTACATAATATTATGACAAAGAATCACACAATTACCCCTCATAAAAAAATACCAGCAAATATTTAAAATCACCCATCCAGAAATTCATTAATATAATAGATCTTGTTTAACAGGAAATGTTTTACTTTTTTAAAATACATTTGGGAAGAAGATTCAATTCCTTAGGTAGTTTATTGTATATTTCTGCAGCAGAATGATATGGGCCATTGAGGCATAAAGAATATGAGTACTGATTGATATGTCTATTATTTTTTACACGAGTATGATAATTATGATAGTTAGCATTAGTGGAAAATTTAACAGGATTATTTTTAACAAAAACAGCACATGTAAGAATATATAGTGAAGGAAGAGTAAGGGTTGAGAATAGAGGTTTGCCATGCGTTCGGATAGATATTCTGAATATAGCTTTCACAGCCTGTTTCTGAACAGAGAAAACTTTCTTGGCTAAACTCGAATTACCCCAGAACATGACTGCAAAATAAATATATTAATGCACCTTGGCATAATATAAATATCTTCGAGTGTTTGTTGAAACAATTAGAGCAAGTTGTCTGACCATGAAGATCCTACAGCAGCTTTTTTACTAGTGCATTGATTGTACAGACCAGTCTAACTTCTCGGTAATATGGAGACCAAGAAACTTAACGAAAGACGAGTGATTTATACTGGTGTCATTCAAATGAAGAGAAGCATTGCAAATAGAAGACTTATTAGCATGAAATTTGAGGCACATCGTTTTTTTACTGTTTACAGCTAGGTTGTTACTGGCACACCACCCATTCATTTCCTATATTGTGAGGTTAGCATATTCCAGTAGGTCCGGTAAATTTTCTGCAGTTATTAGACTGGAAGTATCATCAGCATATAAAAAAGTTTTACTTCTGGAAAGGTGATTGTGAAGGTCATTTATGAATAGGATGAAAAGTAGATGTCCGAGAATTGAGCACTGTGGAACACCAAGTTGTATTTTCAATGGGCTGGATTTAGAAGTTAATCTGCCATTAGGGGTTTGGTAAGAATAATTAACTATTTGGTATCTATCACTTAGGTAGGACAAGATCCAATTTATGGCTATCCCTGAAATTCCAAGATTATTGACTTTAAGCTTCAAAATTTTGTGATCAAGACAGTCAAAAGCTTTACTTAGGTCAAAAAAATACCTCGTGTATATAGCTTATCATTTATGGATTTATGAATGTTGTTAAGAAGGTCAAAAATAGCAGTGTTTGTAGATTTACCACATCTAAAACCATATTGGTTATCAGATAGTAACCCAAATGAAGTAAGATAGTCACTTAAGCGATTATGAAATACTTTTTCAAATATTTTTTAAACACTAATAAAACCGATATTGGTCAATAATTGTTAGAGTCAGAAAGGGAGCCTTTTTTGGGGACAGGTGATATACGTGCATATTTGAGAGCAGAAGGAAACTGGCCAGAGGAAAAAGACAAATTAATTATATTAGAAAGAGGTAGAGCGACAGAATAACAAGCAGCTTTAACAACAGGCATGGGAATACCATCCAAACCAGAGGAAAAGTTGTTTTCAAAAGAATTGATAATGCTTATAATCTCACCAGGACATGTAGGAATAAAAAAATTGAGTGTGGATGGCTATTGTTAGTATTAGATGGTGGAACAGTTGCTGAAATATTAGGAGAATTATTACAGAAGTGAAGGTTGAAACTCTCAGCAATTTCGTCTGGGTCGGAAAGTTCATTCCCATTAAACTTGATATAGGTGGGGCTAGGACAGCAACTTGAAGCTTTTGTGTTGTGGTGGGTGCTTAATAACATTCCAGGTAGATTTTACAATGTTTCTAGAATCTCTTAAGGTGATTTTCAATGGCAATTTTCCTAGTATTTAAAAAGCAAGATTTATATTCCTTGAAAACTTGTAAATATAAGATAGGTAGGCTGGGATCGACAAATCTACTTAAGGAATGATGCTCTCGCACATATTGAGACATAGCACTGAGCTGGGGGGAGTAAATTTTATGTTTACCACCCAGTAACTTCTGCTTAGCCTTCTTTGGGGGAAAAGCAGCCTCAAAGTACACAGAGAAAATATTAATGAAGGAATTACATTTGGAGTCAACATCATGTGCAGTAAGAACATCATCCCATGGTTCTTGAGACAAGTGAAAGGCGAAGTTGTTAATTTATTGCTGAGAAAAAATCCTTTTGGTAATAAAAATGGGATTAGACTTACTTGGTAATTTATTTAATTTTATAGTAGCATCTAAGCCTAAGTGGTCCGATAGGCCTGTATTAAAAGTAGAACAAGAAAAGTTTGAAATAGCTAAATCAGAGATCACAAGGTCAATGAGTGTACTCGGCTGAGAAACAATGCAAGTAGGCTCACTGTTAACTACCTGAAGACCAAATGAAGAAAGAAGATTGATAAGATCAGTCTTCATATATGAGTCGTTTATGAGATCAATATTAAGATCCCCAAACAAGATTATGCCATCAACATCTTTATGAGTAACATAAGTGAGGGCATCACTGAGGGCATGTAAAAATTCAGTTGGATTACCATTTGGAGGGTGATATACTGAAATTATAGCAAAAGTTTGTAGGTTTATCTTCAGAAGAGCCATCAAGCATTCAAAGACCCTCTCAATGGAGTCACTAAAATTAAGACATCATATCAATGCCAGGTCTACAATAAATAGAAACTCCTCCACATTTAAATTGTACGCGACAATAAGAAGAAATAAGGTTAAAACCATCAATGCAAAAGGCAGAAATCTCGTCGTCCGATAACCAATGTTCAGCTAATAGAAAAATATCAATATTGAGATCTTGTAATAACAGTTCGAATATGTGACCTTTCTTGCGAAGGCATTGAACATTGACAAAGAGAAACTTTAGAAAGAATGCATCGCTCCGAGTGTTAGTAGTGGCTAGCCATCTCTTCTTGGGCATGGGGATGCCTGACCGTGAGCGGGCTGCACGTTTTCCAGAGACATTAAGGGGATTTTCCCCAACGCTGATAATGCTATCATGTTGGTCAACAGGGCTTGGGAGGGGCCCATCACTGCCTGAATTATGGGAAACACTTGTAGTAATATCACTGTTTACTGCAACAATATTGCTACTTGCATCATCACAGAGACTGATAGGAGAAACTACCAGAGTATCACTTGAATCAACTTCGGACTTAGGTAAAAAATTGAACTTGTTAATTTTTGTGTTTAGAGGCCATAATTTGGGATCACTCACTACGTCCAAAAGTTCGGCATTTGCGCTAACTCGGAAAGAGGCATAGTTTCCTTTAGATTTTAAACTCACAACTGAAACATCTTTAATTTTTTTACTTGAGAGGTAGTTAGTGATCTCATTCTCGGTGGTGGCTGGATCAAGGCGCCAGATGTTAAGATGAGCCAGCTTTTTTGCTGCCTTTAGTGGGCAGGCAGAATTGGACTCGGCTGAGCCAATTACGGGAGGATTTCGCCGTCGTTTCTTTCCTCTGCCGATACTGAATCCATCGGAATCAAGGGATGGATCTTCCTGTTTGTTTTTATCCATGGCATGAGGCTTCATCCGTCCAAGGACAGCGCTCGCGTAAGAATTCGGCATTTCATAATCCGAGAGCATAGGAGTTGGTTGAGCGCTGCCGTTATTTGGGCGAATTTCATGGCATTGGGTCGCAGTTGACGTAACAGGAGCACTTAAAGTTGCCTCGGTTGCTTCAGCTACAGGACAGCATGAAACAACTCCACGACGGGCCGGTGTTTGGATGAATTTATCGGATTTCGGAGTGTAATTACGATAACTTGACTCGATAAAAGCAACTCTCCTCTCTAAGTTGCCTAGATGCATCAGCATAGTCTCCGTGGAGTAAGTATTGACACTTTGAGCGTTATACTTCTCAGTATTTTGTAAAAATGGCTGCGTATACACGAGGCAACTTTCACAAAGCCAGATAATGGCTTTATTGCTCCTGATAATGAGGATTTCAATGTTACTTAATCCCAAACACTTCTCACGGAAATTCATGTGACATTTACCAGAATAACTCGTTAATAATTGAGTTAGAACACGAGTGGCACGGTGTGTTTACAACGGCCGCCATCTTTAATGACGATTGAAATTCACCGATCTCGGTTTATTTGCAGGATTTCCTCAGCGAATGAGACGGAGGCTGTAAAACGGTATGATTTCGCCGTTGTTGCTGGCAGTCTTCTTATGCGCCGGAGTGGGGATATGTTCCGACGAACATGAAGGTGAGAAAGAGACCTCGAGCGACTATAAAATAATTTTTATACCTCGTAATTATTGATTTTTATGGGCACGAAACTCATTGTCACACAGTGTCAGACAAAGGCACCTTATGATATCTGGAGCCAATGAGCTAGTGAACCGTAAGAAAGCCCCTATTCACAATCTAAACTTCAGTAATGTCCTATTAATCTGTCTTTACTTTCTTGTTATTTAAAATATTGGAATTTTTAAATTATGAACGATTTTCACAAACGACATAAACGTACCTATTTTATGCGCCCCCTTGGGCTTGGCTTGGCTCCTGGACTATAGCCCCAATAGTCCATGCCATTCCTGGTGTAAGAGCGCGAATATATCCAATAATTCTAATAAGTGACTAGAAATTACTATTTTTTCACATTTAGTTACATCAATCAAAGTATTGAATATTTTTTTACAAAAATCTATTAAATTTGAGCTAAACTTCCAATAAAAACGTAAAAAATTTGCAGAGATAAAAAGATTTGTTTTATAATGCATTGTTATCAATATAAAACATTTTTATAAGTATTAAATATACAAATTAATGTTAATTGATTTTGACGTTGAAAACTTTAAGCTGAAGCTTATAATTTCAATTACAACTGACTAATCTATCCAACTGAAATTTGTAAAGTTCTAGATTTAAAAAACTTATTTACAACCACAAGCAGTTTTTTAGCGGTTTTTCGAAAAAACCGCTTGTGTTCGGTTTGTCCGTCTGTCAGACGCGCTAACTCCTCCTAAACGAAAGCAGATAAACTTCCTTTTCTGGCAATAGATTCAGTATTCTGTCTCATTGCGAACGTTTTATTGTGAAGGTTCTAGCTACTAGTAGAATAGGAGACAAATTTCAATTTAAAATTCCATATTTGATAAACGTTTTGTTTTAAAGAAATTTCTTCTTAATTATATTGATTTATTTTTATAATATTATTTCAGATTTATCATATTACTGTAAATAAATTTTAACATTCTGAGTTAATTTTTTTAAACCGCCATTTTTTGACTGCTTCGGCAGCTCTTTCTTTAATAGTTTCTAATTTTCTCTAATTGGGTAAAATGAAATGAAAACTGTAAATAACTGACTATCTCCATGCACTTTTTCACAGCACGGAGGCATAAATCAGATCGACCGAAATTCGTCTGTCCCTCGGATGGATTCCATCCCGACCCATATGACTGCCAAGTGTTCTACCGTTGCGTAGACACGGGATATCCGATCGCCCTATGGAACCGCCAGCAAGAACGCTCCAAGCCCAAGTTCACGGCCTACCAGTTCCAGTGCAGCGGAGGGACTGTATTCGACCCACAGCTGAACATATGTAACCATGCACGGACACTGAAGAGGTCTGGGTGCGAAATGCCGAGCGAAAGCGTCAAGAAAACAGCGAAAATCCCATCTCCCCTCAGAATTGCCTCTGCCTACCTGCCGCACAAAATTTCCCTATTGTCGGACGACCTAACGTATCAGAAACAACCGGAACAGAAAAAAACGGCCGTGAGGGCGGAATTGGTTCCAAAGTTACCCGTGATCAAAGAGCCCAAGCTAAAGCCGCAGCTAGCTCCTCAGATTCCACCCAAAGTTCCTCCGCCTCCTATTAGAAAGAGACCACTTCCTGTGGAAACGAACGAAATCGTCCCGAAAGCTGTCACGCGGGCGCAGTGCTCTTCCGAAGGTTACTTCAGGGATCCGAGCGATTGCAAGAAATTTTATCGCTGCGTGCAGAGCGGGAATACGTACGACGTGTATAACTTTGAATGCGGAGATGGGACAGTGTTCGACGACAAAATATCCTCCTGCAACTTTCCCTACGCCGTTTCCGGACCGTGCAGTACGGGAGGAGGTTCTGGAAGCTCTCCAACTGAAACACCAGGAGGCGCAGAAAATGAGGATCAGTCCGGTGTTGCAGAAAGCGACCCGGCACCTCCTGAAGATAGTAATGGAGGAGGAGGATCGTCAACACCTGAAAGTACTACCGCAGAAAGTAACAAGGACATCACGGAAAGCAGTTCAGAGTCGACGACGTCTTCGACTATAACGTCTACGAGCTCGGAAACGCCTTTAACTTCCGTGACTACAGTAACATCTACAGAATCTAACGAATCAGGATCTTCCACAACCATCATAACAACGACAACCACAACAACAACTTCCACAGAACCTAGCGGATCAGATATATCCTCTACGGAAACCGGCACACCCTCAACGGAATCGTCGACTGCGGCATCCTCGACCACAACTTCTACGGAACCTAGCGGTTCAGATATGCCCTCTACGGAAACCAGTGCATCCTCAACGGAATTGTCCACTACAGCTGAAACAGGTTCTTCCACGGAGCAGTCTAGCACCGAGACTCCAGGAACGAGTGAGTCGAGTTCAGAATCTACAACTGCTGCTGCAGCAACCACAGCCGCATCCGGATCTGGCGGTTCCAATGGAGATAACAAACAGCAATGTACATCAGAGGGATTCCACCCGACCGTTGGTGACTGCAGAAAATTCCACCGTTGCGTTTCTGACGGAAAAGGAGGGTACATAAAATATGATTTCCAATGTTCAGAAGGAACATTTTGGGACACCGATTTGAACACATGTAACCACGAGTGGGCAGTCAGCAGGGATTGTAACGCGCCATCAGATTCAGGCTCTGGAACAAATGGGAATGGTAGTCAGAGTGGTATTGAACCAGGAACAAGCTCTTCCACAGAAGCAACTTCATCAGAATCTCCTTCCACGTTCTCCTCGACTGAGAATACCAAAGCTCCTGAAATTGCAGGAACTACAGGAGGAAGCAGTACAGGAGCGCAAACAACGTCCTCTGGCGAGGAATTCTTTTCCACTACTGCATCATCTTCCAGCGAGAGCTCACCAAGCAGTCAAGAAACTACCGCCTCCCCACCAACCGAAGCAACAAGTAGCCAAGGAACCTCTACACCAAGCTCCACAACGGAAATATCCTCGGAACAAGGTTCTACCACTACATCCATCGGTTCTTCTACGGAAGGATCGGCCAATTCATCCACAGAACCTACTTTCACAGACTCGGCAACATCATCATCCGGCTCTCCTGCTACAGACTCCACTACTTTATCATCCGGATCAACTGCTTCCGACTCTACAACTCCATCAACCGAAACCTCATCAACAGAATCTACACCTTCATCGACCGGGTCTTCTACAGATTCACCCACTTCCTCGACAGAGCCAACCACCAATGGCACATCGGATGGAAAAGGCGACAAATGTTCTACGGAGGGTTTCTTCCCCGTCAAAGGCAACTGCAAGAAATTCTACCGTTGTGTAGGTGACGGAAAAGGAGGATATACCAAGTACGAGTTCGAGTGTGGCGAAGGAACAGTATGGGACACCGATTCAAACTCATGCAACCATGAGTGGGCAGTAAGCAGGGACTGTAACGCACCGACGGGAACAGGCGAAAGTGTTAACCAAAGTGGCAGCAATCAAGTATCAAGCTCGACTACCGAAGCCACTTCGTCCGCAACTTCCGAGTCACCAACTTCTTCTACTACCTCCGCGAATGAAAATACCAAAGGTCCTGAAAGTACAGAAACCCCTTCTTCTCCTCCTACCAGCGAAAGTTCCTCAAGCGCTAGCCAAGGTGCCCAAGGAACTACCACTTCTTCATCCACAGAATCAACTGGCAGCCAAGGAACTACTACCTCTATTTCCATGACTGAAGTATCTTCAACCCAAGAATCAACAACTACATCTACCGAGTCCTCTACCCAAGGATCCACAAATTCATCTACAGAACACTCTACCCAAGGATCAACAACTTCATCTACAGAACCCTCTACACAAGGATCAACAACTTCATCTACAGAATCCTCCACCCAAGAAACAACAACTTCATCAACAGAATCCTCTACCCAAGGATCAACGAATTCATCTACAGAATCCTTCACCCAAGAATCAACAACATCTTCTACAGAACCCTCTATCCAAGGATCAACAACTTCAACTGCAGAATCCTCCACCCAAGAATCAACAACTTCATCTACAGAATCCTCTACCCAAGGATCAACAAATTCATCTACAGAATCTTCCACCCAAGGATCGACAACTTCATCTACAGAATCCTCCACCCAAGGATCAACAACGTCATCTATAGAATCGTCCACCCAAGAATCAACAACTTCAACTACAAAACCCTCTAATACTGGTGCAACCTCTTCATCGACCGAAACGTCCACCGCTGGTTCTACCACATCATTGACCGAATCTTCAACTTCAACAACAGGTTCTTCTACAGAAGCTACCATGTCATCTACTGGATCTTCTTCCGGAGGATCTTCTGATGTAAAAGATGATAAATGCTCTTCAGAAGGTTTCTTCCCTGTCAAGAGCAATTGTAAAAAATTCTACCGATGCGTGAATGATGGAAAAGGAGGATATACCAAATACGAGTTCCAGTGTGGAGAAGGAACCGCATGGGATACCAGCTTGAATACTTGTAATCATGCCGATGCCGTTGGGGATGCCTGTGCATCTGGCCAATCCGAAATCGGATCTAGCACAGAAGGACCAAGCGCAGTATCAAGTCCTACGATCAGTGAATCTTCAACTGTAACGACAGAATCATCTCAACCATCCAGTAGCACACAGCCCTCTGAGTCTCCCAGCAGTACGCAGTCACCAGATTCAGCTAGTAGCACACAAACTTCGGATCCGAACGTCAGCACACAAGTAACAGGAAGCCCGAAACCAGATGTATCTTCTACTCCTGCTGGAGAAGAGGAAGGACGAGAACCAGAATCCCCCAGCAGCACTGACGCTAGTAAACCTAGCACTCCTGGTGGCGGAGAATCGAAACCCGCCGAAAGCGGTAAATGCACTTCTGAAGGTTTCTTTCCAGCTCCCAATGACTGCAAGAAATTTTATCGTTGTGTGAGCGATGGTAAGGGTGGATACATGAAATACGAATTTAGCTGTGGGGAGGGAACCGTTTGGGATCCAGATACAGTTAGCTGCAACCACGAATGGGCTGTCCAAAGAGATTGCAATGCGGGATCAGGTGGTACAAGTACCACTTCCGAAGCTTCACAGACTTCCAGTACTACGAGTAAACCCTCATCCGCATCCACTGAAGGTACTACCACAGCTTCCACGGGTGATGGAAAGGAGACCGAAAATACGACACAATCGTCCACATCATCTCCTACATCTCCTGCCACTACACCATCCTCGGACACGTCTTCTGTGTCAACTGAACAAACAACTTCACCTTCCACCTCGACATCCTCCTCATCCACTGAACCATCTTCTACTACGTCTTCATCATCCGGTGAACCTTCCACTGCTTCTTCCTCGTCTAGTGAACCTTCTTCCACTCCTTCCTCGTCCAGTGAGCCTTCTTCCACTTCTTCTTCGCCTAGCGAACCACCTTCCACTGCGTCTACCTCACCCAGTGAACCTTCTTCCACTCCTTCTTCCTCGCCCAGTGAACCTTCTCCAACTGCTTCTTCCTCGTCCAGTGAGCCACCTTCTACTTCTTCCGCAACAACTCCTTCATCGACTGAACAATCTTCCACAACTCCTACTTCCTCCTCTCAAACACCTGCTTCTGGAGATAAGATCGAATGTAAGAAGGAGGGATACTATCCTCATCCAACGGACTGTAAAAAATTCTACCGGTGCGTAGACTGGGACGGTAATAAGGGTGAAAGGTTCTCCCTATACATCCAGAGTTGTCCTGAAGGTACCATTTTCGATCCCAGCTTAAGTGTTTGTAACCACGAGGAGTCAGTTTATCCCCCTCGAGATTGCAGCGGTGGTGGAGGAAACCAAACTACTGCAAGTCCGGAGACGACTGAGGGTGCGAGCACCCAAGAGACGACGACAGATGCAACTTCTAGTGGCAGCACCGAAACGGAACCAACTAGTACCGAGATGGCAACCGAGGGTCCCCAATCAACTACCACCGGCTCAGCGGAAGCTACCACTGGCGGCTCACAAGAGACTACAACTAACGCTCCGGATTCTTCGACCGGGCATGAGGAAACATCCACCAGCTCGCAGAAAACAACGACTGGCTCGGAGGAATCTACAACCGAAACACCAGATTCCACCACAGGCTCACAAGGATCTACCACCGTACCCCAGGAATCTACAACCGAAGCCCAGAAGACAACCACCAGTTCACAAGGATCTACCACCGACTCTCCAGCATCTACCACCACAGAACAGGAATCTACCACCAGCTCTTCAGAATCTACCACCACAGCAGGGGAATCTACCACCGGTTCTTCAGAATCTACCACCGGTTCACCAGAAACTACCACCGGTTCTTTAGAATCTACCACCGGTTCTCCAGAAACTACCACCGGCACTCCAGAATCTACGACCGGCTCTCCAGAATCTACCACCAACTCTTCAGAATCTACCACCGTCTCTTCAGGATCTGCCACCACATCAGAAGAAACTACCACCGGCTCTCCAGGATCTACCATCACAGCCGAGGAAACTACCACCGATTCTCCAGAATCTACCACCCGCTCTCCAGTATCTACCACTGGCTCTTCAGAATCTACCACCACAGCAGGGGAATCTACCACCGGTTCTCCAGAATCTACCATGGGTTCTACAGAATCTGCCACCGGCTCTCCAGAATCTACGACCGGCTCTTCAGAATCTACCACCGCCACTTCAGGATCTACCACCACAGCAGAAGATACTACCACCGGTTCTCCAGGATCTACCATCACAGCAGAGGAAACTACCACCGATTCTCCAGAATCGAACACCGGTTCTCCTGAATCTACCACCCGCTCTCCAGAATCTACGACCGACTCTCCAGTATCTACCACCGGCTCTTCAGAATCAACCACCACAGCAGAGAAAACTACCACCATCTCTCCAGGATCTACCACCACAGCAGAGGAAACTACCACCGGTTCTCCAGGATCTACCACCACAGCAGAAGAAACTACTACGACGGGGGAAGGATCTACCACTACAATAAAAGAGACGACAAGTGGCGCAAATGAAACCACCACATCGTCAGAAGAAACAACCAGCAGCTTAGCCGTGACAACCGTTCCCACGGAAGAATCCACGCTGACAACCACAGCCACTCCGGAAGATACGACCACAGGTTCTAGTACCGAGGGCGCGAATTCCACTGAATCTGGAGAAAGCACAACCTCTGAGACGACCACTACAGCAACAGGCAGCACTGACGGCGAATCCACAACCGATGGTTCCAGTACGGAGAGTACAAGTAAACCTACCGGAGAAACTTCAACAACAACGGAAGGCCAACCGAAACCTGCCGGAAATGAAACTTCCTCCACTTCTTGCCCCGAGCTACAAGAAGGGCAATACAGTTTTGTGTGTCCAACAGGTTTCCGACGCCATCCTAAAAATTGCAACAGCTTCTACCAATGTGAAGATGAAAACAACGACATGAAGGTTTTGGTTTTAAGCTGCCCCAACGGAACTGTATACGACGACAAAAAGTTGCAATGTCTGTCACCTGGTAAGTATACGAAGTACTTCTTTCAAAAATTATTCGTCAATCATAACAGCTCTATCGATCGTTGCCATAATTTTCCTCTGTACTGTCATTTCAGATAAGGCTACTCCGTGCAAACAAAATGCTGCCGCCAGGATAGCGCCAAGATCGGATGTAACGCTGGAGGTTAGTGGTAAAATATTCATTAGATATCCGATAATCTAGTGTAGCTAATCGAAACTAACCTATTATAAATGCAAAAAAACTCGTAAGAGTCACAGTATTTATTGATAGTTTTAGATTTTATATAGTATTTCATTTGTACAACTTAAAATGTAAAAATCTAATTTTTATCCTGACAACACACTTGCAAGATATTTTACTTACAAGCTCGAAAAGAATGCACCAATCAGCTTTTAAACTATTTTTTTATTAAAGGTTGAAACGTCAAAGGAATTTTGTACTGGTCCAGGAAACTACCCATATGGAGACGACTGCCACCTGTTCTTCAAATGCACCCTAGACTCTAACCGATCATTGCAAGGTGACTATCAGGTTCAATAAACCCTTATTACAGTGGTTCCCAAACGGTTTTGCAAAAGGTTTTTAGGGGGATCGCGAAGGTGAAATGTTTTTGTTTCACTTTTTAAATTTATATATGGATATATGCATGTACTTTGAATAACATTTTTGAGAAAATAAGATAGACGTTTATAATATTTTGAATTTATGTTACATTTCATATTTAATGGTTGATGGATGGGTTAGGAGTTGCGATTAGTTTCAGTGCCGTCAAGGGGAGGGGTCGTACATTCATAGTTTGGAGACCGCTGCCTAACCACATATATAGACTGCACTGTCTTAATGTTGACAAGCAAACAGTGAATATGGTGGATATTGCACGTGATTTTTATGTTTACCCATAAAATTATTTATTCCAGTTCCACACATATTGTGTGGTATGGCCAAGTAAAATATTCAAATTAGTCCTTATTTGTTGTTTAAATTTTCATATAAAAACCTTCACAACGTGATATTTATCAATTTTACAATGAAAATTACACGAATAAATACATTCTCCTTAAAAACAACTACTAATTTTGAATATCGAACAAATAAAATTAAGTCAGATGGGGTAACGCTGCCTTTCGTTTACATTCGGCTGGAAACCTCAGATATCATTAATTAGAAGATTTTTTACAAACAAAATCTTTCTACTAATCATATTATTTAACATAATTATAAACTTTTATTACTATTCCAAAAAACAAATATTTGTTCTTCTCACTATATGCTATCCAAAACGAAAAATGCGAATCGTTACAAAAACTTCAGGGGTTTATAACCCTCAAACTGCATGTGAATCCACAAATTGAGAAACAGCCTCAACGTATCCTTTCTTTTCTCGTCACAGGTTCGGTTAACCGCTGTCCGGAAGGATTCGTATTCTGGGACGTATCTAAGAAATGCGAACTGGTAGACAGGGTACCAAAATGCACGAGAAGGATCGGCAGGTCGATTGGCTTCGCTCTCATGCAGAGGATCCCAGTCGCATCCGTTCGGTGGTGACAGCGAAGACCTCCTCTCTGAATGCTGCCAAAAACTGAGAAGGCTAGACGGTTGAAAATGTGTGGTTACTCAAGCCACCTATGTTTATTTCCCTCTTGTGTCGGGCTCGAAAAAAGCGAGAGAGAGAAAAAGGACTTTCTTTGAAGAAGTAGAACCAAAACTTGCGTTTCCGTATGCGTATTGTGTATATGTATGTATGTATGTATATATATATATATATATATATATATATATATATATATATATATATATATATATATTCGAGCATCGGAGCCTTGGAAAAAACAGAAAACCAATCATCGAATGATCGAGCTCCTGTGCTACGTCGGGATACCTCAGGGATATGAAAAAATAATACACGGTGACAGTTTACGGGTTCTTCAAGAGTGAGATGAATTTTTTTAATGGGCAAAAAATCCTCCGATTTTTGCATCTCGATCGCCATATCGAGCGTTTCGAAAATGGGAGGTTTTTTAATTTCAAGTCCAGAGAAAAAAAATGAAAAAGAACCCCTTTTCGCGGGAAATTGTGGGATGGGTGGACATAGGTACGGGGACTAACTTATCAGGCTCGTTCCTCCGCTTGAGCCGTTGGAATGATCGCTCGAAAAGTAAACTGTAAATAGAAAACATTTCAAATGTATTGTGCGAGCAACTCGCCGAAGTTGTGTGTTTGTGTGTGAATGGAAAGAATGATTGCGAGAGATAAAGAATAAATACTATTATTTATGCAATTTCTGAGAATTCATTTCTTTTCCCCATTCTTCCCTTTGACACAATACTAAAGGGGTGCTTTTGTTTCGACTACGATAACAAATTCTACGGGAAGTGTATGAGTAAGCACATACCCGATGGAATCGGCGGGGGGAAGGGGAAGGAAGCTCTAAGCAAAGGAAAGCGATACGTCCTTTCCTATTGTCAGGCAGCGAAGGGCAACACATGCACCTTTGCTACGCAGTCCCCTCTCGATGCTGAATTTACTGCAAGTTGGTGAGAAGGGCGTGGGACGTAAGGGAACCGCGATAGCTCCTTCGGGCTGCTGCCTGCCGGCTAATCGAGAGGAATGGACACAAACATGGATCGGGCGTCGTTACTAAGGTAAGGTCCGTAATAAAAAGAGACGGTTTCAGTAGGCAGATTCACGGTCGTGTGACTAGAGTGCAGAACTCGATACCTTGGAAGAAGCGGCTAATCAGGACGCGAACGTTTTTCCTTGGACTATCTGCAGGCTGGGAGAGGAGAGAAATTCGACTGACCAGCGTAGAACCACAATCAAATGGCCGAGTAAGATCTATGAAATCATTAATTTCCGTGTAATGTCTCCATTAGTTCTGTTCTTTTTTCTCAGACAGTTTAAGAAACTTCTATGAGGACATTTTTAATGGAAAAAGAAACCTCTCTAAAATACGTGCATCATACAAATGTAGAGAATAATACAACTTTTCCGAATTCTCTAAGAACATAACTAGAAAAATTTTCTGCGAAAACATACTAAAAACTACTCTGCGAATCGCAGGTTTGTCCAACTAATGAATCTACAGATAGAATACATATTTTTTGACAGAATTAAATTAAATATAAATCCTTAGTTTGCGGCTGCAGATAATCTTATTTTCCAACGAAAAATACCGTATTACGCGTGAAATTACAAAGACGCCGATGTCTACGAAAGTAATCGAACGTGATTTGACAATTGTATTTTAAAGATTTAACTGCATTGAAAAAATAAGAAATATCAATATCTGTGGAAACATTTTCGGAATTTTGTGTTTTCTCTGCATTTAACTGCAGTTAAAAAAATTGTTTACCATAATTATTTTAATGTCTTTGAATATCAGTTTAACAAATTAATTCACAGAATCTTCAGTGGTTGAATATAGAATCGCATGAAAGGTTTAGTTCAGACAATCTATTAATAAATACGTACTCAAACTCACACTTTAATCTTTTGAATTGATGTGAACACTGATATAAAAACTGCCCCTAATCTTTCAATAAAGTTATAACCTTGCATATTTCGATATTGATTTGTATTAAATACTCGCACCTAAATTCTTGAATAGGATTTTCACATGTAACTGAATTGAAAAGCGCGACAACGGAAACGCATTAGCCAGGAACTTCGAGTGTGGGTTCCACACGTAAACTGCATGACCTTGCAGTTGTCACCTCTGGTCATTTTGCGCGTGCAGTTATTTCGCAGTGTCAGCAGAGAGCTCGAGGAATAAGCGCTGCATTATCCGTGATCGTATAATGTACGATGTATTACTGCTATCACCGCCGTAAGTCAAAGATGCTGTTATTATTCAAATAATTCTTTCAACTACAGAAGCTGAGCCAGACCCATTTAGAATACTGATGTGTTTTACCTCTCTTCTTGGTGAACTGTGATCAAGTTGCCCTATCTAAAGTATCTCTCTTCATATTCTCCTTCGAGTTCCAAATAGTGAAGTATTTATATCAAACATCTTGAAGAAATGCTATGGATAATCCACTAACCGAGGCATCTTGATAGTTAATCTGAAAATATTTTAAGAAACAAATTCAAGATAAGCTAATCGATTAAAACAAGCGTAATCTGGTCTTCATCCTCGTACATTAAGTTATTTACAAATATAAATTCTCTCCTTAGTCCGCTATATTTAACAGATTCGTTTTATTCTCATTACTAGTAGCTTTCTCAAGCGTAAACTAAACCATTATCTCAAAAACGTTCTATTCATATCTTCTTTCTTGAAAGCCAATGCCTCATACCCATTCATGTTACATTCCATGACAACGTTTCCACCTGCCTTTTTAATAACTTGATTCAAGCTCTCAATCACCAACCCTATTCTTTCATCAATGGATCCTTTGCTCTTCCTATTCCGGTCCTAATATCTTTCATCCAGAATATTGCCCCAAATTTTCATATTTTGTTCATAAACGCCCTATGAAGGTATTTCTTCAGAGACTTTCCTTTTCATGAATTGCCTCTTACAAATAATAAATTAGAATCCAAAGATATTTAAAAGGACCAAATAAGGATTCGACATTTGTCGTTAATTTTTTTATAAAAATAAAATTTCAATAATTTTACAGAACTTGTAACTTGTACATAAGCAATTTTGCCTCACTCCTTTGTAATCACCTAATATAAAACGCTTGATATCTTTGTCTGCGCGACGGGGGTGCATCGCCGGCTCGCCGGAGATGTCTGCAGGCGGCGTTGATTGGTCCATGTCAAGCTCTTAAAACGCGAATAACTCCATCAAATATGCAGATATAAACTTGAAATTTGGCAGAGATAATCTTCTCGGATATGAAAATACTGTGACTAAGAAAAATTTACGAAAAACTTCCAGGGTTCGACTCCAGGAGATGATTTTCATTCTCCATAAGATAACAGGTAAACATGGTTTTTTTGACATAAAAATTAGAAAAATTGACTCGCAAGCTTCAGATCTAAACCATTACAACGAAAAGATTACAAGGTTTTTATTCTGTTCATCTACAATTCGAAATTCCTCATGTTAAACGTTTAATTCGCATATCTTGCCATTTTAACGGGATGTTGCCATGCATACCAATTACATTGTTAAATCTCAAAATCCTATTGTTATTTCAATCCTCATGGGTTTAACCATGCTTTCTAGGCTTTAAATACGAGAAGGAGAGAAAGACGAAAAGAGGGGGGAAATCTTTTCATAGCAATCAATGTAAACAACATTCGTTGCGTTATTTACGAGAAGGTATACCTAAAAACCTGAAATACTATTTAAAATTAGATTAAAATCGTTATGATGATCTAAATTCAATATTATTGAAATAGAAACGGTATGAAAATCGGAGGTGTTTGCTGGACGTTTTAATAAACAAACCGAGCATGTAAACTGTTTATAGCGTGAAGGATTGTGCGATAGGTTACGGGAGTTAGTTAGAATAATGGAGTACTTGAGGACGGTTTTGGAAATAGGGAGCGAAAGAGAGGTTTAAAAGAATCAAAGAATCACAAAAATAATAACAAAAGACTAAGTTTTCAGTCCGTTGGTCTGAGTGACAAGCTATTAAAACGCGAATAACTCGATCAATGATGTAGATAGAAAATTGAAATTTTGCAGAAATTTATATAATGAGCTAATCAGAATTTTTTATTTAAGGTTGACATGGTAATTAAAGAAATTACTGTCCGTTTGTGGCGCTATTTTGAGGGGGGATATATTGCACTACCTCCCAATAAAACTAATTAAATTTCAGAAGAAAGGGAGGAGAATGGGTGGGAGGAAGATGTAGGATCAGCACATACCCGTCATATTTGACGGGCAATTACGCTAGTGATATTATATCAAAATATTGTCATAGAAGAGAAAAATAATAAGCGCCAAAGAGAAACTGAAACACTGAATATAACGATTTCCAGAATATAAATTTCAAAAATGTTTCTGTTATTCTATTATAAATACTAGTGTATTGCCCTTCATATGACGGGTGTATAATAATATTCCCTCCCTCCCCTTCGCCGTCCCTCTCTGTTCTCTCTGTCTCCCTCTCTCTGTCTCCCTCCCTCCCTCTCTCTTTCCTACACTCTCTCTCTCCCTCCCTCTCTCTGCCTCTCTTTTCTGCCACTTCCTCCCTCTCTCATCCCCCCCCCCAATCCGTAGCTCTCCCTCTTTTTCTCCGTCTCCCTCTTTATCTCTTTCCTCCCGTCCCTTTATAATTCTATACCTCTCTTACTCTCTACCTTCCATTCTATATCCCTCCCTTCCTATCTCCCTTCCCACATCCCCCTCTCTCTTACTCGACATCTATATAGTCGTTTAAATAAGCAAAAGAATTCAAACTAAATCCAAGTCCCATTAGGATTACGTAATTTCGCGAAAAATCCTAAGATAATTTAAGGCAATCTATGCACAATTGATTTTCGAAGTTTAACAATGACGTGGTCGGCAAGGCAGCATTCCGTTTAAAAGCCGATATTTTCCCAAAATATGTGATTTAAATGTTTAATATGAGAGATTTCGAACGGTATGTGGAAAAAATTAATAGAATAAAAAACTTCATTAATTTTCCTTAAACATATTTCAAATTCGAAGATTGTATGTCAATTTTTTCTAATTTTAATTTCCAAAAGAATAAAAACCTGCACTTTAAAAAGTCGCTTTTTACGTGTTATCTTACGGGAAATGGAAATCGCCCCCCTGGAGTCGAACCCTGGTCTTTTTTCGTATTTTTTCATTTGATTTTTATATCTGAATCAAACATTCCTGAGAAATTTCAATCTTCCACCTAATCGGAAAGTTTACTAAAAACGCGATAAAAAGGGCCATTTATGATGTCAGCGTTATACACAAACACATCTAGGCTTTTATTATAGTAATATTAGAAATGCAGCAACTTATATTTCTAAGCTTTCAATCTGTGGTTTGTGAAAGAACCAAGTTCTCACGAGTGAAATTTTAAAATTGCCTTACCACCATGTATAATACGCACCTAAAACTGCATTAACATGGTCAGTTCATCCCGTTCAGGTTTTAGTGAAGATGTCTACGAACGGATATAAAACAAGTTGAGCAAATTATCTATTATTTATTGATTATACGTATTATTTACATTAAATGAACATTTAAAATCTAAAACGCTTATCTTATTCCTTATTTCTTCTAAATACAGCTTTATAAAGACTGCAATTAAAGATAATTCTTGTTTTTGCTTTTGTTACAAAAATTTAAACGGAAATTCTACCGAAACGAAACATTAAAAACAATTACCATATCGCGTAATTTACGTTTTATATGGAAACGTTTACTGCAGGAAGCTTCCCAAAAGAGGGAGTTTAATCGTGAACCCTAGCTCGAAGGTCAGCGAAGAAGATAGAAAGTGGAAACAGACAGAGGATATCATATGTGAAGTTGAAAACGAGCGTGTAACGCGGCATATTTTAAAACATTGAACAATAAGTTAATTCCGTGGTTCTTAAGTTGCGAGATTATGTGTTATAAAGGTTTTATTCATATTTTACGAATTATTATTATTTTATTATCTTTGTCATTCTGTGAAAGATGCCACCAACGCGGAAAAACTCTAGTTTTACGGCGTAATACAAATTGGCAGTGATTAATTATGAAGAACAGCACGACAATATGGTTGATTTTTTTTACTTTCTCCATACGTAGTATAGGGGAAAGTACTGTTTTCATGAAAAAAAACGATTTCGAGATTTCAACGGAAATGCACGTTTTTTTAAGATTCTCTGAACATGATTTAACTATTTTCTCGATGATGCCTGTGTGTGTATGTGAGTTTTTTTGTGAGTGCTCTAACTAAAAAACTATTCATCAAGTCAACGCGAAATTTTATATTTAACATTTTTGATTAATGTCAAAAGTACTGGAATGAAAGTTGTAGGAAATTTACTATTCTACTGCCACACCACCTACCGGCGACCATTGTAAACACTTGACGCGTAGTTACGTCTTACAATTAGTACCGTTCCTTTTTATTTTCTTAATTGTTGGAGCTTCGTGGCTATATCCAATAACAGAAGGCAACGGTTTGAGTTTATTTCTTTTCTTTGTAAAATCTAAATTTTTCTCGAAGTTCCTTAAAATATTTATTATCATTTAACCTAATTGGAATTCTTAGAAATATTACAGGTATGGAGAAATTCATGTGGTGACCACATCTGATTTTTTTATATTTGCTTTAATATTTGATGAATGCAAAAAAGTGCTGAATTAAAGTTGTAGGAAATTTAATTGTCTACAACGATTGTTCGAAACATTTTCCCATATTTATTTATTTATTTTCTTAATTGTTGGAGCTTCGTGGCTATATCCAATAACAGAAGGCAACTGTTTGAATTTATTTATTTTCTTTGTAAAGTATAAATTTTTCTCGAAGTTCCTTAAAATATTTATTATCATTTAACCTATTTGGAATTTTTAGAAATATTACAGGTATGGAGAAAGTCATGTGGTGGCCACATCAGATTTTTTTAGTAGTACTACGATCCCTTTATTCCTCTAGATAATTATAAATAAATTCCTGCTATACAGCTTAGTAGTGTTATATTTGACTTCTTTACACATAGGCCCCATTCCTTTCCCATACCACTTGATTTAAATTGTCCCTGCGTATTTTAGGCACCATAATTTTGAACATGGAATAATCGGAAATTACGCTAGTAAATATGGTATGCTCTATCGTTGACAACGTGTCCGAAAATTACTACTATTGACCGGCTGAAAAAATGTTTGTGTTTATTACCATGTATAATACGCAGTGTAACTTTTTGGTCGATTTTCGCAAAATAATTGCGTATTATACACGGAAAATTACGGTAATACAAATACAATCCATTCATAAAGATAAAGCTAAAACATTAGCAGAAAGAGCGTCACATACAAATGTAATTTCCTTGCGTGCCACATAAAAAATGTGAAGATTTATAATCGGTGGAAATTCGAACAAAATATTGTCATGGCAATTGAATTTTCTGCCCTTCGGTAAATCACACAGAATTGTCTATTCCCGACTAACCCCTTAGTTCATGTCCGCAATTAAAACTTAAAATTCCCATTTCTTCCTAGTTGCGTTTAAATCAGGACGAAATCGAGATATATAAAAAGCCGCAGGAAAAATAACTAGTGAATAAGAATGACATAACATTTTGGCAGAAGACCTGTTTCAAAAGTTTCAGCTCATAGTATGCAAGGAGTATTCTTGTTGTATAAACTATTCGCCGTTTCTTACAGCATAGATTCCTCTGATGACGAGATGGGCGACGCAGTCCCTTTGATTCCGCGTCAGAGATTGATCATCTTAGGCGCCTCCAACTTGATGGCCCAGTGGACCTCGCACATCATGAAATGCCTCGTTTCCGGATTGGTCGCGACATTCATACTCATCGTCATCATAGTCATGTACATAGCGGCGGCGAAGGCCAGCGAGACGTCGCCTCCGCAGGGATACATTTTCTTCATCGACGCGTCGGAAAGAGTGACCACGCAAAGAGCTTGCGCTGCAGAATCTGTAGTGAGGCTCAATAAGGATGTCCCTTGCTACCTCTTCATCGTTTCAAATCCCACTCCCGCACTAAAACTTCTGGCTGACATTTATCCCAATTTCTACGTGCGTAAATGGAATTGGATGGCCAATCTGCGGGAGACTCCAATGGAACCATGGAGGGATAATCTGGAACTCCTGAGGGTACATCTCAACAGCTCCGCGGAAGCACTGGAGATGACCGCACGTGCGCTTATTCTTTGGAAATACGGGGGTACTAGCGTATCCCTCGAAAGAGTGACGGCTGAGGAGAACGACGGCTTAAAGAGCGCCGAAAATCTCGATTACAACTACGTTGATGCGTGCGACGGAGCGCTCATTAGATTGCAGCCTTGTCACGTATTCACGGAAAAGCTCATTTTGGAGATAATGCGTAAAGTGGAGGGCGGCGAAAGGTACGACGCGACGGAGTTGTTCACGAAGGTACTGCGACACGTCTGTCCTTTCACTAAAGATTTGGTGACGGGAACAACCAATTGCTTCGGAATGAAAGTGTACAATGAACCTTTATCGTGCTCGAGAAAAGATATGGACAAGAATGTTAGTGATGTTTGCCCTCGAGTAAAGTCCTTCACGGATTTTGAAGTAAAAAGTGTAAAATTGAATAAAAAACTCGTAATTTAAGCTGTTTCAAAAACTTGTATTTCTTCTTTATGGGCATCATATTAAATTCAAAAATCAACATTCAAAACTTCACTACGGTAGTCGATACAGAAGTGTAATCGTACGGATTTCAGATATTATGTTGTTTCGAGGATTTCTCGTTGGTTCACGTCGCCCTTTGGAAACATTTAGGTGCGCTGTTCGGATGTGAGCATGTGCTCCAAATTGTCTTTCTTAAATTCTTCAAATTCTTCCAACATCCTTCTTTCAATATCTCGAATAGACAGGGAAATTTTTTCAAAACTGTCATTCCTCGGATTTATACTTTTGAAGCCGTTTAGAGTAGAATGTCCCAAAACATTTTGTTTTCTTTTATTTGGCTCAGCAGGAGGGGTTTTTGTGCAACATTTTTCATAGAATCGAAGCGCACCAAACCATAAATATGCGTTAAGAACTGCGAAGAATAATAGACATTAAGCATCTTCACTAGAGTGTAAGAATGCATGTATATAACGCTTACTTACATAATATAACAGAATTGAAGGAACCGTAAAAAAGAGCTGCAGAATTTCCCAATTTTGAATATATTAGCCACGTTGCGATGATACCAGATGATATGTCTTTGATCAAATCAGAAATATTGTTTACAAGAGATGGCAGCAAAAATATCTCATTTGACTGTAATCAACCAATGAATCAAGTGAAAAAAGTTAATTCATATAATTCCAGTTATAGCTGAGTTATTTAAAGTAAAGATATTTACCGTTAAAACGCCAAAAATTAGGAGTGAAGAAACTACCGCATGCACGATGGCGTGTATTTTTCCTAAGCCCACGATAATCTTTTGGGCTATTTTTCAAGGAAAGTCTCAAATTACCAAGTTATATTAAGACAGTAACACCGTGAACACCAACCGTAAAGTAAAATAAAATAATTTCAAAAATAAGTATAGAGAGAAAACTTTATATAAACATTTCAACATGCTATGTCACTTACTAGGAGGCATAAAAAAAGGATAGAACCTAATTCTTCCAGTAGCAAATGGTCCATTGATTCCTAGATACCAATCATTTTGACCATTGTTCAAGCTGTATAAACTCAATGCCTGAATAAACACAAATATAACATCAACTGCAATATCGTTAAAGACAATAATGTTTGCATAAAGATATAATATGATTAATTACCGGAGAAGTTAAAATTAAATAAAATTGCACTCGAATTAATCGAAGAAAGTTTTAAAATGAGTCTAATTCCTAATATAAAAAATATAGAAAGGATTTTGAACTAAAACCATACCAGACCCACGAATCCAAGTAAGAAAGAACGCACATAAAGATGTTTCATTCTCCTTCGAATCCAAACGTATAACACCAAGGTTCACTTGTCAATAATACTGTCGAAACAATTTTCAGCTAATATACTGCACAAATTTCTATTTTTCCAAATACATAGTTTCATGACTTTCCGTATGCTAAATTAAAAATAAATTATGTTTATTAACATTAATTGTTGCTTGGAAACACCTATTTACTTCATAATAACCGAATGACCAGCTAAATTGCTACCTACAACAGCATGCTGCTTTCAAATTTTATTAATTTTAATAACTTAGAGAAGTACTTCTCCATCCACGAACTCTTTGTCTACAATCACGATATTAAGATACATATGGTAAATGTTGAAAACTGAAAATAGTGGCGGTGATTTCTTGAAATAATATTCGAAGAAACAATCCGTACAAGTAGGAGTAAGTCACCCCCTTTTTCTTCATCAAATATTTCAAGAAGGCAGAGCCACAAAGAAGTGAAGTAAATACTACAATTCATTGCTTATATCAGGGATCGGCAATCTATGGCACGCAAGGAAATTGTAGAAATGTATGTAGAATGAAGAAGAGTGATATAAAGAAAATTGGATTAGCAGAAACATAATATCTTAAATGCCGTAGTTGATGCTTCACACATGCGCCATGGAGTTGAAGGCATTGTTTCCCCCTCAGTGAGAGAATAATGCACATAATGGCAATTGATTTTATGTACATTCGAAAATTAGCTACAATGAAAGAGAATATCGTTACAAAGACCATTACAGATGTGTCGAATGCGTTGGATTATAAGTCAGTAACAATGCAAATTACTCGAGGCAGGTGGGAGAATTCACTACCAATTGAGTTACAGAGTGTAATGTCAGTATTCGTCCCTAATCCTCACATATTTGCTATCGTTCTTCAGTTTTTCTACTCCGTAATAGCTGCCACAAGTCGTTTCAACTGTTGAATTAATTTATTACTGCTTTAAGTGTATATTCATAAGTAATTAATATTATCCTTGTTAAAAGAGGGAGGGACTCTAATTACCGTAAAAAGGATAAAAGTTTTTTAATAACATACCTATTTAACAATTTCAGAGCGAAAGAAATCAAGGCTGTTTCGAGAAGTATGGAGTGATAAGTACGGCTCTTTACAGCAAGGTGAACGGGTTGTATGTGATTTATATAGTGAGAATATTGTTGCACGAACTTCAAGTGTCCAAAGACATTATGAAACAAAACATGATATATAGGAAATGCAATTAATAGCCGGAGAGCAAGGGAGAAACCAGGTGCCGGCTTTTATCTTGCTCTTAACGAAGACCACCAAGGGGGCCAACGGCTTAACGTCCCTTCCGAAGGACGGAACGCTGACTTTACGCGGTCTCCTCAAACCACACAAACAGGGGGCCGGGCGTGCTTGGAAAATGGAAAAATCCTACTTTCGCAGGATTCCTGCCCGGTGCCCTTTCAAGTAGCAGGCGAGTAGCAGCCAGCGTTCTAACCACTACACCACCGACACCCATGCACGAGATACTATGGCGCAGGACGAGAGATACACATATAGATGCTAGAGAACATTGTGATGCCCTATATTTTGGCGTGGCATTACGCATGAAGTTATTCGGCGGTTTTGGTATATTTTTTCTAAAGCATGTCGTTAAATATCTAGATATTTCATTACCTGAACACCGACGTGATAAATAGGAAGCGGAAATTACCTACATACTCTTCCATTTTTTAGAAACGCGTTGTCAGTGACATGAGAGCCTGATCTACGATGACAAAGAAGTAGGTAGTTTCAAATGCCTTTTCAACCGAACAGCATGAGTGTCGTGGACGCTTAGCAGTAATTTTTATCTTGCTGCTTAGCGTGGGGCCTCTTTTAACGCGGGGCCCGAGGCGACCTCCCCGATTCGCCGTACCCTAGGGACGGCCCTGCTTGAAAGACACATCATAAAAACTAATGAACCATAATAAGAGCTTTTAAAACGTCTCGATAACGTAAACTATTTCGAATAACAGGAATAATTATATTGAGTACTTACATAAAGACTGAATATTATGTTAGTAACTATTTATTATTCATATATTCACAGTATTGATATTAGATATCTAATTATAGTAAACATTTTTAGTCTGAATTATACAGTGCTGAGAATCAATGTAGCACATTTCTATAGAAGCAAAGTACTTGCATCCAGTTGTGAAAAAGTAGTGCTGAAAAAAGTCCCAAATATAATTAATAATAAAATAATTGTGGATAAAAAAATCAAGAAATTTTTTATTTTATATGTAGCTCATACCGTTAACGATCACTTCGCCCCTGAAGAGGTGGACGCCATCACATATTAACTTCGCAAAAAAGATAATAATTTCCATAAAAATTACAAAACCCTGAAGCACTAACCATGGTATTAGAAATGGGGGCTTATCCTAAAAATAGAATATTAAATTTAAATTTATTTCAGATTTCTAAAACATTATGATGAGAATGTAATTAAACTCACGTATAAGGCTCCGATAATAAGAAAAATGTAATGTTCAGCTCCCAAGATCGAAGACATTAATTTGAGGTCTCTTTCGAATTGCGGATTGACTGAAATTTGAAAAAAATCTTTATAAATAAATATTTTTAGAGAATTTATCGGGCTGACTTGATAGCTGATATTCTAACATAAAAATTATATTTTTTCTAAAATTTGTATTTTAGGTCGCACTATTTTCGTGCAATTTATATTCATTTGAAAATTTTCCACTCAAAAGGATAGCTATTTGGTTAAATTGATAAAATAAGCTAAATTAACAACTAAATTACGAATGGACAGTGTATTCATCTCAATTCAATAAAGAAAACGACTTAATTCCAATAATTTCAAAAAAGCCATATTCTATTATAAATGTTACAGAGATATTACCGAGAACGTGAAATGTAATACTGAGCATCAAAGGCCAATAATACAAGAAAGCTAAAAAAACTACACAAAAAGTTGATTGGCGATAAGTGTACGTAAAAACAAAAACCACGATTTCCAGACAGTATATTGAAGTGTCAACATCATTTTAATAGCAATAACATCTTTAAAAATTAATTGCCTATCCCCCTCCTTGAGTATCGCCTTCCCCAAATGTCATCTGATAGAGTCCTGCCTCCTTGTATAATCCGAACGACATCTGTGATGGTAAAAAGCTGTAAAAAAATAAACATATAATTAACTTGGAAAAATGTAGCTCCTGAAATGCAAAAGTGGTTTCGAAAGAAATGGATTTCCTACTGTTCCTATAACACCAAGAGAAATAACGAATGAACCGCAACCTAAATATTTTGTCGAGCATAATTTTTCCAAAACGCTGCCGTATGATTTCTGTAAGATAAACACATCAATAATGATCGTTAATCTTAATATTCATCTTGAATGTTAAATAGCATTATAAAAGTTTAATCCGATTTACCTGAGCTTGTGAATGCCTGAAGCAGTAAGAGGACATATTATACTACCATTTTAAAGGCGACTCGCCATAATATAATAGAAAAAATTATTTTAAACCCAAACTAGAATTTTGTAAACATTTTTATAAGGGGTACGAATCGGATTAATTTATTTAGTTTATCGAAGTGAATATGGAAAAGAATATTCAAATATTTTATGTAAGGAAATATATATTAACGATATATTGTATGTGTACTACTGTAATTACTACATATTAATTAAATTAGTTAAGAAATGATACATTTTAAAGCTGTTGATAGACACCATTGTTGGAATATAAAAATTTGACAATTTGATCCGGTAAGACTATGTTAATCAAAATTTCATATATAATTTCCCAATTAAGTATTTTATTACAAGAGAGTTAGGGATGAATTCCGGAGAATTTATGCATACATTTTGCATCCTATATCTTTATTTTAACCTGCTTGCTGTTAAAAGAATATAAATGGGGAAATTTCATCATTATATTGGTGCCTTAACTTTATTTACTATAAGCACGGTAAGTTGCAGCTCCTATTAGATATTTGTTGCTCATATCATATCAACCGATTCTAATACTGATATGATTATTTCTCCAGCTGGCCATATTACTAAGTAATATTACTTTGGATATAGGACCATTTTCTCCAAGTCATCGTGTAAGCAAGCTACATTGTCCAAAAAATACCAGATGCTACTGGACAACGGAAGCAACTGCTGGCTTATTAAGTAGATTTATTTACTTATTATTCAGCATAAAAGAAATGTTTAGAATATTTAATATTGTTAACCAAAATATCAATGGAAATAACTATATTTAGAACAGCATAATGTCAGCTTTCTATGTCTAGGAAATCACTTTTATTACTGATATATTAATGTCATTGCAAATATCATACCTTTTAACTGTTAGGTAGAGCACGGTAGCATTTACATCACAAAATTTTATCCCCGGAAACTTTGCATAATTCTCCACTACACTTCGCATAAACACTGAGCAACCAATGTTTAATATTATCGTAGTACATAATTACTGATTCAGAAATTTCACTATCTTTTCCGAGGGCTTCAAATAAAAGCGACAACAGCCGATCTCTTAGCTGGACTATTGGCATCGTGTTTACTTGTAATAGGTGAAATGACTGTGAGTAATTCTATACCTACTATAGTTTCCAAATAATATGTGAATCATTATTTATTGCTTATCATAATGAACGATTATTTATTCCAGGGTAGATATTACTGTTTTATTCCATGGCTGTTCTCTGGCTTTAAAAGTATGCTAACACTTCAAGGTCCAGCAATATTTAGATTTGGACACGCAGCATTGTCACTCGAGAGATATTCTGCTACCGCCTTTATGTTAATATCTGTATTCTTATATGGTACGTTAATTTTTAATTTTCCTATCCATCCTTCTATTACCGTAAAATCCTATCATTACGGTAGTGATCATGCATTTCCAAATTTAAACGTATTTCGGTCAAATATGTAATTACACATGAATTTAATTTCAGCTGAAGAATGGTGCCTCTGGTTTGAAATGTTCAACTCATATAAAATACTCTGGAAAGACCGCAAAAACAAGCTTCAATCGAAGGCTTCGTTGGAAAAATTTATGGGAAATCATGATACAATTGCCATAACTAGTCAGAGCATCGCTCCACTTGAATTTTAAAAGTGAAGATATGTCGCGTTCAATACATGTGCTGCCATCTATAACACGGAGATACGACCTAAAATAACAAACGACTTCGATTAGTTTGTGTACAATATGGCCGACAAACACGACCAAACTTTTATGGGAATATTGAGTGATGAGGGACAAGTTATCCCTTTTCTTGACTCTATGTTTGGATTTCTGTATAGATGGTAAATTTGTAGAAAGTATTCTGTACATATGTGAACCTAATAAAGCATATTGTTATTTATTTTACAAATTCGAGATTGTCATTCCAAATTTCAGTACGGATTTTTTCCGGCTGCAACATGATCCAGGAGACAAATTGGGATTTCCACCAGGAATTGCGACACAAGTCGTACTAAAAGTTTTACAAAAATGGGAAAAACAAGCTAGATTGGATGATGAAAATTATTATAAATTAAGGTAGTTAGCATGAAGGTGTTCGTTTATTAGTACTGCAGTAAATATGCTACTAATTTTCAAGATTTGCCTTAATAGGAGTATATCTGCCGAAGAGGCCGAAGACGTACCACCCCCCTATAGAAAAGAGTTAGTAGATTCAGGAATGTCGCCATCCGACGAAGTCAGCTCGAGTGAACCCTCTTGTAGTCAAAGCAAATCGGAGAAAAAGTATGTTCATTTCATTTGTTTATAATGTTATTATACCTTAAAACAATCTAATATTATGTTTAATTTTGTAGCAAGGTCGATGATACACGGATTCGGAGTGCTTGCGATAGTTACAACGGTGCTGTACGAGAAGGATACCAATGGTCTCAGACAATTTCAGATGTAGATGTTCAAGTAAGCTATCATAATATTATCCTTAGAATCTTAGAAATCACGTATACTTCCTCAGGACATAAGAATAGCTGCTTTAAATATATATGTATCAATTTTTCTACGTAGGTGTATTTTGTTTTCCACTTATAACTCCTTGGTATGAAAGCTCCCGAACTTGATATTTTTATTTAATACTTATCACTGGAGAAAGTGCAATATATTTCCCCTCAAAAAAGCGCCACAAACGGACATTTATTTCTTAAATTACCATGCCAAGCCTAAATAAATTCTGATTATAAGCGTTTCGAATTAAAATTTCCTATATTCGTCCGTTAAAAATGATATTTTCGTTTTGGCGTGGCCTTTTGGGGGTCGCGTGAGCGACCCTCGATTACTATAAAGCAGCATAATCCAATTTACCCTGAAGAAGTAATAATTGAGTAGAAAAAAAACCGCTGAAACGGAAATATAATAATGAAATAAATAAACAATAGCAAATTTTAAATTAAAACTTGCATTTCATTGTCAGTTTTAAATTTGCAAAGAAGTAATTGACTTGATTATTTATTTTAACATAATTAGTTATTATGAAGTATTATATCACTAATTGTTTTACTAAAAAAACAATCTTCTCACATACAGAAGAATTTTTGTAGAAACTGAATTTCATACCTTTTTCTGATCCATGGTGTATTTCAAGATAGCCAAGTAGTAATATGTCAAGTGAATGCCTCAGTTTATTTTACATCCTCATTTATAAGTGGTGCTTATTAAGGAGTTTGAAATACATTCTAAGTTATGATAATTAGCTTTCAAATTTTTTATTTGAGTCAATATTGAATAGTGTTTCTTGTTAGCTGTTTTAAAGTGCCTGTTGTTCCATTTATTTACTTGTCAGAGTAATGTTTTACTGAATTTTTTTCCAGATCACAGTTCCTGATTGGGCAACAAAAGCTAAGCATGTAAAAGTGGATATCGACACAGATAAATTGCATGTAAGACTGAATGGTACAAATAGTAGTGAAGCAGGTGCTGAAATTGATAATGGAACACTTTTTGAAGGGGATTTGAGTTATAAAACAAAAAAAGAAGAATCAGCATGGACACTTATACCAGGAAAGGAAATCCAAGTAAGAGAAACCATACTATTCATTAGGATTTTTTATGATTGCCTTAGATCAGGGGTTACAAAAACGTGGCCCATGAAGTAAGTAACGTTATGCTAAACAGCGCAAACTCAAATGTGTTTCTTAGAAAATATTTCATGCAAAAGTTGGTATATATTTTAAGAGGTTTAAGAAGTTTATTAAATCAGCGCTTTAAAATACCCGTGGTTCATTGTTCATTCTCATTTATAAAAATCCTGCACATATGAGGCACAGAAGAATGTTCTTCCTGCTGCCAGCGTTTTTTTGCATGTCCGAAGCACTGAAATCTCGATGTTGAATGTAATATTTTTATAAAGAATGGGTTTAAGGGACCACTATAGGATTGGGATGATTTCTCCCCTTGTAGAAGGGGAGAGTGAATGTACAAAGAATACGAATGGTGTGAGGAATGGGAAAGTATGATTAGGTGTGGTGCCTTAATGAGGCCCGCAGATTTGGTGGAGAATCTTGATGCGGGCTGCACACCGATGTGAGTTTGAGACCCCTGCCTTAGATGAATTATGTAGAGCGACATCCATTCTTTTGCATTTTTGCTGATGCTATCAATTTTTAGAAATAAAAAAATATTTAACTTCAAATTGCTGGCCTTAACTTAGTGTGATATTCCATTATTAAGAAGGCCTAGAGACATATTACATAGAAAGGATTGACTTTTGTTCATCTGTGATTTGAACCATATTATGAATAAGCTATTTGCCTCAACAATATTTTTATCATATCAAATTTTATTTATAAATTATACAAATCTATCGACAAATGTGGAATCTCAGTTTTGTTATTAATCAGCACAGAACAAATTATAGTAAAGGAGCATACTTTAGTTGTCTCCTTTGTAGAGTTTATTCTGTGCCACTTTTTCCAAGTAAATTTTGAAATTTTAACTTCAAGCTGTGAAATCAAAAATTTTAAAATCAGAAAATTGCCCAACTCAGAATTCAATGAAATTTCAGAAATTGACTCTCGGTTATTATTTTTATTGCTGTCTCAGGAAATACAGGGTGTATACAAGGGTAGTTCAAATATAAACCTGACTTTTTTCTTAAGCGCAGAGATACCAGCATAAAACAAAATCACATGACTGGTACTTATGGAGGGGATACCTATAATCATAATGACATGTCACCGAATGTCTCCCTGCTTTTTACTTTCTCCATATGTAGTATAGGGGAAAGTATTGTTTTCATAAAAAATCGATTTAGAGATTTCAATTGAAATTCACATTTTGAAGTCCTTTGAAAACATTTTGACCATGTCATGATTCATCATGATCGCTCGTGGGACACCCATATTTGCTGATTGATAGGAGCCGCTAACAAAAAGTTAGTCTTTATAGGGACAATAGTTTAAAGTAACTCCAAAAAAGTGAAAGAATTATGTTATTTATCCTTAGTTCGACCACAGATTAAATATGCATCAGTTGTGTGGGATCCTTATGAAAAGGGACTCATTAAGGAGATAGAAAAGGTGCAGCGCATGGCAGCTAGATTTGTAAAGGAAATTACAATAGTAAACAAAGCATAATGTCATTAATAGAAAATCTGAAATGGACATCATTAGAGGACTGTAGGCTGCAGGCTATATATCAACTGCTGGAAAAAATATATGTCTGAGGGACTAACGAATGAGATAATAGGTCTTATCAGAAGCCCAATGTATCTCGGAAAGCAGGACAGCGAGGATAAGATTTGCAAGATCGATTGTAGGACAGAGCAATCATTTTTCCCTTGGACAATAAGTGAACATAATAGGAAAAGATAACATAGAAAAACTAGGGACCTTTGGTGCACTGCACCCCCTGCCATCCATCAAAAAGGTGACTTGCAGGGTATCATGTAGATGAATGTTCCTTCTAAGCTGTGCGTGTGTTCGTGCACATATCCATGCGCACACAGGCAAAATTTGTGCACACAAATATTTGTAGTATTATAGATAGTTTATTGTGAAATAAAAAAGCGCAAGCTACTGTGCGACAATGCAGACTAGTTGTAAAACCTTGGTATATGCTGACTCTGCGCTATCCACATCCCCACCCCATCCTAATTCGTAATTTTAATATACCCAGATGCATTTTTTGAATACTGTGGAAAAAAATGGTGCCACAGAAAAAGGGCACACAATTATCTGAAATTTCCAAAAAAGTTGCACGTGGTAAATTTCTTCTGCACATGTCATGAAACATTTGAAGGTACATTGTTCTCAATGCTAATGAATTCCAAACATGAGGTATATTTTCTTTCTTTAATCAGAGAAACAATTAAACATATAAAGGCCTGCTTTTTATGAACAAATAAAAATATACAGCATTTTATCTTGTCATTGATCCTGCTAATTTCATCACTGCAAATAACAACTTGCTGTTTTCCTCCATCAAATCATCGAATTACTTCAAGTTTTACCGAAAGTGAGAGAGTTTTTCTTTGTTTCTTATTAGAAACATCCTTAAGAAATATATTTTCATGCTTTTGATTCATTACAAAGGTTCGTTAGAAAATAACTCCACTGACATACTAGTCACATGACTAATACCACATCTTACAGAAGACTAAACAAGGGTGAAGGGAGTTTACATTTGTTTCTCATGGGGATTTTTTTTCTTGCTTGCTTGCCAACTTGCCAGTTGAACTAGCTCTGCCTTCAGTGCTGCCATCCCAATGGGTTTGCATGTACAACTATGTAATACACCCAATCCCTGACTAACACGAATTTACCAACACGATTTCGGTTTAACACAGTTTTTAAAATAGGGCTGTTTTTTTACTAATATGACTGGTCATTCAGTTTAACATGATTTCCTCAAGATCATGAAAAAGATCTAGAAAGTGGAAGTTTAGACATGTTTGGCCCACTCTTGTGGGATGTTTACCATATATGCCAATCTACAAGATGACCCAGTGTCTAACAATAAGTCAACCACGATTTTTCAACAAAAAATTGATTTTTTTTACATATATTCATCACTTAAGTCAAGTCACTTTTTCACTCAATAAATCTTATAATCAGATAAGTGGCCATGACAAAGTAATAATTGTTAACCTTCTGGTTAATTTTATATCAAAATATGTCGAATGTCTGTTGGATATCTGCTCTTCATTTATTGCGGATGACAATGAGCCCATTATCATGACATCTGATCCAGAGGATGAATTTGACAATTTCTGTGAGTTTTATGCAGAAGGCAAGGGATTTCATGGTTTTTAAACTGAAGTGTAGAAACATACCATTCTTGAATGTTTTTAAAATTTCCTTTGACCATTTTTGTAATTTTCTATAGATTGTATGTTGTTATGTTTTAAAAAATGATTTCACACATTAAAAGAAACATTTTTTATTCGTAGTTATTTGTTGTTTAAAATTATCATTTTACAGATCTTCTAAATAATGTCTGCTAAATAAATGGTAAACAGTTGAAAGCTGATTCAAAATGGCGGTCATCTACATCAAAAAATATGCTAGACTTTATGGTTCACATTTTATTGGTGATGGGAATAAGAAACCAAGAAAAGTTATATCACTCAAGCATAAACTAGAAGTACTTAAGCGCTATGAGAACAATGAACGAACATGTGATATTGTTTGTGATACAGGTCCTAACCATCCACGTTATTGTTTCTTTTTTGTAAAAATGAGTTATATACCGTATATGCCCGAATATAAGCCGATGTTTTTTGTCAAAATCTATCATGAAAAAATCATCCCTCGGCTTAAATGCGAGTTTGAGAAAAAAATTTGGGGTTAGGGTTAAGTCTTGTGGTCACTCATAGGTGGCAGCACATCTCTCATTGCCGGCACGTTCAAATGATAGTACTATATTTTTCATAAAGTAAATATTTGAGCAACGATGAATATTAATGAATAAATAATAAAGCTAGAATATTGAATTTAGCAGTACCCATGTTTTGTAAGAAATTAGTAAAATGCTACATATGGAGCATAGCTCTTTATGGTGCAGGGACGTGGACGGTAAGGAGAAAGGAGGAAAAATATTTAGAAAGTTTTGAGATGTGGGTATGGAGAAGAATGATGAAAGTGAAATGGACAGAGAGGAAGAGAAACGAAGAAGTATTAGAAATGGTGGGAGAAGAAAGGACGCTAATAAAAACAATCAGGAAAAGAAAAGCAAATTGGATAGGGCACATATTGAGAAGACAGTGTTTACAAAGGACAATCTTAGAAGGAAAAATTAGTGGAAGAAGAGGAAGAGGGAGAAAAAGAATAGGAATATTAGATAATATAAAGCAGGGATATAATACTTATAGAGGTATAAAAGAGGCTTCTAGGGAGAGAGAGAAATGGAGGCAGCAATTCAGTTAAAACCTGTCTTCGGACAGAAGCATGATGATGTTTTGTTACCATTGTTACTTGGTCTTTCATTTCTAAATGCTATTGGATATTTTCTTTTGTTTTGCAGGGCTACATTACATTTGTATCATTAAGAACAGTTAACAAATTGTATTATTTTTCATTATCAGTTAAAAGAAGTTCCTATTTGTTTTACTTGGCTATTTTAGTTATTGCTATAGCCATTGTAATGTTTATATGCATGTTAAAACCTCATTCATGATATCTATAAAAATTACATACACTGACTATGCAGACGATTACGCAAAATGTGATGATGGCTTTTGATGCTCAATTGTTTGAATTACAGTAAAACTTGACATGGAACATGTATAATAATAAAAATGAAATTACTTAAGACAATGTAAATGCTAATTTCATTGGAAATAGACTTGGATTAAAAATTATCTTTGCGAGGTCACTATTGCTTTATTTGACCTTTTCTGGAAATTAAGATGAATGAAATTATCATCACTGAATGTGGAACATTATTCAACAATGTGAAATTATTAATTGGAGTAATATTTCAAATGTCAACATCTAAACCATTTCCCACTATATTCTTTGATCTCCAATAATGTATTCTAGGCTGTGCATGCATGCCCGGCACACTTCAGCATAAAATCTAAGAAATTTACTTTTTTGTCAAAAAATGGTGGAAATTTTTGGGGGGTTGGATCATATTCGGGCAGATACAGTATATGAAATATACATAAACAAATAAAAAACACAAAGTATTAACCAAAGTATAGTCATAATAAAGGAATAAAATTAAAAATGTCAATCAGGTTAGAATGCTGGAATACATCCCCCATATTTACATTATTTCTTATGAGAAATTCAAGTCCGACTAACACGATTTCACCTTACATGAAATTTTTAAAGAATGCATCTATCATGAACTGGTCTGAGAATGTCCCTAAACAAAAATCATTTTTGTGCAAGGATATTATTGTTGAATAATCATATATGTAGAATATATGGATAAGAAAATAAATGAAGGTGATCGCAGCAAAATCAGATAAGTAAGATCTATTAATCCTGATGTTGACAAAATCTAATGTAGATTAGCTGCCATCGAAATAGCACTAGGAACTATAGAAGAGATTACAATGTTTGTTACTGGATAGTTTAATGATATTTAATTTAATCATAACACCTACAAATACTAATTAGGCATAAAAAAATTTTATGAGAAAGTTATGTGATTTTAATGTATAACCAACACAATGTGTCAATGATTCAGCACTCAGCAAGACTACTTGAATGAAACTGCACTAAGTGAAGTACACTATAACGAGGGATGCCTGTACAGGCCTAATTTCATATTACATTTCAAGTAATTATAGTATAAAACTCTATATGTATAAGAACATTCTTACTATATTAAGTTAGCATCATTCAGTTTTATCATTTGACATGAATCACCTTGAACTAATAGAGATAGAAATGTAGTAGGTTGAAAGCTGTATAGTATTAGTGTAACAATTAGTCCTCGACCAAGCACAATTTCAAGTCTGACTCATCATTCAAATTTTATGGTTTTGACACTTCCTCACACTTTGTATTTCACCTCAGTATGACTTTGGTAGATAATATAGATATATAATTGAAGAAAATATCTCATTAGAACTAACATTTTTTGTTCAGATATTTTTTTTATTTTACTAATGAGACCTTGAGGATGTGCACCTCAGGGTCAAAATTTTGATTTTTGGGGGGTGAGAGAAGGGAGGAGGATGCTGTACTAACATAAATGATATCTAATGAATACTCTTGCTGATAAGGCGGGCCAGATCAAATCACTGCACAGGTCGGATGTGGCCCACGGGCCCTAGTTTGGGAACCCCCGCTTTATAGGATAAACTAAGTATGATTAGAAAATACGAGTTTTTAGTGCTTGCATACTGCAAGTGTTTAAAAAATCACCATACACCAAGATCTAAACTCGTAAGTAAACCAACGCAACAGCATTTGAACTACCCATTTAAATAAGATAATAGTTTTCATCCTCTGCAAAATTAAGGCATCTATCCAGAATTTCTAAATTCTCTGGCAATTGGCTCCCATCCAAGTTTTTCAATTTCAAGTTTCATGGCCCAGATCACACTTTTTAAGCAATAACTATAATCATCATTAAGACAATAGCATATATGTTACACTAAAATTTATGCATAAATTAGGATGTTTTGTGTGTTAGGATTATGGCATCATCATCCGTGCCTTTATGTATGTATCTGGATAAAAAAATTAAATTAAAATTATCATGTCATCATATGTATAAGTCGTTGGCTGAAATCAAATGGATTATAATGCAATCTAAGCATTAAATCAATGCTCTTGAAGTATGGAAAATCAATTCCCATTGAAAGGCACTGTAGTCATTGCTATGGTAGTTAATATTTTTCATTGTTAAAACCGAAAAATATTTCGTAATTTTATGATTAAAATCAAATTTTTATGCAAATTCAATGGATTTGAATTTTGTCTTCAAGAAAAATAAACTTCATTATTTTATCCACAGTATGATACATGTCCTGACTTTATATCTTAATTGCTAATAATTTAAAAATGCATTTTTAGAATGCCTTGCACTAAATCCCATGCTTTTCTTATGAGGTATTGAAATGGAATATTGGGGTTTAAAATACCCCTTAAATATAACTTTTTCTGAAATTTTGGATTTTCCAAGAGGTTGTACCCAATGACCTATCCTCCTTCCAAATTTCAGCTCTGTAGCTCTTTTAGAAGTACCTTAGGTTTTATATGATATATCCTGCATCATATCATTATAAATAGCTGCTTCTTACATATATAGGATAGTATTTAATATATCACTTTTGGGATTTTATTGGCAAAAAAGTCATGTTTAGGCTTGAATCTGGAACCTAACCCCCCTTTAACATGTAATTCCTATACTCGCTTAACATACTTTCACTTTACGTACCGAAACCGTGGAATGTATCTGTACGTTATAGCAGGGTATGCCTGTACATTTGCCAGAGTAAGTTGGCATCTGATATCTGTGTTTTCCAAATTCATCGTGAGTCCCTGATGCTTTTTTAACATAAGTGGGGTGGCTATCGAGGAGGAGATTTCTGCTAGCATTGGCATCAAGAGATCACCCAATAAATTGTGTCATGCAGGTAGGAGGGAGAAGATGCTTAACTTCGGCAGACCTTGTTTCAGGGAGGGAGAATTGGTGAAGAGGCCGACTTTTTTTTAAATCCCAGATGTCAACTTATTCTGGCCGACCCAATAATAGGGGTGCACATGGTACACAAAGGTGCACAGTACACGGTATTATCTACAATCAAGAAATCTCCAAATTTTTTCAATGATTACCTTCTTCCACTTCTTCTTCCATTAATGAAGATGTCTCCCAAAAATTCAACCTTCCTATAACTGATTATGAATGTGTACAGAGTGGTAAATCGCATAATATTGAGAGAATACCCAATCTATTCTGAAGCAATCAATATTTTGGCACCCTACAATAATTCATTCACAATAACTCATATGTCCCTGAGTCATTGATGATGCAAGGGAAACAGACGAATTTACTTTGTAACTTTCAGTAAAATATAATAAGTAATCTACTCTGGGTCCTTTTTAGGCATGTTTTGCTTCCAGCATGAACACCTATTAGCTTCGGTCTGTCCGTCCATCTGTCTGCATGTTTGTTCTCAGCTTATACCAAACGGGTTTTCATGAAATATTTAGGACTTACGGTGAAAGACAATAAGAAAATCACATAAACGAATCACGTAAGCCAATCAGGGGTACCACTCTACTGGTGACAAAATGAGCTTTCCATCATATCAAAATAATTTTCAAAGTAAAATTTTAGAACTAGTAAAATAGAGTATTTCATTTCCTATACATTTTCATCGTAGGAGTAGCCATTATCAAGAAAGTCAAACAAGAAAGTTTTAATTTGAGTTGAACTAAGAAAATTTCTTGCATGGTTACTTCATCATTGTTGATAACATAAATAAACAATCTCAAGTTCAAAAATGTTTATATAATCATTTCTTTCAAATACTCCATTGCATGAAACATGCCCATTAGTGATATACTGTACACTTCCCTTGTTTAAAAAAGTAGATTTTTGGCAATGCACAATATAACTCTTCTGCTTAGATGTCATTTTCCTAATTTCTATATATTTCGTGTAAAAATTTCTAACTAATTCGTCAATGAAAACTTTCTCTCTTAACCTCTTAACAGTGTTGTAAATTTTAAATTTTTGACCAAAAATTCAATTTCAATTAACATTTTTCTATAAATAAATGATAAAAGCAATAGTTCTTTAGTTGAAACATTATGGTATTTTCAATGCAAAAACTCCCAGAGAAATTATAACCTGGAAAAGACACTGGCATATCAAAAAAGAGTCAAAGCATGAAGCAATTCCCATAAGTGATACAGGCAAATAAGGCAAGGGGTTAAGAGGGCTTCCCTTCGTTTAAAAAATTTTAACATCAGGTCCTACAGAAAACTTCTTATGCAGGTTTCATCATATCATTCTGATAGAAATTCAATAGATTAATGCCAAATTTGTGTGGGTGTTCTGGGTAATATTATTGTCATAACTTATTAAAGTGGCAGTCAAGCTCAGACATGGATGACAACTCTTCAAGGCAAGTTCAATATGGGAATCACAAGAAAACTAAGGTTATGCTAACTAAATTCTCATCAAGCTAAATAAAAGTTCTTGATTAATTTTCTTCAAATATGTAGTGTATTTAATTAACGCAAGACTTTCAAAATCTATTATGACCCTTCCTCATGAATCAATTATATTATTTTTATGGATGCTTATATACATAAATAATTAAGATGTCAATACTTTGCATTTTCAGATTCACTTGGAAAAGTGCCAAGAGCGTTGGTGGGATTCCCTAATAACAACTGAAGAGAAGATAAATCTGCAAAAGATTGATGCATCTCGACCAATTGATGATTTACCACAAGAAGAACAAATGAAAATTCAGGAATTAATGTGGGCAGAACAAAGGAAGAGAATGGGAGAATTGGATCCACGTCATCAGGTAAAGATGATAATGATTTTCATATTAATGGCTGGACATTAAAATTTGAGATAATATTTAGATGTACCTTCTATATGCCAAGTTTTGAACAGCTGAAAAAGTATAATCTAAGGAATTCGGCTCAACTTTTTGGTAAGTGGTATGCATATTTCACAAGAAAAGAATCACTAAGTAACTTCCACAAACTTTTTATTGCATGACATTTCACTAAATAATTAACATCACCAATGCTCCATCTGTTGATGCTAGTTATTTAGTAAACCAGGCATGCAATTAAAAGTTTGTGTAGAAGTTACTTAGTTGTTCTTATGAAAGCTGAGAAAATTAGAAAGTGTTGCTTTACTAAAATGAATTGATATTTTCTCTGACTGATTTTGAGACTAAATATTTGTCTAGCTACTGTATATATCATATACAGTAAAACTCGGTTATAACGAACATGAGGTTTTGGCTGCTGTATCCAAGGCGCTGCTCTAACCAAGTAGGGGGGGGAAGGAGGCTGAGGAGTTGAAAAAGATAGAAGCACACAATAAGAATGTGTTGCATACACAAAAAATTGTAATCATATGCAATTTGTATTTACTTTAGACCAGGATTGGGTAAATGAGCATTATGCCATCACAAGCACAGTAAACGTTTTTGATGCCTGGCCGCTGTCGATCGCGTTGATGATTTCTTTCAGCTTTGATTTTCTGTAATGAGATTTAAAGCTCCAGATCACACCCGGGTCCATTGGCTGTAGCATAATGGTCATGTTTGGAGGTAGGTGAACCAAAGAGATGTTGGTTAACTCAGTGCCGGATTTAGGCATAGGCGACTGCCTGGGGCGCCAAATTATGAAAGGCGCCTAACACTAAGTGTAAAAGCACCAAATTATGAAATGTATCAAATTATGAAATGCATCTAATCATAAAAGGTGCAAACTACAATGGAAAAGTTTTTAACCACTTTTTTCAATATCGTGTATTATTTTTTAAACAATGTTGCAACTATTCGTCTTCTATAAGTTTTATGCGGAGTTGACCTTGGGATGAATGGTTGCATCTTTAAACTAACTCATGTAATCTAAACTATTTTGTTACAAAATTCAAGATGCTTAAATATCTCGCTCCGAGCGACAGTATATAAACACGGTCCTGGTAGTATGTCAATCAGCGTTTGCCTCCTTCCGAGCGTTTTATAAGGCAGCTGCCATTTAACCACACAAAGTATTTAGTACGTGTTAGTTAATCAGTTGTAAAGCAGTTTTTCATATTTCTGTGTTCGTCATTTTTATCTTACCAGTGCTTTTATATTTTACTAAGTTTATTTAGCAACTTGTGCACTAATACTTTTGTCCCTTATGTTTCAAGTTTTTATCCCTTAATATAATAATGGTGACCAAGAAAAAATTTTGCGGTTGGGAAAACAAGAAGAGAGAAGTACAATTGAATTCATAAAATAAAACAAATAAAAATAAAATTTTTGGTAATAACTTTTATAAAGGGCACAAAAAGTGTAAAAATAAAAATATAATAATTTTGTTATTAATAACTTATCTAAAATGCACTGAATGAAGAGAAAATTTAAATTAATGAATTAATAGAGATATTGATTATATAAAAGTTATGTTGCAATTCTAATAATTAGTTCAGATGTCTTAAATAATGCAACATAACTTTTATATATTCAATATCTCTATTAATTCATTAATTTAAATTTTCTCTTCAGTGCATTTTAGATAAGTTATTAAAAACAAAATTTTATTTTTATTTTTACACTTTTTGTGCGCTTTATAAAAGTTATTGACTTAAAAATTTTCTTTTTGTTTTATTTTTCTTTTTAGTCTTAATGGGAAATATATTAATATCTTTATATATTCTTCAAAAATTAACTTTATTAACTAACTAGGGAGATGCCCGTTGAAATTATATGGGACTTTTTTTAATTAAAATTTCGTGAATACATAATGGCACTTATATGATGGCTTTGGGATTAATTGGAAAATTTTACAGTTTCTTGGCTGAACAGAGATCTTGTTATGGCAATAAAGGTAGTGGTAGCACTTCATACCTGTCTTCCACTATTTGCGATGAGTTTATTTGTATCATGTCAAGGAGAGTTACACAAGAAATAATTAGTCAAGTATTAATTGCAAAGTATTTTTCTATTAGTGTTGATTCTACGTCAGACATATCACATACAGATCAGCTTGCTTTCATTATTAGGTATGTTATGGAAGATGGGACTCCTATTGAGCATTTTCTACAAAATACTGACCACAAATCTGACAAATTAGTGAGTCATTTTTTTTATTTTGAGAAATTAATATTGATATTGGTAATTGTCGCAGACAGTCTTATGATGATGGTAGCAATATGGCCGTAGTGTACACCGAACTTCAAGCAAGAATTAAACATTGATAATCTCGCTGTGTTTGTGCCATGTTCAGCTCATTCCCTTAATCTTGTTGAAACAGATGCTGCAGAGAGCAATCTAAATGCAGCTGTATTCTTTGATATTTTACAAGAAATTTATAATTTTTTTGTAGTGTCAATGCATCGATGGGAAGTTCTTCAGTCATGTATTAAATCTAAAGCTAAGGTAGTTAAGACCTTATCATTAACACGATTGTCAGCCTGAGAGGACGCTTGCAGAAGTCTGCATGAGTCTTGGAACAAAATAATCCAAACTTTAGAAACAATCTCAAATGATTCATCAGAGAAAGCTACTACTTACATGTTGTAAAGCTTCGGGATTGCTAGATAAGTTAGACAATCTGGAAACAGCCTTCTTGTGTAATTTATGGAATGTAATACTGGAGAGATTCGGAGCAGTTAGCAAAAAACTTCAGTGTTAGTATCGATATCAATATGGTAGCACAACTATATGCCCCACTTACTGAATTTGTGTCAAATATGCGCGAAAGATTTGATGAAATTGAACTTAGCACTATGAATTTCTCCGGAATCATGGAATATATTCAGAAAATAAGGAAAAGAAAATCATTCTTTGATGAAGTGCAAAGTAACAAAATTGAAATGACTGGAAGAGAGTTTTCTAGTGAATACTTTTTTGCCTATATTGGATCGACTGACATCTGAATGAAGTAGACGCAGTGAAGAGTGCATAACATTCCTAGTTCCATTGAGTTTCTTACTAAAATATGCAATATGGAACCGCCATTAATTTCAGAAAAGGTACAAAATTTGCTGAATACATACACGTTAGATCTGGAAGACATATGTAGAAGAATGCCTTCATTTTCGTGATTATCTAGATAGTAGTTCCGTAACAAGTGAATATAAAACTACTTCACTTCTGACCCTGTGCACACTTATTTGGAAAAAACATATTCATTCTGTCTTCCCAAACATCGGCATTGCATTTAGAATATTTTTGTATATGGCAGATGCAAATTGTAGTGCAGAACGGTCGTTCTCAACGTTTAGAAGAATTAAAAACTATTTACGATCAACCATGGCCCATGATTGATTGAACAATCTTTCAACCTTAGCGATTGAAAAGTATTTATCGATGTCACTAAATTACAGTGTCATCAATACTTTTGCGGCTTACAATCAAAAGTGTAGAAGAAAGAACTTCTAGTTCAGTTCCAGAAATGTAGGTATTTTAAAGTAACATTATATTTTATATTAGATCAAGTAATAATATTGTTCCTTTTAAACTCACCATTGTCAAACAAATCGTGTCTATGCTGAAATTTACGAGGACAGTGATTCCCAATACAGGTGGTCAGGGGTGTCAGAGTCGCATCTCAAAACAGATCGGATGCGTTATTCTCGGGTGGTCACTTCTATGATTCGGCTCGAGTGAGCATGAGGCATAGTGGATATCGATGTGATATTTCCGATCCTGGCTGTCAACATGAAGTTCGATAACGAGATGTTTGGCGTGATAGGCAACTTTTTGTGCCCTGATATTCAAATCTGTGTATTCAATCTATATAAAAACGATGAATTAGGAAAATTTGTTGGGTCAGATCCAGAAATTCTGAATGATCAATATGGGAAAACGATGTTTTGAGGAACAATGAATGTGATATCATTTAGCTTTGTTTGTATGAGGTTATTCTGGGACTTGAATAAATGAACGATGGATGCGGGAAAATGATCAATAAAGGAACGATAGGTCGAGGTTTCACTGTATATATATATATATATGGATGTCAACAAGGTGTTGGGATGAGGAAACCCAGTGAGCACTCACCAATCAGACGACTTCAGGTTGGCGAGGCCCCGGGGATGTCGAAGCGACACACGTAAAATAACACAAAAACACAGAAACATCACAAACGTAAAGCTTTCGGAACTACTCCTTCTTCAGCTACAGAGAGAGAACTCATATATATACTCATATATATATATATATATGGATGTCAACAAGGTGTTGGGATGAGGAAACCCAGTGAACACTCACCAATCAGACGACTTCAGGTTGGCGAGGCCCCGGGGATGTCGATGTCCTCATCCCAACACCTTGTTGACATCCATATATCCATATTACCTTTCCTTTTCCGTAAGCTGTTATATATATATATATATATATATATATATATATATATATATATATATATATATATATATATACACACACATACATATATATATATATATTAATAGTGTAATTAAATGAGGCATTTAAAGCGAAGGTAAACAGCCACCTTAATGTGTGATGCATCAAATTAAATGCCTTGACCTGCAGATTTGCAGGAAAATGATAAAATTGAAATCGGTCATGCTGTTGGCGAACTATTGAGGTTTTTTGTGACTGGCTAAGCTCTGCTCGACATAGTTGTAGTGGTTGATGTTAAGGTGGCGCTGCTAGCGGACATTAGACACTGTAGGAAATAATGTGGTGCTCCTAGCGGACATTAGTAGAAGGAAATAAACCTTGCAGTGGCTGAGCTTCATGGTAATGTAACAGAAGGCTAACTACCAAAACAATATTTAATCTAACCAACCAGTCGATTTATCGATGGGCAACTACTAGTTTAATATTATTTAGCTTTAAAACACAAATTTAAAGGCATTTACAAGTGGAATACATCTAGTAGCAACCTGAAGGCCACCTCTCATGCCTAGAACTAGCCTGCCTACCCCATCAAAATCTTTCTTTTCCATGCCCTACAGATCTGATGTGTATCACAGAATCAAGGAATTTTGCATGGTATCGGTTTAAGAATGCATTTAATGAAGAGCAATGGGGATAACCAATGGAGGGAGGTGATCAATTTTGAATCGAACCTACTTTTGTGCTAAAAATCCTGCAAGATTAAGATAATAGACATTCTTAACTGTATAAATTGCTCATAATGGTTTACTGTGGCTTGATATCTTTCATCAGTTCTTGATTTCTGCTATTCATAGTCACTTAAGGAATAACATTAACAGCAAAAATACCACACCTATTCAGATAACCTTTTAATACAAATGTTATACTGATTATATTTTTAAAGTTAGCTAGTAAGGATTATAGTGCTTGTGGCTCTTTGTTGTTAAATATTTTTGCCAAGTATTCTCTCTAGAAGAAAGAATTTAGCCATATCCATAAATGAGTATAGTTTACATTTACATTAGGTTGCTGCTAATGTGTTTTATATTATTTTCAGCCTGTGGCAGAAATGTTAAAGAAAGCTTGGAACCAAGAGGGGTCACCATTCAAAGGCATGGAATATAACCCAAGTATGATCAACTTTGATGGGGATTTCATGCCCAATCACGATATGCCAAGTTGAAGCAAACATTAAAAAATTTGATTTGAAGTACAAAATGTATATTTGAATCCCTTTCTTCATGACTGAACTTTCTTCCATTTAGTTATACCAAAATTATTGTGATATTATTTTTACATGTTCTCATAAAAATATCTGAAAAGTCCTCAATAAAAATTTATTTCATCAATGAAATGTTTTATTTCATATTTTTAGTCCCATTTATCTAATACGTAAAGAAAAAATTGTTAGGTTTTTCTAAATCTAAATATATTATACTTAATCTTCCATAAATGAAAATGTATATCCCAGTAAGGTAAAATTAGATACTTTGTACCAGTGGTTCTCAGGCAGATTTGTAAGGCGATCTCTCCATCCAGAGAATATTCGAGAAGCAAAAAAAAAACCTTCCAGGTTTCTCTATACAGGAGGGTGAGGATGATAAGGAAATTAATACGAGTTTTTAATTTTGTGCTCTTTATAAATACAAGTTAGCACTATAAATTATTTTATCTACAACTATGTATGTGTATTAAAAACATGCATACATGTAGCTTATAGTTTAATTTATGAAGTACTAATCACTGCTGATGTGAGATATAATTTCTTCTTTGTTTTTATTGCATAAAAATAACTCATTTGTTAAAAAAGTTTTTGTACTTTGATAAGCTACAGATTTTTCATTATTTTTTTTAGCAAAACGTCGATAAATTAAAACCTGTAGGACTCTTAAAACAAATCACTTGCCTTAGCAAAGAATGACTGTTTGAGAAACTGCCTAGGGTGCCAAGTTACACGGGGCGCCAAATTTGAGGGAAAAAATCGAATTAAAAAAGACGAAAAACATAAAAATTAAATAATGAAGATGTCATTATTTCAATTCCTGTGCGCGTACGGAGTATGAATTATAATTCATTTCTTTACATTTCTGATAATTGATTAGCATGGCGTGTAATTTTGTTAATTTACGGCAAATTGTTGTACATTGTAGTCAACAGTGCTCTGTTTACGCCTACCGCATCATGTTTTGAAACACGAGCTAGAAAGAGAAAGAATGAAAAAGCTAATATTGAAGAAAGAGGTTCGGTTTTATTCGCTCTCGTTCAGCGTCGTTGGCTGAGTGCATCGTGAGTAGTGATTCTGGTTCGAGAATTCTCAACAAAAATTTTCCGGAAATTTTCAGAATTTTTCTTGTCTCGAGTCCCGGGAAATTTTCATTCGAGACTTTTTTAAAATTGGATTTTTTTAACGTATTGAAACTCCGAAGTGATCCTCAGCCAATATGATTCATACGCGCTGCACTGCAAAAATAACGTACCTCTGACCTGGCCCTTCGAGAGACTAAGAAGCAACAGACCAAAGCGACTGACACCATCAACCTCTCACTAATAAGTGCGTGGCATTAACAGAGAAGTACGGAATTTTAAACTAGGTAATCCCCGGGTTGCCCCTACTCTCTGACGCATGCACTGAGCGTCTTGTACAGAAATAATGCCACTTCTTTGGGACATATGGCTTAGTATTATTCGTGACATCAGGCTGTACAAATGGATGGATTTTAATCAAAATCCTTAAAGCCATTTTTGAGTAAATCGTTTTTTTTTTCAAAATATCCAAGAATAAAGTACCCTTATTTGTTGCGCAATATCATTCATCTCTTCAGAATGTCTTTTATGAATGACATTGTCCACAAATATGATATATCATCGATTTAGTTGGACCATATAAGCTGTAGTAGGATTTTGAGTGGATCGCGGCGAAGGCGTGACGTCATAGGGCTTAGGTAAGTAGCTTAGCGTACATTGTAATGTCACTGGACGCCATGTTGTGATTTCTAGAGACATATGGCTAACGCAGTATTATTTATGACATCAGGCTCTACAAATGGATTGATTTTAATCAAATTCTCTGGAGCCATTTTTGAATAAATCAATTTTTTCTAAAAATCGCCAAGAATAAACTACCCTTTATTTTTGTGCAATATCACTTTTACGAAGAAGGGTCTGCAAAAGATATGTTGCATATCATTCGATTTTATGTAGGTGTTTGGGACCTAGAACCGCGAACAGACAGACGGCATGGCAAAAACCCCTTTTATGGACTCAAGGATACCTAAAATGTGTATTTCCATCAAAATCTCGAAGTCGATTTTTTTCACGATTATACTTTCTCAATATACTACGTTCATAATCCAATTTGGTAGTCGGGGTTTGCTGGATGGTTATAGCAGGTTACATTGGTGGTAGGGGGTTCAAGCTTGAACTACATATATAGCATTCTTTCACTAAATCTTCTGACCCCATAAAGAAAAGACATCCGAAAAAATGTTTTGCTTTTTACCCAGCCAATAATGCATTGAAATGGCTCTCTAGAGAAACGTTTTTAAAAAGTGAGTTCAAAATGAAAAATTCTGTGCGTTACATAAGAAGAGAGAGGGAGGTCTAATTGAGGGTTACGCAGGATTATATCAATTATCAAAAACTGGGGAAGTTGGGTTATGTAATACTTGAACGTCCTGCAGGAACAAAGTACGAAAATCGTATTTTATATTTCTTTTTCGCATGTCCTATTCAACATTCATTGTTGGTATATCGATAGATAAAAAGATAAATAAATATATAAGATAATAAATTATTTGAATAATTTTTTATTAAAGAAATGATTTTCTAGCTTTTGTTTCTGCAAATTTATTAATTATTGACGAAAAATCTAAGTTACGTGCAATTTCACTTCAGCTTTTTGGAAAAGAAGAGGAACATAAGGTTTTAGGCTAAAATCGACATTTGGTGAGGCCCTCTTTTCGAAGAGGCCCCCAGCTTGTGCCTCATGCGCCTGTGCATAAATCCGTCTCTGAACAAGTGCCAAAATTTGAGGCACCCTTGAACCTGAGGCCCGGAAAAATTGGCCCTTCTGGTCCCCTCTCTCGTAAGGTCTGCCTCTGACTGTCGGGCCGACCGAACCTCAATAATCAGGGCAGGGCCTAGGCGGCAAGCGATATAAACGAGGCATCGGGACGCCGAAAATCAAGAGGCGCTCAAAAGATTGTCGGCGGTTCTCCCATTTTCCCTTTTAATTGATAAATTATTGGAGAGTGTTGAGTGATTCTACTTGTAGGTTTTTTTGAGAGATAAAGATACAAACGTGTTGTATATTTCGCTTGCGAGGTATACAGGTATAAATATATTCAGTTACTTTGCGACCACCGTGTTCCTGTACTGTACTGGCGATCGCATCTCCGTTTGGAAGTTACAGTCTTCCACTCCAAGATGCGCTCTTTGACCTATTCAGTACTCTTTTTAGAATTTACGCCACAGATTAACTCTTCCTGAGAAAGGCAAACAAATCTTGCAGAGCATGAGATACCCAAATTGCGATAGTTGCCAGTTGCGTATCCGAGAGGAGAATCGCTCCTATTGAATGAGACCTATCGTCTCTTTCTTGAGAAATTTCTGTTTCCGTCCTCGAAGGTGAGGCTACTATTGAGTTCTGTAAACATATTCTAGAAACAAACAACTGACGTCAATTCCTACCCAAAACACGTGGAATACTTGAAGCTGGGGAAACCCCTCTATGACAGGGGTAGCTAACCTTTCTGCATTAGGCTCCAAATAAACTGTAATAGGACTCTACAAATCCGCACGTTGGCCATCCTTACGATTTGAGATGCAAGGGAAATACCCCTATGATTCTCCTTGACTGATCAGCGACTCAGTAGACATATATGTACTCAGTTTAGAGTTGTGAGTGCTATATTGTAGCGACTCGCAAGTCTGCACCCGAAGTCCTTACGGCCGTACGAGGAGGACTTGATTTTTTGTAATAATATCGAAGTATGTTGGATAAATAAAATATTATCTATACGATATACTGGGAATAATTTTGAAACGTGAAAAAAAAGACTGCTACGACCGGGAATCAAACGCGGGTCTCCCACTTGCCGGGTGGATATTCTACCACTGAACTATCGTAGCAGATCAATTTTCTCGTTTCTGAACGCGGATGTTTTCTTGGTTGGGACGGAACTAGCCAAGCTAGTATCAAACTGCCCCAACGGATGTCCTCGAAGAGATACACCGAAGAAAACCCCTCCCTCTCAAATAGTGAGATTGCCAAGCAAGAAATTGATGGAATAAAGTGATCCGAAGATCCTATGCGGACAGGCATAAGCTGTAAAGTTGGGAATTATTTTGAAACGAGAAAAAAAGACCGCTATGACCAGGAATCCAACCCGGGTCTTCCACTTGCCGGGCGGATATTCTACCACTGAACTATCGTAGCAATACGATATTCTAGCAAATTGCCCGTCAAAAATGACGGGATCTTCATAAAAGTATTCCATAGATATATTTGGATATGAAAAATCAGTAAATTTTGCTATGATCTGGCTTGGCTTTCATGCGCAATCAAATGAGTGTTTTAGAGAGTTATCTTTGTTTTAATTATATTGTCTAAATAACTATTATTATCCAAATATTTGTTAAAAATAAGAGGGAAATCGAAATAAAGAGATATAACGTATGAAGAATCAGCAGAAATTTACTTGAAATATTTGAGAATCATCATCATCATAGGTAGTCTGTCCGTAGACAGGTCCGTGATTATTCATGGTTAAACCTGGTTCTCCATATACTCCTATTTTCCGCTGTCCTCTTTATATCTTGATAACTCTCTTTCCCTTTCAAATCGTCTATCAGCTGAAACCTTTTCCTACCTCTTTCCCTTTTCCCATCTAGTTTTCCTTCTAACACGTCTTTAATCATACTCTCTCTCCTCAGGTAATGTCCAACCCAGTTAACCTTCCTCTTTCTGATAGTCTGTATAATGATTCACTTCTCTCCTATTCTTCGTAGCACTTCATCGTTTTTCATCCTATCTGTCCATTTTATCTTCAGCATTCTCCTCCAAGTCCACATTTCAAAGCTTTCCAAGTATTTGATGTCATTTTTCCTTAGCGTCCATGTTTCTGCCCCATACAATGCTATACTCCATACGTAGCATTTTATCAACTTCTTGCGGATATCTTCCCTTATATTCCCTGTAAGTAGTTGTTTCTTTCTCCTGAAAGCCGCTTTTGCTTTTCCTATTCTAGTTTTGATCTCATCCGTACATTTTGCCTCTCGTGTTATGATACTTCCAAGGTATTTATATTCTGAAACTTGTTCTAATGGCTTTCCCCCAATAGTTATGTTCAGATTCTCTTCTTTACCCGATATTCGAATAACCTTGGATTTTTCTGTATTTATTTCCATACCGTATTTTCTACCTGTTATCACTAGTCTATTCATCATTTTTTGTAGCTCCTCTTCCTTTCTTGCTAGAAGTACTTGATCATCTGCGTATTTTACTGTTCTTATAATCTTTCCTCCAATTTTGAAATCCCCTGTGCCTTCTTAAGCTTCTTGCATTAGACTTTCTCCATATATATTGAATAGGGTTGGCGATAGGCAGCAGCCTTGTCTTACTCCTCTACCGATATTTATTCCGCAGGTGTCCACATTCTCAAACCTGACCTTTACAACTTGATTCTCATATAGATTCCTAATCAGTCTCCTGTCTTTCCAGTCTACACCTATATCCTTTAATATCTTCATCAACTTTACCCAATTTACTCTATCAAAGGCCTTCTGCCAGTCTACGAAACATGCGCAGATATCTTGACTGTATTCTATTGCCCTTTCTGATATGATTCTAACTACTCCTATAGCATCTCTAGTTCCTCGTCCTTTTCTGAAGCCGAATTGATCTTCCCCTATTATTTCTTCTGCCTTTTTCTCCAGCCTTTTATTAAGAATCCTCGTGATGATCTTCGATGTGTGTGACAGAAGGCTTATAGTTCTGTAATCTTTACACTGCATTGCCTTTGGCTTCTTCTTTAGAGGGATCATTGTTACTTCTAGGAAATCCTGAGGCCACTCTCCCGTGTCGTAAATCTTATTAATTAATTTCGTGATCGCTTTTAGTCCTTCTGATCCTATGACTTTAAGTATCTCAGCCGGTATTCCATCGCTGCCCGTGGCTTTCCCCTTCTTAAGTTCCACTATCGCTTTTTCTACTTCGCTCTCCATAATACTTGGTCCTAAGTTGTCTTCTTCAATGTTTTCCTCATTTTCCAGTTCTATTTTTGCCGCTCCTGTCTGTTTGCTGTATAATTCCTTAATGTATTCTTCCCATACCTGTGCTACATCCTTTGTTTCTGAGACTATCTTCCCATCCGTATTCATAATTCCTTTACCACAAATTCCATTAGACTTCTTATCTTCTAATTCCAGTGCCTTAGCGTACATCATATCGTACCGTCCTAATTTCTCCATTTGTTCTATTTCATCACATTTTCCTTTTAGCCAATTTTCTCTAGCTTTATCTGTTACCCTTCTCAACTCATTGTTTATACGCCTATAGTTGGCTCTACCTTCTTCAGTGTTAACGTTTTTCCATTTTCGTCTCTCATCCATTTTCTCCAGCATTTCCTTCGTGATCCATGGTTTTCTGATTTTCTTCTCTTGTTTTCCAATCTCTTTATCCAAGGTATCCTTGATACTGGTTTTAATTTCATCCCATTCTATATCAACGGTCTTCGGTTTGTTTTCCAACTTTCTTAGGTTATCTTCCAACTTCATGCTGACTACATCCTGCCTTTCTTTCAGTTTTTCTAGGTCCCAGGTCTGTCTTTCTCTTCTCGTTTTTCTTATTTGTTTGAGCTTCGTACTCACGTCAAGTATTAGAAGGCTGTGATCTGAATCAATGTCTGCTCCTTGCAATGCCTTGGCGTTCTTTATGCTGTTCCTAAATCTTTGTTTTACAAGGATGTAATCTATTTGGCATCTCATTCTATCTCCTGGGCTTTTCCATGTGTATAACCTTCGTTTATGGTTTTTGAACCATGTATTAGTCACTACAAGGTCATTATTGATGCAGAATTCTACGAGTTTCTCCCCTCCTCGATTTCTCTTCCCAAGTCCGTATTGCCCGACAACATTTTCTTCCTGTCCTTCTCCGACTATGCTGTTCCAATCTCCCATTATTATGCAGTTTACCTTTCCTCTTCCGTCTTCTTCGTAAATTTCATTAATTTGCTCATAGATCTCATCTATTTCTTCATCGTCATGAGCTGACGTTGGCATATATACCTGGATTATCAGCATGTCCACTGGGACTGCTTTTAGCTTTATTGCCATCAGTCTATCGTTCGTTGCTATTATCTTTGTCACGCTTTTCATCATATCTTTCCTAAGTACCAGAGCTACTCCCCTTTCCCCACTATTTCCTCCAGAATAAACTACCGTGAATTCTTCCGAGTCGAACTGTCCTTCTCCCTCCCATCTAGTTTCGCTTAGCCCTATAATGTCAACTCTATTTCTTCTCATTTCTTCTTTCAAGTTCTCTAGCTTTCCTGCCTTTCTCATAGTTCTTACGTTCCAAGTCCCTATTCGTAATTTACTTTCGACAAATGTTTTCCTCAAGGCAGTCCCCGCCCGGAGATCCGATTGGGGGACTATTTTACCTCCGGATTGTTTTACCTCGAGAGAACTCATATTGTCCAACCATATAATATAATTTGAGAATATTATCTGTTATTTAAAACTTATTGAATTTTACTTAATAATTGAACAATTTTACTAACTCTTTTTAACGCGAATGAAAAATCAATTTACCATTAAAGAAAATTGTGTGCTCATTTATAATGCCCAGCGCCCATTTCAAACTTTTCTTATGGGTGGTAGAATTGAAACTAAGAGATTGGAAAAAACTTCGATTGCTTCCCAGCAGATTATCATAGACCTACGAAATTTATTCCACGTGTAACTCTCATATAGAGCTATTGTCCGAACGGACGGACAGACATCCGAATACATAAGCGTTTTTTATGCGCTTAAAATTAGAATTAATATTATTACTCTAATTTTAATTGAAATTGGAGTGAAATATTATTTAGCTGTCGTGTACAAATCTATTCCGAAAATTTCGTGCCTCTATTTTATCTGATCTCAGAAACATTGGTTGGACAAAGGGATGGACGGACAAGCCAAATAATTAAGCCTATGTTTAAAAAACGCATAAAAATATTAAAATAAAAAAGGGACGATGTTTCCCAATTTATCAAAAACCTCATTGTCAGCCTACTATCGGCGCCAAAAGTTTGTAGACTCCCAGCAGATGCGGCGCGCCCATCCTTCTATCCCTCTCTCACTGGCTTCAACTATTATAAAAATCACTATAAAATACAGGTTTCACTCTCTTTATGCGGGGGTTGTGTTCCAGGAAAGTGATGCACAAAGCGAATTCGCATAAAAAGAACCCATATTTACATGTAAAAGATAGGGATACGTCCCACAAGCAATATTAACTCCCCTCCAAGACGCTCTTCTTTCGCTCCATAACGACTTTTTATGCGCTAAATACAAAATTAAAACAATTAGCACTAAATTCTACTCACCAATAATAAAAGGAAGCAGACGAACACAGGTGGTGGCTGTTGTGATTGACATAATAGTGGATGTTTAATGTGCTGGATGGTTGTCCTGGCCCAACGCAAGTTCCGCGGGCAAGAAGACAAAACTTCTCAAATGTGCATAAAGAGGACTTAAATTATGGATAGAAGTATTGTTAATTTAAGAACACTTAATTTATTTATATCAGTATTAGCAAAATAAGTCCTTTAATCCCAGTTCTTTAATATTTTTACCAGCTGAAGGGGCATTATTTGGAATCTGACATTAACACAAAACAAAAACGAGTGTTTCTTGTTCTGTGGGTGTGCTTTATTAGATTAAAAATTAAATATTTCTCTGAAAGAGATGTTATTAGTCAAAATTAATCGTTATTAATGTGAATTTTTACTTGATCCATATATGAAGTATAGAGAAAGTATTGTTTTCATGAAAAAAATCGAATTCGAGATTTCAACGGAAATACAGTCAAACTCATTTATACATCTACATCTACATCTACAAGTTACCCTGCAATTCACCAAGTTGGTGGGTGGCAGGGGGTGCAATGCACCAAATCCTACCTAAAGATTGTCTAACGCAATTCGAAATTTCCTATTGTGATCTCTTATTGTCCTCGGAAAGAACGAGCCTAGATAACGCTCCGTCCTACAATCGATCTCACGTATTTTATCGTCTCGATCATTTCTACCTATATACGTCGGTGCCACAATTATTCCCACTACCTCCTCTTTTAGACATTCTGACCTATATTTCTCTAGAAGTTTCAACCTTGAGTCCAATCTACGGTCCTCCAGTGATACCCAGTTCAAATCGCTCAATAAAGAGGTGACGCTTTCCTTATGTCCGTACTTTTGTTTTACAAATCTGGCTGCTCTGCGCTGTACTCTTTCTAGTTGAATTATGTGTCCCTTCTCGTACGGGTCCCATATGCTCGCTGCGTATTCCACTTGTGGTCTTACCAGTGATAAGTAGCATGTTTCGCGTACTTTCTCTGTAGTGTTCCGTACTATTCTACCTATGAATGCCAGTTTCTTGTTGGCCGCGCCTATAACTCGACGAATGTGCATGTCCCACGAAAGATCTCGACAAATGGTTACTCCTAAATATTTTACATACTCAGCTTGTCGAATACTCATTTCATCTATTTTATATTCGAAACCTAAATCTTTGTTCTTACTTTTCCAGAACGTGACTGCGGCACATTTAGTATAATTAATTTCGATTTGCCATTCTTTGCACCACGCTGAAATGGCTCTTAAGTCTTCACACAGAGACTGATGGTCCTCCTGATTTTTTATTTCTTTATATAGAACGGTGTCATCGGCGAAAAGCCTAATTTTACTACGAACAACCGAGCACATATCATTTACATAGATTAAGAAGAGCAGAGGGCCCAATACACTTCCCTGAGGAACACCCGAAGCAACTTTAACGGGGGACGAGTATTTCCCATCGATGACAACTATCTGTTCCCTATTCGAGAGGAAGTCTCTCACCCAACCGACAACTTTCGAATTGATACCACATTGTCCTAACTTCGCAATTAATTTCCTATGAGATACTTTATCGAACGCCTTCCTGAAATCAATGAATATGGCATTGACCTGAGTATTTTTCTCTCCGCATCGCAACAAATCGTCCACGAACAGGCCGAGCTGCGTTTCGCATGATCTACCTCTCCGGAATCCGTGTTGGCATCCGCTAAGCAATGAATGACTATCTAAATAGCGCATTACAGAGCTAAAGACTATGTGCTCAAGTATCTTGCACGATAATGAAGTTAAGGATATCGGCCTATAATTTTCGGGGTTCTCTCTGTCGCCACTCTTATGGATGGGCGTAACATGTGCCACCTTCCAATCTTTAGGAACTACTCCTTCTCTAATGGATTTCTCGAATATAATTTTCAAATACGGCGCGATTTCAGCAGCTAATTCTTTCATTACACGCGCGGGAATTTCCTCCGGTCCAGGAGATTTATTTGGCTTAATTGAATGAAGTTGGAGCGCGATGCCATTTTCCGAAAATACCAAATCTTCCATCGAATCGCCCTGACGCATAGGAATAGGGGTTTCACATTCATCGTCATCACGAGTAAAAGCTTTCTGAAAGTGATGATTTAATAGGTTTGCTTTATCCATACTATCGTGAACTACGTTTCCCGTTTCCGACCGCAGTGACGCAATAGTGGGGCCCCTACCTTGAACTTCCCTGACGTAAGACCAAAATGCTTTTGGGTTCTCTTTCAAGTTTTCCTGTAAAACCTTCTTTTTATAATTGTTAAACGCATTACGCATTGCTACTCTGGCTATGGAGCGCGCCTCCTTGTATTGATGCCTTATTATTGCAATCTGTTCGACCGTAGCTGTTGAGGATGTGTTATTTACGCGAGAGTGGAGTTTTCTTTGACGTCGGAGAGCGCTTCTTACTTCCTGATTGTACCATCTAGGCTCTGCACTATCACGCTTCAGTTTGCTCGGAATAAATTTATCTGTACACTCTCGCATCATATCTCTGAACATGCACCAGGATTCCACCGCGTCTGCACTATCGGTTAAATTGCGGAAATTAGTATATTTATTACGCAGAAAAGACCTAAATCTTGTGAAATCGGCTTTGGCGAATACATAAAGTTTTCTTTTGGCCTTAACCTGTTTCTCAATAATTAACTGAAATTCCACGTACACTGCCTTGTGATCGCTTATTCCCTCAGCATCAGATACTCTATTCATACGCTCAGGAAGATTAGTAACAAATAAATCTAATATATTATTAAATCTCGTGGGAAATCTCACTAATTGATACAATGAGTGCTTACCGAAAGTTTCTAGTAACGCCTCGCACGATTCACGCTCTCTACCTCCGGGATAAAAGCAATTATACCTCCAATCTATTGACGGAAGATTGAAATCGCCCCCGATTATAATGGCTTTATCTTTATTAGACGAATTTAGCGTCGCCACTTGTTTCTCCAGAGAATGAATAGTTTCCACGCTCGCATTTGGGGGTCTATAAAAAGCGCATATATTTATAGTTTTTGAGTCGCTTCCTTTTACACGACACCAAACACTTTCGACTTCGTCGTCGTTAATCTGTATTGGGTAACTTTCGTATTTATTGCTAACTGCTATAAAGAATCCACCTCCCGACCGGATACATCGATCTTTTCTGTATACGCTATAGTCACGAGGAAAGATCTCCTGACTGGCTATGTCTGCCGTAAGCCAACTTTCAGTGCCTATAACTACATCAGCACGCAGACTACGAATAAGATGTTCAAATTCGGCCTCCTTCCTGCGAATGCTGCGACAATTAACCGTAATGATTTTTAATTTCTCGCTATGACTACGTAACGATTCCTCGCGCTCTACTGAGCTATTATTACTGTTATTATTATTAAGATTATAATTATTATTATTTACTGCCTCCTTATCCTTCCTACTATGTCGACTATTTCTACGCTTGGAATGTATTCTACTGTTACTTAACGTCGGGTTTATAGCGCTGTTAAGGTCGCACGCATTATCTACGGAATTGTTGCATGGAAAATCGTTTATCCCCATGCCTTCGATAATTCTGTTACCGCACGGATTTCTTACATTTTCCCCTATTGTGCTCTCAATTAATTCCGTACCGGTAAGCTGCCTACATCCTAACCTACCATCTGATCTACTAATGGCGTGCATCTCAACGCTTGCTAAAAAATTGCAATTGCTTAAATCTAACCTAAAAAAGCCCTAGAATGCTCAAACACCCTACGCGCTACCGCCTCCGCAGCCTCGGCAGTGTAGTGCACACCAGAACCGTTTAGGGATGCCCTACATGAGTCCAGGACCGGCCTCAGGTCAACGAAGTCCACTCCATTGCCCCTACAGAAGTCCCACAGCCTACGGTTCAGCCCGACCACTCGGCTCCAAACCATAGAACCGCAGTCCGTCCGAGGAACAATTTATAACGAGCGCGGTTATAATGAGATCTTGGCTATTGCAAGCAAGCAGGGGAGAATTGGTTGTGGAAATATGTACATGTTTTAAGGTCCCCTGAACACGTTTTGACTATTTTCTCGTTAAAAAGGCAAAATTTTCCCAAAAAATATGTGAATTAAACGTTTAACGTGAGGAATTTCGAATTGTAGGCGGAAAAAGATGAACAGAATAAGAAATATTATAATTTTTTCTTTAAAACGGTTTAAATCGAAGATCGTAGGTCAATTCTCTCTAATTTAGATCTCAAAAAGAATAAAAGCCTACACGTCGAAAAGTCGATTTTTACGTGTTATTTTATGGAAACTGGAAATATCTGCCTTGGAGTCGAATCCAGAACTCTTTTTGAGTTTTTTTCGTCAACACCTTAAAATATGTAACTCGAGCATTCCCGCCAAATTTAAAAAATATCTCGATCCTTTATCGAGTTATTTGCATTTTTATAGCGTGACAGAGGGAGACACAAAGGGACAGAAGAAGGTCTTATAGATTTTAGATTGTTTTTAAACCTCTTTCATACATTTTCTATCCTCAATTTTAACTTGAGGGAATTACAATATAGGATACATTAGTACAGGGGTCGGCAACCTTTAACATCATATGAGCTACTTGAAAAAAATTGAGATTTCAAGATCGACCACTTTTTCCGATGACGTTTTTTTTAATACAATTATTATTATAATATTTTCATGTGATACATTAAAAAGTGATGAGCTACAATCGTATGTTATTGTTTTTGTCGGCGAGAACATTCGAAACTTTTTGTAAGTTCACAATGATAGACGTATTTTTTAATTTCTCAGTTTTCGTTAAGTCCTGCGCGATCGACCGGTTGGCGACCCCTGCATTTGTAATTGGTCTCTTGTTATCTCCACATCATCAACATCGAGGAAAGATCGGTTGCGCGAGTCAAAGTGCGTCTGAATATCGAATCTGCTAACGATTTGTCGCAAATAATGTATCACATGTCATTTGGGCTTATTAAAGACTTATTTATTTACGTTGTATCAATAATAAATATCATTTTTAAATTTAAAATGGTGTATTAAATATTAAAAATGCGAAATCCTTTTTCCCGGGTTCTCGGGATTACCGGGATATTTGAAAATCTAATTCCTGTTTCCCGGAAAAAATATATCGCCGGGAACCCAAAACTCTACATCTGAGTAACCAGGAAGGGAAAAGCGGGGTTACGAATGCAATATCAATTCCTCCAGACAAAATTTATATACGAACCTCTGCGATTCGCATTTTTCTACACATTCTCGAAAAAGGATGAGAGAGAGGCGACCGAAAATTAGTTCTTTTGTCAAGACATTGTTTTTTGAAAATTATCCCAGATATGCTTCAAACGCATTTTAAGAGGGCGATCACTTTCTTAAAAGGCCTAAAAATTAATACGGAAAAATAAACATTGCATTTTGAGGGGAGCTTACTATCATTTAGAGACAATATATCCACATCTGTCTCTGCTCAACTTTTCCAGTGATATATCAAAAGTAACTGTTTTTTTCCACGTCAGTGGACGAAATACTACACCCAGTCAGTAGGGGTGAGCTAAACCGTTACCTTTCGATAACTTCTTCCAACTGTTCTAGTTCCAAAGAAATAAGAGTTGCAAAATAAGTCGGTTCCTCGTAACCTACCTATTAAATACAAAATTTCGTTGAAATCGGTTAGGCCAATTCCTTACAAATTCATAATTATCGAAAAGTTTAATTTTGCAATTGTGACACAGCTGCTGAGTCGATCCGGTCCAAATATATCATTTTGGTCATTAATTTACGAGAAGATTCTATGCACCAAATATGGTTGAAATCGGTTTAGCCGATTCTCCCCTGATATATGCGTACGGACGGACGGACATCACGAAGATAATAGTGTTTTTCAGCAATGGCGAAAAGCACTAAAAATGTTTGGTGTCGGATTTTTAGGTTTCATGGTAGGCCTTTCCTACCAAAGCGGTTCCTGGGCCTGCAAAGTTACTACCATATGTCACCCTAACAAACAATCCCCTATTTCTACAATATCTAGCCAGAAACATTAAAGGAGATACAGTAGATCATCGATTATTCGGCGATCGATTATCCAGTTTCCAATATTATCCGGCGGTCTTGGCCGATCCGACGAAAGTTGCGAGTAATTAGTCGTTCGTCGGAGAATCGCATCAAAGGCAGTATCAGTCCGGCGATAGCGCACCGCGTAGTGCCAGAACGTTTCGGGATGATTGCGATTAATACACAGTGCGTCTAAATAATAATGAAACACAAATTCTAACTAAAAACGTAAGCGTAGAAAAAATTTTATTTTATTTCCTTCTAAATAGTCCCCGTGTGACAAAATACAATAAATACAACATTGGTATAACTTTTTGAAGCAGTCTGAAAAGTCACTTGAATCTATAAGTGTTTAATTCTGCCGTCATCGCTGTCCTTGATCGTGTCGAATCTTCTCCTCCTCAGCTTCAATTTTTATTTGGGAAATAAGAAAAAGTCTGCCCAGACCAAGTCGGGTGAATAGGGGGGATGGTTAAGATCTACGACGCCCCCTTTAGGCAAAAATATTTTCATATTAACTGTCGTGTGTGAAGGCGCGTTATCGTGCAAAAGACCCCACTTGCTGAGGTGATGCCAATTCAGTCTCACGCGACAGATTCTCGCCAGTAAACGTTCCATCACCCCCAGATAATACTGGCTATCGACAGTTTGCCCTGGTGGCACGAATTCTTTGTGGATAATCCCTTGTGAATCGAAACAAGATTAGAAAGGTGTACTCCATGTCGGAGTACAGTTTCCAAATGCGTTCTTTGAGATTTCACGTACTCAATATTTTGCATTCAGATGAGTATTTAACGAGAAGCTAGCGAGGTACGTTGTAAAATACATCTACATCTACATGTTACCCTGCAATTCACCTAATTGGTGGGTGGCAGGGGGTGTATGCACCAAAACCTACCTAAATATTGTCTATTGCAGGTTCAAATTTTCTATTGTGATCTCGTATTGTCCTCAGAAAGAACGAGCCTAGATAACGCTCCGTCCTACAATCGATCTCACGTATCTTATCGTCACGGTCGTTTCTACCTATATACGTTGGTGCTTCAATTATTCCTATAATCTCGTCTTTTAGACATTCCGATCTATATTTCTCCAGAAACCGCAACCTTGAGTTCAATCTACGATCCTCCAGTGGTACCCAGTTCAAATCCCTCAATAAAGAGGTGACGCTTTCCTTATGTTGGTACTTTTGTTTTACCAATCTAGCTGCTCTGCGCTGCACTCTTTCTAATTGAATTGCATGTCCCTTCTCGTACGGATCCCATATGCATGAGGCGTATTCCACTTGTGGTCTAACCAGTGATAAGTAACATGTTTCACGTACTTTTTCTGTAGTGTTCCGTACTATTCTACCTATGAAAGCCAGTTTCTTGTTGGCCGCGCCTATAACTCGACGAATGTGCATGTCCCACGAAAGTTCTCGATAAATGTTCTGATGGTCCCCCTGGATTTTTATTTCTTTATATAGAACGGTATCATCGGCAAAAAGTCTAATTTTACTACATACTACCGAGCAGATATCATTCACATAAATTAAGAAAAGTAGAGGGCCTAATACACTTCCCTGAGGAACACCCGACGCAACTTTAATGGGGAACGAGTATTTCCCATTGATGACAACTATCTGTTCTTTAATCAAGAGGAACTCTTTCACCCAAATGACAACTTTCGGATTGATACCATATTGTCCTAACTTCGCAATTAATTTCTTGTAAGTCCTTATGTAAAGTAGTCGTAATTATTTTCCGATTTTAACTAAAATTGTAATCGGTAGACCAATTTTAGCAAAATTTCCCAATACCAAATTTCATCAAAATGGGTCCTGCGGTTCCTGAGTTGAAACAACGGAACATTGTAACTACATATAGGTCTTGATGTAAAGTGGTGGTAATTTTTGTCCGATTTTAACCAAAATTGGGATTGGTCGACCAATTTTCTAAAACTCCGCAAAACCAAATTTCATCAAAAAACGTCCTGGGGTTCCCAAGTTGAAACCAAGGAACATTGTAGGTCTTCATTTAAAGGGGTTATAATGGTTGTCCGATTTTAACCAAAATTGGAATCGGTCGACAAATGTTAGCAAAACTCCCAAACATCAAATTTCATCAAAATACATCCACCGGTTCCCGAGTTCAAACAAAGGAACATTGTAAACTACATTTAGGGTCGTAATTGTTGTCTGATTTTAACCAAAATTGGAATCGGACGACCAATTTTAGCAAAACTCCCCAATACCAAATTTCATCAAAATACGTCCAGCGGTTCCCGAGTTGAAACAAAGGGGCACTGTAGGTCTTCATGTAAAGGAGTCGTAATTGTTGTCCGATTATAACCATAATTGGAATCGGTCGACTAATTTTAGCAAAACTCTGCAATACTAAATTTAATCAAAATACGTACAGCGGTTCCCGAGTTTTAACATACGGACGGACGGACGAAAGCGACCTCCCCTATATACGTTCACTTCGTGCAAAGAACGCATAAAAAGGGATGAGCATCGTCTTTATGCTAGATTTTTTAAAACGGAACTACTTTGGTCTTGGCGAATGGGGTGACCGCCACTCAGCATTTTTTCTCGTGGCCTCTGGATCTCCACAAACCGTCCCTTTCAGACGCACTTTTCCTAGGTTTAAAACAAAATTTAATGTTGTAACGTCGTTCCATTTTAAAAATATTGACGACGACGCCGGATATACGGTCACAAAACACGTCTTATCTCGGCAACAACTGAACAGAATTGCATGCGGTTTGCGATAATCGAAAGAGTAGGAGTCGACCAATAAACGGCGTCTCTAGTTATTTAATGTCATCATTACAATGTGCGCAATCAAATCAGTCTCATCACTTTATTGACGCGCTGTTTACGGTGGGATCTATATATCCGCATTTTTTATCCCAGGTGAAACACTATACAAAATCATACCTATTAGTGCACATACTGGCTTGTACATAATTCTTGTAATTCTCTATTACAGTACTATATTTGTGTATTTTAAATATTCCATGCTTTAGGTATTTATAACATTTTTGTACAGTAAACAAACTCAAAGCACTAACAACATATACACATACACTCGCTTTTAGTGTATTTATACTAAACAATCGTTTCGCTCAAACAGATAAAAATTAAAACAAGGAATTCTGTTATATGGAACATATGGACCCCCCTTTCCCCATGTGCTATATGAAGATACCGAGATAGATGATGTATAAGTCTCCACTGAATGTTTTAGAACAGAGACACGGAAAACTGAGCGCCTGACCTGTTCACATATACACCCATCATTAACATTATTCAACTCTGTGATGGTTGCGCGGTGTGACCCTCATGCCCTCATTCGTTTTGGGTTAAGCGTTTTTCGGGTTATCCGTATGGCGTGGTGGGATACGTACTGTGCTGCCGCGAGACTAGAGTAGCAAGGCGGCAAACCCAAATGGACAGTTCGTGGGAATTTTTGTACTGGTGTAATTAGGAATGGCCCTGTCCCCTTAACCTGAAAAATGTCCTCGAAATATATTTTTTGTTATTCTCGTACACCTAAACCACGTATAGCTTTAATTATATCAGTGAAACGATAAGGCACGATGTAATTTATTAACAGGTTATTTCTGCGACCATTAAGTATATCGTTTAAATATTTTAACATTAATTTATAAATCCTTAAGTTATTTTAAAACTTAACGATTTAAGACTAAATAACAAAAGTAACATACTGTGATTAACAAACAAATTACACTTAGAAGTCATATTGTATAAGTATTTTTGGTTCATTTAGCACTAATTTCTCATGCATAGTTATGTTAAAATTTTTACTCTTTGTTCCGCTAAATAACATATCGAGAATATCAATGGTTCTTAAGACTTCTTAGATCGCAAATATTGTTTATCTTAATTGCTGTAGTCTTTTTCCTCCATTATTTGTTTTTTTTTATATTCGTAACGTACACAATAGTTAGATTTTACCCTCCATCATATTTTTTGGAATACTCTTTTTTTCAGACAGGTAAAATAGTGTTCTTAATTTAGGGCAGAGGTCTCACACATAAGTGCGCAGGCCGCATGAAGGCTCTCCGCCAAATCCGCGGGCCTTATTAAGGCATCGTATCTAATCCACGGGCCGCATTTCATATTTTTACCAGTCTTCGCATCTTTTCGCATACTTTGGGCATTCACCCTCTCCTTCCACAAGGGGAGAAATCACCCCAATCCTATGATGCGATTTTAAACCAATTTTTTATTGAATGTGCAGGGTTTTTATAAACAGGAATGAGTAATAAACTGCAGATATTTTAAAAGTGCTGATTTAATATACTTCTTAAACCTCTTAGATTATTCACAAATATTTTATAAGAAATACAATGGAGTTTGTGTCGTGTAATATAAAGTAACTTACTTCGCGGGCCGCATAAATGCACCACGCGGGCCTCATAAATGCACCACGCGGGCCGCGTATTTAAGGGCTCTGATTTAGTGTAAATCTCTAGTTTCCTGATATACCTACATTTTCCAACAATTCAATTATCAGGCATCTAAATGCCATTAGCATTTCCCTTTGATTTTATTCGCACGGCATAATTCACTGATTTTAATATTTCATTCTTGCAACTTGGCCCAATAACATTCTAATCTTTCCGAAAATTATAGTTCTTTTCCATTTCTTCAATAATATCGGGGTTTGAGAATTAAGTTCAGTGGTCCTCAACCCTTTACCGGTCGTGCGCCATTTTCACTAAAGCAGATTGCCGAAGCGCCACTCAATCTTTGGCGTGCAATAAACCAGTGTTTCTCAACCTGTTTGGAACCGCGGACCCCCTACAAATTCTCACAATTTATGTAAACCCTATGATAATTTCTTACATTTTTAATGCATTGTCTCGTTTTTCACTCTGAAATATTAATCAGAGCTGTACGCAGGATCGACATAGTTATAGATAAAAATATACATTATGTCCTTCTTAACTCACGGATCCCCGAGAAATAAAGCGCGGGGCACCTAGGGATCCAGGGATCGCCGGTTGAGAAACACTGCAATAAACGTTTATCCTCCTATATATACTTAGTAAGCTAATTTTGTTGGTAACGCAATCTGAAGAATCTGATTGACTGCCGAAAAGCCATTTACATCTTGAGGAAGTTTAACCTTATTTCCCTTGAAAAAATGCAATAAATAAATAAGAAGCTAAATCTGTTTAATTTTAATATTTTAATCGCTATTTAATTTTAACAAATGATAAAATATATCAATTTATATGCCGCACCACAATCAGAATTAAGCATACATTTTATCACATGGTAACTACGTACAACAAAAAACGAATAATCATATAGGATATGGATGTAAATTGATTGCTGTTTAAAGTTCTTCGTTATTACATTTTATTACATGGTGACTAATAGGAACACACGATTATGTGAATTTTATATTTATTGCTTACTTTTTAAAGTTGGTTTCATTAATTATTATTTCAATTTTAACTTAATACTTAATTCATGCATACCCGTCATATTTTAAAAATTCATGAATAACTACCTAATTGTTGTCAACGTAAGTAGTCTTATTGGTAACTGAAGTAAGTAATATCTGCTATAATTACAAAATACATTTAATTCCTTATGATATCTTACGCGTGCATGGTAGATGGTTTATCTACAGCGAAGAAAAGAACATAAACGTAAATATTACAACTACTTAACTCAAGTGAGGCATGTTTTAAATAATTTTCGATTGTTTGGTTGATTAAAACTGATTAGAAAATAAATCACTTAATAGAAATTGAATATTACTCTGGAATTATTTCTCATATATCGTTTTGTAGTATTTAGTAATTGAGAGTACCATCGTTGAATAGACAACTGATGGCGCCGCTTCGTGTCATTCGAATAAATTTGCGAAATATAAAACTTAAAGATAATTATGCACATTAATAACATGTACGTTTGACTGTTAAATATTCATTTTAATCATTACTGAAAGAGAATTTAAGATTGTATGATTCTCTTGATAAAATCTGTCTTTTTACAAAAGTATAACAATCAAACGTATTCTCACTTACTTTATTATAATTTTCGAATATTTTATCTTTTAAGTAATTTATTTTCCAGTTTCTCCTCGACAGTTTTACTGCCTCTTTCTTGCTTTCTCAAATTAAATTCTATGCATGGAGCTCGGATTTTATCGTTACGTATTTGCAGAGAAACTTCGACAGATTTTTGTTTAAGGCCATGAAAAGCTTTTATGCAATTCATATTCCGTGTTTTTGACTTTTCGTATAATTCGAAGAAAAACGGATATTTTAATACATTGGGTCGAGTGAATAAAAATTAAGCAAATGCTTAAAGCAAATAGTAAAATCAAAAGCATTTGCTTCATATTGAGTGAATAAAAGTTTGCTTTTGCTTATAAGCATTTGCTACTCAGTTTTAAGCTAATGCTTAAATTTTACGGAAGAAAGCTCTTTGCAACTCTTCCCTCGCTTGTTTTTGTTTACATTTAAAATTTTACATAGTTGAATTTCAAACTAAAAACATAAATAAATTGGGTAATATTTTTCAAAAAGTTAATTAATAATTTTTTAAACTATTTCTTTTATAACCGAATTCGATAATATCACAAATCATGGGTGCATTTTTATTCAATTAGAGTAATTTTATCCAGTCATTTGCCTTTATAGTGATTTTGGACGCCACAAATTTTACTGTCTCACATACAGTTGTGCATTGCACGTGGTGTTCTTCCCCGACTCCTATTTGAAATCCGGGATCACTTAAGTACCTTAAAAATATTTCTATCTTCTGTCTGGAAGACAGTGCCCCACCACGTCTCTCTTGATATTCTCCGAGTAATAGGTTTGAAATATACTTAACATTTTCTTCAGAGAAACGATATAAATTTTTTTGTTTTGGTTGTTGAAACCTTTCTCGTATTTTTTAACCTTTCGTGTCACCATAATTTAGCATATTTATATTTAGGATAAATTATCATGAAAATAGAGTACTTAGAAATATCTTAGCAAGCCATTTACCTAACTTAAAAAAGTTTAAGCATATGCTTAAAGCATTAAGCAAAAGCTCGGTTGTATTCACACAATTTTAAGCAAATGCTTAAGAAATATCCTAAAAATAAGCAAATGCTTAAAAAATATCCTAAAAATAAGCAAATGCTTATTCTTTCTAGCAAAAGCAAATGCTATTATTTTATTCAACCCAAATCAAGCATCTACTTAAAAATTGATAGAAATCTTAAGCATAAGCATTTGCATTGTGCTCAGAAATTATGCCCGATAATAGCACTTTTAACGGGAAGATATCCAAAATGATAATCCTAATTTTAACCGCTTGTATATAAAATGATTCCATTAAAGCTATGATGCCTATGCTGTTATTTTTTTGGAAATGCATATTTCTGAATGATCGAGTATTTTGATATATTTATTCAGTTTGAAATTTACAAAATTCAAGAACCGCAAAGAAAACTTCCGCGGAAAATTTAGGCAGAAAGGCGTTTTGATTAGTCCTGCATTATCAATTAAGCGTAGCGAAAGTGTTCAACTTAAAAAAACTGATTTCAATTCATTGCATGATGTAAGCTAGCTTAGAACATTTAGAGACATTTTGAGCAGTTGATAATTTATAAATCTCCATTAGTCATGAAAAGGTTCGGGAAACCAGATGCGTGCTTCGACCACAAAGTCCTCAGTGGCGATTTATCAACAGCAGAATGTCAAAATATCTGATTTAAATTATTCCGCGAGTTCATCTTAAATGCGGTAACTTGCTGACAGAAATACATTTCTTAACAGCCCTGCCATTTTAGTAAATATTTGATGATCTTTAGACATACTTACCAAAAAATAAATAAGTAAAAATAGCGGATAACAGTTTCGTCTTCGTGATTCCACTAAAACGGTTACCTTTTTTCAGCAAATTCGCCCAAAAAAGACGGACATCAAATGGTCATAGGGTTATGATTTCGGGTTGTCTTGGAACTACCGCTATGTAGGGTGAAGGATATAGAAATGCGTGTTTTCCCACGGGGGCTGTAGGGGCACGCGCGTTGTCGTGCGAAAGAATGACCCCTTGGATGAAGTCTTTTTGTTTGTTATTGCGGTCAATTTTGTCTTGAGTAGGGCGAGGAGACTGTTATTTTGCTTCTTTTTTAAAATACTGTCCTCGAGAAAGATGTATCCAGATGGTATATAGGGTTGAGGCTCCAAGATTGGCATGATACTCAGATGAATCAAGTAGGCATGCAGTATTGCAATATCAAACACTTCATCTAACTTCGATTGATCTTAATATTGAAAACATATGTGATTTCACAAATCAAAACCGACCAACTATTTTAGGCAGCAGCTAAAATGTTTATTTCATTTATAGCACCAATTCGATTTAAAATGTTTTTAAATATGTAGTAGATATATACGTAGTTACGCTTTACAGACAAGCAATCACTTCTAAAATTAATCACCTAACGATTTCATTTGACCTATATGTTTAAGTGAACGGGAAACATCGGCGTTTCTCCTTCCCTCCACGATCTTCTGACTTTTTTCAAGTGCCGTTACCTTTGTCATTCGCTCAATTTTCGCCAAAATGTCTTATGCATGACAATAAAATTTTCAGTTTAATATCCTTCAAAAACAAGTTGAACAAAATCAAGTGCAACTTTACAGAAAACCATTATTTCTTTAAATAATTCTTCAAAAACATCGACTTAAATCCAAATAGACCGAAGAACTAACAACAATCAAAGAAAGCGAACCCTAGATTATATATATATATATATATATATATATATATATATATATATATACTTTACGTTACTCTTTCGCTGAAGAAGGGCTTAGGCCCGATAAGCTTGCGTGTGTTTTTGTGTTCGTGTGTTTTACGTGTCTCTTCGACGCCCCCAGCAGCCTGCCAGCTTGGTCCTCAACTTGGTGAGTGTTCGCTGGGCTTCCCTCAACACCTTGTTGCCACCCTCATCACTACCTTTTCTTTTCCTTTAGTTAATATATATATAATATATATATATATATATATATATATATATATATGTCTACATGAAATATGTTTTATCCAGAGAAATTAAAAAAAAAACGTAAATCTGAATTTTAAACAGATTTTTCATAGAGTTTTTCAAAGCTTTGTTTTAGATTTGCAGTTACTGAAGCGATGAACCTATTTCCAATGGAGTCGAGCCTTTTCCAAGCGAATGTATTTTTTCTAACTATTTTCAATTATGATTGCTATAAATATTGTTAATTTACGGCATAGGAACTGTTTCCTTTCTTTATTTTATCTTCGCCGTAGTCTCCACTTCACTATTAATAATAAATATTGTTGATCATTATTTTCCGCTTTAATTTAGTTGTCCGCATTTCGATTATATTAGATAGTCAGTCATAGTAATATCCAAATATGGGCTAGTTCCAGTTTCTTGTACGAAGTCTACGCCTTATTAATGATTTGCCTTTCATTTGCTCGATCTTGTCATCGATCCAACGTCAGGATGGAAGAAATATACATATCGATGTCACTGTATAAAAACGTTTATTTAAATTTGATGATCAACGTTCTAAGTGCAACGAATACAAGCAACAAAAAATACGAGGTACGATTTCTCAAACAATTTGGAGGTTAAATGGAAACAATTCTCAATTTATTCATTCATTTTTACTCGTAAAAAAGATCTAACGAAATCAACTTTCGTTTCTTGATAGTTGAGTCATTTTAATTTAAACTGAAAATAATTACGTCTAATTGGCAGAGGAAATTAAATTTTACTGACTATGAAGAAATATTTAGGTTTCAGAAACAATCTTGTAGGAGGTTGGTAATAGTTCTTTGATCGATTAAAAGGAATTATAGCAGTTACTATAGCGACTTATAAAAAAGAACTGTAATAATTTTTCATTCTAGTTATTTTAAAATCTAACTCCATAACCATCATTGTTTTAAATTTAAAAATTTCGAAAAAGCAATTACTCTGTAAATTTTCCCTGGAGTTTGAAAAATACGAAATAATTAAGATAGGTGAAACAATTTCATTCGTAAAACTTTTCCGGTCGCAACCGGTTGCTCTTTCGTACGCATTGTGTTGGTTAACCATTTTCCTCCCCCTTCCCTTCAGAGAGGAATCAGCCTATATGCACAATGGCCAGATTAACCCGTCCGTCCCCCGGCACATTCGCCAGGGAGGAAGAAAGACGTGGCAAACACAATTTCCTGAGGACGCTTTTCAAACTGATCAGCTGCTTAACGATCCTACACGGAAAAATACTGCATTAGTGCTTGTGCAATTACGTCATCCTAAAAACTGAAAGTTTTACACGTTTTCGCAAATAACTGACAAAAATTCATAAAAACCCAAAAGCCTGCAATAAGGAAATTCTTTAATTCTCGCAAATCGTTATACATCATTAGGCGATAACTTTTTAGTTCTGTCGTTTCATTCCAGTACACTGGCGTAATAAAAATGAATCACCAACGAACAAAAATGAAAATATTTAAAAAATTTTGTGCAGTTCTTATTCATGCTCGATTGCTACCGCATACACATGTAGTAGGTATTCTATGGAGCGAAACAATTCATTAGCACTATTTACCATTGCGTGATCGTATCTACAAATAATCTGCGTACGGATACAACATACATTTATTTTGGGATCTTTAGGTGTCAACAAAGTAGACATCTTGAATTTTTGTATGAGGTATCACAAATAACCTGCATCGAAACCGCACGTTAAGAATTGTCAGACAGAAACGTGTTAGAATACTCAAATAATTTCGTAAAATTATGGACAAAAGTAGTATGAAATTTTAAATATTATTTAAACTTTATTTCTCAACCTGGGCAAATATAACTGCAATTAATTTATCTGAGTGGTCCATCTTTCTTAAAGAGAAAACAAACTTTCGTAATGTATCTAAAATTATACTTGCCAAGCATAAAATAAAAACATTTTTTAATTGAGCACGTGAATCCCACTGATTAACAGTTTAAACACATTAATCTCCATTAATTGTTCACAGTGAAAAAATTAATTTGTTACTAGTTTAGTTTTAAAATTTCAAATATTCTATTGTAAAATAAATATTAGCGATATGATAACTCTTTATCAAGGAGTGAACAAAACTTTTCATGTGATTATTATCACCATTAGGGGAATTATAAATTACAATTATTTTATTTTTATTATCATTATATTAGATTTAGTGTAATAAAAATATTCCAGTGAAAATTATACTATCAGCTAACAGTGTACACAAACAATTCTTCCACGAGAAGAAAATGAAGCACAGAAAATTACCGAAAATAAGTTTGCAAGACACTCTTGGTGATTAGGGAGTGATCCAAGGAGGCCTTATCGTAAGGTTGGACAACAGATGCTTCGCTGACCCTTGTCCCATTCCCCTTCCGTCTCAGAGAGAAATGAATATATAGAAAGAGAGAGAGGGTGCACCCGAAGGAGTTTTCTCTGGTGTAAGACTTACCACCCTCCGGAAAAAGAAAATGAGAGAGGGAGAGAGACGGAGGGAGGGAGGGAATGGGTGTCCCTTCCGGCCTCGCAACCACGACGACCGTGGCTGGAACCAGCCGAAGAGGAGGTGGAGGGAACGAAAGGAGGAGGGGGTGGAGGAAGGAAAAGAATGCGAGGCGGGGAGGAGGGGGAGTGGGTGAGAGGGTGGGGGAGAGGAGAGAGGATGCAAGGAGAAAAGGAATGGGGAAGTTTGCGGCCGAAGAGGATGGATTGGGACGAGGGTGAGAGGAGACGGGGTGAGAGAATGAGGAGGGTGTGAGGGGAGGTACAACGTGGATTGAAAGAATGAAAAGGGGAGGGAGCACTGGTAATACGCATGACGGTAAGGAGGAAGGGGCACGGTCGGATTGCCCGAGAGGGTGAGAAGAGGAAGGGAGAGTGGAGGGGGTTGGAAGTATACGACGGAATGTGGGTGCGGAGGGAGAGAAAGGTAGGAACTGTGGGACGGGGAGGTTGGAGGAAGATGGGAGGGAGGTTGGAGGAAGAGGGGAGGGAGGTAGGGAGAGAGGGAGCCGCGGAGGGGAGGGTCTGAGTTGCCCGGCCAGTTTCTTCAGCCCTTTCAGTCGCCGTGCAGTCAGGTAGAGAGAGAAATAGAGAGAAAGAGTTGGGAGCGCGAGGTTTGTGGGTTATGCTGGCGTAAAAACCTTTCCTTCCCGACGACCACCACCTTACTTCCTCGCCCACCGACCCGAGCCCTTTTGCCGTGGAAGAACAGGTTGAGCTGATAAAAGAGAACCTTCGACGAGGTGATAGTGTGAGTGCTTTTCCTTCTGGTTTGAAGAGCATCGTTTTTTATCACACGGTTTTCTCGCATTCGACGCCCGTTGGAAGTTCGCGACTATTCGAACAAGATGCCGTGCTCGGCTGTGACTCTGTCCCTGGCCACTATAACCGCCATTGTGGCCGTGGCGCTGCTGGCGATAGCCTTCTCCACAGACAATTGGCTCTACATCGATGTGAAGAGGTCGAAGATTCAGGTAACCAAAATTTCATACAAATCTATTCAGGGGAGAGAATCTCCCCTCCCCCTCCCTCCCGATGTCCGACTGTTTGTGGAAGGATGCCCGTTATGCTCAAAAAGTGCGGATCAAAAGGGTTGCCATTTTCCCAATACGTGTTCATGAAATTTTTTAATCCAATGGATCTTATTTTGAATGTCTATCAACAAAAACCACCCTATCGTGAGTTTGAATGCTCCATACCGCGATCCATGACGCGCCGCGATGTTTACATGTCTTTTAGATATTATAATAAACCCTGTGACGAAGAATTGGCCTCAAGAATCCAACAACGATATATTTGCCTGTGATTTCACTATGGGTAATCTCTTCCTGTTGTGATTCACGACTTTATATAGCGTCGACGTGTTATGTTCCGTCAAGAAAATGCATAACAATGTACAAATTCAACATTGTTTTCTGCTGAGATTTTTCTCTTCTGTATTGAATTGTGATTGTATATGTCGTTGAATCCTGTGCAAATCGGAGTGTTGAGAGAGTGATTCCATTTTTGGGTTTATCTGATGATCTCTTTGTGAAGGTCTTTCAACTCGGAAAGAACCTGCTCTCAACCGTCAGAGCGACTGAAAATGGCGGCCATATAGAAGTAACGGCACGTACGTCAGATTAATTCACTTCGACGTCATATTTTACTTCCTCTCGGTTTTAAGCGAAGCAAACCAATAATCGAAACTTGCGGAGAGGCGTGACCTTCGTTTAACCTAATATATGCGCGCTATTTATCGTAACCATAGTTTGCATATTTTCAGGAGCAACTACTGAATCCCTTTTGTAAGGATTTACCGTGTTTAAATGTCATAAATTCCACTTCCAGCGCGCAACCTTTCTTTGCTGGATATTTTTGTAGGTCTATGCTTACAAACACCCTTTTCCCGCATCTAGACTCATTGAATGGATTGTATGTCATGTTTATTTTTTCTCGAGGTCTGTTTATCAAACAAACGCCTGGTAACAATTGAGCGGTCCTACCACCTGTAGCATCCTCCGATCCATAATGACACCTGTTGGACCTATCATTTCTCTTCGGGTCACGTGGACGCGGATCGGTTTTATTATCTCAATAATGAAGCCTTGTCTATATGACGAAATGATGCCTGTAAGACAATAGATACACCGGAGAATAGTATGGGACTTGATAGTAACTACATATTCTTCAGATGAAAATATTCCTTAAGGCAATTTTTTTACATGTAATGTAACGGTTTCCGCATTCAATTATAATATCATTGAAGTAATTGTTTCAGTAGAGCGTAATGCATCACTCACAGTTCTAATATACATTGTGATAAAATCGCCTTCTGCATAAACATTATAGAGGGCCCGCATCGTTTCACCCTTTTCTTTAGAAATCCGCCGGATGTAAATGGCGCAAGAGAAGAAATGCATGAGCGCCAAGTGAAATCATGCCTACTATATGGAATTTTTGTTTTCAGCATGACTTCTCATAGGCGCCAGACTTCAATAAACTAATAATCTCTCTTAACATTATTATTACTTATAGTAAATGCATTAAATTTCATCTCTGATTCCGTGTTACAAGTTTCGTTGTAACTTCAAGAGAAACTTCTCACTCTATTGTTTCGTTATTTAATTTCCAGAATTGCTTAAGTATGGATTATAAAATGAAATTCTCGCATCAGAGCAATCAGATTGTGACTCGGATTATCAGCACTTGTGCAGGTTAAACACTTGCAATCACCACCACTTACGTTTCTATCCGAAATAAAATATGTTCGATTAAAATCGAAAATTATGTAAACGAACGTTCCAGAGAGATTTTTGTGAGGAGTGGAAGCTTTCTTCCTCACAGAAAAAAATTACCAGACGACGCCTCATTGGAGGATAAAATTCAGCATCCAAACTTTCCAAACGCTCTCGCAACAGATTAGGCGCGGATTGCTGCTTAACAACCCTAAATGAAGCATTTCCACCGCCGCCGGTCTGGCGGAAATTTCGCGGCGAAATCAAGAATCGTACTGCGTCCGCGACACATCATAATAATAGAATTCCGATGTCCATTTTTGAAAGAAAAAAAAGACTCGACCGGGTTCGTAGGAGCGAATATCTTCGTGGGAATTCGTGGGCAGAGAATTCTTTGCAGATCGGAGGAAGGGTGTCAAGGGCGGGCGGGTTCGGCTATTGGCCAACACAACTTTATCCGAGTAACATTCTAGCATGCGTTGCTCTCCTTTCCCGAACGCAGCGTCGCAGCCTGCCTACATTGCTCGACACGTTTCTCTTTCTCTCTCTCTCTCTCGACGGTTTTACTCGATCGTGCGCTCGAAGCCCCTTTCCAAGATCCTTGATGCCTCCTGGCCGATTGCATTCATGCCGCTTTAACGCAACCCATGCGCCACGTGACCCCAACTCCTTTGCTTTTTCGGCACGAGAAAGGATCTGGTACTCCATCGCAGGAAGGCGCTGCGAAAATGTACGCAGCGTTGAGGGGAAGGGAGGGAGAGAGGTTTCTCTACCCCACTGGATGGAGAGTGATGATCTGGCTATTTGAATGTCCCGCCCGCCGCCAAGGATAGACAGAGAGGGGGAAGGGGGGACGGCCCCTTCGCCGCTTTTTGCTTTTCACATTTCAAAACGTTTCTTTTTTCTACCTTGCTGTTTTTATCTCTCTCTCTCTTTCAAGTTGTAATCGCTATGAAGAAATTAACACATTTTCTCGAAATCGAGTAGTATGTATATATACAGTCAAACCCCGATTTAGCGCCCCCTACATACTGCCACCCCCGCACACCGCCCATGATTCGTTGTGTACAAAACTTCCATCTTATGAATACATAATTCAAGAACATAATTCGATTTACTGCCACCCTCGCTTTAGTGTCAATGTCAGTGATAGAAAAATGGTGGCGCTAAATAGGAGTCGGACTACATACGTATATGCAATCTAAACGAAGAAACGATTCTTTTTTTCGTCGCGTGATTTTTCGTCACCGCCCGTTGCGGATTTAAACTTCAATTACGAGCAATAATCACTATTCACTAAATAACCTCCGGGAAATATAGTTGCTCGGCATGACTGGAAGAATATCATGTTACCCGAAGGACCTGGCCTTCAAATGTCAACCGTAGCAGTGAAGAGTGAAACTTATTCAATTGCTTCAACACGGCGGGAAAACACGTTTCAACGCATTTTCTTCATTCTCGTTCGTTTTCTTTCGTTTATCGAAATTCGAAAACACCGAGAGCGCGGCCATCTTGTTTACGGGCGCGATCACGTTCTCGTTCATTGTTGTTCCGCGTAATGACTCTTCCGCCGCGGAATGTGAGCGGTCGCACATTTTACTCGCGAACGGCAGAAACAATCGGCGTTTTTTTAAGTAGACCAGGGCAGTAATTGGGAGACGCGGTAGGATTCGAAATGGTTGACCGAGTATAACCATTTTCTAATACCAAATTATCGCGCATCTGGAATTCTGAGACGATTGTGCCACTTCGATCCATCTTGTCCCCGTTGCACCGCCGGAGTGAAAAAAAGAAGAAACCATAGGCGTCGATTTGCGAAGTGAAATCGTGCCAATTCGCGTTACGTTTCCCATCCCACGGAAAACGCGACGGGGAGGAAATTAATCCGGCGGTTGTCTTTCGCAGTCCGGACTAACTAAGTCGATCATCACACGTCGTCGATAATTCGGTTGGAAGAGCGAGAGTTTGAGTCGGAGTAAGAGGATAGCTCATTTTTTTAATTATAGATTTTTTCAACAAAAAACTACATTAAAAATTCTTTCGTGTTTTGCGAAAACCATAGCTAAAAGTATTAACGCCTCTAAATGTATACATCCATTCATTATCTTTCTAAATCAATTCACTCCGCTTATTTGTTGCATTGTTTGAGGCGTAGGCAGTGCAGTCGTCAGGCTGATATTTATGCGACCTTCATCTGTGCCAAAGCCTCATAATATTACATGAAAAATCGACATTTTCAGTTCCCATGAATAAGACAAGATATAGGTTGATTCGTTATGAAGGCAGAGGCGTAAGAAAAAGCCTTGGAAAATCGAGTTGGAAATCCCAGCTAGTTGCTAAAGGTTTGGAACTAGTTTGCGCCATTATTGCACATGATTTTCGTAAAGGCTAATTTACTGCCATTACTTTGACATTTTTTAATTTAGAGACTGAAAAAGTATTAAATTCATATTTATAGCGAATTATCATCCATCGAAAACAGTAACATCGGGAAACGATCTTCTCTTTTTGACGCCTCGAGGGATGATTAGTCAACAACAGCCTACGGTCTACGAACTGGAAGATTTAACCTACTTAATAGTAAACATCCTTAAACTCTTTTGAGGAAAATACGACCATAGTAAAATTATTTCGTTCGAAAATTTCTATAAAGGCTGATCCAACCTGCTGTGATTGCGCGTAGAAGTATTTTCGTACCATTTGTCGGGTAAATGCTGATGCTTTAGAAAAAATGCTGTCGATGAAGCACGTCAGATAAGATACAAAATTTCACAATCTTGAAGATCGGAATATCGGATTCAACGATACATTCGTAAGAAATTTCGCGTACCTATTGTGGGGATAATCGTAATTGACGATCCGATGACTAATGCTTTATGTGATGTTGCATTGGCACGCGAATCTACCATCGCAACTATACTTGTTGTCAGGTAGTTAAAACACAATACGTTAAGTAAAAACACAATTCTTATTCCAAAAGAACACAATTTTGTGTTACACATCGGTAACATTTAAAGCAACAGAGAAAAAATCAGAGCATTTGATTTATTCTGGAGCACTGAACATATACAGTCGATATCTATAAATCGACAACCCTTGAGTTTAACAGTGATAAAAATGTCCATACATTTCTCTAAGAATCTACTCAGGTTATTTTTGGGAAACTTTAAGTTGTGGCAGATGATGCAAAAGTAAATTACATAGGGGGCGACGAAAAACGCCTTTCGTAATTTCCGAGAAAATGTATCGTTTAAACTCTTCGTAAAAAGCGAACTAATGGTAATAACATGAATTCGCTTCGTTACCCGAAAACATGACATTGCAATTAACAAGGAAAAGATGGCGATAATAGCCAAAATGGAGTTACGAAACGCTGAGGCGAGGAAGGACGCTCGAAGTAAACACGTTTCTTCCGAGAATGAATTGAAACTGTCGACGAGTTTTAGCGGCTTTAAGAGAACTCGATTAGGTACGACGCAGGTCAAGAATCCGGTCACCTTCCGTTCTAACAGCACCTCTCGTCGTAGAAAGTTGTTTTCGGCGCTGTTTTCGAGACAAAAACAAATTGCGTTCTTCCTTCTCGCACACAAAAAAGCGCAAGGCACGGAACATCCAATTATTCAGCAGCATTCTGTTTTTACGGTACGTCCGTCGATCTGGAAATTTTTATTTTTTTAAGCAAAGCGGACTCGTTTTTTTTCGGCGAACGTTACTGTCGTGCGGGATTTTTTGGAAGAAATACTTCGTCTCCGCTCCGGTTTCGAGCGAAAAAATAAAAACGCTCATTCTCTCTGTCGGTTTCGCTCACGTAAGCAAATCCCGTCACCCGTGGGTGAGTTTTATGGTCCGACGAAACACGTCTCCGGAGCCGCCGTTCCACTCGTCCTCTTCGGATAATGGTTCCTGTCGCTCGGGGTCTGGTGACCCCGCAGAGCAGTCACACGGGAGGCGGTTGAGAATTTCATAGTTCGGGACGCGAGGGATCTGCCACGCCTACGAGGATAGCAGAAATAGAAAGTTACGGTCGAGATGAAATTTGTTAGTTTGCTTATTTATCGTTCAACCTTAGTGGGTCAATCTCATAGCGCGTATCAGCAAATACGACCAAAAATACGCACATCCACGGCAGTACCTATGATTTCGATACCTCAACCTTAGTTTTTGAATGGGTAATTTTCTTACTTCGATATTCCGAGTTCAACCGAGCATGCCATAAATTAGCAAAAAAAACTTATTTTTCCATAGACACTCCATAAATAATGTATGAGCACCCATGAATATTACATTTCAGCAGCTATTAATGACAAATAAAAATTATTTAATCTTAATTAAACTTGAAGCAGTGAAGAACGGTATGTAATTTACAGTTAAAGGAAAAAAATTAAATATATCAATGATTCACAAATTATGTATGTAAATCAAAATGGAGTTATAATAATATTGCGCGTAGGCTATGAAAATCCCTTAATAAACTAATAGATTATTTGACATTCACTCTTCACCTAATCAGACTTATTTCAAACACTCGCATCACCATGAATCTTCTTGTTAGTTCCGCTTTATAATTCAATGTCATTCATTTGTCCAAATCACAAAATGAAAAGGATTTTAATTCCACCTTTTTGCGTAAGCAGTCTTATCGCGACATTTAAAGCGGCAAGTCGCATACAAATAGAGCAAATCTTTTCATCCCACTTATCTCCCGCGGCACGAGTAACTTGTAAAGCCATAAGGCGTACACAGCGAACTGCTATTGTAATCCGTCCTCGAGAGGAGGCGGAGGGTGGCATTTCGTAGGTGATCCGCGGCTGCAGCGCGACCTCACCTGTCCCACATCGGAGGTAACAGACGGGCAATCCTCTCTGAAACGCCAAGCGCCCATCACAACGTAACGTAACGGAATATTTGCGGCGGAAACGGCGAATCATCATCCGAGATACTTTGTCGAGCGATCCAGCGTCCTTCATCGCCATGGTCTTTCACACACACAACTGCGAAGAGTGGTCGCGAGACTCAGAACCTTTTCTTAAAAAACATCATCGAGCATCGCAAAGCCAACGAGTCGTGTATCACAAAATTGGCTTCATTTCAAAGCGCATTTACGGAAACACGGTGACACGAAATTTATGTCGGGAAGAAATATTTTTTCCCTGCGTTAAATTCACAACCGAGCGTTTGCGTCTGAAGACATAGTCGCGAACTTTGCCTCGACGTCGGGATTTCGCCGTTTTATTAACGCGATGATTCGAGATGCCATGAAACGATTAACAAATTTCATTGTTGAAAACGTCTTTTCACAAACGTAGGTTCGGAATAGTTCTTTTCGGGAACGAATTTCCAAAAGGCTTTTAAATCTGGGAAAGTTAGTGACTCACAATGCTCGCGAAATTTTGCCTGAGTGGTTCTTAACTTTTGTGGATATTTTTCTATTTCGCCTTCCTAAATGGATTTATGAAGAGAGAGACGTTGTTTCTTTCAGCTTAGAATTCTTCGAAACGGAAACTAAACGAATCATATAGCGCTGAAATAGTGGAATAATACCTATTAAAGTCCAAATACAAATTATTACTTTCACTTGGGAAACGTTTTAGAGTTGAGATAAACTCCTAGAAAATAATTTCAGTTTAGCCTTGAAAGAATTTACAAGGTTAAACATTGTTGGAAATAAGCAATTGAGAGGATAAGATATATAGGAGAATCAAAACAAATTTCAGGTTTTGGTTCCACTCGGAACAAAAATTTTTTTTCGGTACTGAGTAGCGAGGGCCTTACCAAATGTCGTCGCGAGCCACTTCTTGGCCACCCATAGCCTAGGCCGACAAGGCCTAGGGCGGCAATTTTGTCTGAAAACCCACTAATTGAAATTATTTATTAATATTAATTAATTAGTTACAATAAATATGTAATGTACGAGTATTTTGATATATAATAAAACATATACGTTCAATTATAATGATTTTTAGATTCATATTTAATTTATACTAATTTTTAAATACTAAAAATAAGTTCATATGGGGCGGAAATTATTTCAGAGCCTAGGGGGGCGGTAGAATCCCTAATCCGCCACTGATGCTCGTTTTAAAGTTTACTCATAAGAATACCGGCTGATGCTATGGTCATAATGTCAATTTATGGAATTGATTTTTATCAAACTGTTCGCATTAATAATTTCGCGTTTTATTGATTAAACGTTACAGCTATATTCAATTCCGATTTAACCGGAGTGCAGTGGCGCAGATTCACCAGGGCCCCGTGAGTAGAGGGGCCCTACGGACGCTCCGGACACTGTGTGGGATTAAGGGGGGTGGTCTACGAAAAATTGTGCGCCAGGGTCCCCGATTGCCTTAAACCGTTCTTGGTTATATTTTTTAATTAACTCTTCGGAAATGCCAGTTTTGTTATCTCAAAAAGTTGAATAAAGGTTTACGAAAGCCGATGGAAAATAAAATTAAGTTAGCCACTTAAAATTAATTGGATTACTAGATGAGCGATTTGCAACGATTAGGATTACAGGAATAGTTATTTTTAATCCTCCAAAAATTCGATTAGCCAAATGCATTAAAACCGCCCGCTGCGTCTCTCGCAAATGTTAAGTTTTCTCGCATCGCTTGCGCAGCAGTCTTTTCCAATGGAAACCCCTTCATTAAGAACGTCCTCGGAGAATGTACGCGCATTCCCATCGATTTTGTGTCACACACGCACACATTCGGGAATCGACTCCGCTCTGCTCCATATAGAGTCATCTTCAAGTGCACTCGATTCCGGATTAACTAGGCCATTACTACTGTCTCTTTCCTCCCTTGCGGAATTCTCATTAGGACGATCTGGGTTTAAAAAGATAGTTCTCTCTCTCTCCCTCCCTCTTCACCGAAAATGGGTAGCATACATACCCAAGAGAGCGTTAGTACTTTTCCCTTGCGCTCGTAAAATCCCTCGCCGCAATGGAGTTTTAACCGTGTCATTCGCACTAAACGTTCGATCTTCTCGGGAAGGTAGGAAGAATAAAAGATCTCGGGCGAATAGCCTTCGGATTGCTTGAAGGTGTTAAACGTTTCCTTTATGGGAAAAAGATCCACGACAGCTGATCTTTGCTTCGGATGGAGCCTCATTTGAAATTATCTCACGAAGCTAAGCCGGAAAAAGATTATCACAGACGATCGCGATGTACTTGGCGATAAAAACCGATCGGCTACTGATAATTACCCTATGAAGTGCCAAATCCGCACGCACGCAGTTTAATCTTTCTTTTTTGTCTTCCTATGGAAGATAAAATGCGTCGCCGCTTTCTTTCGCGAAAGGCTAAAGAAAGAACTTAACCAAAACTTCAGGCCCCTAACCGCTCAACTCTCTCATTTAAGTTCCTTAGATGAGGGTTGGTTAGCATCCGGTGAATTAGCTATGCTTTCTCCAAATCGCATTGCCACTTTTGACCTCCTCCTTTGGTTACTGTGCAGGAAGAAGGGTGGTTTTCATTGGGCATTAAAAATCGTGGATCCGAATCTTTTGTTTACGCGCGAATTCTTTCTCCTCTATTTATCGCCTTTCAAAAAATATATCCAGGTCGTGGATTGCAAAGGTATTTTTAGAGGAAGTGCTTTAAAATTTTTTAAAACCCAGTCGTGGTGCTAAGAAAATTATGTCTCTGATAAAAGTAACTCGAGAGAATCAAAATGTTCTTTTGGAATAACTTTTGTGGTACCTACCTGATTGTGAACGACGGCGATTTCTCGTAACTATTTTTATTTTCACACGATTATTTTTTCACACATCATAATAAAATACCGAATGCTAACGCTTGGAGTTGTAGTAATAGTAGTAGTCATAATTGATTTTTAAGTGCGACGACTGCTATGGTCATTTAGCACTGTCGTCAATTGGGCATACACACAGAAGGGAGGAGGGAAACCCGGTGCCGGCATTAGCCTACTCTTTACGAAAGGCACCAAGGGGGCCTACTGCTTAACGTGCCTTTCGAAGGACGGGGCGCTGACTTTGCGCAGTCTCCTCAAACCATACAAACAGGAGGCCGGGCGAACTTGGGAAAATCCTACTTTCGCAGGATTCGTGTCCGCTGCCCCTTCGAGCAGAAGGCGAATAGCACCCCCCCGCTTGGAGTTGTTTCAGAATCAAAACCAAAAAAGCCTTGAACCGTTCGCGCCCGTATCCGATGAGTTTTGCGTTACATGTCGATCCAGGAAAAAAACACGCTTTAAAAGTGGAATATTTAGCAAAAAGAACTTTAAAGAATCCAAAGTCGAGTGAATTCATTATTCGCGATCCGCAACTAAGTAAATTTGGAATCGATTCTCTCTAGAGTGAAAAAAGAGAACCGCTTCGCTCGATGCATTTGTTCCTCGCTCCAATCGATTAGAAATCCCCATTCCCTTCTCTCGTCTCGTCTCGCTCTCTTAAATTCGGAATAGCTCTTCCATTCCTTCGGCGAAAAGCTGCCGATTACAATTCCGTCCCGCATATTCATCCCTTCCCTCCCTATCCAGAAGACGGTCGATGGCGTCTCAGAAGCCAAGGTTCGTGGTCCACCATCCCCTCCCTCTACATCAAACTCGAAGAGGTGACAGGGCCGCATTGAAGAATGGATGTTATAGAAGGGTCGCCTTAGGATTACAGTAGTCCAATGAGAGTCAGAGTTGGACACAATAGACTGGAAGAGCGGCTATCTGTTTTGCCATTAATAAAGAACAATAATTATGTATCCTTTCACAGAATGAAGTATTTATACAAAATTTCGAGCGACTTAGTTAAGACAAAAATTAGCATTCGGACCGCAGTAACGCATAGAAAGGGTCGCATGCGTCCCGAGGACCGCCAGCTCTGTATGGAGATCCCACAACATTCTCTATCCGCTGTCCTCTTATAATTTTTATCTCCAAAGTACGCCGTGTGTAGGTTTAAGAGGACGCTCTTCCGATGACAGATTGGTCGAAAAAGATGTTCCTGTCGGATGAGATATATACGTTTCGCCTCGGCGGTTATGTTCGCTTCGGAATGGAGAAACAAGAACTGAGAGATAATTAATCGATCAGGTCGGTAGGGTTCGAGCGGGGATTTTGTTTTGATCGGCAAGAATTAACATTCGAATTATGCGGATGTCCGTAGTTTGAACGGAATCGTTAGAACAGTTATTAGCACGTATACGTGTTTCATCTACATTTTCGTAGCTGTCTATTTGACATCTTAACGACTTATAAAATCTAGAGAATATCGATTCTACTTTAGTTACTGTGGCTTGATGGCGTGATACGCGATGGTGGCTTCCTGCGCAAATGGTTCTAGGTTTGAAATTGTCTATGATATGACTTATACCAAAACTCTCTCTAGATAGGCAGCAAAACGCTATGAATAAATCTTATTAATGAGCTTTCACTACATTTATGAATGATTAAATGTATCGATTGAAAACTCATATCTCTCTTGCGGATATAATTTTAAACTATAAAGAGATAAAACGACGCAACGGAACTTTGCAAAAAGCAACAAAAACGCTCCTTCAAGGCGCCGCCAAGGAGTCCAAAAATGATACCTTGGATTAATAAGTAACTTTTTCCATGACTCACTTGCGTTCTTCATAGATTATCTAAACAATTTATAGATAAGAAAGTTGAAGATACTGCACATCTCGCAAAGATCGTGAAAGAAAAACGAGATATAAACGAAACCAGGGTGCCTAATTTGATATAAAGTCATAGGTTAAAATTAAAGGAAACATTCCCAGGAAAATGGACCGGAAAAGGGAAAGCATGCGCTACGCATTAGTGAATCACTTAAATTTCCATTCCACGGTCTAATTGGATTCGAGGTGCTGCAGCTCTACTCGTTTAAGAGAGAATGAAAGTGATTCTTGCATAGCGTTTACTGCAAGAGAAAGCACGGGCTCCGTGTGTGTTATCATCAATTCGGACACTGTGCCGTGTCAAAATATCATTTCTGGGATTTGAATGTATTATATCCCTTATTTTTATTTCAGTATTTTAAATGTGAAATTTGAGGAGAAAGATTACGAACTTGGCTGGTAAACGAACCCAGGTTTCCCACTTTTCGGGTAGGTGATTTAATATTTGAAGTTTAATTTAATTGGTTATATAAGTGTCTGTTGGCGTAGTAATCTTTGTCTAACGATAAAATCATGGCTTTTCTTCTAAATGCAAGGTACCGAAATTCAAATACGTTTTAACTAACCTCGGGAAATTGGGGGAAAAATGTTTAAAAGTTTTTATTTTTACGCAAACCGAATCTCTAATTTAGTGTTTTAGTGCCAGCCGACAGTCGAATTTGTGAATTTGGGAACCCCAGGCGTTTAAACACGCCAATTAACGCCTTCAACAATGCGATCAACCTCTTTTGTAGCGAAGATGAATCATTTGGTGTGAAAATTCCCCATTATTTTGGACGTCTGACGGTCTCCTTCTCAGACCTTCAATTCAATTGCAGAATGTGCTCCTCGGAGTGGAAATGCACAGGAAACAAATATCGCGATTGTGCGATGAGAGTCACTTGTTATTTCTCAAGGTGATGATGGATGAGCCCCTTTTCAATTCAAGAAGAGCAGCGAGGAAGGAGGAACATGGACGCTTAAGGGCAAGCATTTCGTGGTATCTTCCACCTAACACGTGGACCTCGACAATTACCGATCAAGGTGAAACAAGGGAAAGTCAGATAAAAAGACCCGTTGCTTCACAGACTTATTCTCCCTTTAAAAACAGATCGTGACTTTTCACGTTTATTTTTTTCGGCATTGTGAGAGAGAATGACCGCGATCCTAACGAAATTAAAGACCTTTCTTTTTAAAAAGCAGTTTTTCGCGCATTGACTTGACCCATTAGCTCCTAGAGTACACATTAGCCGACACCTACCCTTGTAGGTACTTGTGATTAGAGCCTATAGTATTCCCCTGGACTCATTTATTTTGCGTTTGGTCTTAAAGGGCCAAATTTGCAGTTATGTTACCATTTTCAGATCTTAAAATGTAAGAAAAAAGTAGGTTTGTATCCAAATTTCGACATCAAAGGTTAGTAGTATCTGATAACAGTGGCGTACCCAAGGAGGGGGGGATTCGGGTCCATGAGAATGTCTCTTTGACATTAATTCTCACGCCAAATCCAGTTCGGACTTGAATTTCAATTGTACATGTCTGCCAATAATATACAAAAAATGTACGTAAAATATAAACGAGCAATAAATAAATAAATTGGAAAAATGTTTCACATTTTTAGCGTAATCCCTCTTTCCAAATTCCTGGATACGCCACTGAATGATAGTACTTTTGTGCAAATGAAATTCGCTAACATTTGTATGGCTCTCCAGCTTCAACGATCGAGGAATAAACCATGCCATCTTATCCTTTCGCAGGCGTATGCGCTGCGAGCTGGTCAGGATTCACTGAAGAGCTCGATAGACTCCAAGTACATCTATTTCACAAGGACTAAGGGACTTTTCCGCGTTTGCTACCCGAAAGAAAGGCCTACCAAAGGTGAGTGTTCTACGGCGCTAGCGATTATGTGTTGAAAAATGCATTGCGAAAGTCCGACTGTCGTCCACTTCCGTTCTAACTGAGATGTCCACTCGTCTGAACTCGGCGTTTTCTCCCTCTCTCTCTCTCTTACTGAGAGATGGACGAAGTTGGAATCACAAAGTCCTTCCCGTTTCGTAAGTTTTTATTTGATCTTTCCATTAGCTGACAACGCCTCGACGCAATACACACGTGTGAAAAGCGTCCGCGGGGTTGAATGCATTTAATTTTGCCTGTCGAATATTTTATGCATTCTTGAATTTATAGTGAATGTGCAAAAGTGTGTCATGAATAATTCGGACGGTAATAGAAAGATATCTTTTAGGTCATCGCCTCATAATCGACCTAGATATTAACGTTCAGCGAATTTGTGCGATTGGTAAATCAGGGAAATGTGATTTTCTATCGCATTTGAGATAATTTATTTTATGTAATGAAATCAATAGCTCAGTATCTCATGTGCCAGGGTTTTTTCTTGCTTGTGGGAGATTTTTTTACCAAATTAATATTTCTCTGGAGTATGCGAGATAAACTCACGGTGTGACATGGCGCATATGCATAGAAAAACTGGATCTTCGTACAATGTTTCCATCTTCGCTGAATCGCTCATTTCGCACTGTCAGAATCGAATCGACAATCTCCATATCGTCCATCTCTGGCAAATATGAAATATATACGCAGGCAACGAGAACTTTTTCCATCCGCTCAACATTTCCATCCATCCGAAAAACATTTTTTTCATTCCGGTTGCGAAGGGAACCTTACCGTTCCGAAGAAATCTCTCGCGAAACAATTACTCCCCCTCTACTTTTTTTGGAGAAGATCTCTGAAATTTTCCCAAGCGTCTCGAGGGAAGGGGGAATGATGGGGCGACAATAATTGAAAGCCGACGAGCGCAAGAAAAAATAGGTGAGAGTTTTTCACGGCGGTTGAACGCGTAGAAAAATATTCTCCCACGCCGATCTCTTCTGACGAAGGAGCCACGGAGATAGGACGAAGGAAGTCTTGCGCGTGCGCAGAAAAAAGGAGCGATTGTTGCGGTCCTCGAATGCCTTTTTTCATCCCGCGCACTTTCACCAGGGTAAAAGGTATTAAATCGATCTTATATTCTTTGTCCTCCTCTCGTCGCCCTCTCTTAAGTCTCACTTTCATTCTATCTCTTCGGGACGTGAGCTCTCTTTCTTCTCCCGCGCGAGTGTTCGTACCTCTTAAAATGTTTATTATCGCATTCCCCTCCGTGCCTTTTTCCCACTTTCTATTTCGTACTGGAGACAACACTCTTCTTTCTCGCTGCGAAAGAAACCGAAATCGACGTATTCGGCGCGTGTGGTGTCGAGGCGCCCGCGCCCAACCCATGTCGTCTCAAGCGTGTTAGCACGCTCGTGCGTGTTCGAATCGAGGAAAGACGTACGCGGAAGGCTTCTATTCGAAAGGGACAGGGAAGCGATTCATGTATCTACCAAAAGGAAGAGGAGGTGGGAGAACTTTCGCCCCCCTCCCTTTCCACCCTCTCTCTCTCTCTCTCTCACTCGACTTTTCTCACTCCCCAATCACCCGCGCGATCGGGAATGCGGGGCGCGGAGGAGTTATGCCTTCTCCCCAACCTTTCTTCCTCCCCTCAACATATCTTACCTCTTATTATTTACCACGGGGAGAGAGAGAGAGAGCGTGTGGTGTTGGAGGAATGGAGTTCGAGGATGCGCGGATGAGGAAAGGGGCTGTTGTAAAAAAGACACGCCCCTCTTATCCTCCTCCGCAACGGGCTTACTTGTGAATGCGTCGAGGCGCGTGAATGTGCGTGTGCAAACACGACGCCAACTGGGCGTCGTCCACGCGAATCGACGCCCACGCGACTAGCTAGCTCTCTTCGATGTTCACGCGCACGCAGAGAAACTGTCGCGCATTTGATGCTGTTTATGTTTCTAACTTGGTTGGGTTTACTTTCCCCGCCGTGAAACAAGGGCTGCTGCTAAGCGTTTCTCTCTGTCGACACTCAAAGAGTTGCAACAGAAAATGTTCTGAGATACGGTTAAATTACGGTAATAGGTGAGAGAGCACATTTTTCTGCGGTACACGCCGATGAGTTTTCTTTCTTTTGAGAGGCATGTTTATGATCTTTCTTCGAAACGATGCGGGACCTGACACAGACTAATTAGAAAATCTTTATCATTGAGCTCTCGGTTCACCAGGTCGAAATCGTCGGATTTTTACAAAACGTTCCAAAGCGAATTTAAGAGATCGCGGTCTAGATAGTGTGTGTGTATATACTTTATCTAGACCGCGATCTCTTAAATATATATCTCTTATATATATATATATATATATATATATATATATATATATATATATATATATATATATATATATATATATATATATATATATATATATATATATATAGCAACCTTGACGTTACGCATAAAACGGCAGAATTTACGAGCTATATCGCGAAAAGCTATAGAATGACGCAAGCGCCAATGTAAAAAAAAGTAAGGACGACTCGCGTTACGCATCGACGATCACGTCTATAATCGTTCTGTAGCTTGGTCCGACGACCTTTTTTCGATCAGGTCCATGGAAAAAAGAATGCCGATTATTGAGCAACTCGTCGGAGTTGTACATACATATGGGTGTAGCTCGCGCAAGACTCGTGACCATCTCGATCCTGGAGTGTGTAATAAGTTCAAAGGAATCTCGACCCGCCGCTCGGAAAGACATGCGAAGGGAACATTCGAGGGGGGAGAGAGAAGAGGGGTGGAGTCGACGGCTTATGGCTGCGAACGAACGGAGGCTGCCTGGCTTCAGCCACATTGCTTCTCCTCGCAGGAATTTTCCGCGCACCTCCCAAAAATCATGAGCGGAGCGCGGTTGGGGATAAGAGCCTTTACGTCAGTGGTGTGCAACCGTTTTACGTGTAGTGCCACATTTGTAGTTGCGATTGCTTCAGCGGGCGCAATACGAGTTCATGCGTGAATTTTATTCTGTATTATCATAAAGCGAAAATCAAGACGAAACGGTCGCGTAACGTTAAAACTTTTCACGGGAAGAGGTTTTGATTGACGCAATCCTCACTACAAGATGAAACTGCTTCATTTAATTTCACACATCGATTTTACATTACGACTAGGATGGTTAAATGAAGATGCTAACATTGGCCGTGGATCGCAAACTTTTTCCTTTTCTTCTTCCCTCCTCCTCCTCCTTATTGTTAGATGTAGGATGGCTACTTCACGCGGAAGGTTCCTTTTTATTTTTCGAAGAATTCGCACGTCCGGGCTTTTCCGAGTACTTGAACCATGACGGACTCCTCTCTCTCTCTCACGAAACAACCTCCCGGAGCGAAATACTTTTCTCTCTCTCTTTCTCTGAAACGCATTTTTACTTCCTCCCAAAAAAATACGAGAGCCTCTTCACAAAATTCAGTTCCTCTTTTCTTAAAGGAGTGCTCCGCGGAATGCTAAAAACGAGAGGTTTATTCTTTTTTGTAAAGAGATTCTGCGAGTCCCATGAGAATATCTCGTGCTCTATTTTTTTTAGAAAGCTGGCGCCTCGTTTTGTGAGTCGTGCTTCAGTTCGGAAGAGGAAGAAAGAGGAAGGTAGAGGAGGAAGAGGAGGAGGGATTTGCCACGGAGGAGGAAGAGTGAGGGAAAGGCGATATGTCGGTCCTGCTGTTCCTAAGTTGACCTCGAGAGAGTAGAAGTCCAAAGCGGCCACCGCCTCCCTTTCTCCAAGGCCTCCCTCTCTCTCTCCACTGGGAAATACGCGATTAAATTGTGTATTTGTGTGACATTTATATTTTCTCTCTCTCTCTCATTATATATCTCTCTAGTAGAATCTCGATGACTCGAACCTCTATAACTCGAATTTTCGAAGAGTCGCAATAGTAATTTCTCGCGTCCGTGCCTATATACGCTAAAATTAAGTTCTATGCCGCTAGGTTTCGATAATTCGAGCAACAACGGTTGGACATCAAAGGTTTGAGTTATCGCAACTTCTGATTATATAGCTTCATTTTAACGTATACCAATACGAACGTGAAAAAATATCCATTTCAATATAACTTAAATCCGTGTTATGTAGACGTTCGAGTTATCGAGGTTTTACCCAGTGTGTATACACATTGAGCATCGGAAAACGCACATGGCGGCGTATCCGTCCTCCCGTTTCTTAGACGCATCATCGGTTTCTTAAAATACACATCAACTTTGCCTATTTCCAGACCGTTTAATTAATCGAAGTAGTAATAATTAATAATGACTTTACGGCAATCGCGATTAATTCAAGCGAGCATTATATTCCTCTTTTTATATTCTCTCAGAACCCCGCGTCGCCTCCCTCTCTCGCCACTACGCAAAGGTCCTCGTTTCTTTCACGGCCGACCTGTTTCAGTCTTAATTGCCTGTCTGCGGGATTGATAGAGCGAGCGGCATGTTGGAAATCGGTTTACGCGAATATATAAGCCGAGTTTCTGAAAAGAGACAGAGGGAAAGGGATGGAAAAAACGCAGCGAAGATTTCGAAAGGCTTACGTCCAATATCATAAACGCGCATGACTCAATTCTTCGCGCCTCACCTCGAGGTTGGTCGGCTGCGTCACTCGCTTGGAATCCTGATGCTCATCTCCTCCGAATGCACACACCCTCGCTATTTTTTATATTACAGCCTTTGGAAGGTCCGGATATCGGTAGGAGAAGAGGGGGATGCTTCGATGCGTTAGAAATAGCTGGAACAAGTCGCGTCATTCATCAATCCGAACGAGTTGGCTTCTTTTTATAACTCGTAGGTACGGCTTCATTGATTAGGTCCGATCGTGATTTCGCAAGGATGGCCGTTCGTTCCATGAAGAGCCAGCGACTGTGGTTGTTACGAGCATTCGTGCTAAGGGTTGATTTCGTCACAGGAAGCCACCAACTGCTGAAGCTATGCAATTTATTATATACTACACGGCAAATTACAAACTATACCAATTACTTAATCGCCAGTCGTCCGTTTTTTATATCACCTTGTCTCTATAATTTCCAAACGTAAAATCAGATAGGTAGCCTCATAACAGAGCGACTTTCAATGCTGCGGCGTGTTCAGGACGAACGAACACTGCAATTATACGAGTGGAGACTTGCATAATTACAAAAAATCCGAAAGAATTTTTAACCTTCTACCACTAGCAAGCGTTTCGATCTACCTGTTGAAAAATGATCCGACGCAACAACAACGAATCTAACTCCTCGATGAGATAGGTTCATTTTAAGAATATATATCACCAAGAGACTTGTCCTGTAAGCTTCTAATGCAAATTGTTTAAAAATTCGACTAAAATTTATAATTACGCAAATGTTTAGAGAAACTTATTCTGAGAAACTTGATGAATCCACCAGCCATATTTCCCATAATAAAGTATTTTAAAAATTATCTAGCTATAAGCAGAACTAAGAAAGGCGAAGTTTTAGGGTTAAAAATTGATAATCGCGATTTAAAATTTTGCCCTCATTCTGCCTTAAATTTAAATGCAGAATTCGTGTCGGAAAAAATAAAACTCTCCGCTTCCTCCTCCTCTCTGCTCGAAAGAAATATACGACATGCTGTGTTTTTTCTCCTCCTTCGGACGCAATTTATGGCGTGTCCGCGCGTCCCCGAAAACCCAAGTTTCCGCACGAGAGGAATCCGTGGCAAACCGATTTCTCTCCGCGCTCCATTATTCGCATTTCTACGCCGTCGCCTATTTCGGCCAATCGGAAGTCCAGCGATCGTCATCCGCGTAAATATTACGTCTCCGGGACAACGGGACGGCGGCGCACACACGATGGCCGAAACGAAGAGGAGGCGTCGAGTAGTCTCTTCCTTCCACACTCGACATAAAACGACGGCGGTTTTAGGGATCGAGGCGACCTCCCGGACGGAATAAATAACTTCTCCTTTAATGGGAAAAGGGACTTAGGGCGGTCGCTTCAGCGGAGGTGACGTCAGGGAGGCGAAATTTTATCAAAAGATTTACGGTTTTCGAGAGTTCGCGTGTGCGACTGAGGGACTTCATTATCGTTTCGGTTTAATATAAATCGTCACAGGAACCTATTTCACGCGCCGGAGAGTTTTTCTACGGCGGCGGTTCGAAACAGAGGAACCATGGTGTAGGCAGCACGCGAATTTCCTCGGGCGCTTTTTCTCGACCGAGTTTCCTGCGAAGTTTGGTTAGTTTAACATGGCGTTTCTCTCCGCCAACGCAAACTGCGAATTACGAAGGCTCCAGGAAACATATTTCATTTCAGGTCGACGGAAATCTCGTCATTCGAAAACACGATATTCTTGATCGATGCTTCAAAAATATGAAGGTTGCCGAGGATTTCAACGAATTGCAAAAAGAGATAAAATTTGCATAAAATATTTTATTATGTACGAGCACAGAGGACGTTAATTATCGCAAATAAAATTTAACGCTATGCACGAGGCTCTTCGTATATCAACGACTTTAGAAATATGTGCGTAAAAAAATAGCCCTTTACTTTGAAGGGACATTTAGTTCACATACTAACAAAGCAGAAAATATTAAAGCAGCAATTCGCAAAACGTCATGTATCTCCAGCCCCCTCTTAATGCAGCCGACCGTATTGCGACCTCTTTAACGCCACCCACCAATCAATGTAATATTGATTCCGAAATATTATAAATATCTATTTAATTTTCACAAAAAATAATTTTATTTTAAATTTATCCAAAAAACAATCCGTTCTCGCATGCCTCTTTAAAACATTTCGCGTGCCTCTGAAAATCTTTTGCGACCCCCAGTTTGGGAACCACAGGGTCAAAGCGTTAATCCTCGCTGTTTTGCTTTAATATCGCATTCGATTAATTGCAACACTCAATCCACGGCATTTGTGATTGCTCTTTATTGCTTGCCGTTTGATTTTTTTTAATATCTTGAAAATTTTAATAGGATATCGTCCCAAAAATTTTTTATTCGTGCAATTGTGTCCTTCTTGTCCATAAAAGGGCTTAAGTCGTTCTGAAACTCGAAGCGCGTAAACATTTGAGCTGGACGGTCACCAGAGGGATAGAGAGAGAAAATTCTAATCATAGCCTCCGTTTTCGACGGCGGAAGCTTAAAGCTTTTATGAGAAGCAGTTTGCCATCCGCATACTTATGAACCTCGCTGATGATGGACAGGGACAGGTTTTTCATTCGCGTCGAGGAGTTGACGTGAGGAGTGCGTGGGGCGAGGGAGGGTTAGAGAGGGGATAATGAAAGGGTGGAGACAGCGTCGGATGCGCAGGGACGGTGAGCTTCATTCGCAGTGACGAACCTTTAAAATACTGGCAATCTTTCAGGTTTGATCGAATTCTCTCAAGAGTGAAAGGAAATCGGCGGCGGTGACCCCGCTTAGTTTATCTTCGCGAAATATTTTTTTTAAATCTAGACTTATTTTTATTTTGCTCGAATCCGATACTTCGCTTTTAGGATTAATCAGACTTGGAAATTATATATGTTTACGCATTTGTTGCGAAGGTACAATCGCGTTTCGCGTTCTTCATGTTGGGTTTTGCTTTTCTCGCGGCTTCCCCATTCTCTGAGCCGGTGATATCGGACGGAAGCTTTCTCGAGATTTAGCTCGCAAAAGGGCGGATGAGCATCTTTCTCGAAAGAGCGAGGAAAGACGCCCTGAAAAAGATGAGGGAGAGAGATCGAGAGGAGGGCAAGATAGGTAGTTAGGAATTCACGCGGCGGGAGCGGTGTTGCCATGTCTATCGCCTAGGTATGTGAGAGAAGGGGTTGGGTGGGTGGGATGGAGAGAAAGAGAAGGCCCCGGGGAATGAGCGAGCCGTTCTCGGAAACTGCCAACATCTGGACATGTACGGGTGGTGTGGGGTTATGATATGAGCCAACTGGCATCTGGGCTCGACTCTCGAGATAGCATTTAGCGCATTTTTAAGAGCCACTACCTGCCCATTCGATCGCCGAGATATGACTCCTCGCGAATTCCTTGTTGCTGGCTGGATTTATTCACTTGGATAGTAAGAGGAAGGGAATATTCGATCGGTTCCGCTAAGAATGTAAACCACTACAGCAAGGCGGTGGCAATAAGCTCGCATTTTATACCACGCTGCCGCAATGATAGGGTTTTACTTGGCGTACAAAACATATTACGTCACTTCCGTGGGAGCGTCATTAAATAGGGAGATATGGCTGTGTTATTCCTTTTAAGTGTTGTGTTGAATTTCTAATTTAATCGATGCGTGGCAAAACATTGTTTTTCTGAAGCCTTGCATAAATGCTTATTTTGTAACGGTTTACTGTGATCCTTAAGTAGCATCGTCTATGTTCGATCATCCGAGCAATCACGTATTTCTGAAGGATTTAGAAATGAACATATTATTATTGACATAAATTGCTTTATCTGCTACTAAAAAATTTTAACGGCCCGAACGATACAATTTTTTGGCTCAGTCTCTGAGCATAAATTCGGATAAGCTTTAAATATGAATAGTTAAAGCATTTCTCAGGCGAGAAATGGTTATAAAATTAGAATACCGCAGGGGAGAAATTTTAAGACAGCAAACTAGCGGAAAGGACTGCGAATTCCACCGAAAGGCGGACGCGAATGTTAATTTTGAGCCGCAGATGGCCTCTAACCCATTTTCCCTAAGTTGCGATCGATTTTCTTATTTGCCCTTTCGACCTCCGTGATTTTATCGTCACTCGTGTAATTATAGTGTTTGGGAAAGGACCTGGAAACAAAGCAAGTGAATCTTGTTTTCATGGATATTAGAGCTCTAAGATAAATAAACGTGACCCAAGATGAAATTCTTAGTTTCTCAAATCCTACGACGAACGATGATGTTTCGTTTCTGTAGCTTAACACAGTCGTTAAGGAAGATGAATATTTTATTTTTTATGATTAAGTTTTACACGCAATACACTCGTTTAAACGAACATGAGAGGCAACAATTATTTTAACTTCCATCATAAATGTTGCTACTAAAGTCGAAAAGCATTAGCTTCACCCACAAAAAATATTACCTCTCAGGGTTAGAATGCGATTCAATTTTATTGCAATGTTTGTATGATTCAAGTTTCGAGATATCTTCCTGGAAAGTCATGATTCGAGTTTTCAGGAATAAATAGTGAAAATTCTATGAATTCATAAAGTAATCCGAGATTAATAAAAACAAAAATTTAGGATCAGCGAGATCAACGTGGGATATTATAAACGTAGAATCGCTAAAGCGGGCACTTGAGGTTTCTTCCTTGGCAGGACGTAAACAAGAGCATTTTCTCCTCAAATTTGGACGTCTCGCAGTTCTTACCTCCCTTAAATTTCAAACTTAGAAGATGGTGGAATCGAGCCTAAAAGAGCTCTTCTTTTCGAGCCTCCTCAAATCGGATCTTAAAAGCGTGGTCGTCTTCCCTTAGCGAGGAGGGTAAGCACGAAGCGTGCGATCGTTCGCTTCGCTCGCTAAATAGGTTACGAAAAGCAAAGGAGAATAGTTTCCTGGTTGGAGTGCGCCTCTTTACAACAAAAAATAAGTACCTTTTAGGCGTAGGAGGGAGGGAGAGAGAGAGATGTATATCCATCTTCCTACTACATCCGCGCACCAGGCGTCCTCGTTCCTCATCCCTCGCTGGATAAAGAATGAGGACGTAATAATATTTTCATTCGATTTCAATTGCTCCGTGTGACGGGACTAATCATCGTCCGCCCTTTTACGATTAAGCAATGACCGCGACCTCCCACTTGCTGTCCAAACAAATTGTAACGAAGAGATAGGAAGGAGAAATAGATAGCTCCTATTATTATTATAGAGCCGTGGATAAGTTAGGACCAACTCTCTCTCTTTCTTTCTCTCTCCCTCCCTCTCTTTTCTTAATGACCAGATCGGAATTAAGAGTTTTTTTCGATTGCCTCTCACGCGAGGAGTGATGGATGCCCGAGCGGAATTTTTATTCTCTCTTTGATGGAGGTATGGCGTCCCGAAACGCGGCCCGTTTCGTCTTTCAACTGTTCGCGACCGTAAACGTTTCCTTTTTTACGGGAGAGAGTGGAAGGAGGATGAGGAGAATCGACGGAGTTTTGGATTCGTTTAAGCAAAGACGCGTCGAGAGCTACAAGGAACGCTGCGAAAAAAGTAAAGGGAGTTTGCAAACGAACGTATTTCTTTTCTGTATGTTGTATGAAATGTTTAGATAGATTTATTTCCAAGATAGGAGAAGAAAAAGAGCGCGACGCTCCAATGAGGAATCGAGATCTTGCTGCAACCCACTTCTTAAGGAGGATAAGCGAGTGCCTCACAACAGATGCTGTCATACACTCGATGAAGTCCTCGACTGCGTTTGAGTAACTGCACCTGCGAAGTGTTTTACGAGAGCCTGAGCACGGCAATATCTCTTTTACGAGCTGTGATACACGCACACGCCCAGCACTTCCTCGCTAGCTTTATCACGGGTAACTTGAGCCCTGACATCGAAATAGTCGCGTAAATAAAAAAGCAATCTCGAGAGTTTTCCAACAAACTTGATAGAATATCTCCTTCAGTATCTATTGATCTAGTCCCCCTTTATACCAGAAATGTAACGAACTTACGCTTCAAACTTCACAGTCTAAATACGACGGAAGAGGCAACTATGTTGGGTGCTATCCATCTGATATTTTGACGTTGTGAAATTAAATTATCGCCCTCCGAAAGAAACACCCGATAAAAGGAGAAAAGGGACTTTTTTAAAATCGAAACTTATTTCGCAGTGAAAAATGTTTCGCGAATAAACCGTTCCGTCACCGTGATAATTTTGAGCTTACACGACTCTCCGTGGCATCGACACGGACTCCGTCAATGTACGAGCTAAGCTGCGACAGCGTCGAGATTGCACTGTCTTGCGTCATCAATTGCTCTTGCGAGATGGCATCACCGAATGAAAGCTTTAAAGCGGCCTCGAAAGGTGCCAAGGGTGATAATTTTCGCCGGAAAAATTACGCGTTTAAACAAAATGTTATTAATTATGATACTTTGGTTAAAAATAAGTTATTGGAATGTGAGAAATAATTAGCGTAAATAAATAAAATTTTCTGATGAAAAAGCGTTTTCGCAAAATAAAGTTAAACAAGCGGCTTCAATTGGTACAAATGAAATGCTTCGAACTGATGCCGATTAAACGAATTAGTCAAACAATTAGTCCTTATTGATATACATATTCACATACATATTTACAGAAAATTGAATACGCTAAGAGGCAATATTTTGAAACTTCACATATTTTTTCTGAATGTTCGAGAGAATTTATTCACGAGGATATCCAACAAAAAACTCCATCGCTCTACTTCTAAAGTGATGATAAACAATTTTCACGCGTATTACAAAACCAATTCTTCTAATCCTTAAGAAGAATGCATAAATTCCTCATTCTTTCTTTTACCGAGAGCTATTCGATGAAGAAACGCGTCGTATTGTGACTGATTCGAGGGGTAAGCAGTAAATTCAGCAGCGTAAGTGTTGTACAGAAGGTCGTTAGCAGCGCAAATCCGGTTTGGTTTAACTGAATGACCGACCGGATTGTCTACAAGCCTTCGTCATGGCGTCAGCTGCGCTCCCAAGAACGAGTTTCTGGAGTTGAGTATTAACATTTTTCTCTTAAAAATAATACCATTTTTTAGCGTAGGCTGCTTAATACTTTAAGGCGTTTCCTTAATCCTTTGCCCAAAGACTTGAAATTTTTTCGCTAATTGACCTTTATGCAATGGCTTTAATTTCTAAAAGTTGCAGATTTTAAAAAAGAATCGGAAATTGAACTGGCCATCGTTTTCAAAATATCTTAATATACATGAAACTCACGAGGGTAAGGCGGTCAATTTAATTTTCCTGTTGCCAATAATACTTAAAGCATTCCAGATGGCTATTTCATCCCTTCAGCAGCCTTAAATAATATTTTGCGAGTTAAACGGCTTCCCACCATTCCACGAAGGATGTTTAACCAACGATATAAAAATACGGCAAAACGTCCCTCTCCATCAAGAGTAGAAACAAGCTCCGGCCGATAAATGGAATCCCTCTCGTACAACAAATCCCCCCGCGAGAGCGCGACCACCTCACAACCTTCCATTCCGCCAACCCCTTCCGCCCGCGCCTTATGCAGGGATGAGGTAGAGAGAGGAAGAGCACTTGAACTCCTTTCTCCTCCGGCAGAAGAGAAGAATAGCCGCAGCTCCAGACCTCGACAAAATGGAGGTAAAGGCGAACTCGAACGTGAGGCGAATATTCGGAAATCGAATTGGCGGCGACATACTTTTTGCGGACAGAGAGAAAATGCTTTTTCCGCGGTCGACATACGGGCGCTGCTTCTGTCGTGTGCCGTCCTTTCCTCTCTCTCTCTCTCGCTTCCTCCCCCGCGATCGTCATTTTTTTCAAAGGAGGAGAGCTTTACCCTCGCTGCTTCCGTGCTGCGGAAACGGAAGTGGGTGCGTCCCATTTGTCGGAAGGAAAAAGAGTGTCGAGGCGTTACGTCACGAAAACGCCCGCCTCGTCGCGAAATCCGCCGTCTCCGGGGCCTCAAACGTCACGCGGTGAACGAGAGAGAGATTGTTCCACCGTGACGTCTCAAGGCACGGATAAAAGGGGCGGCGGTTATGATTTTCCTGGAATTTCATCCTTTATAATGGATTTTGGCCATTGTTTTGTCGCCTCTGATGCGAAGTTTTCTTTTTCTTATCGAGACTCAACGGCGACAGACTGATAGATGCACTTCCGCCTGACACATTGAAGACGACTGTGAGGTAATCGAGCCTTTTTACGATCCGACTCGACTGCTATTTTTCGACGTTTTGTACGTTCGCTTTCGGGAGATTCGTGGGTACCGGCGAGATGAGAGCCAACTAATGTCATTAGCGAAGGTGCTAATAAAACGTTTCTTGTCGTCGTAATATTCCTTTTGATTTTTCTCAAATTTTCGTTGACTATCAAGGCAACTAAACGCTTTTAAAGAGCGGAGTCAGGAAAAACGTAAAATGGTTTTCACTTCCACATCTCGCAGTCGAACAAGCAATATTTGTAAGGGGTGCATTACCAGGGCCAGCCCGAGGTACCGGCGTGCTGTCCGGGGCGCCAAAGTATTGGGGGCGCTATTCCAATCATCTATCTAAACGTTGCTTGCCAAGTGAATAAATGCTGGATACCAATTTATATGCGCGGAACAGGCGGGAATCCAGATGAAATTTCGTTTACTTTTAATTAGCAATTATTTTACGTCGCAATTAATAAATTAACTCGTTCTTTTAAACATATCTCAACAAAAATTTATTTGAGCGGTTTCTCGCCCGGGGCGCCAGAATATCTCGGGCCGCCCCTGTGTATTACGCACCATCAGTTGTGCAAGTACGCTATGAATCCTACGCGGCCGATAAATAATTGCCTTGAAGGCAGTAGATATTGATAATTATGCCAGCTTACATACACACACAAACTCGCCTATACACCCATATGTATATTAGTTCTGAATTATTGGCGACACGTGACGATAAAGAAAAAAACCGCCGGCACTTCCTCATTACCGCCCTCACCTCCGGTAACCCTCCCTCTTCCTCCACCTCCCCCTACGGTAACAGGTAACAAAGGAAAGGGGCGTGCATGCGCGCGGCGGAGGGGGTGCCGTATAGCGATAGGCGCCACTAGTTCCCCCTATATCTCTCTATAGGTGCCAGGTCGGAGATATTTTTGAGTGTGAACTCCCGCGTTGGGGCGTTGACCTTATAGCGGCGTGCGCGTGCTAAGCAAGAGGTTCTGTGTGTGTATGTGTTCCTCTCTTAGAAGGCCTAAAGGAATTCCGGTCTTTCTTCCGTCGGGAGAAGAAACCGGGACGCAGTCCTCTCCTCTCTCTTCCCGCCCTCTCTTGGGATACGTGCTGGGGTTGGGAAGGAAAACTCCGCCTTGGAAGCTTCTCACGTCGAGGATTCCGCGGTCCCGGGAATTAATTTCCAGTAGATTGGAAAGAGAGGAAAAGAGGATTCAGAAAAATAACAAAACAGAGAGAAGATTATCACAACGACGATGATTGCGGACCTTGGACGGCCAAGAGCGGAAGAACCCGCCGTGATTTAAGTAATCAACGATAATGGCGAGAAAAAAGGCTTTTTTCGCATTTTCCGCTCTTTTTTTATAATCCCGATCGAATCCCGTTTGTATGCTAATGAGGACTCGCCCGTCCCTCACCGCCTTCCTCCCGCATTACGCATTCATAAAATAGCACCCTGTGACGAGGGTGCGGGGTTCGGTCGCGCCCGCCCACGTTCTGAACCCACTCAACCGAGAAGGGGTTGTCCTTTAGCGGAAGGCAAGCTGGAGGAGTGGGCGTGAGTAATAACCTCCACTCATGCGAGATCGACATACACTAAAAAGCCTCCCCCCATTCCTCCCCGACTCCATCCCATATGATTAAATAAAGCATCTAAAGAACAGGCAGCTGGATCTAACGAAGGGTAACGCTTTCTAAACGATAGCGCATCGACATACGAGATACCGAAAAGTTTACGAGAATAACTATAACACTCTAAAAGTTGACTCAATAACATTTGTTTCACTTGGGTTTTGTAGTCGTTATGGTAAATACGAACTTCCTGGAAAGTTATCTTCATTTTGTTTACAAACAAATGAGCGAGTGGGGCGAGATTACCGAAAGGAAAAAACAATGAACAGCTGCCCTCGGAGGGGTGCGATTCCCGCTGCAAATCCGCCTTTTCGGGTCCCCATATACGTTAACCGCCAAACTTGGTCTTTCCTTCGTGTGATTTCTAAGCGCACGGCCTGGGGCAGCCGTCCAGATTCGCTATACCCTAGGGGCGGCCCTGTTTCCCGTCGCAATTTCTCGTCCGACCCTGCAAAAGAGTATAAACCGAGGCGCTGAGGATTGAGGTATGAATCCGTTTGCGATGAAAGCGGATTCCTTTCCGATGCGAACTGGTGGGGTTCCCAGTTACACACAGCCAGCGCTTGTATTCTTTCCGGATTCTTCCGCGAGCAGTAATAACAGTTCCTGGTCGTGGGAAGCTTTTCTTCCTATGGGGCGGATATCCGCTTTGTCCATCTCCTCCTCTCACCTGGGCTGTATCCAGATCGGACTGAAATATTTCTTTGAGGGTTATGTGAGTGTGTATGTGGGAGAGGAAGTGACGGAAATGTGTCTCTCTCTCATTCCCTCTCTCACTCTTCTTACCTCCTCCCTAGTCTCTCTCTCTGGGTACGCAAGTAAAAGGATCGAATCCGCTAGGAATACTCGCAATCTATACATGCGATCGATATTAACCCGGCCATGAGGGCTTCCAACGACCTCGTTCACGCGTAATTACAGTTATTCTCTCTCCGATTATTTAAAGAGCGGTAAGCATGAGCCGCAAAAGCTATTTTTAATCACGATCGCTTCGAAACGATCTATTGAAAAAGCACAAAATAATTTGAGCGCGTGGCGGAAAAAAAGGCTCAATCGACGCGTGCGAGAACAAAACGGGTTCAAGACCTCCGGGTGATAAACGGCGGTCGAGGTGCGCGATTACGCGATCCAAATCTTTCGCCTGTGTTTTATTTTTCAAATCCCCTATCGTATGACACGGGCGGCATCTCGCTCCGTCGATTTCAGACAAATTCCTCCGCGCAGCGATGAGACCACGACCACCCCTGCCTCTCCGAATTTCTCGACAACTTCGCCGGAAAGAAGCCCCACCGAAAATAAAAACGAGAAGACGAGGTTTCGAAACGGATGTGACAGCACGCTTAAGTGAACGTTCGCCCTCTCTTCCCCCGTCTCTCCCCTCCCCTCCTCTCCCTCCCACTCTCTCTCTATTTCCCTCACTCCCTGTATCTCCGATCTTCTTCTCCCCCCCCCTCCCCCTCCTTGTCGCGCCAATAAAAAAACAGCGTTCTTCTGGATGCGCTTTCATGACCCGCCGAAAACTCCACATCTCGTGCAGAAGTTACGGATGAAGAGAAGAAAATGGAAAGGGAAATAATATAAGCAGGTGCAGCTTAAAGAATCATGGAACCAATGTGGTGTAGACTGATTTTGGCTCCAATCTCTTTATCAAATAACATTGATAAACTGAACGAGTAACGTAGTAAACAAAAATAAAAGGCTTCTGAGCAAATTTTATAGATGCATTACGTTTCGGGGTTTCATTATTTATTTCTTAATTCAAATGATAACCCGGAGCTTGAGTCACAAAACGACCCGGGTCCCTGTGCCATAGTCCCCATAGCACAACGGATAAGAAGGCAACCAACGTAGAAAAAAATGCATTTTAAGTTTGAACAACGCACGTTCATGGCTCATTTCGTGTCCCATCCGGGTCTCCTGCGTGCATCTCCTTCCTTTCTCTACCCCCTTATCCAATTACCCGTTCTATTTCCTCAGCCTCCAAATCCGTCGCCTATCCCTCGCCCTCAATAGCGCAAGTGACGTAGAACGCAATTCCGTTCCGATCTCTTTGCCGACTCATTTCGCATCAAAACCCCCCTTCCCCCCGCTCTCCCCTCCCCCCACACAGCCGACTTGCCGCCCACACGCGACCGCCGCATTCCTGTCCGTGGTTTGTCATAACCTCTTTGACGTCGCTTCGCCGTCCTTCCTCAATCCGCCTTTGGCGTATTGGAGACAACGCGCGGTCTCTTTAACCCATGTAGTTTTCTTCTCCCTCGGATTCGTGTCGTCTAGCTTCGATGCGGCCGAACGAATTATATATAATCGGGGTCTTTACAAGAATGGTTTTTCTCCATGCGCCTAAATATTATTACATCTACATCTACATATTACCCTGCAAGTCACCTTGACGGTGGATGGCAGGGGGTGCCGCGCATCAAGTTCCTAACTAATTATTATTCACTGTTATCTATTGTGGTTACGTATTGTCCTAGGGAAAAAGAACTCCTTATACCTCTCTGTCCTACTATCTATTTCGCGAATCTTGTCTTCATTATCCGATATACGTTGGTTGTCGAATAATATCCTTCATTTCATTTACGAATATCTCCGACCTATATTTATCTAGAAGTTTAAGTCTCGCCTCTAATCTACGACCTTTAAACGATGGCCAATTCAACTCTTCAATGAGTAACGTAACGCTCTGTTTTTTATCGTCATTCTTTTTCACGAATCTAGCTGCTCACCGCTGTATTTTTTCTAAATCCTTTATGAGCCCCCTCTGATATGGGTTAGCTTCAATACGAAAAAAATCCGTACGGTAATATCGATATTATCTTAATTATATATTAATAAGAGTTGGAGAATAGCTGATATTTATAAAAAATCTGATGTGGCCACCACATGACTTTCTCCATACCTGTAATATTTCTAAAAATCCCAAATAGGTTACATGATAATAAATATTTTAAGGAACTGCGAGAAAAATTCAGACTTAACAAAGAACTGAAATAAACTCAAACCGTAGCCTTCTGATATTGGATATAGCCAGGAAGCTCCAACAATTAAGAAAATAAAAAAGATCGTTACTATGACGTAATGTTTACAATAGTTGCCAGTAGGTGGCATGGTAGTGGTAAGTAAAATATTTAGTTTTTAAGATATCACTTAAAAAATGCATTATATGGGAAAATGTTTCAAATAAAGATTGTAGAAAATTAAATTTCCTGTAACTTTTATTCCAATACTTTTTTACATCAATCAAATATTAAAGCAAATATAAAAAAACGGGTGACGAGTAAACACCCCCTTCCGGTTGACCGAAAAACTAATCAATTCTTGTGACTTTCATAAAAATGTTAAATATAAAATTTTGCGTTGACCTGATTGTTTTTATGTTAGAGCATCCACAAAAAACAGTCACATACACTCAGACATCATCGAGAAAATGGTCAAAACGTTCAGGGGACTTCTAAACGTGTATTTCCGTTGAAATCTCGAAATCGATTTTTTTCATGAAAACAATGCTTTCCCCTATACTACGTATGGAGAAAGCAAAATGGGATTTTTGCCTTAACTGATAGAAATAATAAATTTTATTTGCCTTAATTTACAACGTTCAAGACAACAGAGTAAGACGTTGAAATTACAGGAGGTTGGAATGGGTGTAAGGAAATCAATTTAAAACAATAGTGTACAAATTAGATGATGCGTCAAAGATGTAAGGTATCAATATCGGTAGGAATAAGGGAAGTTTGAAAGATATATAAAAGTGCAGTAATCAAACAAAAAAGACGTTTACTGTCTTTTACACCCGACTTTAAATGCGCGTGACAACTTCAAATGTATGTAACAGAATTAAACGATATCCTCACGATCTGTACTTCTCTCGAGTATATTTCACCGTCGCATTAATTTTACTCGTTTCGTCGACTGTTGAAATATAGAGCTAGTAACATTTGTTGGCGTGAGGGGCGTGGGAGGAAAGTGCCCACGGGTTCCCCATCGCCAAAGAAGCACGACTGCATCGCGAAGCGTTGCGAAAACTAATCTTCCTCTCATGCCATCACGGGAGCTATAAACTTTCGTCACAGTTGTAGCCGGGTCAGGTCAGAAAAAATTTTGGCGTTAAATCATGGGACGAGGAATTTGCCCCGCCAAACAACGGCCGTCCTTTTAAAACTTTCTCCGGGCGCCGCCACGCCTCTCTGCCTCTCCCCCATCTGTGAGTGAGAAGGAGAGAGAGATTCCAGCACCCACGCCACCTACGAATCCCGCATGCCTCTCAGGTCAGCGCCTCGACGCCGGACCTACGCATTTCTCCCTCCACACTTGAGCGCCGCGTGCCATATGACGCGCTTTTCTGTACAACTTTTGCATGCGCTCTCTTTTTCTGTTATTTCGTTCATTTTTCGCATGCACTTAAAGTAATAAGAGGCCCAGTATTGTCGGGGACTCATAACATTAAGGTCGGTGATGGGTGGGGTTAAATACGGGAAATTTACCGGTCTTTGCAGCTCTCATTCATGACAGTACACTGACCTTCTAAGGCTATTTATAAAAGTAGTTCTCCAATGAAAACCATTTTCGAGGGGCGTTGAGACAAAATTATGGAACATTCGTAGGTGGCGGGTCACGTGTTCTCCAAAAACACGCGTATAGGTGACCCTTCACGATTCACTAGTTATCGGGATTACTTAAAAGTGACGACGCTGGAAGTGTAATTTAACCCTATAATGGTAACGTGAGTCACTCTGACTCACATATTTCCGAAAGATGAGTCTAACGCTGTTCGTGTTCAAACACGCTTCCCCCTCTCTTAGCAGTGCTTCCTCTAGTTAGTTGTCTATGCGCTGTCAAAGGAGCAACACGTTATTTTTCTCCGGTCACTGTTACTGGCTACAATTTATGCAAGAGTGGCACAAGGGGCTGACGTGCCAATGGCAAAAAATAGACCCAGTTTGACAAACTTAAGTAATGATCTGAGAGCTGTGATTTGTAAAGTCTTAGGAGAGGGAAAAAGGTTCCTGAAACACATCGAGAGACAGCGACAAATATCAAGAAAGTACTGTCATTTGTGCCATTATGCCAAGAGAAGGAAAATCTCCAATCTCTGCATAATTTGCAGGAAGTCTATCTGTGGCGAACACCAAATAATATTGTGCTCTAATTGTTAATTTACACATGTCTAACATTTTCTACATTTTAACGTTAATCATTTTAAAACAGATTTTAATGATATTTCCTCATTCCAAATTTGAGTCAAATTGACGCAGGGTTATCAATAAGGGCCTAAAAATTGCGTTACCCTTCTAGGGTTAAATGGCAAGTAATGCATCTGTTTATGACAACCAAAATAATTCAAATAATCCTAACTCGCATTTCGTCTACGGAGCAGCCAATCCTCTGTGGCTGTTATAACAGGTGTAATTGATTATAATAACAAAGTGGATTCAAGCCTCAATGTATGCTCGACAATTTGGAGCTTCTACATACAAGCTGATATTTAACAAGGGTTATAATTTTATGTTTAATAATAATATTCATTGCAAACTTTGTTAGGACGCAGCGAGGCGACTCGTCGCGATGAGGACGCCCGCAGGCCCAAACAAAGGAGCGAGCGACCGCCATCCCCTCCCATCCCCTTTATATGTGGAAACGCTGCCGCGCGGCTCCCCGCGTTTTTGATGTTTCCCAAGACTGTCGCTCGCACGCCGCCCTTCCATCCATTTGCCTCGCGCGGTTCAAACTTCCGACAGCACGCGACAGTGACGAAACCTCGACCGCGCCCACATACTAACCCAACGAAAAAATGAATAATAAATGCCCGCCAATGGAGAGATCCTCCAGCTTCGATAGCATCCGACCGTCCACTTGCTTCTCGCCATTTTTCAGGCATCCGCTTCGCTTTAGCGTCTCTCGTTATGAAACCTTGTGGGAATTGACCGCGGGAGGACAAAGGACCGCGGACTCGATTGTTCCGCCGTTCCTGGCGACCTCATCCTACATAACCTCTCAGACTAAAAAGAATGAAGGCAGAGAGGCCACCAGAGGATTTTCCTCAAACGACGAAACGGCGCCAAGACAAATTATTAGAGGGAAAAGGCAGACAAACTCTTTTCATCCGGGTCAAACCTCTTTTATTCTTCGGAACTGGTTCCACTGCAGCCTCGAGGAAATAGATTCGCTTTAAACCTTTCCGATCTTTTTGCAATATAATATTTCCAATGGAGATGGGTACAAACGATTAAAATAATCACAAACACCAGGTGATAATTACTAAACTTATTTTTCCGATCGTAGATATTTAACACAAGCGCGGCAAACAAATCAATTCCAGTCACGCATTGACAATTTAATATACATAGATAGGCACGCAAAAAGTAGAAAAAAACACACCAAGCCGACCTGCCGACCCCAAAGTTTTTTCCCTTGGCTAATTATCTCTATTGAATGAGTTTTTCCTACGAAGAGATGCGATAAGCTCCAGTGGCCTGCTTCTCAGAGAAGGCCTTCCTGAATAAAAAGGAGGACGGGAACACCTCCGAGGCTACGCTGGAAGTAGGTGGATTCCAAAGGGATAAGGGGAAGGAAGGAATCACAGCCGAATGTTTGATAGAAATTTATTAACTTATCGTTTATCGAGAGGATCTTGAACAAATGTAAGGACGGATGCCTAAGTTTTTAGGGGCAATGGCCATTCTCCGTGATCCTTCCTCGCCGGCTTTTCTCCATCTGGCGCTTCGAGTGACTTTCCATTCGCATCACGCTCGTATCTTTATAGTCACGAGATTTCTTTCCGTTCTTCGAGATTTAAGGGTAGCGGCGAGGAAGGAGGGATCGTGTCGGAGAGGCGTATCATAACGCGCCTCTCTTGAGAGGGCGACGGTCTTGTCTGGGCGCGGGACACCTTCGAAATACTAAGCTATCCTTTTCTGAGGATAAGGAAAGGCTCGTCCCATAAGTTTAAGTGTTTCCTAGTACAGTTCTGTAATCTTCGGGCGGGCCATTCTTCCGTAGAACTCACGATTACCGCTCTCTGTCTCAATATAGGTCCTGCGCCATCGATTTGCATAAACGTGGAACCTACTAACTGTACGCTCATGGAATTTAGAAGCTACTAGCGGCACTTCTATTTTGGATTGAACGTTTCGGATGCAAACACGTTACGAATCGAGTGGAAATTTTCAATGGATTTGAGTCGAATGAATACATATTTCCAGCTGGAACTATACGCCTGCAACAAATTCGTAAATTTGACCGAGTTACACAAATGCATTTATCGATTTATTTATTCGGATTCACGCGCGCACAGCAATGCAGATGTAACGTAAATTATTACTCAAATTTACTGTTAAACTCCAGCTAAGAGTGATTTCATTTTTTTAATATGTGGCATATAGGTATAGCTCCTTGAGATATATTTTTAGATCAATACCGGTTTCAAAATTTACGTGGCGCAATTTAGCGATACGGTGGCAAAAAATGGCAAACTCGAGAGAAGACAACGGAGAGTAGTTTACGTTCACCAATTGTAGCACGCGTGCCATTTTCTGATCGAACTCGCACGAACCGCTCTCCCATTGTTTCGCGGATAGCGGATAACATTTGGATAGATGTCCTCAACATAATTAAAGAGGAGAGATCGGGATCCAGACCATTCCTATAACAGGCCGAGGTTGCATAACTCAAATTGAGTCAACTCGCGTCAAGATTCCGGGAGGAAAAAGGCGACGTGGGATCGTTCGAGTTCGACCATATGGCACGGAAAGAGCATCTATCTCTCTTACGCTCGAATGCATCGACACGTAATTTTAAATTGTGGCGCCCCACTTGAAAAAATAAAGAAACGGCCGAATGAATTTGTTTCGGTCTTTCAGTGATCCACTTCACGCTCGAAGTGAGATCGACGATCATCAGTTCATCTGCGTGGGTTGGACCGCGAAAAAGAGAAGCTTAGAGAAATGAAGACGAAAGAAACCTCTTCAAACGCGGATGCGTGGAGGCTAAAACGAAACCGAAACATTCTCCTTCCCTAGTTTTCGATGCGCATTCCCGCAAGTCCGTGTTAAACGGTCCGCAACCCACACAATTATTCAAGTCTGTCCTCCATGTTCTTCCTGAACCACTCCACAGAACAGGATATCTTCTTGTTACCCCGACGAATTTCTAAAGTTAGAAGTGATACGGAACCGAGAAAATAGGTTCGAAAGGTTGGTTGCGAGAGTAAGGGAGAGGTCCTAAAATTCCTCCGTATCGCCCCCTTTGTTCCGAGGGCCAAAGAGGCAGAAAGGAGAGTATCTAGGCTTTCGGATGATGTGCACCGCCAAAGCCGTACCTGCCGCCCCTGGCTACGCTCCAAAGTTGACGCACTTTCACATCCTCTCTCGCAACAGCAGGTTCGACTGTTCTCGGGAACAGATACGGCGAGAGATAAAACGGAATTAAACGAACCCTTTTATGCGTTCGGCGCTGGGGAATTAAAGCTGCCGTTGGAAGCGGGTAATTTTCGAGTTACTTACGGTATTTGAAACAGAGAAATGAAGGCATACTGCCGTTCGATGCTAAAAATTTCTCTCAAAAATAAGAGTAGGGCTTCGTTTTGATAAAAGAAACCACTCGAGCTGATAACGAAGAAAGATGGAGTTTATTGGTTCGGCGACGTGGGTTATTACGTTCCTCTGGATCTGATTCGACTGACTTAGGGACTAAACAGCGTTTTTTTTCCACGAATCTCCCACATATGAGAGGCTGAGACGAGCGGGGGGCTGCCCTACCCGTAATTGGCGTATAGTGTGTCCTGGTCGACGTTTTATTCCCGGACTTCGAATCTAATGACGGTAGTTTATGGTTCATCGCTCCTGCGATATTGAGAATCGAGTCCGTCCAATTTCGTCCAGGTTACGGATGGTTCGGCTTTTCAAGAAAAGTAGACCGCGGTAATTGATGGTTTTAAGTTGGTTGATCGCAGGTAACAGTAACCAAGTCGCCATTTGAGCACCATAGTTTAGTATAGCACAGAAAATTTTCTATTTTCACCCCCCTTTCTGCCATCGATAGATGCACTAATTCAGGGGTCCTCCTTGGTTCTAGACAAATGACCGTGATTTGGGCGAAGTCGAGGTTTTCCCGATTCGGATCTTCTTGGAATCCATTCATGGATCGAGACCCTCGAGAAAAACCCCCTTTACCGGTGCCTGCGTCTCGCTAATTAATAAGATTTGTAATTCATACTCGTAAGCTACACTCACTTAAGCTGACGGAACTAATTTTTCCCTTGCCCACTCGCGTGGATATTACGTTTTGGAATGGTTGTCAAGGAGTTATAAAAAGGGACGACTTCGTTTTAATTAGTGATTTCCATGCTCCACGTCGAAGAGACCAAGGTGAAGCTAACAGTATATAGCGGCTTTACACTTCAGGGACGCGGGGACCGGTGAGAAAGGAGCAAGGGAATCCGAGTGTCATGAAGAATACAGTTACGGAGCAAAGTTATTCACGCTGTCTTAAATTCTTCGTCCTAAAATGGTGCCGAATACAGTACGTAAACCGACCGACCTATTTCTCCGGATTAAGATAATACGTCACCGTTAATTTTAAGGATCATGATAGGATAATAAAAAAACTACCCTTCGTAATTAAGGGAAAGGCACATGTATCGATGCGTGTAAGAAATCATTTCAACAGCATAACCAAAGCATGTTGGAAAGAGAGAAATTACAGCTTCGCTGGATGCCTGTGCACGGCTAGGTGAGGAATAGATCTATTTTTAAAAAACCAGAAGACAATGATGAGAGACAATTATAAAGTTAGCTATGAACAAATTTCCATTATCACCGACTCCCGTTTTATCCGTCGGGATGGAGACCTAGGAGAAAAGAAATGTTTCCAGCCGACGAAATATGAACATTTGGAACCGGAAAGATCAAGAAGATAAGGAGAAAAAATTCCAGGACCTACGATAAAAAGCAACAATGCCCGGGTCAATGTATGGTTTCACAACTCGCGCGCCGTCCGCTTCTCGAGCAGAAAAAATAACAGTCGCTTTCTTTTCCAAAGCAAGAACGCGCGTAATTCCTTCCTCTCGCTCGTGTGCCACCCCTCTCCTATCTCCCTTCCCCCACCCAACGAAGCGTTGTTACCCAGCTGCAGTTCCGTTGCATGGTTAGGGAGACGGGAAGAATAATGGCGGACTCAGGAATGCGAAATTCGCAGCTCTCGAACACGTCTTTGGAAGGAAGTAGGGAAGAAATGTTTCGTAGAGATGAGAAGAAGATAGAGAGAGGGGGGAGCAGACGAGAATGAGAGAGGCGTGTAGTAAAGGGAGAGACACGAGAGAAGATCTCTCCCCTACTCCCGTGCGGGTCTTCACATGCCCGCCTCTCGAACCGTTAACCGGCCGAGTAACGTTACATTACGTGTGGACCCAGTGGGGACCGGGCCCGCGAATATCTCTTAAGCGTCCCCGTGCACGAACGGGAGGAGGAGAAGACGGGGACGCTTCGAACGCATAGCGGAGTAAGGAGGATTGGGGAGGAGGCGAAGGATTTGAGGAGAGATGCGTGTTCGTCTCCACCAGTTCATCTTCTCCTCCTTTCCTCGCTAAGGGCAGTCCCGAAAAGAAATCCGTTAATTTGCCCCCTCGCGCGCCGGGGCCATCTCCATGGAGACGGATGCGAGCAGTTTTTAAAAGTCGAGAAATTTAAACGGACCCCGGAAACTGATATTCTGGATCGTATCGGACGTTTAAATTGCCACGTGTTAGGATCGAAATCGCGAAATCCGTTTTGTTCGTACGCGGTATTTTTGTTTTTATCTGACCACGAGAGAGGGAAATGAATTATTAGCGGGCCGCTTCTACGATAGAATTCCTCGCGCGTGCTGGGTAGAAACGATGATACGAGATCGATCAAAACAGAGGCGAAGCTTCGCTGAGCACCCACTTGATAAAAAGGTGCGTTTTTTATTGACGACGTAAGCCAAGGTAGAATATTCTATGGATAAACAGCGACAACCCTGTGGAGTTTAATTTTGATTATCCAGACTCGCTTCTCGTTAGACGAATGCACGCTTCCGTACTCTGGGTTTTTGGGAGTTTTACGTTACGTTTTAAATCGCTTCTTACAGTTAATAACTAGTTTTCTTTTAAAAAATCACGAATGTTACGGCATCGTCCGCCTGACTGTCGACTCGTTTTTATTCTTGCTTTTGCCTTTAGATTTAATCAGAAATCCTTTTCGTGTGTAAGGAATCTCCAAAAATAATTATTAATTCCCCACGTGAGCATTGTCCCGGCGGTTCACGGTTTTTTTGCAATGGAGCTGGTTGTTGTAGAACGGCATTCAACTTTATAATGGTGCTTTTTCAAAAATATCAGCACCAGAGAACTTGAAATTTTGACACGAGGCTCGACTCAACCTCCACCATGGACACCCATTTATTTTTATCGAAAGGGTTTTTGGCAATGCATAACTCACATAAAATCAGCAGTTACACATTTTTCTTTGTTTTACCTAGATTGTCTAGCCGCTGCATATTGTACGCAACAACAAAATGTCCAAAATCGCTCGTGCTGTCACTTCACCTTAGTATCCCGTCCAGCTAAGGTGAAATTTGTGCTTCTGCCGCATGCGGGTGAGTGGGTTTAAAAATATGGAGTCTTTGGTTTTATTTCGAAACGCATACTTCTGTATGTTTATTACTCCAGAGCGGTGGCAATTTTGACGGCTACCCTCATGGATCGTTGGCTATTGCCTCACGCCATGTATCTTATCCCACGTCCACGTTTTACTCCACTTCATACCTCGAGTATTTATTGCAGCATTGTACTCTTTTAAGACCGAATGTGCCAATGCCAATGCAAGGTAAATAACACAGTCGGAGACAAATAAATACGATGTAGGCGTAACCACCACCTCGTGTGACCAAATTCGTTTGAAGAGATCACACTTCTCTCGCATATAAATATTCCTAACCCCACTCCTACAGACAGATTATTTAAATGTCGACAGTTTCACTACTCAGCAAATAAAACTTATTTCGATGGTGTAATTAATAGTTAACTTAACAACAGAAACCTGGTATGCTCTATTTACTCGAGAGACTCGGATATATTGGCAAGGTATGAGTTAGACATTCAGTGGAAAGAATTTCTCTATAGCTTTAATCTGTGATATCCAGAGAACCACATATTACGGCTATGGTGGAATGTTTTCCGTCATAAAATACGTCGTACGTCATCACTAATTATTACTTGGTGGTGGTAATTAAATTTGTCATATTTGCAGGGGATTGGCGATTTTCCGCGTTCTAAATATGTTCGTGATATGACTCGGAAAGTATGCTCTTTGCCTCGGTAAATTTAAGGTCTTTATTCTACGTGTGAAGTCAAAAGTAAGACGAGTTCGTTAAAATTTTAATAATGAAACTGATTTCGATCGCTTACATAATAATGAAATTCAAATTGCGCTTTCTGGGGAATAATTTTTATTTTTTGAAATATGAAATGACAGTAATTTTCCTCAAAGAGAAGTAGATCAGACCTACGGTAGAAGATAAGTGAAATCTTTACCTTCTCAAAATTGTATGTACAGCAGACGTAAGAAATAGTGCCATTATTGTATAATCAAGAGAGACATCTCTCAATTTGCGTAAAGTTATTTGTCCAAATTTCAATAAGAGAAAAATAATACGCAAAATACACCCTCCTCGACTTCATGAGGTTCTACGGACGAATTTATCATCCGGCCGCGTCAATCTAAGAACTTTTCGCGAACACGAAAACGCTCCTTCATTCGATCCGAGCCCAACTACGTAATTGACCTCGCATCGCTCTAATGTTCTGCAATTCGAGAACTCCGGGAATCCTAATTGAAATGGGACTAAGTTGTGCATTTCCGGCGGGACTCCTGACCATCCCGACAAATCGCTTTTCTTAGACACGCCATCTCGAGGGAACCCTTTCTACTTCGCAAGCAAAACGGTCTCACTCTTTCGTGTAGCCGATCTCCTCGTCCCATCGATCCATCGATCGATCCATCCATCGTATCATTTTGACCGTTGACTCGGTGATCGCTCAATTGTCTAACTTGATCAACTTCAACGTCGCGATCTGCGTGCATTCAAATCTGACGAAATTATTTCCCCTATACGCCGCCCTCATCCTTTAATCACTTTGCGTTGTATTTTGAAAAGATGCCTTTTCGTTTCCTGGTCGTTGAAATGAGAGTGAATTTACTTATACCTACGTATAATCGCTCTCCACTTTGTAAGCAAGACAACATTTCATTTGGTATATTATGTTAACTCATATACGTTCGTCTTGTGGAAATAAGGAAACCAATATATGTATATGCATTTCAATAACAAAGTAGCCGTTCTTATTCGTAAACCGTAGGTGTCCCAATAATGACATCTATTAATGGCTAAAATGAGAATTTGATTTATTCGGAAACGGTTGGCAATAGTAGTAGTAAACTATAGCATTCATTTGATTCACGCCATATGGATAGCTGGTTTATTCTTCTTGAATACTCCTGAAATTAATGTGTATTTTTAACGATGAAAAATGTATCGCTTGTCTTCAATCATGACGAGTCAGATGCTAATGAACAAGAAAGCTAAAAGCGTAACAAGCTATTCTACCATAAATATTCATGGCGACGGACGGGAAATGCGAAAAAACGAACATCGTAAAGTATTCCATTCCCGTATGTCTCCTGGATAATAAACGCGACAAACGAAGCGAAAATAATCGCGCGGACGTAAACCGCTCCCTAAGGAGGCGGGAGAGATCGAGAGGAGATGTCGTGGCGGGGGAAATCCGCGACACACATGAATCGGGCCGTTTGGCACCGAGACGCGCATGCCTTATCCAAAGGGATTGGGTTAGAGAGAGAGAGGGGGAGAGAGAGGTGGGAGGAAAGGGAAGGAACGAGTCGACCGGCTAGTATGGAAAAGCATATGCTCGGTCGAAAGGTCGATTCGGCCGTGCGGAGGAGATTCCTCCGGGTCCCGGAGGAGGCGTGACCACGGAGGACGGGGAAAAAGGGTTGAGAGGGTGAATGGGGAGGGACCTCTCCTGTTTAGAGGGCAATGGGTGGAGACTCACGGTTTTGAAGGGCGCCACGACCCTTGCGGCGAATTGGAGTTCGCGGCGCTGTTAGTGCTCCCGAAAGAGATGAAACGGATGGAGGGAAGGAGGGAGAGAGAGAGGGAGGTAGGGAGTGGGACTGAGGAGGAGGAAGGGAGAATAACTGAGAGAGAGAGGGATGAGTAAAGAGGAAAGGAAGGGAAATGGGAGAGAGGTAAGGATAAATGAGAGGGAAGGGGAGAGAGAGAGGGATGGGTAAGGAGGAAAAATGGGAGAGGAGGAAGAGTGAAGGGAGAAAGGGTAAACGATTGAAGGTGATGAGTAAGGAGGGGAATGGAAGAGAGGAGGAATGAGAGGGAGGGACAGAAGAGGGATGGAGGGGTAGTGACAGAGTGGAAGAGAGAATAATTGAGAGGGATGTGTAAGGAGGGAAAATGGAAGAGGGGGAGATATGAGAGTGAGGGAGAGAGAACTATTGTGAGGGAGAGGGATGAGTAGGAAGAAGAAAAGGAGGAAAATGTGAGAGAGGGAGGGGGAGTGAGAGAAAGGGGATTTGAAATGAGAGTGGGGGGGTGAGACTGCAGGAGAGTAAGAGGGAGGGAGAGTGAGGAATGGAGAGTGGGAGAAAGGGAAGGAGAAATGAGAGGGAGGAAGGTAGAATGATTGAGAGGGAGAGGGATGAGTGAGAAAGAAGAAAGGAAGGGAAATGAGAGTGAGGGAGGGTGAGGAATGGGAGTGTGAGGGAGGGAAGGAGGAAAAGGGGGCGAGCGGGAGAGAGAGAGAGAGAGGGAGGTTTCGGGAGAAATTTCGGCGACCAATTCGAGAAAAGAGGGTCGAGGGAATGAGAGAAAGAGCGGGGAGGAAGAAAATAAAACGTATTTCGGAGGTCCTTCTCCTGGAAGGAGGAGCAGAGCTTTTCAGCTGATGGAAGAGGTAAAAGAATGGCCCGGGGAGGAAAGAAAACGTTTTTTTTATACGTGGCTGGTTTCGTGAGTAGCCCGAGTGGGCGGGACCGCGTCCGAGAACGAAAAACACAAAATGAGCTAGTATCCCCCTGAGGTGCGCGGGCTACACCCAGCCGATAATCTCGTCTCTTTCCTCCTCTTTCGCGAAGGTCACGCGTCTTAACACGGGGGAAAATGCCGTCGCATGGGGAGAAAGGCAATTTTATTTGATGAAAAATTCTCTTACGGTGAAGTCGTTGCGAAACGAGGGAGGAATGTTGGAAAAGTGGCTCCGGGGTTGGGTGCCCGAGTGCTGAGCTAAAGTCTATCTATATACGAACATGCAGATATGTATGTTTACTGATATAAATGTTAATGTGTTTCTATGTGTATATTTATGTGTGTAATGTAGGAACGTGCTTGCGTGTATGTACAGGATGTAACTAAAATCCGTTCTCATAAGAAAATGAGATAAAACAATCAAACGAGAAAAATTTATTAGCTCTCTATTGTCTGACCGTGATGAGTTTTTAAGTATTATTGAAAATCCGCTGTTTATGAACGATCCAACAGTTAAAAGAAAAAATACAGATATATAAAAGCATTAGTGTGGAAACCCTACAAAACGAAACCGACAGCTTGGAACGGCGGGTAAAGAGAGATGTACCAATGATTGCGTGGAATGCAATTTGAGTACATCTACATGTTACCCTAAAATTCACGTAATTGGTGGGTGGCAGGGGGTGCAATGCACCAAAACCTACCTAAAGGTTGTCTATCGCAGGTTGAAATTTTCTATTGTGATTTCGTATTGTCCTCGAAAAGAACGAGCCTAGATAACGCTCCGTCCTACAATCGATCTCGCGTATCTTATCATCACGGTCGTTTCTACCTATATATGTTGGTGCTTCAATTATTCCTACAACCTCGTCTTTTAGACATTCCGATCTATATTTCTCCAGAAGCCGCAACCTTGAGTTCAATCTACGATCCTCCAGTGGTGCCTAGTTCAAATCCCTCAATAATGAGGCGACGCTTTCCTTATGTTCGTACTTTTGTTTTACGAATCTGGCTGCTCTGCGCTGCACTCTTTCTAATTGAATTATATGCCCCTTCTCGCACGGATTCCATATGCATGAGGCGTATTCCACTTGTGGTCTAACCAGTGATAAGTAACATGTTTCACGTACTTTTTCTGTAGTGTTCCGTACTATTCTACCTATGAAAGTCAATTTCTTGTTGGCCGCGCCTATAACTCGACGAATGTGCATGTCCCACGAAAGATCTCGACAAATGGTTACTCCTAAATATTTTACATACTCAGCTGCTTGAATATTTATTCCATCTATTTTATACTCGAAACTAAGGACCTGCGAAGCTTCGAGATTCGATTCGATTGCGAATCGGGCGAATGATTCAATTCGAAATTAAGAAGGTCGATTCGTTAAATCCGAATATATATTAATAATAAATAACATTCAAAACAACGTTTAAAAAATTCTATTTCTATCTACCTCCGTAATGTTAACCAGATTGAAACCAGTTGATTCATTATATACGCACTTAATACGTACATGTACTCTTCGCTATATTTTCATGATTACTTATTCGAAATATTTTTTCTTTTTAACTTTTACATCATTTTATTCGTTACAGACCCATATCATGTCAACCATTCGAACGCATTTTGATGAAAGAGACAAGTCTTTAATATGCAAATTGTGCAAGAAAACGTTTTCATTGCAAACCAGTGGAACAACTTCCCATTTATGGACTCATTTGCAACGAAAACATCCAACTGTGCACAGGGAAGCTAGAGAAGTTGATATAGCGAAGCAAGCAATGAAGCGACCTTTACAATCAGATGAATCTGCTAAGAAAAAACAAACCAGCTTATCCAAGTTCGTGGTGAAATCCATCGATGCATCAACGAAAAAAATATATGATGCGTCAGTCTTGAAGTTTATTGTGGCTGATGGTAGACCATTTGAGAGTGCTGCCGGATTGGGGTTCAAGAATTTGTGTTCAGTATTAACCAATGGCGGCTATTATCCTCCTCATCCAACCACACTTTCACGTCAGCTTGATGATTTGAGTAACAGTTTACACGAAAAACTCATAGTCTTTGAGATTGTAATTTGCGGACTCGCGACCTTCTATCACGTTCGATCACTGGAAGGCTGACAACCAATCCACTTTTATGTTGGCATGAACGAATGAGTATTTAATTTCCATTGTTGAACTTCGTTAAAATCTTTAACTTCATTTCATAACATGGTTTGCATTGATCAAATTTATTAAACTAAAAGTATGCATTTTTATTGCTTAATTTTAAGTTCGTTTTAGTTTAATATGCATTGCAATTATATTCTCAAGTTTTTCTAAAGGTCGGGTGAGATCACTGAAGATCTTAATTAACCGAATAAGACAAAATACTTTTATAATAACTTGATTTGTCTAGTAACTAAACTTTCACTCAAAAGGTTTCACCACAATATTAATCAGTAACATTAGGCTTGTAGACTCCCAACATACATTTAATACTTAACAAGCATACATACATGTACCTTGTAGACAAAAGTATATGCATAACAATATAAGTCACTGCCTGATTCGATTCTAAATTGATTCGAATTCGAATCTAGATTGTCGATTCGATTCGTAGGGGAATTAGCGATTCGCAGGTCCCTACTCGAAACCTACTTCTATGTTCTTACTTTTCCAGAACGTAACTGCGGCACATTTAGTGTAATTAATTTCAATTTGCCATTCTTTGCACCACGTTGAAATGGCTCTTAAGTCTTCACGCAGCGACTGATGGTCCTCCTGGTTTTTTATTTCTTTGTATAGAACGGTATTATCGGCAAAAAGTCTAATTTTACCACGAACTACCGAGAAGATATCATTTACATAGATTAAGAAAATTAGAGGGCCCACTACACTTCCCTGAGGAACACCCGACGCAACTTTAACGGGAGACGAGTATTTCCCATCGATAACAACTATCTGTTCTCTATTCGAGAGGAACTCTTTCACCCAATTGACAACTTTTGGATTAATACCATATTGTCCTAACTTCGCAATTAATTTCTTAAGAGATACTTTATCAAAAGCCTTCCGGAAGTCATGAATATGGCATCGACCTGATTATTTTTCTCTACGCATCGCAACAAATCATCCACGAACAGTACTTACTGTCTTAAATGACAATTTGATTGCATTGATTTGTAATGTGCAATTAAAACTATTTTCTCGTTTAATTCTGTTATATCTCATTTCCCTATGAGAACGAAAGTTTTGTATGCATATGTGTGTATATCTATTCCAAAAATTAAAATAGCGCTAAAATGAAATAGTTATTTCCAAAATTGATCAGCACAGCGGGAGTTCAATGAAGACTTTAATATCTAGAAAATCCAAAAGCGAAAATTTGTGCGGTTTTTTGCTCCTGAAAATTCTAGTTAACCCGTCCGTGTGTGGCTTGCAGCCCACTAGGGTATAAATTGCCTTATCGTATTTCGAGGAGATGATCAGTGACCTCTCGGATGAGAAGGAACCGCTGGTATCGACCCGCAAAAAAAACGCGTGAAGGCCGCAGCTAGATAAAAGAAGGTGGAATGTCGGTCTAAATAATCGAAGGCTTCGCTGTTGCCGCGTTAACTCGGGCCAGAATTGCATTTCATGGTGGCGCTTTCTGCAAGCGCGTACGATGCGTGGTAAACAATTAATTCTCCCAATTTATTATAGGATAACCACAGAGGCGCTCATTAATTGCTGCATCCATTTAAAGCGCCTTCGAAACTACATTTTTGGCTGCGCGAAAAGAAGAGCTGGAAGAACACGATCTTCGCTTTCCAATATCAGAGCAAAATTTATGATTCTAACAGTGAAAATGCGATTAACTGAACTTTTCATCATTAAGATTTAATCAAAGCAGCATCGAGGATGATGGGAGGGAATTTTCATGGAGGCGTTTCTCAATGATTAATTAGGTAAGCGAAAAGTCTTTCGCTTTCGTAAGTTGATGCTTTTTGCTTGGGTTTTCGACACATGGCCGCGATGCAAGCGCAGTTACGAAAACTGAGAAATCTCGAGAGCCCTTAATTAAAAAAATAACCGATACGCCATAAAGTACGACGATCGCAAGCCTTTGCACACGTTTCATTGAAAATTTAAAATCTTTTCCTAAAACTTATACACTCCTGACGTCACTGGACCGGGTAAGAGTTGATCATATCTCAAAAACCCGTTTTTTCCTTCCACGAAATACTTTTTCGATGATTCACCGTCGTTAGTTTAACTCCCAAGCGAAAGGAAAGTGAGCCAAAAAGTCTGCAAGGATTGAAGCGTTAACAATTAGGCCGGATGACAAGGCAGGTGCCCACCGATTGGAAGGACAAAAGGTTACTGGCGACGACCTTGAGAGCGTTCGTCCGGCAGCCGTCCATATCCTCGAGGCGGTGTTTTTCTTAAAAGTAAGCAGCGGAATAGAGAGGGGGTAGAGGGATGCGCACAACATCCTTTTCTTCGGGTAACCGATCTCATTATCCTCGGAGATATAAACAACAAAACAGGGCGCATTCTCTTCCGAGCAAGGAAAATCCATTTTCCACTCCTCAGCCTCCCTCGGGCTTTCTTTCTCCGCAGGAATTCTCCATCTCCGATCCCAATCCGGTAGTTCCTCATTCTTCGAGAGAATGTTACTTTTTAAGCGCAAGACGGTGGCGTAAATTTCTACCGCCGTAGAAACACCTGGCGCAACAAAAAGAAACCGCGGTAGGCATATCCGATCCGCCGAGAGTTTTTTTGCGGGTGTCACCGCCCCCGTTTGAAGTTGTTTCTCTTCACATTCCTGGTAAATTTGCGGATGGCACGTGATTAATTTTATGTAATTGGTTGGCGGCGGTCGGATGTTTTGTTTTATTTTAAGGAGGCAAAAAACCGCGTTTCTCGTTAAAACCTACATATTCGTATTTTGTACTATCTATGGGTTTTATCGCAGTCATTAAGTGGCGTTATCGCCACGTCAAAAAAAACTTGGTAGTCCGAAATAATGTGAATATCAGCGACTCACAACCGAAATAGTTTACCAAAGGTTGGCACATTATTTCTCTTTACACAAGTCGTGCATAAATGCAATGAAATAACACAGGTGCATCGTCATGGTTAAAGGGGCGAAAATCACGGCGGCGCTAATAACCAGCAATGGCGTAAGACTTACGGAGCCGCAGTCTCGTCAACAGAATCGTCGGCAGACGGTGTCGTGTCTTTTGCATCAAATTCTTCGTGGATGCTAACGATGAGAAGTGGTCGTCAATTGTGGAAAGTATTTGTCCGGCGAACCCGGTTAAGGACTGCGGGTGAAACTCCTCTCGTCGGCATGGAATGGCGGGAGCCTGAGAGGGGGCAGTCGAAAAAAGTGTACAGGCCCACCTGCGCGCAGCATTCCAATCTGTCTCCGTGGTTGCCGGCTCTCTCCTTCCCTTCTCTTCTTCCTCAGGTACCTTCCTCTTCCTCGACTCGCTTCCACATCCTCCTTTCTCATGCCTACACCTCACCTCCCCTGGCCCTCCTCCTCCCCTCTTCCCACGACGCCACACCCCTCTTCCTTTCCTGAATAACGTCGCCCCAAAGGAACAGTAGGAAGAGGAGGAGGAGAAGAGAGGATCGTTGGAAAGACGACCTTAAAAACTCTCCACCCAAAGCCTCCCCTAACATTTTCCTCGCCGTAGAATCTCACGTTTTGAAATACAAAACTTGAAGGTCCTCCACGTCCCCTAGCGTTCTCTCTTATCCAGTTTATATACCTACATCTACAAGTACATATACAGGGACATTCCCTCGTGTGCATCTTCCTGCTCCTTTTTGGGTCGCTTCTCCAATGAAAATCGCCTTCGATTTGAAAAATTAGTTCTGATGGGCAGTACCATACACCAGTTGTTCTCAACTTTCAAAAGTCAAGGCCCCCTTGAATACCACGTGCCCCCCTTTGAATTGAAAATAATAAAAATTTAAAAAACTTTAATACAAATTGCTTCATTTTCTATAACTATTAACCATTTTTATAACGTCGCATTTCCTAAAATTCCTGATAAAATTTTATTATTCGTGAAAATTTTATTTTCATGGCACATCACCCTGCATCCAAAATAATTTTGCGGCATCCTGGTGGACCGCGGCCCCTAGTCGGAGAAACACTGCCATACTCTCCTGCGGCCATAAAAATTCGAGTACAAATCATACGCGCATTTTAACGACAGTGTGTCCTTCCTCGGTGGTAATTAACCGATTGCTTTCTCTAATGATTCAACTATCGGAAAATCACCTACTAGGACGGCCAAGTTGTCACCGACGATATCTCAATACTGTTAACCATTTTAGGCGTGTGAGAGCAACAAACATCATTAATCTTACGAGAGCAATAAATTGAGACCGATAATTTGTTCATGAACCATCTATGTGATGAATTACAGAAATAGTCACCGGATCGAACGACTGGACGTGACAAAAAAAAACAAAATTTGGTTCCATATTTTCCTTTAACTGATGCCCACATCACTGTAGTCGAGGAGGTAATATTTACGGGTAAATACGGAAAAATCCACTTTCCTAAAGGTTTTTTTAAAGATGTGATAGTTTACAAGTTGTATAGATTACTAAGCGGTTTTAAGTGATTATTCTTAATTATGCTTACGCTTCACTGTAAAGTAAATTCACATGTTGAGGTAATTAATCAACTAATGATGCTAAACACAGAACTCCCTACTTATCTAAATATCCAAAAACGCCTTTCTCCGTCATTACTGCTGCTGGAAATTGCAAACATCCTTCATTTATCAATGTCCATTATTTCTCCTTAAAAGATATTTGGGGCCAACTAAATCGATGCATTTAACGTATATTGGTTTATGAAGGTTGTGCATCTATAACAACATAACGTTAACTTTAATTCTAATCGCGCTCCGTTCGAATAAATTGATATTTCCCATTAGTATAATATTTTAAATGGACGAAAACGGTAGTGCCACACGCATTAATAATAATGATACAAACAATACTCGATTTAAGGAGTAAAAACGAAAAATGTATACGTAGTGGTATAATGATAATTGTAGCCAAAAGGTCGACGCCAACTACAGGAGAACTTAAAAAGTACCCCATAAATATCGATGGAGCATAATTGAAACTGCAGAGGGAGACAGAGAAGGGAAAGGGGTCTGTTCTCTCCCTATATTCGCGACGCTCTGTTGCCACTCCCGTAAATCACCGGCTCAGTTTTTGCTTTCTCCTCTCTCCGCCAGGACGCAGAAAATAGAGAAGGTCCGTCCCGTGGAAGCTTCGTGTTCCGCCGTCTGTGCGTGAGAAAGATGAGCGAGAATCTAAAACACGGATCTCCCCTCCATCGCCTCGGATAGTTTCTTCTTCTCTTTTTCCAAACGATTTCCTTTCACGGGACTTCCTCGCAGCCAGAAGTTTTTTTCCAACCGTCGTTTTTATTCCATCTCTTGCACACGGCGACTGCTCCACAAGTGTTTTCCGAACCGCGGCTTTTGTTCCTCGCCGCACAATGGTTGATGGTTATGTGCGGTGTCAGACCCTTTTCTTCCCCCCTCTCGCTCCATCTCGATAGCTCTTTTTTTAAAAGCTCAGAGAACCGCTTTTGATGCTCTACTACGCCACGATTCCATCCACACAAATAGACTCCCTCGAAACATTTTAAAACGTGGATCGAGGGATACCTCTACACCCCCCTCCTCCCGTTCGTCTTTTTTTTCTTCTTCCGTCGGAGATATCCGGTGCCGATCGTCGGATGTTTTTGTGCTCGCTTCGGTAGGTGAGAGGTAATTTTGATAGCAGGAGCTCAAGATTGGACGACTAAAACTATAGCTATAAAAGGTACATTAATTTCTTTTTTATTTAACATTATGCTTGACTAGAAAGAATCTCGAGGATTTCTCAAAGACTCGTTTTTTTTTAGTAAATGGGCACACCTAGCCTGAACCGGTTAGCATAAATTTAATAACTTAGTTACTTTGTTTACTCTGTACGTAAAGTTAGATTCTAATATCATTTCGTGGCGGAAAGATGCAAATTAAATTATTAAACAAGGCAAAATATTAACGACGACATAATTCCATTTATTTTTAAGGAGTTTCCTGAAGCATTTAAAAAATAGTATTTCCAAACTCAACCCAGTCGTAAGTAATGGCTTTTACTATTGTCGTAGAGAAATAAAATTCCATATAGATGCATGTTTTTGGAGTTAATTTTCACGAAGCCGAAGTAATGTTTTATCGCGCAGAAAAGAGAGAAAAAAATGAATTTGAGAGAGAGAACGGATTTTCTACGTCCGGCTAATTTATCGCATATTATTATTCCTACCCTGTCCTGGAATGTTCGTCTTCCGTCCTCCATTTCATGCAGCCAAGAAATAAACAGAAGCCAAAATATTTTCTTCTTGCGTATATAAATGATAATAGGTATATTAACTGTTATTTGCAATTCTTTTGTTCGGTAATGTGAATGGTGTTAACAGGAAAATGTCAGTGAAAAGTGCGCTCATCGTCACAGAAAAAAATAGGGCAAGTAAATTTTAATTAACTTAAGAATTTGTATGCACAGCAACGCCGCACGATAATTACACATCATCCCCGTAAAGCCCAGAGCGCATCGAACCATTACAACGAGTTCAATTTTAATTAACGCATCGTAATTGACTAACAGATGTTCAAGATTTACATTGAAACCAGTGTACGTTGATACTTTTTTAATTATAAACCATTTAACATATACGTGCGTTGGCCTCGAGTATTCAACTTCCTTGGTGCATTTCATCAAAGTTATGCAACCAATAAGTATAACTCGTCGATTAAGGAGAGTTCAGTATTAGAATGACGGACAGTAAAGTCACCAAATAGGAGCTATGAGATACTCGTGATCGTCAAATTATTCACGTTCGGTCTTAAGTAAAGTTGTGGAATTCATTGGGTCGTTCGAAAAACAATCCAATCAAATTAAGCATCCGAAAGCGGCGGCGCCCTTAATTTCCCAAAAAATCCGAGAGGTGGAATGCAAGGGCCTCGTTCTTCCGTGAAACGGATCACAAAAAAATGTTTTTAGGAAAGAATGCAGTGCACGAGAGAAAGTAAAATAATGAGACGAATGTGATTCGTTTTATGAGATCTCGAGTAAGGAATCTGTGAAACACATACCATTATAATGGATGTACAATTTGAGGAGAATAGTCATCTTAAAGTTTACATTACGTCCATCTTCTATAATTCGGGCCATAAGAGACGACGAAAAATTCGATTTGTTGTAAATTGGAGCCACAGAACGTTTGGTCGACATACGGGAGTTTTAACGGGAAAAGGCGGCATTTTTATACATCTACACATTGGAAACAAATAATTTTCCATTTAGTAATCCTTTTCTTGGCCTTGTACCTCAATCACGCCGATTTTACCTGTCGATGTTTTGTATACTCACGAGGTTTCCTTCACGAGGGTTATATCGAACTTCACTCGCGTACAAATCGAAATAAAAAATTAAATAAAAGCATCGTAGTTGCACAGTGCAACTAGTATCCTTGAAAATTTAGAACCGCTAAAAAAAATATCAATCACTTCGCTCCCTATCTTAGTATCCTTCGCATCTCTTTTCCTATCTCTCTCCGTCGCGACCACTCCACTTCCTAAGGGCGGTGCGAAATCCCTCCCGACGGCCTGCATAGCTCGCAAGAGGAGAGAGAGACTTCGTGGAAGAACTCGTGATGCGTCTCGCCACACTTTGCCTATATTATTCGATTAGAAAGCGCGCCAGCCAACCATGAGGCGAGGATGTTACGCGTTTTAAACGTTGTTCCAGGTCTTTCTGTCTCTCCCTCTTGCTGTTCTCCTTCTCGCCTTGTCCCGCAGATGACAAACTCGCCACAACCACTCCCTTTAACCTACCGGAGTTGTATTTTCTCCGCGAGAAAAACATTTGCAGATCTAGTATGTGCACTTAGAGAGAAAGTTTTACAAGTGCCTGATATAAAAGAGCAATAATACGTAACTGTGGATTACTCAACTTGTCGAGCAGATGTTGTGTCCTCATTCAAACAATTAATTTATTGACCTTATCTCATGGCTCGAGGATAATGAATGATATTAAAGCCACAAAAAGGTTGAGCCTTTTAAGGATTATCGTTAATAAATACACTTCGAGAGTACGGCTATAGAAGTCAATTACATCACATATCGTTTTCCCGCGTAAGAAAGGAACAAATACTGAATAATGAATACGATTGTTTGGGAAATAGAATTTAGTGAGAAATTTTTCAAGTAACTGAGAATCCTCCGAAGCAATTTTTTATTAGAGATAAATACATTAAGCATTAAATTCCATCAGTAATCTTCTTTAGCAGGCTGGACTGATTTTTCTCCCGTTAATCCTTCACTTTGCGCTTGTAACCTTCGAATAAATTAATTAATACCAACTTTTAATCCGGCTTTCCTAAACTCTATTTTTCTTCACATAAATGTCAGCCGAAGCTCACCTCCGTAGGCTTCAGATTAAACTGCCATCTCCCGATCGGATTATGGACGTTTGCCAGAGAGAGAGAGAGACGCAGAGAAAGACAGAAAAACGCCTCTTAATAGCCTATAGAAGGCAATGGCTCCGGAGATCGAGAGAGTGGGTATTAAAGTTCGCGTATGCGTCACCCGCCGATAGATGGAGCCAGGCTAGCCGGAGACGTTGCTGTCATCCGCGAACGACACGGACCATTGCGCGAGAGGCTGCAGCAGCCGCCTTCGCCGCCGCGACTGCGTGCGTCCTTGGTGCAAGGGTGCAAGCGTGGGAGAAGGGAATTATGGGAAGAGACGAGACACGCGACAGCGCCTGCAGGAGAGAGATACTCTCACAGAGGAAGAGGCAAAGCACCACACCCTTAACGAAAAGGGAATAAAATAGGGTAGTAGTAAAACGGAAGTCGCCTTTCTTCCTAAACTTTTGAAACTGACCAGCTATTCATTGCACTACCTCTTAGATACCCATTGCGCGTAGGCAAGAGGGAAACAGCAGGTCGTAAAAAGCAAGATAGGAAAGAAAAGGTAAAGGGAAGTTGACGGAAGGAGAGAGATGTGGGTGTGCATTTTGTGGGTGGATAGAAAGAGAATGGGAGAGGAAGAGTGGGCGTGAAAGGGATTGGAAAGAAGTTAAATGTTTAATAGAGAGAGAGAGGGGAGGGGGAGCGAGAGAGTCTGTCACTTATCGCTTTCCACAACGGCTGACGATTACACGGACAGAGAAAAGCTTGTCGGTTCGGCTTTTCTCTCTCTCTCTGTCTCTCTCTCTCTCTCTCTCTACTATTCTCCCGTATACCGCTGGAATGGATATGAAGCCGCCTACGATCAAGGGAGGAGGATGGACACGGCTCTTTCGAGATTTCTCTCTCTCTCCGTCTTCCCGTTCTTTCGGCTCTACCAAGGGTGAGGAAAGGTTTTTTGTGAATTCTCTTGGATCCGTCACATCCTTTCGTTCAAAACCGTAAAAGACTCGAGAAATAACTAATGCGAAACGATGCATTCCATCGAGCCTCCACGATTCCAAGATTGAGGAAAGAAAAAATCGAGTAATAGAAATTCTGGATTACTATCAGGAAAGTGTGTTCTTTGAACAAACAAAAATTCGAGTTCTTTAAAAGCAGAAGACAGTTTAAATTCAGCGTAAATGACGTTACTAGAAATTCGAAAAAACTGGAAAAATTACAATGAAAAGTAAAATAATAAAATAAATAATAAATGAAATAATTTTTATTCGTGGAAGTTAAATTTAACCTAATTTGGGCATGTAAAACTTCACCACAATTTAGTGTATTTTACAACGACTCAGAAACCCCTGCAGGAAAACACCTACAAGGAAGGAGTGGGTGAAAAACCTGCGAAAACCCTAGATAGCATACGTAGATGACAATGGAAATCTAAAACAGTATACAAGAAATAATAGAATTCAGAATGAAAAATCATGGGTACACCGATGTTGTACGTTTATGATGATGAAATTGTAAACATCAGTACATAAGAACATATGCATAAGATAAATAATAAAATAGGTATAGATACAATTAAGCAAAAAGTAAAAAGTCCACAATATCCTGTAAAGAATTTTTAAAGATTCATTCAGGCAGGAAGAGTGAAATTAGTCATGACATAGAGGAAGGAGGGTAAGTTAGAGTAGAAATGAATTTTGGGCTGAGAACAGCGAATTAAAATACTTGTTTGAAGATACGGAAAGACGATGCGTTTTTGAGGTCGGGCGGTATGGAGTTCCACAATCTGCATCATGTAACGTAGAAAGATTTATTTTAAGTTTCGGTCCTGCGATGTGAGATTGAGTATAGCTTGTTATAGGAAACCCAACGTCGATTTTCTGCGTCTTGGGTAGAATTCCTTTAGAAAGACTTGGTAAAACACCGCGTACTGCAGACTCTCATAAAGCACAAACAAAAACAAAACCCACTTTTACGACGTGAACTTTTTAACGAGAAAAAAATGTCCTCCGCAGCTGCAGATAACTTCTCGCTCCGTCCCACGTGACCCCTACCACTGCTATCTCACGAAACAAGGACGCGACGGAGTCGACTCCTTATCCTTATTTCCACTCCATAAGCGCTGCTTTTGTTTTTCTCGTCTCCGGGAACGTTTCAGAGCGAGGGCAAGCACGCACGGACGTTTTCCTTTTTTTCTAAAACCGAGAAAAATGAGACTTTTTTTCCCAAACTGTTCCTCGTTAGAATCCGGCACGGTAGGAAAGTGTTCTTCCGTCGCGGGAGAAGCGTACTACTTCGGAGGTGGAACAAACGCCTCACGCGGCGGCACGGCGAGATCTTTAAAATATACGGTCGTTTACTGGAGTAATCTCCCGTAGAAAGTTTCCAGCCGATGCTACCGGAGATGATATTTTCCCGCCACGCACGACACCGCCTCCACTTAACCCTTTCAAGAGCACGCCCTTAATCTCACGTTACGATTTACAAATGTTTTCTCGAGCACGCCCGTAAAAATACATTTCCGTAATAGCGGAAATTAAATTTTTGAGCGTTTTTTTAAAACTCGCTTATGCGTTCGGTTTGTCCGCCTGTCTGCCGCGCTAACTTGTCCTGAACTAAAGCAGCTAGAGACTACGCTCATTCGCCAATCGATTCAGTATTCTGTCTCTCGTTGTGCGCGTTTTCTCGGTTTGTCCATCTGCTTCATCAGTTCTTTCCTCGCCCCAAATATGTGAAGAATAATGGAATAAAAAAAGAATTATTTTAATCGAACCTGGTCCACCATATTCCTAGCCTGCTCTGAACATGTCTTATAGGCATATAAACACCCGATAATGGCAGGGTTAAAACGCGGTGCACTTCTTTTGGGCCCTGTTACTCCAGAGATGCGTGTTTGATTATGCGTTTTTTTCACGGCCTCATGGCGGCTACCCGATGGTTTTTTGGAGGCCATTTGACGAAGTGGATGTTAATGGTTTTCGTGCGTATTCCTCCATGTCGTTTGTTATCGCACGGATTTCAGAACAATCGGAAAGGGGGGAGAGAAAAAACGGAAGCTGCGGGGGAATATTTCCGTAGGATTTTATAACTTCCGATTTTAGACGTGACGTAGCGAATGAGCGACGTTGTACGTAATTTTATTTCTCGTGCGCTCACAGGTGGTTTTTCGCTCTAGAAGCTTGTCGGGTTTTTTTAGTTGTGCGATTACTATGTGGCGTGATGCCGGAAAAGCGTTTAAAAACCGAAACCTCTCAAAAACTCGTTAAGCTATTGATGCGTCAGAATCGAATGAGTTCTGTGCCATAATACTGTCTCATTATTCGGACTAGGTATATGTAGCACTTTTTTGGTGTAATCGTAGCAACCAACACCAAGTCTGTCGCGATAGAAAAAGCCCCCCGCGTGGTAATAAGGAATTCTGACGCGGTCGACCGCGTAACGCACCCAAATCGAAACTCAAGGGCGTGGAATGGGCGGCGGATGATGCACCCCATTACGAAGGAAGTGTGATTCCGACAGATTACGTAGGAAAAAGAAGAGTGCGGTGACGACGTAAAGATCCTGCGAGAACAGAGTTTTGACGCTTTGTGCATTCAGTGACAATCGCCGCCTTGCACGTATTGTTGCGAATTCGCTCTCTGGAAAATCTGGCAGAAAAATAAAAAACTTCCATAAAAATACTAATAATGGAGGAAGGAGTAGAACTCAGACTTAGAAAATCTTCCTCTGGCAGGTATTTTTGCGGAAAATACAGCTTGTACAATAAATCCGTGGAGTCAGAATGGAGTGAGGTGCGCGTCGAGGCAAGGCATAGAAAACTTCGCGTTTGTCGTAACATCCGGTTCTACTGGCGTATCCATTTAAAGGCCACGCGTAATCGGAAATGCGTGCCAAAACAATTTCACAACCGCGGCGAGTTTCAGCTGTACTCCAAGCGTTACTATGGTAATTAGTTCCTACCGATGAAGGAAGCGGTTGAAAGAGACGAAGCGTCTTTTAATTGAATGCAACGATCGTTTTCATTGTGCTGATTCCAGGAAGTCTTCCTAACGTTCGTCAATTTTTACTTTCTCATACACGTAGTATATTGAGCAATTATTGCAATAGTGGAAAAATTCGACTTCGAGATTTTGATGGAGATACACGTTTTAGGTGTCCCGGAGTCCATAAAAAAATATCAGCCATAGAATCATTGCCAATCTTTTAAGAATATGAATTGGTGAACGCAATTTGCATAAAAACTACTGATCATATACGCCCAAAAGGGGGGTTGGTTGTGATCCTGGCGTCTTGCGCTACGTACCTACCAAGTTTCAGCAAAATCCGTGACCCCACGTACGGGTCCTCCCCTTGTAAGTCCTATGACGTCACGCCTCCGCCGCGATCCACTCAAAATCTTATTACAGCCTAGACGGTTAAACTAAATCACACGATATCTCATATTTGTCTATAATATCATTCATAATAGACACTCTGAAGAGGCGAAAGATATTGCGCAACAATTAAGGGTTTAATCTTGGATATTTTGAAACAAAATTCGATTTACTCAAAAATGGCTTTAAGGATTTCGATTAAAATCCATCCAATCGAACAGCCTGATGTCACAAATAAACGCCGATTCACATTATACGTAACATCAACGTTTCGACACGTCAAAATTTCTTCTACTCATTTAGATCTCTACACCAACCGTCACGTCTCTGTCGCGTCATTATTCCGTTCCGTCAAGGTTTCTCTGGAGGAATATATAACGTGACGGTGCCGGTCCGAACGAATCGATTCCTGTGCCTCTCTTACAGTGTGAACACCGAACCCGTCAGGCTTCCGTCAGTCCCTATTAGTAACAATTCGTTTTTATCACAATGGACGAAAAACTGATAGAATTGGTTAGAGAACATGAAGAATTGTACGACATGGTAAATAAAAAGTAGTGGCGGGAAATTGGAGAAGAATTAAAGAAGTCAGGTAAAACTCAATACTTTATTAGATATGTATTTAAGAATTTGTTAAGTATTTATTGACATTAGATCATTTTACTTAAACTAGAATTATCTTTTCTTAGTACGGATAAGCGTCCATCGATGCTCCTCCTCTTCATCTAAAAGCAGAGCAATTACTGCCAATTTCACATTAGAAAACATATTTACTAACTTATTCCAGTCACAGACTCAAAGTTCTAACCACAACTGAAAACGTGACCGTCCGCGTCGAAACCTCAACGCACAATGTGAATATCGATGAAAAATGACGTGTCGGAGACGGTTCGTTGACGTTCCGTATAATGTGAATCGGCCTTATTACTAACTAAGCCGTATCTCCCAAAAAAATACTATAAATCATCCAGTGGCATTAAAATATACGCTAAACTACGGTTAACTTTATTTTATAAGCGTACACAGTCGACCAAACGTATATGAGAAAGTTTTTGCAATGTATATTGCGCCGTTTATTTTAAATCGTCGCTCGAATGTATTTTCCTGCTCTCAAGGTCTGCTCAGCCTAAATGAAGTGAGTTTCAGGTTCGCCGGAGCGAAGTAGATTCTTCTTAGTTCCTGTTAGCTCGTTGAAAACCCTCCGTGAAAACATGTCGATTGAGAAATCAAACGATGTATATAATAAAACTCGAATGAAAGGTTCAAGGCGAAGTGAAAAGTTTAAAACAAAAAGCAAAAATGTTGAATGGCGTACTTCTGAAAAGTAAGCAACGACGGTGAGTAAATACGAATTTTACGAATTATAAACAAGTCGCATGAGCGAGGCTCCAAAATTCCTCAAGTGGATAAAAATAGAAATCCACAATGAAGCGTGAATCGAATTGACTGTATTATAAAACTGGGATATGCAGGTCCGTTTAAAATTCGAAGTGTGCGTGTGACCAAAGCAATCCGCACGTGCTGGGGAAGAAATATAGCGTCCTTCGGCCAACAACGGGGAGGGAGCATGGAGCACCAAGACAGGCGGCCTTGGAGAATAAGCAGCCGCCTGCAGTGCGTTCTCTGGAAGTCCTGCGGACGAAGGCTAATGTAAGCCCACGGTTCGATTGTGATGGGAATTAGCCTTGGGCATAGCGTCGTGTATGTCATGGCGAGATAAAAACTCCGAGCGAAACAAAAGAAACTCTACCCGCACAAACTTAAAATCTTGTTTTTTCCTACCGCGTTAATTGCTACGACTCCATTATCGCCATTTCTCGTCAGCGACCAAAACTCCGTTATGTTTGAAGTGAGAATATATTTTTAAAAGTCCGTTTCCGCCGGCAGCTGGGCGCGTGGATGATGTTTATTGTCGAGAGTCACGCACTTATTATCAAATTTGATTTGCGCTAAGAGTAAAAAACGGGAGAAATCTCTTTAGACATCTGGCACCTCGACTCTGGTTCCGAGTTTTACCGATTCGCATATTTATACGGCGAAGTTCCACGGCTTCCGAGTCTCCAATCGCCGTAAAAATATTATCACTTAAACTTCATTTCCATAAACGATGTATCGAACTCATCGTGCGGGCGAGATAAAATTAGATTTCTAGATAACTCCCGCAACCATAAAACAGATGAAAATCCAGATGCGCACGCAAAACATCAGTCTCCTGTGGCGATCCACCTATCGTATATTCTGTAAAGGTAGACTCCTTTTCGGATCAACGATCATCACCGAAACCGAAATATGCATTTAATGCATCAAAACTGTTTTGTGACGGCCGAAGCCACCTTGCCGATGAATTAAAATAAGCGAAAAACCCGTTTATTCAAAAATATTCCTGTATGAGTAGAATTTAAGCATTTCCGTCACACATTCTGGTGGCGAAGGTACTTAATCTGAAGAGTCATGCAATTTCATAAAAATCATGACCCCGAGTCATCGCAAAAAAATTGGCACGCACGGGCATCCTGGATATCGATTAGCATGTCTCCGCGATCACGAAATCGATAACCGAGAAATGCATGCGGTTAACGGAAAAACGAATAAAATATTCCGGTGATAACGGTGGCCCCAATATCGAGCTGAGTCGGTATCCTTGACGACAATGATTCCCTGTAAATAATAGCAGTCGCCGCGTAGGAATAGAGGCCAAAAAACGACCAAAAAGCTTTAGAAAGAAAAAAACGGTGAAGTGGGTTGTGTGAGCTTTAACGTCTTATGGAATTGGGTCGTTAAGATGGTCTCTTGGGTGGAGAAGACTCGGAATTTCCTTTTTCGAGAGGAACGCCGAGGAAAACAAACACGATTTCGAGCTCACTCGCTGAGGAGCAAGGTAAACCACAACGTATGAAACACGACTTCTTTTTTTCCCTCGCGACTTTCCGTAATGTTACGCCGCCAGCAGAGAGATTAGAGTTTGCAGTAACGCGAATCGCAGTCGACGTCGGGCACTCGTTTGAATAATCGCTCTCCAATTACGCGGGAGAAACGATTATATATTCTCCCTTTTCGATCCGCGTCCACAGGTCGAGTAACAACATGTGATTCGAATGACCGGCGCGATCCCGCGCAACCTTGCCTTCCGACCTCGTTACCCTTCCTCATCGGTTCCCGTTGTCCTATTAAGGACACCCTCAAACCCCTTCCCCACGCTCATCTTCTCCTATCCTCATTCCTAAGGCGAGAGAGGCCTCTTTCCCCCCTCCCCCTACCATTCCAAGTCCATGGGCAAAGAAGGGATTCCGATGCGTGTCCCACTCAACTGTTCGCTTACATTTGCTTCCAAAAAATCGGGGTGCCAAGTGTTACTCCCTGATGAACTACTGTTTGTTCTGTTGACGCTCTAAGCATGAAGGAGCGTCCTTGAGACATAAATCAACCAAGCGGGAATATTCATTGATTACGGATATATTTTACGCGACGGAGACGCCTGAAAATGTATTTCCGAAATAGCAGTTGATTCAACGCTCGGGTCCATGCTTCATACCAGCATTTCTCGACCGCCGGTCCGCGGTCTAGTATAGACCGGTCCGCGATCGATATTCCATTTTTCTCATAAAAGTTCTATAATGAGCACCACTTGTTGATAAGAGGCTTGCGTTTTCAGTTGTCCAAGTGTAAAATTGTCAAACAGTTGAAGTTTAAAAATGATTTTACAGGTCCTTGATGGAATATTCAGGCAATACACCGGTCCGCGATTAACTTCCGGTTGAGAACAGCTGAATTGTACGATAACTGATGGTAGAGACAATAATATCTCACTTCACATCTGATTACGTAATCAAAGCAAAAAAATAATAAAATCTTCGGTCGCCGTCGATAAAATAAACCCATTGAACAAGCACTGCTGTAAAAATAGTCGCACCGTCAGTAATTTTATCCGGGATAATTACCCATTCGAAATTAATGCTGATCATAATTTTTGAAATCATAACAAAAACAATTTCTTCAGGCAAAAATGATTGATTTCTTCCTCGACGATGCGTCTTTATGAAAGGCAAAAGGGAATATCCGGCTTCACGGCTCAAATCAAACTGCTTTCTTCGTTCGGCGTGGAGAAAGTAAAACTTATCACAATGCCCTATTCAACACTGCAAAACAATGGCCTCTTGACTCTCCTATATGGTTGGAATTACAAATTAAGTGATTCATCCGCCGTGGAGAGAAGGTGGTGACGATTTTTTCAAAAGTTACATAATTTTTTTGAGTCAATGATCACCCGCAAGAAAACCACAAGTATATTCTAAGAGGTGCAACGACGTTAGAACGCCTCCCGTAAAATTTCAATGATCGGCCGGACGAATTTCGAAACATCCTCAAAAAAAAACATTTCTTCGCGGTATTAATATGGCTTATTCTTCGAGAAAACGCGAAAACGCAAATATCCGGCGTTGCACAGTTACAAGTTTTTCTTTTCCAGTGAACTACGCCCAAACACTCGCGTGCTGTAACGATTATAGCGCACCGATGAAAGGAATCAAGACGCCCTTGTCAAAACTATAGCGATGCGAATGTAGTGCGCGGAAATAGTTCGAAGGACGAAAAGATGGGTAGGTAAAAAGAAAATCATGCGTGGATGCATCGCTGGTGTAAAAGGAAGGAAGGAAGAGTGATGCCGTCTTGGGCAGTGGGTTATAGTAAAAACAACGTCTGCGAGGCAAAGGGAAGGCGGAGGAGAGTGCAAGAGGGAGGGGAGGATAGAGAAAGATAGAGGAACGCACGGTCAAGAAACGGTATTCGAAAAGGAGGGAAGAGGGGGGGGGGTAGGAGGAGGAGAAGGCGGCGAGGTGGGAGCGCGAAGAGGAGAAAGGATTTGTAAGTGGAGAGAGAGATGGCGAGGGGGCGGAAAGGATGATTCCACCTGTTGCCGCCGTCTGCCGAAGAGGGCGAGTTGATGACGTGGCGGGAGAGAGGGGCGGGGCGGATGAGGGAGAGGTGAGACGAGTGGATGGGTCGTGCCGATGGAAAGGGGAGGAGGGGCGGGTAGGATATGCGAAAGGTGAAAAATGTTTATGGGGGGTTCCGCCGTGCGAGCGGCTTCGGAGGAAACGGGCGTAGTCCCCGCCATGTGTCCGCTTTGAAACTCTGGAAGGTCAATGCTTTTAAAATCGGGTTCGAATAATATGCAATGAATGGGTGGATTCGTCTTTTACGAAAATCACTTCACCCATGAAGTTTTAATATTTTCCCATGGGGAACAAATAGGTCCATCGTCAAATGATAACTGCCATTTGAAATAAATAAACAATAGAATAGTCTTCCATTATAAGAAAGTCTCACGACACCGATAAGAATCGGTCTTTTTTCCTATCGTGTCAAAAATGTTTTCAATCCACCGCAAAGCTTCTAGCTTTAAAAGTGATTTGAAGGGTCACGTAAAACATTACTTCAAGATGCGATAGTTTTCAATCGATTTATTGCCAAAACAGTTTTATTTGACTTCTGATATAGCTATATTGTAAAGTTGGTTTTTTTAGCATAATATTATGTAAAAATCGATCGCAGTGTTTAAAATACTCGAAACAATGCCATCGCCTAGATTTAAAAACATAATTTTAGGGAAGTGCACCATCATTTGCGTTGAGGTTATTTGTAGGCCCGTATGGGTGTATGTCCCTAAGAGATTCGTGAACAACAGCGCGCAGGTTCCTCTCTTTGACCCCTCTCGATTAGGATGGGCATGCTTCGAGCTCCCTTCCTTCTTATTCATGAGGCGGCGTCTCTTAATGGTTCGGCTGCCTAAGACCCCGACCTTGTAGGGCATGCGGGTGCCCCCCTCCACTCCGCCATATCCACTCCACTTCCGCTCGTCACCTCTTCCCACCCCCACTCCATAAAGACCACACACACACACCCTCTACTTGCGGTCACGAACTGGACACCTCCCCGCTTGGATAGAATGTAATCGACGTCTTGAGAGGCCATGCAGGATACACTCCCACACGCTGGTGTCCCCCTGTGGGCAATGAACGGCAGAGAAGGGTGTTGTGTCGTTGCCTCTTGTGGTGGTGAGGGTCAAATCGTCGAGTCAGATTTCGAGCCTGACGTTTATTATTCGACGGCAATGTCAAAGAATAGAAAGTCGCAAAGCTTTCATTAGAACAGGTCGAAACGATTAAATAGGAAGGTGGGATTTTTTTTCAACCCTCGTCCTTGCGGCAATTGATCAAGAAAGCAGCATGAAAATTTCTAAGGTCATAATTATTGCCCTTATTTGCTGTTGCAAATATTACTAAGGCGTCGGTCGTTTATCACCTCCGACTTGAGTCTATTGAGTCTCTTCGTATTTATATACGAGAGAAAAGAGCATACGGTGATTGAGATTCGTACGGTTTAAGTGTTTGTTTTAAATAATTTTTTTATTTCTTTAACTGTAAATTTACTCTTCGTATTTGGTTAAAATAAATGATGATCATTAAAGGTTTCTTTCGCTATCCAAATAGAATAACGAAGAACAAACTTTCATATACATATACACCACTTGAAATTCACGATTTCTGGCTCATATAATGCATTAATTTTTAATCTATTTCATGAGACTCCACGATTATTAAAACTCCAAGTATGACCCTTTATAACTTTAAATCATTTTAGAAGATAAAATTCGAAGATTTTTAAAAAATACATGAATGAATATTTTACTACTAGCTACCAGGAATACAAATAGCCACATACGCTATTCTACATAACCTATGATTTTAGGTAATATGCATATAATATTATTTAATTAAAAAATGATATCTATATGATACTATATCTCTACTTCAGTGGTTATGCACAAAAACCATTCTACATGGTTTAAAGAAAACAATGTTTTAATAATTCTTCCCTGATGTACACAATGAGAAATAATATCTATAATAATTTTAATATCAAATAAATTCTTTTCCACAAAATTATAAAATTTGCTGTGCTAATCTGTTAGTATGTATGTTAGTTATAATGTCAACAAAGCTTAGAAATATAGTTATTCATTTTATTTCTTTTTTAATTGCAGTACCTCTGTATTTGAGCCCAGTTGAAACACATTGCATGAACATCGACTACTTCATCCCAGATGTGGACAACCAAACAAAGCAATTCTCAGAAGATGCCATGACTCGTCTCCGTGAGTATCCTCTTTACTAAATCATGGTCATGTAAAATTGCCAAATTGAGGGAGTATGAAAACAAGATACTTCCATCTAATATGGACTAATTAAATATATACACAGATATGCTTTAAAATCAAGTTAATCACTCAAAGGTAACCTAAAATGCAGGATACTAATTTCAAATGATAAACTTTATTGACTAGATAGTATTAAATTCCACAATTATCAGTAAAACTCGATTTTTCAAACCAGCAATCAATATGACAATCTATTATTCTTATGTTTACATCCAATGTTTATCTATGCCATTTGGCATGCCAAAAACATTATACTAAAAGGTTATGATGTAATTAAGTTTTGATCATATCATACATTTAATAGATATTAAAACTACATAGAATAAAAATAGTGCCAAAGACAATGCCTGTATGATATTATTTTATAACTAGAAATTTGCGTATCCTCACGAAAAATTAATTTAGAAAATTTTATTCCTGGTTCTATTTTTACACAAAATTAATTATAACTTACACTAATGTAAGCAAAGTTAATCTCATAAAATATTCACTTAAATTTCAGATATGGGCCGATCAATGATTGCTCTCTTCATACTAGCATTCTTCACGGTGTTTATGGCATTTTGGACAGGAGTTGCAGGATGTTGGAGGAGGTCACCAGGGAATATCACGGCTACTGCAATTCTAATGCTATTCTCATGTGAGTGAAATCTATTTCCCAATAAAAATATTGAGCAGTAAAATCTTTATAGAAGATACTCACTTTTCAGTAATAATACTTTCATGCTTAAATTGTCTCTTTGAAAGTGTTCACTAGCTCAAGTAAGCCAATAGGCTACTCTAGCTGCAAATTATTTCAATGAAATACTAAGTAATAATAGTAGCACAAATTGTCATGCCTATAACTTACTGGACTTAGGAATAGGCCAAAAATAATCTCATACTGTTACTGGAAAAACCTAGGACAACTATGCCAAAAATAACATTGCCTTATGCATCCTGTACAGGGCCAGCCCTACCAGATAGGCAAGCTACGTAACTTCCCAGGGTGCCATATAGTTAAGGGCACCTCTTTTACGTTGTAATATATTTTTAATTTTCTTTATTATTTGATAATACATAAAAATAAGGTAAATTTAATTTATTGGATCAATCAGAATCTAAATATTATATTTTCTGTCAATTTTACAAGTGTTTTTTTTCAAAGGGCACCATTTACACTTCTTGCCTAGGGCACCAACATACCTTGAGCCAGCCCTGATCCTGGAGTTGCATTATGAACATTTTTAAAAAATTTCAAGAAAATATATGATGCCACTAATAAAATGCAAGTAATTAGCCTGTCATATTTGGAATATTCCCATATAATGAAGTTCAAATGTATATTGCAGGCCTCTTAACTGCTGGAGGAATGGGATTATGGCATGGTGTTGAATACTACGAAAAGGAGAAAGTGATTGGAGAAGAATTCTACCAGCAATGGGATAATGTAAGTCTTGATTTATCAGGGTTGGATTATGCATAAATTTTTTTCGATATTATTTATTTATTTAATAAGTTCAAAAACAGCACTCAGGCCTATTACATTGAACATTAAAACCAATAAATAATAAATGCATATAAAAATATATATAAAACAGTCAAATAAAACAATAAGGAGTTCAATGGAAAACATCAGTATGAGGATCTTGCATCAGAGTTTGGTTATATAAGTTTGGGAGGCGGAAAATTAAGGAGCGTTTTGTGGTTGAGTGCCAAGGAGTGCGGCAGTGAAATAAATCATGTAATCTGGTACTTCTAGAGGGAATACGGAGGGGGTAATTGAAGAGAAGTTCGGGAGTTCTATATTTTCCATTTACAATGTTACGGAAAAACTTTAGGTCAATTGCCTGTCTACGATCGGTCAAAGGTAGTAAACCAAGAGTGTGGAGAATGTGGGAAGAGGACGCATTACGAAGAGAAGGAACTCGCTGGCGAATAATGTGATGGAAGAAATTTAGGGGCCTTTCAAGGTGATTAAGATTTGATTGGGAAGCTGAGGACCAAATGGGTGAGCAATATTCTAAGATTGGGAGAACACAACTAACAAAGAATGTGCGTAGAGAGAAAACATCCGTAATTTCGGCGAAACGATAGATGAGGCCCAACATAGACATGGCACGAGAAGTGACTTTCCTAATATGGGTAACAAATAATAGCTTCTGGTCAAAAATTACACCAAGATCCTTTTGTGTTGTAACTAAGGGGATTGTTATGTCAAGAATTTTGTATTGGTTTATAATTGGTTGCTTACGTAAGGTGAAGGTAAGAGCGGTGCATTTGGAGGGATTGATTCTAAGACGCCAGGTTTTAGTCCAGTCAGAGAGGCGGATTAGGGCAGCTTGGAGAATATCAGAGTCGGCTGGGGAATTGATCTGTTTGAATAATTTGCAGTCATCTGCAAAGAGTAGTATCCCGCAGGGGTGTGCAATTATATCCACTAAGTCGTCTATGAAAAGGATGAAGAGAAGGGGGCCTAAGACACTACCTTGAGGCACACCGGAAGTGACAGGAGCAAGAGAAGATAGGTAGCCGTCGATAACTACACGCTGACTTCTGTTCGACAGGAAAGAAGAAATGAGGGAGAGAAAGAAATGACATTAAAGCGATGGGAGATTTTGTGAAGAAGGAGAGAATGGTCAACGGTGTCAAAGGCTTTTGATCTGAAAAACTCGTTAAAAGTTTCAGGCCTAGCACTACCAGAAAAGATGGAACCATGATAGTACACTGAACTAGGAATTCGTCCACCTTTTCTACGACAATTTATTATATTCCAGAATGATTTATTGTTGAAATTGATTTCTGAGCATGCACTATCAATGTAGTCTTTCTAGTCACGCCTCAGTAAAAAATTAACGTGCCGTCGGTGATAGGCAAAACTCACAGAACATGTTAAAGAAAAGACCACAGTTATTGCCAAATATTTAACTCGAGAATATAACTAAATATTGCAGTTCATTTTTAATTTATTATTGTTATAAGAAATCAACTGAATTTTAAATTTTTAAAATTGATAAATTAAGTGGTCAGCATTTTTGCTTTTCATACAGGTAGTGTATGTAATGTACTTTCATTAATTTAATTCTAATTTAAACAAACTATTATACTAAATACAACAATTACTCCATAATTTAGAAAATTAAGAAATTAAATCACATCCTTGACCTTTTTCCTTGGTTAAATGATTTGCTATATTTGCTTAATAAATATTCTCCTAGCTTACTCAAGTTTCAGCTTTTGCATCAATGCTGTCATATAATGAAGATTAATGGGACAATATTTTTCTTACTCTAGGTCTTATTAACAGTTAATACAAATTTTATACTTTAAGGGAAATGTTTGCTCTAACTTAAAACTCTCATTATCAAAAACCAAAATTAAAATAATCAAATAAACCTATAAATTAATCACAAATAATTTAGTAATTATAGGCAGTTAAATATAAGTAATATGTAAAAAAATTTAAAGTTTGATTTAAATATTTTGTGGTAACTTTTAGATTTGTGTTTAAATTACAAAATGTATTTTACTCTTGGAAAAGTTTCTTTGAATAGCAAATAACATGACTTCTAAACTGTAGTAAAATCATCATTCTATCAGAGAAAGTTATTACAAGAAAGAAGCCTATCTACTAAATAAATAAAATGGAAATTTCCTAAATATATCAATGTTAGCTTGACTTTTTGTTTATATTCCTGCATATGAATATATGAACAATTTTTTCTCTGCAGTTATTGAGGTCTTATGTTATTCTTTCAGTTTTTAATCAGGGCATTCCTTAGACAGAAGAGTCATATGCATAGCATTTCACAGATTCTAGTCAGTACATCAAAATCTTTAACACTACTAAGTCTGAAACACAGAAAATCAAAGCTCTACTCTCTAAAAACACCTAGACACAAGAACAAATTCCTTTACTATGAAATGATTTGTTTTCTAAATCTTGTTTCTTCCTTCTAATGACAGCAGCTTATTTATCAACATGATTTTAGAATCAATGACATCATATTGGAGACCCACACTTTGTCAGAATAATCAATACTAAATATAGAAAGTAGCTTTAGCATAATTGAATAGTTCCATTAAAGACAATGTAAGCTAAGACTCGAGGAAATTCAAGCAAAAACAATGTGGTAGAATGAAAATTGTTCATTCTATGACATTTCTTCTCCTAGTTTCTTATAAGTAGCAGTTTTCAAGAGACAACAAAGAATAAACCCTCTTAGGGAGAAGAAAAAAATAAGTTTGAATTCACAGGTACTACGAGATAACGCATCGATTTGGTACGACTGGTCTTTCATCTTGGCCTGGCTTAGCGTTGGCTTTGGTCTCATCTCGTCCACTCTGTTCTTTGGAGCGACCCATTGTCTCCGTGCTGAGAAGGAAGCTGAAACTGCGAAGAACGTGCAGTACATCATGCCCAGTGAGGATCCATAATAGCCATCATCTTAACAACTCAACTTCTCACCCTTCATCCTGCTCCCTGCAAGCTCGCTAACTAACAATAACTGTTTCCATCACCCCATTCTTCTATCTTTATTTTTGCAGGTGCTGCGTGACAACACTGACATAACTTATGATTGGTCATACATAATCGCTTGGATCGGTGTGGGATGGGCACTAGTATCTGCCATTATGTTTTCTGCTGCTGCCATCTGCTTAAGAAATGAACGAGAAAAGGAGGAGGCTATGAACATGCAATATATGATGCCTGGTAAGCCCTTTCAAAGGGATTTTCAAGCAAGAAAATTGTGTAAATGTGCACACCTCCTTTTCTCAAACAGCACAGGCTTACTCTGAATACTTCCATTCTTATTTCTATCTAATTAATCATTTTCGTTACGTAGAAACAGCTCAAGTGCAGTGCTTCACAACTGGATTCTTCCAAAGGATGCAATGAAACATTATGGAAGCAAACAGTTTCAAATTTCAGTAAAACCTGTACTCTTTCCCAAATCTCCATGGAAGCAATAAAGACCTTTTAAAGAGTAAGATTTCTGGGCTTGGTCAAGTAACAGCAAAGTTATGGGTTGCTGCAGAAATGAATTAGTGGTCAAATACTGTTACCTTAGTACAGCAGTTGGGTTTTGCTTCTTAACCTTTTACTTTACCTCTAATGATTGGTGTGGATAATTCGACCTTTAACTTATTATCGTAGTAGTTGTTAACATATACTAACCAACTGGAAAGGTTAATGTTTTGATAGCTCATCATTTTAATAACCTCATCATGGTTGGGTAAATATGGAATTGCTGTATTCACAATCTAAAAATGCTTGACACATTTTAGCATTTACAAAAATTAAAGATAAACACAATATTTGGTTGATGTAAAATTTAAAAGTTTTTCTTCATCTTACATTTGACGAAACTTTAAAGAGAAAAGCTAACTTACTGCTAAGAAAAAACAATGATGACAAACCATTAAACTAAATGGCGAAATCAAATCCAATTGCTGTTCAGAAATATTGATTTCAGTTAATTTTTGACATTTTAAATTTCCCTACTCCCTATCTTCTACACATTTGTTATGAATGGTTGTTGACATTCATATGCGTAATTCATATTCTATCAAAATGAGTTAAATTTGAAATGTGATATTCATATGTGAATTAAAAAGTTAAAAATAATGTGAAATTGACTGGATGAATAATAGTAGGAGTTTTCCTGGTTCTACGTGAAAAAGATTCTCAGAGAATTTAGTTAGAAGTCAATTTCTTAAAGATGTAGAATTTTCTTGCAGTATTTTGTTGTTATCAGAGAAGATAAATATGAAAGATTCAAACAACTTCTCTGAAGAATAGTATATAAATATATCAATTTTTTAAATTGCACAAAGTACTTAAAAATATAATGGCTACCATCATGTACTCATAAACTTCAATCATGCTTCTCTAATTAAAGAATTTTTATTCTTCCATGCATTAACTTATCGCTCATAATTTCTATTGCCAAAAAAATCATCTGAACATAATTTGGTGAATAATTAACAGTAGAGTAGAGAATACCCTCCTTAACTACCTGTCCACAGGATAGAGTAATGTAGACATTTCCACTATTTTAATTTCTTTCCCTACTTTGATCTAATACTTTCTTCCATGCAAAACTATACTACAAGCATTTTTATAATTTTTCGTTCATCATTTCCTAAAAATGAAAAACAAACTTCATGAATATGCAATATAAAATTTTGCTGTCATCTAATACTATTTAATAACGATTTCATCATATATATCTAATAAATTGCTTTTAAATGGTAATATGTGAAATAATTATAAAAGTCATCAGGAAGCAATAAGAAAGAATTTTGTAAAAGGAAATCAGTAATGAATCACTCACAAGAAATTTGATCTCAAAATTAATTTATAATCTAATTCATTATAAATTTCTTCAATTCATCAACAGTGCACCCACAGAAGCAGCAGTATGCATATGGCTACAGCTACGCCTACCCAGGACCCTATTACCATGGCTCACAGTATGGACCTTACAATTACTAAGAGTCAAAATAAGCATCTGTCACAGAACAATGTTTGGGCCATTACATTACTAAGAACTTAATGGAACTCCTGTTTGCCATAAGTTTTAACAGAAGATCCTAAGAAATGGACTTCTATTTCTGGAAAAACAGGAATAAGAATCAAGTGATGAATTTACAGCAGTTTGAAAAACAACAATTACATTGCAAACTTGTTACAGAAAACAGAAATCTTGGTCACATATCAAATTCGAATGTCTCTCTAAAAGATTCAGTTTTTCAGATGAAAGATTACCCAATTTCTTGTACATAAAGACCTCTTTATTGAGGTTTTATGAAAGTTGTTTTCATTTTGTAAATAGTTCATTCATAAGTATAAAATAGATAATTTCAACCAGACCTATTATATCGAGTCAAAAGAAAACAAAAACAACTACTGTCTCAGATAAATATGCTTGATTAAAATCAGAGGGTATTACATTCAAGAAAAACAGTAAAATTGGTATGCCAATGAAACATTTGAGTGTTGACCCGAAAAATTGGTTTGTATGGATTGTATGCAAGAGAAATTGTGTGAGTGAGTGAATGAAGGTGCGAAAAGAATACATACTAATATTTTATAGAATTTACATATGTAAATGTGTTATTTTTACACAAACATTAGCAATAAATTTGAAATATTGAGTAAAATATTCTACATACAGGTCTGGATATTGTACTTTTTAAAACACAATAAATCTTTTTTTATAAAGCTCTGTGTTCTTATTTGATGATCAGCATGAATAAATATATTTAATAGGCTTTTTTGTAAGATATTTGCAATGAAAGTTAGATCCTGAAAATACCAGTTAAGTGGAAATAAGAGATTTGATCAACCTAATGCTAATTTTAGTCAAGTACATATAAATGATGATGAGTCCTTTTTAAAGATGTAAATAATAAATGGGAGGAAATTCACAAAAATTTTATACCAAGATAAAAAATTACGATAATACAATTGTTTCTTGAAAATTAACACGCTCTTTCAATGCAATTATAAACAAAGAATTTGGTAATTTTATTATGCATTCAATCTGACAATAATTATAACACCTAGAAATTTCTTTTGTTTATTCAGTAATGAGTTAAGAAATTATCAGCATATAGAATTCCTGAATAAGCACTCAAATAATGAAAAAATATGTACTTATCTCAATTATCTCCAATAGCCATAACAAGATTATAAAATTGTTCATTTTTTTTTAACGAAGTACTTATTCTGGAATTGATATCCAGCAATAACATGAGCTTGGTAATTCTCTAGTGAATCAAATTAAATATTGAAAATGTTAATACCTAAAAATTTAACATTGTAAAAAAATATTTGATCATAGAATAATGATCATTCAGATAGTAATTCCTATTAAATTAAATTGGTGATGCATAATTATCCAGTACAAAGCTAGGATAAATTTTAACAAAAGTAATATCCAGTGATTTCCAAATCAAAATGGATCTTGGAATATTTAATGATGCCTTGCTAATTTTTTAAGGCAAACTGGCCAATAATCAATATCTATTACATTATTGGTACATTTTAATGATTTTAGCAATGAACATATGTTACATAACAATCGGAGTCCCATAAAAAAGAAGGTGAAAATGACCTTAATTAGGAGAAGATGAAGACTGCTAGGTACATTTTACTTTAAAGTAAATGTCACCCTTACGTGAATATGGCCGATTTTTAAATAAAGGTGTTCCAAATAAAGTTTGGAAGAAGTACAATAAGGAAAACTTTTGGGGAGGATATTTTAATGCAAAGAGATTGATTTATAATGCAAAGTAAAACTGCTCTAATCAACCCCACATATTCGCTGACCACTCCTATACTATCCATGTTTCCCCCAAAAAAATCTATTGGTGAAATGGAATTTTTTCCACTCATTAATGACTATCCTTCTAAACAACCCTTTTTCTTCAAATCTGTTGGTGATCATTTCATAGCAGTTTCACTGTATTTTGATAATTACAATCGATAATCTAAAAATAGCAGTAACTACTTCAAATAATTAGAATTATTTAGAATGTAAATTAAGTTTACAAATAATTATATCACTACAAAAAGTATAACAATAAGATTAATTAGTTTTTGTGGCAAAATTAATCAAATAATCCATATAAAATAGAGCTCTGATTACCCTAATGTCCAATTACCTGAACCAAATTTAAAATGCTGCACTAATGTTTCTTAACCCTTATGCTGAGACATTTGGATTTATCCCATCACATTGAAAAAACTTTTATTCGATACTCCTGCATTTGGGATCCCCTCTTTGCCTGAAAACTCTCCAAACACCTCCTGAATGGTCTTCTTTACGTAAATACTAATACAATGTGTCCCACTCACTTTTGTATCATCCACGAATGAAAGGACACATGTTCGAAGGTTATAAATGCTATTTTTGATGGTATTTCCCTTCCTTTAGAGAGATTAGGGCAAATTATATGGGCCTAGCGATGGTTCAAAAGGCATTTTAAAGAATTCTGTCAGGCAGCTTTTGGACATCTTTCTTGGTTATCAGGTGTTCTCATGGTATCGTGACTAAAACATTGAGTATGGGAAATATGCTTGGTAAATTGGCTATCGATCAGTAGTGGAAAATTTTCACACAGCTACCTCACTTATTCATATCATAGATAAACAATTGCACTTTGTTACCTTTAAAACTAAACTCACAGTTGTCTTTTATTTTCTTCCAATTATGCAAATTTTTTATCATTGGAACCACCCTTGGTTCCAATTAATTCATATAATAGGAGTTCTACTCTAATATATAAACAGCTTTGGGTTTTTATCCAAAAATAGCATTAATTGTTACAAATAAATGGAATAAATTACTTACATTGCAAATTTAATTCCTAAACAGTTATACCATTGGAAAATATAACAGAAAATGTCGGTAGTGCTCATAGAAAAATACTGCAAAATAAATATGTAGTATTCACAGCTATAAATGCTGACTCACACCAACAACTAGGCACATGGCGACATGCTTTCATTCTCAGGAGAAAATATTCAGAGTAATTTAATCATATGGGCAGTGATGTGATGCTGAGTCTAGGTTATTCAAGAGATTTTACTATTTAAGACAATGATTCCCAAGCGGGTGCCTGAGGCATCCCAGGGGGACCAACATCACTTATTAGGGTGACCAAAAAATGTGGTTTGACCAATATCGATTGTGTGCCCATATATACATATAGATAGATAGGTTCAGCTGAGAACGTGATCAAAACCTGCATGTTTAAACAATTTTGTACTCGGTTTAAACTTTAAAGGCATATGCATACCCAACATAGTTGAAGCTGTGTGGATCAACATTAATGGTATGTGTGTGTGGTAGTGACAACACCTATTTTTTGTGCGGCTGATGGGACTTGTTCGATTTGTCAACATGGAAATGGGCAGTATTTGTGAAGTTCCTTTTCTGTGAAGACATTGGAGTTGAAACTACTGTTAAAATGAAAGAGATAGCCACTTCGAATTTATTGTGAAGGCATGACATTTCTCTTAATAAGTGTTCCAGTGTGACCACAGATGGGGCTGCAGCGATGTTTGGAGTCGGGAATGGAGCAGCAACAATGATCAAGAAACGTGAATCACATTGTGAAAGTTTGCATTGTGATTTGCACTGTCAGAATCTGGCAAGTAAAAAACTGTCATGTGAAACGGAAGCACGTTTCATGAAGTTATGGAACAGGCAGTCAAAATCATTAGCAACATCAAATCGAACGCCAAGCAATTGAGAATGTTTCAGCAACTATGTGAAGGCATCACAGAATGTGATCGTTCTCTTTTGTACTATTGAGGGGTTCGAGGATTGTGTCGGGGAATCGCATTGAGGAGGCTCTTTGATATGTTGAAATGTGTTAATGTTTTTCTCACTGAAAGCCAAAAAACTAAGAGCAATTTACTTGGAACAGAATTTGTGGATTGCGAAACTTGGGTATCTAGCTGACATTTTTGAAAAGGTGAATGTATTTAATGGAAAATGAACAAAGTTTCTTATTCTTATCGTCGATTGTCTCCCTCATTCCACAAATGCTCGGATTCTCAAATTTAACATTTAAATGACTTTTGGCAAAATTTAGCGATTTTATGAGGATTTGCCTTGACAACCATGCCATTGTTGAAATCGAGACCACATTATTGTCTCAATTCTCATATGATTAATATATATATCCATATATGTAATGAGTGCCTTAATATCAGGAGGACATGCAGGCTTTTATTCTTTTGGAAGTTAAAATTAGAAAAAACTGACCTACGATCATTCAATTTGAACAATAAAGTTTCTTATTCTATTCATCTATCTCCGCCTACAGCTCAAAATTGCTAATATTAAATGTTTTTGTGGAAATATTTCCATGTTAACGACAACTGCATTGATGACAATGTAATTGTCAAAACTCAAGCTCAGATTGTTGTCTCAAGGCTAAATGCCTTCCCCTCCCTTACCTCAAAATTTCTTTATCTTGACAACCGACTGCTGCAAAAAATAAAATCTAAATAAATAGTGATATTTAAAATAATTTATTTACAGTTAAAAATTTAAATTCCGTTATTTATTAATTTTGAACCCATCATTTTGGAGTAATTGCATTTGAGGTCAGTTTACTATTTAAATTGCTCAAGTGTAAATAAACCAAAAATAATAACAAGTGCTCAATATTTGAAAAGTACAATAAGTGGAATTAAGTAAAAAAGTATGTGTGATATAAAATGAAATTCCTACATATTTCAATGCAAAATTTGCATGAAAAATAAAGATACATTTAAGTGTAAAAGTGAATTACATTTATCACATCGTTTCCAGAAGAGTGATCAGTCTTTATCCATGAAGGTATGAACAAGTGTTATTATGTTTCATGCTCTGCTGATTCAACTCTTCCTATGCACAATGGGTATCTAAGAGGTAAAAACGCTCAAATGTGACGGTGCGCAGTAGGCACATTTACGGTAGGACAAGTCCATCCTCAAGGAGGGACCACCTATAGGGGAGGTGATGTTTAGGTGTGGGCATTTGATGCGTGAACTTGGACTCGTGCAAACCAAAATTGTGTTACAGTGCATATTCTCTGAAGCTGGTTTATCCTTCAAGTTTCTCTTTCCCTTCCACTCTCATGCTTCTCCCCCTGCCACCTTACAGCATGTGAGCTATACTGCAATGAATAGTCAGATAGCAAGGGAGGAGAGAAATCTGTTGCCAAGTTTTTAACCCTCCGTAACTCATGCAGGATAGATTTCTACCCCACCCCTCACATTTTATGATAGTTTCCCTCCCATTCGTTTTTTGCTGTCTCCTCCTTTTCAGTAGCTGGGATGACGCATGTACGAAAGGTTTTCAGGTAAAAATTTCTAGTATTGTGTCGACCGTTTTTGAGAAAGGATGCTTTTCCTTAGACGGCACATGGAGATCTGAGACGAACATCTGTGATATATCTCCTTGTGTGGAAAATATTGTTGCTGTTTTGGTGAATTAGTTTTTAATGCAACAATTGACAGTTTTTCATGTGTCCATTCCACTCAACAAATTGTAACCAATACCTATAATTTCTGAGGTGCGAAGAAAAAAACTTTTGTTCTTTTCACTTTCTCTCTCCTTATGCAATATTATTGATAGTAAATACTTAAATTTTTATACATTAACTGTATCACATTAATTTATTTATACTTTGTGGTTGTGTGTGAGACATCTGAAAAAAATTCTGAGACATCTAAGAATAAAAGGTGTATTAAACATCTGACAAAATGAGGACTTGAAAATAGTAAAATTATTAAAATTGTACTTTTATAAACTTTTGTATTTATTATATTTGTATTTATTATTGCATTGGAAAGTAATTGTAATTTAACAATTTTTCACCAAATTTCATTTTGTAATTTTTTTTTGTATGCCAAAAATATATGTTCACTATTTTTGACAGAAATATTGCCTTAGGTTTTGTCAATTTTTATTTTAAAATAATATTCTTAAATATTATTAAAAACTATCTGTTGTTTCTATTAAATTATATATATATTTGTCATTTTTTTTAACGAATGAACTACATTTGGCATGCATTTTCAATGTAATTCACATGGGGTTAAAATCTACTCCACGCGAGTATTTACATTTGAAAAACCTGTGCGAGTACTGGAGGGTTAACGAAGAGCACCAAGGGGGCCAATGGCTTAACGTCTCTTCCAAAGGATGAAGTGTTGATTTGAATGCCCTCCTCATTTTCACTTTTTCTCATTGGCCTGTCCTCGTCTCCTTAGTTACAACATGCACAAACAGGGGGTCAGGCATCATCGGAAAAAATTCTATAAGGATTTGAACCGGGTGTCAACAGAACTTAAGCAGATCATGGCTGGTCCAACACACTAACCACTACACCACCAGCTCCCCTGTGACCAAGTGAAAAAAGGTTGGAAACTACTGATCTAAGAGACCATCGCCATATCGAGATTACCTTCTTTTCACTCTCAATATCTGTATGAAATATATTTTTTTCCATTGACCATTGCTGTTGAGGAAAAAAAGGTAGGATAGATAATATTGAGCAATATGACCTGCTTTTATCCTTACAAAACCTATCAGAATAAAAAAATATCACAATTTGTATGATGACCATGGCTCATCCAATAGAATGTATCTACTATCTACTACTACTATCTAATGTATCTACACACCAAGACAAGCTTAGCTTTTGGTGTAAGTTGGCCTTACATGCTTAATTTATCTTGAGCTTAATCAGTAGTTTCCAAACTGGGGGTTATGAAAGGCTTTCCGAGGGTCCTGAAGATGGAATGTTTTTACCTTTTCATTTTATGCATGGTTATGTTTAGAATAAAACTAATTTTTTAATACATAAAATAGATATTCACAATATTTTGGATGAATAGTAAATTTTAGATGTTTTTGGTTCATAGATGGGGGGGGGGGGTGGTGTCATGATAATGTCAGCTGCCTTGAGGTGGTGCCATAAGGTTGGCTTCCTTAAGAGAGGTTTGCAGATGCAACAAGTTTGGGAACCGCTGAGTTAAATACTTAATCTTGGATCGATAATATTTGTAAAAACTTAATAAATTAAGGATTTTTTTGTTTCAAAATCTTTATACCATTGAAAGGATATTACAAGCAAGTTTAAAATATCAGTAAATGTGCTTAAATTCAAATGTGAACAGGTATCTCTGTTAAATTTAATTTCTATGAAATATGAACTTAAAATACCATCACAATGCTTCCTAATGTTATAAATAAGTTCCAAATTTAGATGCCAGATTGTAAAGTAGCCAACCCATCGAAAGTGACATTACTACTAAATAAAGATGAAAATAAATTGAGTAATACAATAAGATCACTGCCATTCATTTATGAATCGAAATAATGCACATATTGCTGATACATCAACAAATCAATCTTGAAAATAAACTTTTTGGCAGCCATTACCTATATATAGGAACATAAGACTTGTGTTTCACCAAATAGTTATACTACATTACCTTATTTCTCAAATTACATAATTAAGATGATCTAAGTATTGGATTTTCAAGAGAAAAGTAAAAATTACGACGGTAGTGACTCCTTGCCAATACATATATTGTTAAGGGATAACTTCAAAAATCCACCGTTGTCCACTTTATTGCTTTGATTTATGATTTTTAGTCAAACAGAATTTGAATCAAATTTGCTAGTTTAATTACGATAAATTTGCGATACTATGCTTATAATTAAAATAATATAAGAAATTGTGATATATAAATAGTAGTCCCATAGGAAATTAGATCACTAGCAAATGTTTTATGAGATTAATAGCAATCATGTTTATATACAAACAAAATAGCACGGATAACTAAAAAATAAACTCGTCTTAACTTTGAGTTGAAAATTTCTGAAAAACGTAATAAATTCTTATACCGAAAAACATAACACCTTCAAACTAATAAAATGCCGAATGGCATTTGTTTAAGCGTTTTCCACTCCGTGGTAAACTAAAACCGTAATTGCATAACGTAAATTAGTGGAGGGTTTAATCAAGTTAAATTAATTAAAAGTAGGCATTTTGCCTTGATGCTAGGGTATAGAAACTATAAAAAGCATAAAGTTACTTTTATAACATGCAATCCTCAATGATGAAGCTTTAAAATTTGCTCGGAAGCCGGAAAAAGCTAGTTTTCGAGTTTTGAAACGTGAAGATTTACTTATGATGACCATCTTATAATTATGCTGAATATGATCTCTCAAACTGAATTATAACTCGTATTTATGATAATGGCACGTCGTCGTAAAATATTTGCGGGAGCGGAATAATTTCCGCTTGACGGAGAATACGATCTTTAACCTGCCCAATAATATAGGGATAACAACAAATATCTTAAAATTAAAATTCATGGATTTTAATATTAAATATCAGAAGATGAATTTAGCCAACGAAGACAAACCTTAAGTTTCATTTCTCATCTCATGGCAAATTAATAAATAAGCACACACAATGATTGATTGCTATCAAGCTTTCCTTTTGTGGATTAATAAAGATGCCATATTTTAAACAAATTAATCGATCGAATAATAAAAAGAAAATATGACACCGGTATCAAATAAAGTACTATTCCTCACTTTTTCGGAAGGATGGCAGCAAATAGATTATATACACTTGGTGGGGAAAAACTTGGGACGAGAGTTGTCTTCGATGCCACCTTATTACGATTACTACTCTTTGATATATTTAAAAAATGCTATAAGATGGCTAGTATTTACTTCATTATATGAAACATTTTATACAAATAATTATTATCAAAGAACAATTATATTTCATCTCATTCCTAGAATTGTAACTGTAACACATACATTTAAAATAACAAATTAAAAGTAACTTAAAGATTTTTATGGAAAAAACCTTACTCAGACGATCTTTAAGTAAAGTGATATTATAATAAAAACGAATATTTTCCAGCTTAGGTGACAATATTACTACCACTGTTAAAAACAAGTGCACATATAAAACAACACAAAGCCCATCATATTCTACCGTTGAAGCAAGCTATTAAAATTGACCGAAATAATATATCGGTTTAATATGGAAGTCTGGATAAATTTTAAAAAATGAAGACATGCTATCATCAATGACTGTAAAAAATATCAGTGACCGTTACAAATATTCATAACAATTGTCGGCAAATGCAATCTCAATTATACGATTACACTGCGAGTAATTCTCACAGCTATGTTAATTACAAATCAAACTAAGACACTATGACGAAAAGTGATGATCACACGTGAACAAATATTTCACTTCACAAAACTATCGACTTCATATATAAACATCGTAATATTTGTGAAAGTAAGTTTTACCTATATTAATTTCAATTCTAAAAATTTATCATAGGATCCCAGGATTCACATAATCTTACCTTACAGCAATTTAAAGTTGAATCAAGAATACCAAAAAATCGTTTACTCAAGGTCAACTTCGCACGGAGCATGGCCTTATTATTTCGAATTAATAAAATCATTTTGTAAAATTATAGTGTTTAAGAAGCAGTTCTTGAAAATCCCTAAATTATATCGTAATAACGGATTAAAAATATTTAATCAATACTCCGAAATTTCAAGATCAACACATTACGGAATACGATGTTCATGCCTAGAATTTAATTTGCCTTTTCCCCTTAAGGTGACACTCGCAAAATTTTGTGTGATAAGTGTAAAAATTTACTCACATATTTAAATAATCTAGGCCTCATTATGTTATGATTCTTTACTAATGTTGTGACCCTGAGTTTTATAAATAATATGGGTGTTGCGTTTAGTTTACAGATTCTTGCTAAGTTTCTCTAGATATGTATTTCTCATATGTTACGGTTTCAGTGCACTCTACAGGACAGGTAGTACCAAAATTTCACATCTGATTGGAAGGTCCTATCATTCAGTTCGTGAAGTTTACTTTCCTTTTCTCTTCCGAACGGTTATATTTAAACTGTGGTGTTCATCAGAAGAAGCCGAAGAAGAAATACATATTATAAATAATAAATTCTAAAATGAGTGAAGATAGAGAACGAGAAGATGACCCTTTACTTGATTTATGGATTACGAACTGGGAACAGCAGTGTCTTCAGCATATAGAAAACGAACCAGATTATGAAGGACAACTTCAAACTGAACGAGATTTAGTGAATCAAAAAGTGTGGAGTCAATTTCAAAATACTGCCACTGCCATTGCACAATTGTACAAAGGTACACAGTCTAAAATTACGCTTACTCGATGTTTAGCTTTCCATTTGAAGCCATATCAAAAAATTCGGTGGAATGACTTTTAAAATAATTTATTTAAATATTTCAGATCGAACGCAGGGTGTTTCTTTGTGGCTGCCTTTTCAGACTGCTGCAGGAACGGTAACGTCGTTGTATAAAGGTGATTTGATGGGTTATGTACTTTCCATTCACATATTTGATGGACAGAAAAATATTTTAATTAATCGATATTAGTTATGAACGATCAAAATTGACGTAATGCTTTTTAGTGATGAGTGTAATCCATAAATAATTCATGAAGCATCAGCTATGAGTTCCATATAGGAATTTTTATAACCTTTTACTCGGCGTTTAATTAAATTATTATTTAAGTATTAAGTAATTCAGAATCTTAGAAGGAATGAATGAATAGTAGTTACTCCTGAAAATTGGTTTATTGTATAAAAAATTAGTCCTTTTACATGGAGCTGCCATTTTGTGTTCTGTTAATATTATGGAACCCTTGAGATAAATTAACATTTACAAGTCACATAGCTCTGCTCTTCTATAAACGAAAACTGTATTTTCATAAAATTACCATTATAAAAAAGCAATATATGTTATATATTCATAGGTGGAACAGGGTTCTGATGCATTACCAGAAGAATGGATGGGACATTGGGGCACGCAGTATACCAGAAAAAGACCCATATGGACTTGTCTCTTAATGCGTCCTCACATCACCCACAACAGAAGGTGTCTCTCATCAGAACCCTGTTCCACCGGGCCCACACCATTTCCGACACAGAAGACCCCCTGCCCTCATCTCTCAACTGCTCTACAGAAGAATAGCTACAGCCAAGATATGATCCTTAGAAGAACCATACAGAAGAGATAACCCGAAGAAGATGCAGCCAAACAAAAGGAAGACCCCGCTGCCTATGCCACGATATTATCGCCAAATGGAATATAGTTACGAGATACACCTGCATAACCAAGACAGGTGACCTCATAGCAAAGGATCAGATCCTCCAAACTGTATTAGGGGTACCAGGTAGAGTGTACTTGTGGAAAGTCTTACATTAGCCAGACAGGCAGATCTCTGAAATGTCAGACTTCAAGAGCATCAATGGGCAATAAAGAATAAGTAGTTCTGCCTCTCTGCTATCGCGGAACACTCATGGTCTGAACCAGACCACGAAATAAAAATGGAGGATGCCTATATCATTGCCAGGGAGAACCATTACTATCCTAAAATCATCAGAGGTGCTATTGAAATTGCCAAACACCCGGTGAATTTCAATAGGGAAGATACTTGTGCTCTCCAACACCTGAAGAAGGATATTCTGCCCCCCAACTAGCATGTCTCTGGGGGCCAACCGTGGTTGGCATTCTGCATTGCCATTTTCTTCAAATGCAACTTTGTGATTTCCTTTAGATGGGATGACATGATGAATAAGCAACAGTTGATGGATTAATCCATCCTCGGTCACTTCCTTGGAGACTGATTCAAGGACATCCAGGCTGGCAATGGGAGGTTTGCCCCTCAAACAAACTGGGCCTTGACCAATTAGCCAACGTTACCTTGGCAACCCATCAGAACTCGGCTGGTCCCCCTATATAATGGGAGCCACTCCGCTGCATCGCTACTTCGACCTGAAGACGCTGACTGGAAGGTCAGCAAAACTGTTGTCACCTTCTAAGCCGACATGCAGTGAATACCCAGAAGCATGAAGCAATATTGCGAAAACCTTCGCACTAACTTCAAATGCTTTCATTCACAAAGATTGACAAATTTCAAATCTCTCAGTTATTGTTGGTTGTTTTGTTTTGATTTTGTATTTTCTATCGATTTGCAGAAGTTAAAACAATTTGTTATATATACATATATTGTTAGTATACAGGTATAGGCAGTATAAGAATTCAAATACTTGATTAAACATAAAAAACAGAGTATTTAAATGAATGAATTCTCCTGGATATAGCCTATTTTAAATGCTATGTTTATTTAAAATTTCTTATGCTTAATGTTATTTCAAATCATTATTTGTGTAACATAACTACTATAATGTAGCTGCAAAGAAAATGGTTAATTTCTCATTTCTTAAGATTGTGAGGCAGACTTCGAGATTATTGATGATATAATTCAAATTAGCATTCTTTAAAAATTCTGTTTCTGAAAAATCTGTAGCTATAATTTTTCTCATTCCTTGCTTAATTTTGTTCATATTTTAGCTGAAATGTATTGTAAAATTATTACTTTGTTTCATTTTAGAATCTTCGGAGGCTATGAAACGTCTTAGCGAAATGGGACAACAATGTGGATACCAGAAGCGAACACGTGATATATTAAGTTGGGTACGCAAACGACGGAAACATATCCGTAGAGAGGACCTCATAGCTTATTTAGCGGGTAAACCTCCTCCTCCACCTCGGCCCCACCACACCCATCATCCACATAGCCATCATTCATTTGGGCACCATCACAGGTAACATGAATGTTTCGTATGTATGTACCTTTATATCTTAACATGTTTATTTTTTATTTTAAATAATCTTTATGAACTTGAAGTTTTGTAAAACATTTTTAATGTTAATTTTGGGAGATCTTAGGTATTTTACTGATCCAATCTTTGAGTGAAGTGTAGGTGCAGAAAAACTGTAAGCCCTGTAAGCTTGCACCTTCAACAGTATATATCTATTATTTTATTGAATTGTATTGCGTTATGCATTTAATGCTCAGGTCTCATGATATTTAAATGGTTCGCTATTTTAAAATATTGAATTATCTTATAAATGTCTCGTTTTCAATATTTGACAAAAAATTTTGCAAGCATTGCTATGTAGCATTGATTATTAATTATCTCTTTGTTTGGTTATTCAATGATGAGTTAGCATTTTAAATTAATTCCTTTTTATGGTTTTAAGCTTGATTAATGGAGTTAAAAAATATATCAACATTTTAGGCATTCTATATTTTTTGTATGGCTAATAGTCTTGGGTACTTAAATGTTTTATATTCTGTAAGTATCATTCAGTAGATGTTTAGTTTTTGTTAGTTAAATGCATCCTAGAGTTATTGATATTATGTAACTATTCCTGTAGGTTTTACTTTATTTACGGTGATTATAACCAAGTTTTAAAATATTATTTTATCTCATTGCTATAACCCAATAATTTGATGTATGACAATTTTAATGTATTATAAAGGGGTATAACTAATATAAATAAAAACAATTATTTTAATTTCCACTGAAGCTCGGTGGAAATTACAATAATTGTTTTTATTTCTGTTATGGATTCTTTCGACAAAGTCAAGTCTTCCCAAGTGGAGTTTGGAGTATAATTAATTCATTTCCACTATTGGTGAGTCCCTTGAAGTTATCATGTTTGTTAAATGTTGAGGAAAATTTTATATTTTAATTCTTGATATTCGTCTTTAGTTTCTGTTACTCAGCATTAATGTTTATGATGCTACTGATAAACTGAACTTATGTTACACTAAATAACATGGTTTATTCATAGTTTAACAACATGAACAGTGCCATCCATATTGATGAGCCAACCTTCTAGCATACAGCACTTGCTGGGACTCCATTTTAACCCTTTCTATAAGCCTTTATCCTGCATAAGAAAATTATTTAGATTTATTTGTAGTAGTACAATAAGGTTATGATAACTAAGGTACACATTTGTGTAATGTAATAAAATACAGTTATACAGGATCATTTTCCCTAAATCATATTCACAATGTGGAAACACGGCGAATTGACCTTTTAATGATCACTACTATCACTCTATCACTGCTAACATCTTGTTTCTCATATACATTATTACAGGGGCTCACCAAGACCTCGGATGATACTTGATCGTACCTCTTTATGCCATACAACTGTTACAAACCAAAATGATAGCCATTTTGACCATCAAAATTCAGGTGGCATAAATGCAGATGATAATCTGCATACCTTTAGAGAAGCCTTAGCTCTTTCAAGTAAGTCAACACATTACTTTTGTTATTTATTATAAAAGATATACATAACAATTTTTATCGTTTTTAATGATGGTTAAATTAGTTCTCTTTTTATAGCTATTTTTATCTAAGCTCATTATCAAGATTTAAAAAAAGGCCAGGATTTTAAAATAAAATTCTAATACTCTTTTCTCTCAGCATGATATATTTATTTTATTCTGTCTCCTTCTCCTGATAAAAATATATTAAAATAGAATTTTATGTAATGTAAATTAATTTAATGTATTATTGTAGTAATTTATCATGAATTAGGCTTTCCTCACTCCTATGGATACCTTTTTAAACTTATGATAGAATACCTTTTTAAACTTATGATAGGATACCTTTTTAAACTTATGATAGTGCATTATCTCATTTTAAGGTTCATATTCAATTATTACTTCTTTAAAGTGAAAATACCTGTAATTTTTGGTATTTTTAGGGTTATTTTTCTATATATTGTCTTCTTTTATTACTTACTATGTTTTTCCATGCACAGGTTCACCACTACGCCGCCGTTCAAGTCCACACAATGTTCCTGAACTGAGTGCTTTCATCACCAATGAGTTTGCTCGTCACTGCAAGCGCCCTGCTCCCTCGAGTCCCACCCACGATGTTACAATGGATTCCCCAACCCACAAACGTAGCCGTCTCAATGAGGAGACTGGCATTTTAGGGAAGGGGATGTGAATAGGCAGCATTCTTGTATTGTGTTGAGAAAAGTGTGTGATATTGAAGAAAGACATATTTGAAAGCAATATGAAAAACAGTGATTTAATGTGAAGTGGGAAAGAAACGTTTTAAGTTTGAGAAGAGTTTACTTCAATTTAAAAAGGTTAAGGAAGTTTCCATCGGCGAAGATTGAGTGATCTTGAAAATTAATCATCTGCAGTATGAAAGCAAAGTTTGGAAACTGAAATTGCACCATCAAATGCCTTGTGTTGCCAATGGTAGCCTTTGTTCTGTAGTAACTCCACTGAAATTTTTGCCTCATATACGGTCTAAGACAGGAGTATAAATCTGTGAATCCCCTTTAATAATACATTGTCCCTAAATGTTTTAATTTTCCCTTTGTGTTATTTATGACAGGCTTTGCCTTAGCATAAGAGCCATTTTGGACGTGCCCTTTACAATGCTGCATTATTAGCAATTTGGGATTTGAGGTGTATAAGGAGCTTGTGCCATGATGTTTGCATTTGCGTGCAAACACGTATTTTCCTGTTGTATCTTAAAGTATAAGATTATATCATTGAGATGAAAAGAACTGCCCATCTTGCATGGTATTGTGTAAGAAAAATGATTGGAGTTTTTGGTGACATGCCGTAAGGTCTTTGTTTTTCTTTCCCCATGGGATACTAAATTACTTCAAAATTTTTTATATTACGTTTATTATATGCTTTAAGTATCACGTGGAATATACTTGTTCTTCCTGGTATTTAAGGCCTCTATTAAGTTATTATTCATATCAGTTGAGTAAAGAAGGCGATGAAGGGGCCTGGGAGATATTTTCCTGAATCATGTGCCTCATAATGGTTGTGGTTATGGCAAACACTCCTTCAAATGCTCACTACAACCTTTGTGAGATTGTAATGAGTTTATTTTTTGTTTCCTTTTGAAGCAGTGTGTTGTTATGCAGCCTATTTTTCCTTTGAATACATGTGGTGTGGAAACTGAAAGGGATAGTCTCTCTCTACCAGCACAATTTTGCATTCTTTATAAATAATTGTCACTCCTTACCTCTCAAACAGCTCAGGAATGATGTGTTCTAACACTCTGGAGTTATAGCAAGTAAATATTTCAATTGTATGGAGTTGGTCAAAAGTATTTAGAGTGCTTTCAAGGATGGCTAATGTATCAGTTCTTTAGGGTGACTTTTTTAATTGAATTATTGTCCTTTGAAAAAGAAAAAACCTGTAATATGCTGGTGTTATCTGACATCCCTATTTCCTATAAGTCGGTGATAATGTTTTCGTAACTGTTTGTATGTGCATGTACAGGTGTGTTTTGAGTGTGTGCCATTATTTGTGTGTGTGTGTGTGTGTGTGTTTATATGAAATTTTTGAATGATCGTGAATGAATGATGGGCAGCAAGTACCTAGGCCAAAAGAAATTTACCATAAGGATTTTTTCCAGTGTAAAAGTATTGAAGTCATTTAATTTGTATTACCCATGTCCGGGTGCTATCATGAAAATATAATTTTGTTGCTGATTACAATTCCTGATCATAGCTTTCTCTAGCTTGCTGCTCCAATTTTTTTATTGGTTTACATGGGTAGCCAATAACCAAAATTCTTTGTATAATATGTATTTCAAATAAAGATCAAATTTAATGAATGATTATTCTTAAGTGAAATGAATGATTATTCTTAAGTTACCAACCCATAAATTCATCAGGGAAGCATCTTTAATAAAGTATTGTTCTTAAAATTTCTGATATAGCAATTTTTGACTTGATAAATGTGAGATTAAGTTTTCAATCTGTTCTTTTATACAGAATCAATTGATGGGAAGATTGAAAAGGTTAATTCTCTACAAGAAAAACTATTTTAAAAATAACTAAGTTTATGGTATTTAAATAGATATGCTCCTCATTGTAACTATATATTTATGCCCCAATGGTAATTAAGCATTTAAAATTTATTATATTTTTGCTGAAATTTGTGACATTAAATTGTACACAACTGTTACTTTCTATCATTTGGCATTATTAAATATTAATATGTACCTGCTCTTTTAATATGTATGGGAAAATTAGGTAGGATGAACACTTAAACACATTAAAAATTATTAGCCTAGAATTAATTGTCTAGGATTTAGAAATTAAATAATGCTGTCACTGGAATTTGATCTCATATTTTCAGACACTTAAGTTAGGAATATTTCATTTGATTTTTCAGGTAATTATACTTTTTAAACTAGCCTGCGAATATGTTTTGTGCCAACTAAGGGAAATATGTTGAAATTGTTTTCTAAGTGCATCTGTAAGATGGAAGTGGTTTAAGTCGTATCCTCATTCCAATTTTTCTTGATATTTGACATTATTTAAAAGTTCATGAAAATATATTATTGAGATTGATTGGAAATGTTTATTTTAATATGTAAATTATTTAATGTACAAGATTTTTTCATCAACAAATGAAAATAGAGCAATTAAAATTATTGAAATAGTATGAATCATAATTTGTACTTCTCTAAAATATGTACAGCAATATGTTATTATTTATAATTTTCAAAAAAACAATAATACTTAAATACCCTTATTTAGCAAATTTTTTCACCCACATCAGTCTCATAAAAGTACTGATTGATCATTCTATCAGCAAGTCACTGCATTGATATGTAAGTATTGAAGGGCTATCTTCCTTTAAAATAATGCAGCATTGCTGTAGATTAATATAAATATCTATTTGAAAAATATATTCAACGAATATAAAAACATGCAAAATCATACTGTGCGTATATGTTATTTTATATCTCATGAAAAATTGACTTGTTTCTTGGATGGGATCACTTGAAACGATTTTGAAGTTGACCAGCAGAAATAAACAATTATGACTAACATCACTTTTGCTTGCCGCCAAGTAACTCGCATTGCAAAGCATGTTCTTTAATACAGTGTATTGTTTCAGTATACCATGATTCAGAGGTGACTGTCAGCAACTTCTCCTGGGTCAGCTAGAGCTGCTCTCCTATCATCTATTGCACGGAGAAGTTTCCGTCTTGGTCCTAGTGGGAGCCCCATTGATATAAGGTCTTCCTCAGAGAGAAGCATCAATGCCTCAAGGTCAATTCTTTCATCAATGAACTTGTGTACATAAGCACCAAGGCCCGATGCCAGAAGGAACAATTGCAGTGGTGACCACTCGGTCTCTTCTTCATCATCTGAGGAAAGACAAAGGTATTGTTAATGACATCTTTAGCTCTCTCTTGTAAATATCTTTCACTTACTAATCTGTAAATGCTTGACAACCCAGTTTCATTTTTATTACATTCGTAGTTTATGCAATCTCTTATAAACTTCAGAAATTTCACGGTTGACTTGCTCCCTTTTTAGTGTAACATCATGGGATTTTTAATTTTATTTAAATAAGTTGATGTATTTTAACATTCTTGTCCAAGTTTACCTTCCAGTATCAACTAATACTTGTGGAAGCCAGAATAAAAATTTTATAAACCCACAATTCACTAAACGTTGTGTGTTGCATCATTATCAAATTTACTTATAAGTAGTCTTGGTAGGATTCAACGCAGGGCCCTATATATGGGGAGGGTTTGAGGGGTTCAAACCCCCACCCCCCTTACGGATTCTTCTTTCTTAAGAACCTAAAGAAATAATGACTGAGGAAAACACAAAATGTTAAGTTTTTAACTGTAACTCAGACAGGCGGATTTATGCTTAGGCACATGAGGCGCTACTTAGTGACCTAGAAAGGTCACTATGTTTGACCATTGGAGAGGGGAACATTTAAGGGCAACTCATAGGGTGAAGGAAGTGAAATAAACTGCTCAAAACATACTTCATCAGTGTAGATGGGTTGCCAGTTGATAACTCCACAAAATCGCAATCAGAGCGCTTTCAAATCGCCCAAAGTCGCACATTTCCATCAATTCGTTGAATAGAAGAATACTTTTTTAATTTATTAAGTGGGATTTACATTTCTGGAGCCACAGGAATGCTAAAATAAATTGAATTGAAGAGCACATTCTTTTATATCAGAATGTTAATCATTCGTTTATGCGGGAGACATAAGAGCAGGTGGAGCATTCTGTAAAATATGTGTATTGTTTGCTCATCAAGTTGGAGGCAGAGGAGATCAAGCATTAGGAGCATTAGTAACAACAGCCTATCTAAACTGGAAGAATGCGAAAGAATATTTTGGAAAACATGAGAAAACAAAATATCATATTGAGGCTAGTATGCATGCAGATAATTTTCTAAATGTTATAAGTGGAAAGCAAGTTGATATAGTGTGTATGCTAGATTCTGAAAGAAAGCGTCACATAATAAACTAATAGCTAAACTGCAGCTACTGCTTCCTACTAAATGTAAAAATGAAAAGGCAGAAATTTTCCAACAGACTTGCAAAATTTATGGTGAAGACTTTGGACAACTTATAGTAGAATTTGAAATATAGCAGTATAAATGGAATTTGCTGTCAGAAGATGATTTACCAAAAACAGCGTTAGAGGCGTTCAAAGTTTGCAATGATATGCTTTTTCCTAGTATAAAAAGACTATTAAAGATTCTTGCTACCTTGCCCTGCTCTACAGCAACCCTTGAAAGATGTTTTTCTTCTTTAATATGCCTTAAAACCTGGCTTAGGAATTCAACTGGAGATGAACGTCTAATGGGTTTGGCATTGAGGAGTGTGCATCGCAGTGTGCCTTTAAATGTAGATGATATTATATCCAAATTTGCTTTAAAAAATCGAAAAATAGAATTTGTAATTTAGAGAATAATTTTATTTTAAATTTTTTTATTTAAATAAAATGTATTTTTATGGTACTTATAGTAAATGTATTAAAATATTAAAACTTTGAAATTATTTTCTGTTAAACCCCCCCTTTACTAAACTGTATCTACGGCCTTGATTCAACGTATATTTTCCCAAGAGATTTTCAATGAATATCGATGCTTCAAATTGCTACTTGGTAGAATTTGACGTTTATTTTTTTGAAAATCAAAGTTTATTTTCCCGAAAGATTTTCAATAAATATTGATGCTTAAAATTACTACTTAAATATAGGGCTGGCAGTTTTCGGCCTTTAATTTAGTGATTTAAATTTACTTTTTACATCGAAATTCTATGTAAAATTTGTTTATTTTACAATACTCAGATTATTTATTTATATTTTTATATGAAGCTAAATCTTTATGTACAAATTAATCAAACTAATATATCATGTTCTTCATAAATTTTATTTTATTTATGCGCATTTACTCTATTCTTCATTTTTAAATTTTAATATTAAAGAAAACACCCAATAACGAATTGAGATTTACCTCTTTAAATTGTACAATGAAAACTAGAAAATGATTAATTTACGAAATCCGAACAATATGATGTTGGTTTTGCCGAGAAACATTCTTTAAAAAAATAATTTGAGAGTTCAGCATAAAGACTTTTAGACATTCGTTGATGCCAATTAAGGAAAAAACATTAATGATATAATTATCACAATAATATTTTAGATGTAAAAAAAGAACTATCTAATACTTTGTATCATTTGATATATTTCATCACTGCACTACATATTCTCTTTATTTAACATAAAATATGTATATAGTGAAAAAAACTTTGCTATTATCGAGCGCTCGATCAACAGTCTTATCTCAATCCCTGATGAAAATGTGATATTCCAATCGGCAAAATATTTTACAACAAATAGAAAATAAATATTAATATTTAATCCCTCTTCAATTTTTAGTAACGATTGCTAATTTATGTGCATATTTTTAAAACCATTATATATAAATGGAAATTTACTAACCAGTAGCAAAAGACGAAGGAGTCAAAAGCATGAGAGAGGAATGATTCTTCCTGGATAACTTTACGAAAAAGACTGCCAAAAGATTGGGTTGTGCATAGGGAGAATGGGTGAAAGTGCTTACAACAAGGTCATCTATAGGAAAACCCCTAGAAAGGATCGAGAAACATTTGTTTCCGGAATACACTCCATGGGGTTGATGAGTGAAAGGTGTAGAAAATGACCACCAAAATTGCTTTCTTCCGAACCTTGTTTAACAGAGGTCGAAGCATTCTCAGCAGGACATGTCCATGACCTTATCTATATAGAAAGGCTCGTGGAATATCCCACCATTAGGTTTCCAAATATAATCTCAAAAACCTCAAAAGAGCTATGAAACACATTCTCAAAACTACCCTAGGGCCTTGTGGTTACCTGATTGTCCAGAGTTCAAGCATGAGCTGTTCAAAAAGACTCATATTTGAGTGTAAGAAAATACCCTTCTAGAAAAGGAACGAAATCGTAGGTAGAAAATAATACTGCGAAAAAAAGTAAACAGAAACGACTTAAATATTATAATTCAGAGTAGGTTTTTGGGAATATACTTCTCCATCTTGTTGGAAAATCAACGCTTATCGACAATTCATTTTCGTCGTTTTTGAAATTTAAAAAAATCGACGTTTTTTGTTTTAAATAGAATCCTACCAAGCCTACTTATAAGTCATATCAAGGAATGCAAGTTTTAATTCTTTTATTTTCAAGGTTTTACTCTTGAGTGAGTCCTTAACTCACCGCTAGCTACATCCTCCTCATCCCATGGCACTCCCACTCCATCTTGTGCTCCTTGTCCTGCATTTCTCTGGCGCTGTGCTAAACTACCTGCGCTGCCGATGCTGCTGTCTTCATTACCTCCCCCTCGACTGCTTGCACCCCTACCTGTACCTGCTGAAGACACTCTGTCTTCACTTATGTGGGCACTATCTCTGTCGTCAGGTTTCAAACCTTTACCATCCAACGTTCCATTACTCATAGGTATTCCATTTAGTGTACTCGTGATAGAGTTCCTGTTGAGAAAAAAAATACATTAGGAATTTTAACATTATCATTGGTGGTAGCGATGGATTGAGTTGAGTTGTGAGGCAAGCATGCCAAGCATCTAACATGGATGTAAGGGGCAAAAACAAAAGAAACTCTTCCTGGGAATTAGATGGGCTCACTGTGGTTACAACTGCCACCCAGAAAAAATTACCAACTTTATTTTGTACTTCAAATAAACAACCAAGTTTTCCAATAAGTTAATGTAATGGCATAACTGTTCTGCCAACCTCCTTTTAAATGTGCCATCTCACTAAATAATTTACTACATCTCCCACAAGATTATTTAGGATTTCAAATTGCAGTTAGCATTAGTTTTCATTGTATTGTTTATAACTGACCTGAGCAAGATCCAGGTACAGGTCATAATTTTTTGTCGCAAAAAGTAAACACTTTAAAAAAATATCAAGTTGCAACTGTACCTGAAATTTATCAGAAATGTTTTATTTTGCCCTTGACATGCAATAAAAACTTACCGAAATGCCACACTTCCAAATCCAGGCCTCTCAAATATGCTTCCGGGCTCATGTATAACATAGTCGTCTACAAAACCACTGTCAGCATGCTGTGGTTGGTTCAAGTAATCAGGCTGAGAAATAGATCTGTTCAGCTCTCCTTTAGTGTCGAATACATCGGCAATCTTTCCGCGTTTGCCTAGCATGAATATGAAAATTCTATCTTGATTATATTCTTAGTTTACTGACCATTGTTTCATTCTCCCAGTAATTTAAGAATTTCATATGTGAATACAATGGCTACCATATCTATCCCAAAGGAACACAATCTTGAAATTGAAGGCCATCTCCATCAGAGTAACCATTGTAAGAATACAATTATTAATGCAATAAGGAGCATGCTTTACTTGGTGTACTATTTTAAATTTACTCAGTTATTAAATGAGGAGAAAGTTGTTTCTTATGGGTTAATTCGAAATTAACACATTTGGAGCAATATTTGTACATTCATGGACCTTGAAAAGTTTAAAACAAGCCAAACTGAATAAATAATACTGTAAATAACCAAGTTAGGCATGACTGTTTTGTAAATAAATAATAGGGAATGCAAATAAAAATATTTAAATACAAATCCAACCGAAATTGTAATCAACTGCTTTAAAATGAGATGTCGTTTTTAGACTGGTGGAAAGATTTGAAAAACTTAAAGGCTGCTTAATTAAATGTGAATTTTGCAGTCGGCTTGATTATTGATCATGTTCGATTAACTCGCATTTTGGCACAAGTTTTAGGTAATGTTAAAACCGAAGCCATCTCTGCTTAAGTCTCACCTCCTTGAGTTTCGTACGATCCGACGTATATGACTTCGGAATCCCTTTGCAATCCCGTGAGGCTCCTCACCGACCTCTTGCCTCCTTCTTCAACCTCTCCAACCTTAAAGGTCCCACCGCTGCTCCTCCTCGTCGCTCCGTTCACCATCTGGTTCTTCTTCTGCTGCACCTTCTTCTGCACCCCGGTCGGCGGCCTCGAAGACGCTGTCCCCCTGTTTACGATCTCTGAAAACTTCGGACTCGGAGATACTTCCGAGGAGGCCAGGGTGTTGGTCCCCCCGTTGGAGAGTCCTTTGCCCTTTCCGGCCCTCCTTAGACCTAGGAGGATCGTCGAAGGCCTGTGAGGCATGACCCCATACGAGGAAACCACCATGTCGTCTACAGTGGCCATCTTCCTCCTGGCTTTTATCAAATTCATCTCTTCCTTCTCCGCCATCTTCCTGGCTTTCTTCTGGATCTTCTCCAGCTGCTTAGCCCTCTTCTCCGCATCTTTCTTCGCCTTTTCCTGCTTGGACTTCACTTTCTTCTTGTCTTTCGCCACCTCAGTGGCCACGGCAGCGTCCAGGAACCTGAGCACCTCCTCGCGGCCATTCATGGCCGATACTTCCTTTGGTGTGTGTCCATCTATGTCGAGTGCCCAGAGGTTGGCACCAAAGTTGACCAGAAATGTTACACAGGGCATGTAGCCTCGTCCAGCTGCGAAATGGAGGGCCGTGTTGCCGTAGTTGTCTGATTTGTCAGGATTTCCGCTGTGGGAGAAAGAACAAATAATATCAAATAATTGATGCCGTTGTTTTCTTGTGATTTAGATGTAAAAAATTAACTTTATAACATGCATCGCAAGATAAAGGTTGTGTTTTTTTCACATGGCAGTTCTGTAAACAAAAATAATAGCCAACATACTATTCGATTCAAGAATAAACACGTATCAAAAAATATTTTAAATGAAGTACTCATCGTAGGTACCTCCAATAGCCATAACAAGGTTATGAAAAACTATAGCTATTGGGGATACCTAAGTACTTTATTTTTAAATTTTTGGTAATTAAATGCTTATACTTTAATTTTCAGCCGTAAGACGAGCTCGATAATTCTCTAGTGCAGTGGTTCCCAAACTCGGGTCGCGACCCAAATCAGGGTCGCGGGAGGTCTTCAGTAGGGTCGCGGAGGGTCATCAGAAGAAAACTTTCCCGACAGTCGGTTTGTAACTATACATTATTAGAGCACTGCCTATATCAGTGAAGGGATATGCTAGCAGCCGATGCAAGTCACCCTGGCCATTCGAAGCTTTTACCAATTATGTGCAAAAATGGATTGGGAAAAGCGGGAATACCAGAGCGACCGAATAATTTCCCTCCGCACACCCGATAACATGGGTTTCACTCTATATTGATACCCTTTTCTCGAAAATGGTCATGACCGAGTCCGATCAAAATTGCGGTGCAGTAGCGTTACGATAGCAGTTCACTGCTTTTTCTCCGGTTCATCTATATCGTATTTTCGCTCAATTAGAAGTACGGGTCGCGAGGTCCTATTGTTGGTCAGTTTAGGGTGGCAGGATAAAAAGGTTGGGAACCGCTGCTCTAGTGAATGCAATTTGATGCATAAAAGTTTTGAAAAGTTACCGAAAATTTTTCAGCTAACCTTCCAATTAGAATGAGGGTGTTATCGACCAATTTTAGACAGCTGGGACAAATGGTAGATTTTAAAAACATTTCGTAAACAATATGTAAATAGGTATAACGCGAAATGTTGCATTTGAACGTTTCTTGCTCCCTAAGAACAATTGGTGCGAAGAAAGTTGCAAAAATCGCTGTCTTATTAATTTTTGCGCTGCTTTTCTAGTTTACGATGCACGTAGCATTCAAGTGACGTGGGTTCTCACTCATACCGTTTTATCGTTTGATCTCCCAGTATAATATATAAAACAAAAGAAGCTGGCCAAACGAAAGCTTCGGAAAGTACGAAATGAAATATGCGCCGTAGCTTTGGCTTAGTACAGCTTGAAGTTTTTCTGAGTGATGGATTTTCCATACGAGAGTTTTTAGTGATTAATCGATTGATATTAATGGATTTGTTCTGGGATATTGTTTTGTTTTATGATGTGACAAGTTATGTTTTCTTGAAATTAAGGGCACAAGATATAGAAACTTACTATAAGCCATCGTAAGGGAGTGAGAATGATAGCAATTATTATAATTTCATCGTCTTGTAATTTCGTTCAAGATAACACTTGCGCAGAAAGAGTTGGCAGCTGTGCTGTTAGTCGCGAACGAGGAATTCGTGTTACCGCACGCGCCTATTGTCGGACACTCCCGTTTTTTATCAATGCGTCACGTGCACTTGTGCCAGCTGAACATATTTACCTCCACATCGTGAAAATGTGTTTACTTTAAAGCAAAAGCGTACTATTTTCTGCATTATTAGTAACGCGAATTCACACCTTTTCGCTATTTTAAACTGTTTTGAAAGCTTTCGATGGTAGAAAATTTTTAACTTAATAAGTTACAGCGACAACCAAGGCTGTTTCGTAGAATTGATACGAGAAAAAGTGCTTTTTCGACGCAAAAGTCGTCGGCAATGATTACTAGAGCAAAATTAATCCAAATCCATGATTTTTTCAATTCTTGGTGCCACGTGCGATACCTAAGACCACCTTCGAAGATCGATCATCTCTAACGTACCATTGATGTCATTTTTGGGCATCGAACCGACGACCTTGGGGTATAAATGTTAAGCTCTTCGCCCTCACAGAACAAAAACAGCCTCAGCCGTTGGTTAATTTGCTCGTATATACATCACGAGCACGTTTCCTTTTATTGTTCACCTTAACCCTCGCTTCGTCCCCCGCCCAAGGTCCTTGCGTTCACCCTTGTCCGCTACCGCAATTAAACTCCCACCCTCCCGTTCTGTGGCTGCCCTCGCGCGCAAAGTCCGCTCTCCCTTTCTCGCGATTAACGCGAACCATTCTTTATCTGTTTCGGAGACATCGGAAGCCGCGTGACGATCGTGGGCCTGCTAGCGAGTTCTGGAAAAATGTTCGGGTAAAAACCGGAAACAGGAAGTGCACTTTCATATTTTTCCTCCGTGGAATGCATTTCGCGAATCGAAATGAGAGGGCGGCTTTTGTCCTCTTCTCTCGAGAAGGAAGGGGTGGAGGCGTCCCTCCACCGTAAACGATCTTCATACGTTTCACGTTTTCGAAACTTTTTTTTAAGAGAGAACTCTTTGGAGTTTGGTAACAAAAGGATCGAATACTCTTCGACCTCTCGACAGACGTCTCGCTTTCTAAACTCCCACTTCGGATTTTCTCGTGGATGTCCTCTCGGATTGGAGGACGGCGAGCGAGCTGGCAGGAGGTTCGTTTTAATTCAGCACCCGACTGTGCTGCCCGGATAATGAGTCGTTGCGAATCCTTTCTTCACCTCCTCCTCTCACACATTTTTTCCCGCCGCCGCCGTAGCGAACGACTTTAGGCGGAACGGATTGCATAGGTTTTATGTCATCGGTTTTGAACGCTAAAGGTGTCGATGCATCGCCCTCTTCCGAGAGTCCGGTTGAAGCAGCCCCGAAGCGCTTATTTTAGGAACGTTTTTCGAACGAAAAAAGAAATACATATCTTTCGCTCGCTGCGGTTATCAAGGATATCCTTCACGCGACCGATTTAAAAATAAAGAGTCGAGCCGTGGCAGCTAAGCGGCGAAAATAGTGAGAGAAAAACCCTTTGCCCCGCGTTTTTTTCCGGGCGTTTTATAAATGTGGCGGAAAGGGATGCAGGAGATCTCGGAGGAGTCGGATTTTTTTGCCCGAATCCTGAGGAAAACTCGCGTTCGCGATTTTCCGGAGAAGCCATCTGGAAGCATTCGTCGCGTGGGAGTTTTGACTTTGCCGATTTTATTGGTTTCTACACGTTTAATAGGTGTCCAGTCTTTTTAAGAGGCCGGGTCAAAGTGACGATTAAAACGAGCGACTTTTTACGGATTTTACTATAAAGGACACCATTATGATTTCATAGTATGGCAAATACATCGCATAATATACTCGACGCCGATTATTACATAGTTAATTTGTAGTGATTGTATTTTTAAAATTTCATGTCCGCAAATACATCGTGCCTTTTAGTCTAGATATGATAGATGATTCGTTCGTTATAAAGGTCAGCAAAACCGGATAACGATTGTGCAATTTTGCCATTTACTCACGCGAAATCATCGTGGTGGAAACGCCGCTCTCGAAAATGCCATCCGGTTTCGATATGTCGAATTTTTAATTGAATCGCGGAATCGACACCCCCTTTCGAAGCGTCGTATTTCAACCGCGCAATGAAACGGAAACATCGGAACAATACAATTTCCCGACGATTTTGCAAGTTCGATTGAACACGGCGCGTTTGGAGCCACGGGGCGTGTTGTTTCCTCCAGTAAAAAGGTCGCCGGTTCGATTTTCGCCGCCATCGTCGCCGTAAAACGCGGCAATCGAAAGAAGTACATCGCGTTCCTCTTTACTCTTTTGATCGGGATAATAGCGGACGATGGGGAAGAAAAGAAAAACAATCCCGAGCAAGAAACAAACCCTCTGTCCGCCGCCGCCGGCGGCGTGGAGATCTCGTCCGCAGAGGGCTCGTTACTCTCTCGGAACCGTCGCAAATCGATCGGTCTCACTCTCTTCGGGAGCCTGTGTGTGTGTGCAGGACGACCGTTTCCGATAGAACCCTTTTCCATTTCAATCGCCAAAGGAACGATGCGCGCTCAGAGCGAGCGATTCTCGTGGTTCGTAGGAAACCACGATTGAAAAGTCGCTTCTAGGAAATCCATCCTAAGACGAAGAGGCGGGAGAAGAAAATTAGAAAAGGCGAAATCCCAGTGCGATGTTAGCGTTTTGGAGGAGCCTGTTCTCTTGCTACCGGGATGCAGAGCTCATTGATTCACCGGCTCCGCTTTGAGGTCGCGGGAGTTTGTTTATAGAGGGCAACGCCAAATGAATAAAGGGAAACGAGACCGCGTCGCTGGAATGTAGCGATCGATGGATTTTTTTATGAATAGCGTATAAATAGAATCGTCGTTAAAATTTCAGGTCATCGGTTTATAACGACGAACCTTATGCGTTAATTTAAGCATGCCGAACAATTAATGGCTGTGCTCCCGAACCGGTATTTTTTGGTTCGTGAAATCCAAAAGACTTCATTTGGCCAATCGAATTGAGTAAATGTTTTAATGGTTTAAGATACGAAATGGGACAAATGTTGCATATTTATGGCATCTGACTCAAACCAGAAATCGCTTTGCAACTCATCACTTCTTCTGGGTTCAGAATTTCTAGAATACCCTAACAAGATAGAAGAAGATAGAAGAAATGTCTCTCGAATGGTGGTATTATATCCTTACTATCGCTTGCGCGACCATTATTTTTTTAGTCTCGAAATCTTAGACGAATGAAAATTACTTAACGAGGTTAATCTTATTATTGCCAAATGTTTTAATAAAATGTTCTCCATATTTTAAGAAAAATTTGAAAAATATTATTTATTGATAAAAATTAGAATTTGAACTAACCGTAATAATTTCCTAGTTTTTTATTTCACTTTTAGAATGGCTGATAGAATACATTCTCTTACCTTGCGCTTCAGCGAAAGCAGTTACTCTCGTCAATGAATGGCATCTGGAATGAATCAGCGCAGTTTTCGGGAAATATCTCGGAATATACAGTGTGGGACCTAAATCTTTTCAGACGGAGTGCGTTATATTTTCGGAAGCCAGCAGATGGGCTCGCGCCAAATTTTCTAAATTGGCATGACTCGTAATGTGGCTTTTCGATATGTTGCTGACCCCCATAATGCTACAAGAGACAGATGAAACGTCGTTAATCTCATATGACTAGACAATTCTAAGGAAAACTGGAAGTAACTGTGTCGCGCCCTTTGACAACCTATATTCGAAGGGGTTAGATATTAGGTACCAGGTGTATCGCCGAGTCAATGACTCCTAAGGGAGTCAAGAAACATCACTCTCCCTTTTTTGCCAAATTTAAACTCATTACGTACTATATATATATATATATATATATATATATATATATATATATATATATATATATATATATATATATATAGTACGTAATGAGTTTAAATTTGGCGACACACAAGCAGATTCTGGTCTGAGGAGACAAGATGTGTTCATTGAACTGCTAACCAAAATAATGACCAACTACTTTTCCCCAGATCCAAGTGTTGTTTATGAAGCATTTTCCGCAGGAAAAGCCGTCGCACCACAGACGTCGGAGAGAGGGCGAGTGTGTTTGGGGGGAGAGGGGGAAAGAAGAGTTCGATCAGCTGATTCTAGACGCCTAACCTAGGTGCAAGGAACTTAGACTGGAGTGAGGTGGCAGGAAATCCAATTCACGCCGCCCATCCCACACCCTCTCTCTCTCACTCCACTCCTACACCCTCTTCCTCCTGTCGTCCCCTCACTATTATGCTTGCGACCCTTTATCCCTCCCTTCGCTTACCTAACAGGAGACGACCCTTCTCTTTTCAGAGTGCTCTTTTTTGCTGCCTCGAGGTGGGTGATCCCTCTGCTGGCGTGGAGGATGAGCGAGGGAAGGACAGACTGTGTGAGGGGGAGAGAAAGGGTGAGAGACCGAGAGGCGAGGAGAAAGATGGGGAGAGAGGGAGGAGAGGAGAGAGATAGGAATGAGAGGGGAAGGGTAGAGAGAGGGAAGAGGTAGACCAGTGAGGGGGGGAAGAGAGAGAAACGCGAATTGGAATAAATTTGCAGGTGCGGAGGAAGAAATGGAATTGGCGCGGGCGGAACTACGGAGGGACCTGACTTCGATTCTTACAGGAAGAGTATACCTTGGGCATTCACGCAGTTTTCTATTATAAAGTCGATATGCGGCGTGGATAATTGTTATTTGTGATATAGTGAGGATGCGAGATGTCACGTTTCATAAGAAGGAATATGAATCGAGAATCACTTGAGGTTATTTCTACTGATGTTTGTTTATAGGAGATAAGTCAACTATCAGTCACTAAAAATAACGTCTTCTTTGAACTATTCATAAGTAACTTTATTCAGCAAATAAACTGGATAATTTTGATTTTGTATTTGAAAAATGTTATAGTTTGGACATTCTACTATATTATTCCTACTTCTATGCATTCAATCCGAATCGATATATTTAAATAGACGCAAAACAACTTATACAAAGATGAAGCGACTTCATCTGATAGCGTTTATCGAATAGCTCATCGTTTTGTAGACACAAGAGTTACCTAGAAGATAAAGTTACATGTCAATAACTTTAGAAGATTTTATATTTTTGAAAACATATGGCACACGTCGAATCTATATAGTTAGTGGCAATAAGATTTATGCAAAATAATTAATTGGATTTTTGCGTAATGATTTAAATGATGGTGAAGGAAACGAATGGAACTGATTACGTGTCACTATATCAGCGCCCATTGTTCAACTAATTTGATTGTATTTCACAGATAAGGAAGATACGGGAATGAAGGCTGCTACGGGATTTTCCAATCATCTTCCAGGAAAACTGACGTAAAGACTGTGAAGAAATATAAATACTAAGGAGAGTAGAGGCGCTGAAGTCAGTTTTTTGCATTAGATCGAGTTTAGCGCAATCAGTGCTGCGATGGAAACTGCTTTCGTTTGAAAATGTTCTATCGATTTGTAACTTAAGTTGGATGGAAAAAGGCTGGTCGTAACATATTAGTCCATTTGTAATTCCTTTAGCCGCCTCCGCAACAGTATGTTTTTATTAAGGTGCTGCCAGTTTTTTGCGAAGCACTTACTCATCTCTCTCTCTCTCTCTCTCTTCCTAGTCATTATGAACGAGCGTGGACAAATCGGTCTTTTTGCTACGTTCTCTCGAGAAAAGCAAACAAAATTATAAATCCAAGGGAATTTTTTGTTAGTTTCCGATCGTTCTTACGAAGTTTGCAGCATTAACCTGCTCTCACTTGGTGTTGTGATGCACAATAAAAAGTATATTTTCACTATAGTAATTGCTAATTAATTTAACTCGGATAGCCTGATGATGATTTTGTAAGTCTAAACCAGGCATGTCAGACTCTAAGAGGCGTCCGGGCCGCGTTACAGTGATGAAAGTTATAGAAGGGCCGCATTAAAGATTAAAGCGATGGATGTTAGAGAAGAGCCGCAGTTGTTTAATGAGGGCCAGAACTGGGACGATAGATTTTAGCTAGAAGACTGAATGCCTGTTTTGCAATTAAAACCAATAATTTAGAAAATGCGTTCTAGTGTAATTCGGTATTTTTGGAAAAAATATGTACTCCTTTTTGCTAAAATAAAGCATTTATATGAAATCTCTCACGATTCACTTGAGACAAAAATTAGCCATCGGGTCGCAGTAAGGCACAGAAAGGGCCGCATGCTGCCCGCCAGCTTGACCTCCCGGTCTAATCCATGGGTATTTTAATAACAATACTCTCATTGTTTGCCTACATTTGTTAAATATGCAATTCCATAAAATTTCTGCTCCCTCGCTCGACCTTTATCCATAAAACTGATAGGAAATCATATGCGCATCCAAAACATCCGTCCTGATTGGAAATTCACCATACGTCGATCCTATATATGGATATGTTGCCGAAATTCTTGTCTGATATTTTCAACATTTCCAGGAATCTCTGAGTTGACTTAACCACAATCGCATGCCAACCACAATAAGAACTTGATAATGTTTTTTGAAGCAGCAGTATTTTTTGGATTTGCTATGCCAACCAGAAACAGAACGGTGGGCTAAACATTCTAGATGAAAAGATAACTACGCCTCCAAATCTAAAAATCACTCTACACCGGTTTTCATACAAAACCAAACGCTAGCAGAGATATGCTATACCTAAAGCGGAAAAACGACCAGTAAATCAGGATAGATGCATACAGTCGAATCTCTACCTTTCGAACCTCTTTAACTTGAGGTCTGATTTAAATTTGTTTGGCTGTGTACGCTCGTATAAGATGCGCTTTTTTCGAGTTGATCTGATCCCTTCTGTGAGCATGAAAATGTACATCTAGGCGTTAGATAACAGCCATAGTCATCATCAGGCAGTAGACCCACTAGAGCAGGGGTCTCAAACTCATATCGGTGCGCGGGCCGCATGAAGACTCTCCACCGTACCAGCGGGCCGCATTAAGGCACCGAACCAAGTCCGCGGGCCGTATAATTGACCAGTCCTCACACCGTTTCATATTCTTTGGACATTTATTCTCCCTTTTACAGGGAAGAAATTGTCCCAAACCTTTGATGCGGCCTTACGCCCATTCATTACAAAAATGCTAGATTCGGCGTAGAGGATTAGGTTCTTTTGACACGCAAGAAACACGCTGGCAGTGGGAAGAACGTACTTAGTACCCCACTTGTGCAGAATGTTTTATAAATCGGAATGAGCAATAAACTGGGCATATTTTAAAAAAGCTGATTTAACATATTACTGAAATTTCTTGTTAGATTTATGTGTAATATTTTATAAGAAATACATTTGAGTTTTGGCCATCTAGTGTAAACTAGCTTACTTAGCGGGCCGCAGAAATGGACCATGGGGCCCGCGAGTTTGAGATCCCTGCACTAGAGAGACTAAGCAAAAGTATCATATCAAGGGTGCAGACGGCAAATGATGGAGTGCGTTGGGTCGATGTGAGTAACAGGGGAGGAGGTAACACCGTCGGGAAAGAGGAGTGGAGCGGAATTGGTGCAGGGGGCGGGAACGGGGGTCGAGAGAGTGGCAGTAGGAGGAGGACGGGAAAGAGAGGGGAGAGCAAAGGGAGGCGATGGACCGTGATACAGAGGAGCGCCATCCTGGTCGGCAGCTGTCGATTGACACTCTTTGACTTTGGAGCCGACCGACGGAAGGAAATGGATCTCCACCTCCTCCTCTGATCTCTCCCACTTCAAACCACCCCTCCTCTACGGCAGACCGAGAGAGAGAGAGATGTCTGCTGGAAATCTTTCATTTTTTTCTCTAGGCAGTGCCTGGGAGTACGAATGTTCTGATGGAGTGGGAAGAGGAGGAGAGTAAGGTGTTCCTCTTGAGGATGACTTCCATTCCTCTCCGGATGAAAGCGAATTCCGCCCCAAGAAGACCAACGCGGCCGCACGGAAATCGAGCGATTCGACAGGACGAAGTGCGTAACAGGAAGGGCACGCCACGGATCGTTTGATTCCCTTTTATTGCTCCACGCCTGCGCGTGCTTACGGGGTTTTTCGTAACCAGGTGGATTCGGCACACGCAGGGCCTGCCCTCTGGAGATGAGGGGCCCGGGGCAAATCGACCCCCCTTAACATTAACCACCAAATTAAACTTAGTCTTTCCCTGCGGTGATATTAAAGTGAGGGGCTCCCAAATCGCGGGACTCTAGGGAGAGCCGTCTTAACGTTGAACTTTCAAGTTGGTGGAAACGATGGCTTGTCCTCTCTTCATACAACCTTGCGGAGGGAAAAGTTAGTATTTTGGGTAAGTGTTTTTGAAAAAACTATTATAACCCATTGTTTTATTTTTTATTTAGGTTAACTTTTTAAATGCTCGACCTAAGTGGTGTTTTTAAAAAATTAAACGAACAGGAGAAATGTTTAGCAAAACATAAGTATTTTAAATGTTTGAACTGAATGAAAATAAATGTTAAACAGAAGGATTTTTCGTCGAAAGCAACGCTGCAAAATAAATTGTCGAGGATAAAACCCTTAAGGACCAAGCGCCTGAAATTACAAGATCTATGATATTATTATTTATCCGCACATTGAGTTATAATTCGCATCAGAATCGCTGTAAGTTCATCACCTGCCGGAAAACTACACCAAGAGCCTAAAAAGAGCGGTGACCACCAGACCTTGACGCGATGGAGAAGCAGGAAGATGCTTGTGATGCCAAAATGCTTCCGTCGCTGCTACATTTATGCGCGTTTTTATTTTCCTTTTGCAAGACGATCCTGTTACGTGGATTGTTTTTTTGCCATTTTTTCGCAACGATATGGTTAGGCGTGTATTTTAAAATTTCATTTCCTCTAATGATAAGCCATTCTAACATAAGCGAAAAGATCGCAATCATCTCCGACGAGTGAAATAGTTCCTGAGCTCGAATAAGGAATTTCATTGTAAGGTTGTGCGTAACGTATTTTGCCTCAAAATTTAAAACCACGAAAGTATAATAAGCGCTCGAACGACCTTCGATTGTCGTTGCATTTCGAATTGGCGAGTAATTCGTGACAGTAGAGTCGCATAGGTTTATTAGTTTCTCTCCACTAGAAGTTTATGCGATTCAACTTGAATAGAGCGAAGCGAGTGGATACACGCTTTTTGAAGGAGCAACGTTTTCCCCGCATGGAGCCCCAGGCCATGCGTGAAGGCTGAAGCCAAAACAACTCGTTTCCGTTTCGAAAGAGTGAAACAGTGAGCTAACGAAAACCCGCATGAGTTGGCTATCAGTGACTCGCGTGTGCGTTGGAGGGCACTGAGAACTTGTCGAGAGATATATAGGCTCGAGCATCTGCCTTTTTAACGGCACGACAAATCACTCTGGTGGCGCGAAACCACGCAAATAACTTGACGGACACACTAAACCGAGAGTATTATTCCTGCGCGAATCCTCTTTTTGAAATCCCATTAGCCAGTAGGATTATTGCTCGATTTTTCCTCTACTGTTTAGCGAAATATCTCATCTTTTGGTACTTAACTAGCCCTGTATGTCATGGATTAATATTTTTTATTTTTAGTAAGTTCTTTTCGTAGCTATAGTTATTTTATTTTTGAAAATTTCTTTATGCTGAACACAGTTTATTATTTTTGTTTTCTTTGATAACCTTATAATTATATCCCTTCCTTGGGTTAGCTATTGCCATCCCATGGCCGAGTCAAAAGTACATATATCTCAAAATTGTATTGCCTTGCTAATCAACTAAGCGAAACGCATCAATCAGCTATTCTTTTCGAACAAATTAATCCCAATTAAATCATTTATACGGATAGATTCGAACGACGTAAATGTGAAGCATTGATAATTGATGTTTCCCAATACAAGGAGGAAAAATGTTTTTGTTTTTTTTTTAACCTGTTACACCGCATGAGCGTAAAGCTTGAGCGATTAAGACGGGTGATGAATGAAGAATGGATAATGACAAGGTAAGATTCCGACCTTCCATTGGAGAACAGCTGGATAACACGTTTTTATTTGTAGTCGCAGGAAACAAGAAAGTTGTTGGATCCTGTTCAGGGAATGGAATGAAGCGGACTTCCAGTTGGCATTCTATTCTCCAACCCTGATACAAACAGTGAGCAAACCAAGGGAAAAATAGCATGGATGTGAATGCATAGGCCACGACGGCCAAAAACTTTGAAATGATGATTAAAAGTTTATGTTTAACACTTCATCTCCTAACTTACGCAACTAACCGTATTCCTGTCTGCAACCCTGTATTTTCTTGCGTTGTCCTTAGGATTACCTTGCATAAATTGCTGTGGACTTCGACAGAAAGATAAAAAGCGATTGTTCAAGTTTATCTTTAAAACCCAAACAATGCAAATTTAAAAGAATGGATTAAAAATATTTCCTTCTTGTTCACCTTATCGATTTCAACTGAGGAAAAGGTAGCACGAAACCCAATTATTTCTACCTGACATCGTTTTAAAAATATTTTTGGATATTTACGTAACCTTTTTTCAAATTTACTAACAAAATGTATCATGATATCCTAATCAACTGCTAATTTTGCATGCAAGTATTTATAATTTTATTTACACTTAACGACGAAGGCCGGTCCAAGACACCGGCGTTCCTGGCGACTGCTGAAGCGCCGAAACCTTATGATTGCCTTCCCGATGGTTTATCTACGTGTTCTTTGTAAATATGTAGTTAAATTTTGGTTAGCAATGAATATCTCTGAACGAATGAGGATCTCTTTAACTTTTTCGTCCTAGTAATTTAACTTTTATCACTTAGTGAAAGTAGCAAAAAAATTAACATGCAAGTGTCCAAATAAAAATGTACGAAGTGATAGAACCAATGGTATGGACTCTAGCCAGAGACGCCAATATATCTCGGCCTGGACATCCTTCCAATTTTTGTTCTACTTCCGCGGAAAACGGTCTTTCTTCGTAGTCTTCTGTTTTAACGGTTCGTCATTCTAAATTGAAACATCGCAACTTTTAATAAGAGGCATAATTATAAAACAAATATTTAGAAAGTTAATGGAAAAGACTATGCCGGAATTTAACCTTTAAGTCTATTGCTTTCAACTATCTTCTATAGTACCTTTAAAAATCGGGAATGTCAAAAGAAGAAACAACCAGATTTAATCCATCTTCTGCGAAAGATCGACTTCTCGTCCCTTCAGAAGCAGCGGCCTCTCATACTTCGAGGATCATTGCTCCAGAAAACAGAAACCGTCTTCGGCCGTATTAAGGGGTACTTTAATGCGTGCTCTCCACTTTCACCTTCTTCCTTTCTCTCTGCTCTCGACTGTTCCGCTTCCGTCTGTCTTTTCTCTCGCCGTCGGAAATTCCTTTGTGAGAGGACGCGCGCGCTCGGATGACCTCACGGAGACATCTCTCCTCCGCTTCACTACGACGCCGTCGATCTCCAACACTTTTTGGCGACGCGCTCTACTTTCCATCGTAAAATACACCGTGGCCTATTGCTTTTCCTGCCGGAGGGTTGTGGTCGATCAGAGTGGAGCACTCAAAGCGTCCCTCCGGAGATTTCCTACTGAAGAGATGAATATTTTAAACTGAATTACGCCTGGAGTGCAGTTGTGATTTTGTGTGTTGGTTTCGTCAAAGGTAACGGCGTTATCCTTACCTGCTTCTCCTCTCCTTAACATATACGAAAAACTTCAAGGAAATAAATGGACGATTTTTTTTGGTATTCTGACTTGACTGATGGATCTGGCGGTCCTTTCGCGCGATAACTCAAGTGCATTGGCAAGAACTTTCTCAAACTCAAAATTTTCGGTTCCTTTACCATTTTGCCCTTCATTTCACTATATAGGAGAAATTCTGAATTTTGTTTTTTTTTTTATATGAAAGATTTCACGGTAACTGAATAAAAGATTAAATTTATAATTTCCTCTTTCATTTTACATGATAGCGAGAGGCGAGATGATGATATGGTTACTTCGTAACCGGTCGCTGTGGTTTAAAATAAAAGTGGAAATCATAAAGTTAGTCATTAATTATGTTACTTGTAATGCTTTCCACAAAGTTACACCTATGCATATAGCCGGTATATTTCACGAATAAAAATTTCTATGTCCCTCAATTTTACAAATTTATCAATTGGAACGTCTACCTCTGTAAAATAACGTTTGTTGCGTTATTTAGACTAGACCAATAGTTCAATTCATAACCTTGTGGGTGCAGTAAATATCTGAAATAAGCACTTTTTCAATTTTTAAAAATTTTAGGTTCTTATTCTTGAATTCTTTCAGGCATAAGACGAGCTAAATAACACTGGTGAATTCAATAGTTCAATATGAAACTTTTTCGTTTTGGACGACTACAAAAAGTAAAATAAAGGCAACCTCAAATATTTTTCGAGCACCACATCTTCAAAACATAAGTCGACACATAAGAAGAGAAGAGCGATCTGCGCTAATGGAATTCTTTACGTAACATTACGTGGATTCTATCGCTTTATACGTGAGGTAGGTTGCGCGCGTAATACACTCAACGTTAACATGCAGCTAATATAACCTGAAAAGCAGTTTTTCTTTCATGGTGTTTATGAATTATGCTAACGAAAAGAAAAAATAAACCAATTATGTGTTTCTCAAAAACGGACTATGAAAAAACATTCGCTCGCAAATAATTTTCAGATGAATACTGCGGAATTAGCCGATAACTGTATACTGAAGTCTTAGCTTGAACAACCGAGATACCACAGGTATCCCGTAAAACATTACTTCTTCAGTTGGTTGCGCACAAAAATATTTCCATGCTTTCAATGTGGTCATTAAGTGATTCAACATATTCAATATTAAATTACTCGTGAGGTTATTTTATATTTTAATTGACGCAAAAATAAAAAAATGATTTCGGTCTAGACGAAAAAATAATAAAAACAAAATTTAGATTTTGTCGTTCGTACAGTGTTGAGATTTTATTCTCCTTATTAAAAATGATGCCACTATTTTGAGGCCATTTTTCACTTAAATGTTATTAAGGCACTTTGAAAAGTATTTTAGCGCCTCTACTGTAAAACTTTTCAATTCTGATTACAGATTTACAAAATTTTGAATGAGAGGAATGAAATCCCAAATGACAAATTGATGACTTGACGAGTATAGGCACTTTTGAAGGCTTCGGCCTGAAAAAAGTAATTTTTCATTCTCGATTCCATTTGCCACTCTTATTAGCGAAAGAACAATTCGAATTTGTAGACGACACCAAGTCTACAACATTTTTTTAATAGGTATCATGTCTTCTTCCACATATCTCGACACGTACTTTAAAGCGGAGTAGTTGGAGAAGCACTTGTTGAAATTACTACATAAAAAATCCCGTCCTTTAAAACGTCATTGTCTGGCTCACAGCCCTCTTAACACAACGATCCCACTCCTCCAATTAACTCGAATCATCGTCTGAGTTGCGAGTCAATGTTGTCATCCGCCATGTCACTGCAAGCCACGCCCATTATGAGGGCCTTCTCTTATGGCATAGATATAGAAAACCGATGAACCCATCCCACGCACAACTATAAAAATTCAGATTAAACTGATCGCCTAAATTAATTATCCGAGAAAATAAAATTCCCCACTCCCTGAAGTCGACATTGCTTCAGTTCAGGAAGTGTGGATAAAAAAAACGAGAAGACTTTTGACCCGATTCAGCCACAACTTCCATGCTATTTTTAGTTTGGCGACCGCATCCGAAGCAGTAATTCTTCCATTCAGTTCGTTTACAGTTTCACCTTCTCACGTCATCTTCATTCATAAATTCATCTCCAAAGCGCAATGCGAGGCATAGAAGGAACGCGTTTTTCAACAGACTAGCAGCCATTCGCCCCGATAAAATTAACCGAATTACTCTTAAGTGAGTCGTGGGTCCATATACCCAATTCTTAAGGTCTTATGTTGAATCCGTACTATGTATTATTATAGCATATCGTTGCACATCCGACGAAAGTGTATTGTGAGCCTAAATATCAAAGTTACATTACCATAGCGTCGTGAGAAAATTCAATTCGTCGTGGCAGAACGCACTCCTGATGACGTAAACGAGAATAATTTTCGACTCCATGAGCGACGACGAGGGCCACGCTCCGTTGCATTGGCTGGCGTCCGGCCTTTCTTCATCCGCTCGTGAATCGAACAAAATACGGGAGACGAGAAAAATTTGACTGCAGAGTGGATGCGAAGATAACATGGAGGGATTTCATCCGGACACCCGTTACGTTGGATTATTACACGATGTAATTTTTATCTCGACTGCTTTTGATTCATTTGACGGGTTTGCGAACAAACTTGAAATATTTCTTCAATAAAGATTAATATCTAATCTTCATTTATGAAATTTTAAAGTTTTATAGCAGTAAAATATTGCATTAAATATAATTAGGAAATCAATATCTTGCAAGAATATTGTATTATTATAGCAGACACTAGATTATAAAAAGAAAAATTGAAGACAAAGGTTCCTTTAGTGCTCGATAATTTGCATTTAAAATTTGTTCACTCGAATATGAAATTACTTTTTCTTAAGCAAATGAATCTACGTTGAAACGAGTAATTTCAGCAGAAAGTGACGAAAGTTGTTCTCATAATAGGTGAATAATGATACTAAATTTCGCAAATTATGCGGTAAAAAATGAGTTTCGATGGATATAAAATTAAATTTCAATTAATTTCGGCGGGCGATTTCGTAAAGTTACGGCCCTCAAAAGTAATTTTGGTGGATGATACAACGAACATCATCAAATTCTGCTTTTTCGTCGGTGACTTCACTTTTCTTAGCGTTCGTCATGAAAGGAAGTAAACAGTCACGCTTTCGAGATAAGAGAAAAATGCATGAAAACGCGAAGTACTTGAATCATTTTAAAGATGCTACAAAAACTAAATATAGCTGTACGGAAACATTTCTTGGTCAGAAAAGAAATGCGCTGATGTTGACGAAATAAACAGCTGTGATCCAATTACTTCGAAATCGTTAAATTTAAGTTAGGTTTGTGTTATTTATTCTGCGTGATATCTCATCAGTATCAACGGAGACTGCATCTTCTTTCAGTCAGACTCCTCCAAAATCAGAAATCATCGATTAGATTTAATGTGAAACATAAACCAAGTTTTGCATTATTTCCGCTCTCTTGGGAAGAAAATTTTTAAATATGTCTGGGTTGTTCATAAAATATGAAGTAAAACTTTAAAATTTTCATCGTAACAAGATGCCCGAATTGTTATAATATCAATTGTAATAGAATACAAATTTTTGCTTTGAACGTATTTTTAACGGTTTGAAAGGTAGAAATACTTAAACCTAAATCATCCTCATTGGAGATCCAAAAAAATTTGTCACGCGCAATTCAGAACAGTTATCTCGCGTCTTTCCAGCCACATCCCTCAATTCGATAGATTTTCGGCCTCTTTGTTCCTTCCTCGACAAAACAATGCTGCTTCCCGCCGTTTCCGGCCACATTGACGCGCTTCATCCCTTTTCTTTTCCGGCATTATACGAACCTTCTTCCTCCCCTACTGGTCTTTGGGACCATATGTTTCTTTCTCCATAAACCACGTTCCTCATTGGGCACCTTCCGAAATACATGGTACCTGGCCCTTATTGGGGCAATCGTCGTTATTTCGCAATGCCTACCGTTCGCGACACCGGACTCACGCTCGGAAAGTCGTTCGTTAGCCTCGTCACGGACAGAGGGCTCTGTTTCTGCAAAGGGGTTAGAGTGTTGGCCCCGCCATGATCTGCTAAAAGTGACACCCGGTTCGAATTCTGTAGGATTTTTTCCGAAGACGCCCGGCCCCCTATTTGTGCGTGTTGGAAATAAGGAGACGAGGACGAGCCAATGAGATAAAGAAAAAATGAGGAGCGTTCTACAATCAACACTCCGTCCTTCGGAAGGGACGTTAAGCCGTTGGCCCCCTTGGTGCTCTTCGTTAAAGCAGGCTAAAAGCCGGCACCAGGTTTCTCTCCTCCTTTGCAATCCAGCTATTCATTGCACTACCTCTTAGATACCCAATGCGCGTAGGCAAGAGGTGAATCAGCAGGGCATAAAACATAACTAATATCGTAGGACTCCTCATAGTCTCATCGGAGGCTCCGTCGGCGGCCGATATATAGCGACTCGGCGGAAGTTGAAGGGAATGATTCTATTCTCGTTGTTGCCAGTCTATCGCGTAAAATGAAATCGTTGGACTTCCGAGTGAAATTTATTCCTAATTCAAAACAATTATTCAAATTTATTCACCAAGCGTTTTTCAATCTACCTTCCAATGATATATTGTCTCAATCACACTAACATTAGATGATGAGACGTGCAAAAATTTCTAACAGCCAATTTAAAGTTAGCTTATTATCTGTTAATCGTATTGAAAATTATGCACTATAACCACTATTGCTCTCATAAGGCTAAGATAAAATATTTCTTTTCAATAATATTCGAGCAATACAGCTCGAGTTATAAAAGTTAGTTATTCAGCCTCGATTTTAATTTACAAAAGTTTCATTTTATGGAGGTTGATGATCTCAAGGCCTTACATTTAACACTTTTATTATGCTCAAGATGGACATGGGACTTTAAATTTTCAAAAAATTTATTCATAATCAATCAAAATTAATTAGCTTAAAATATCTTCATTAGAGGGTACAAACAAGCAAGAGGATTTTAGATACATCTCATGTCTCTGACTACGCAGATGTTGGCGACATATTTTGACGAGTCCATCCACTCTCCTACAAAAATTTATTATCCATTCTTGAAGGCATTCTGGACCTCAATGACCAATCTACAGGAAATACAAGATGTAGTTAAGATCCGCAGTTGGAAATGTTCCAGCGGTTTCTTCGCATAGCGTGTCCATAAATGCATAATTAACGAAGGATATACCGCTAGAAGATCATTTTAGATGCACGAGCTCACATAGTGAAAGAGAGGAAAGGGCGGCGGTTGAGGAATTCGACTTTCAAACGGGATATCCTTATTTCGAGGCCCGGTCTCCGCATGTCTTGCCCTCTGTACAAATTCGGCCACAAAATAATTAAGAAGGACGTTTTATCCTTGTCCGAGAGACATTTTATTATTTTCTCTTCCGAAGAATTCTTTACCGTTCGTATCAGAATGATTAAATGTCAACAGCAATTACATATATTTATAAATGTAAAAACAATAAGCAATTTACTGATTTATTGTGAAGTTTTCATTCTTTCCACTTCTCGATCACGAATGACTTAAAACGGCCACGACACAATATTCTATTTTATACAAAGGCACACGATGGATACTATCTACAGGTGTCCATGGCAGCGTCTGTGTTGATTCAGGAATTTGCTGCGGAAGGGAAGGTAAAGATCGATGGAGATATGGTTCACTCTCGGTGGATTATATATTAGATACGAAAAAATCGAAAAATGCTCTTGCTGTACGAGTCATGGCAATTTTGTGTCAGACAAATACGGTTCGCTAAGTCTAAATTAAATTTCTCTCGTCACCAATTAAAAATAATCGATAAATTAGGTATATTGGCTCGACTTTTCAGTTTAACGGCCAAAAAAACTTTAATTATGAAAATGACTCATCATTCGATCAAACTCTTGAATCTGTTATAAGATATTTAAATAATATTTTTTAATGAGGGAGCTTATAAGGGTGCATATAAACGACGATCGTTAACTTTATTAATCAATTTCTAAATCCTCATCAGACTGATACCAATACTTATCGACTGAGCGATAAATTCATTCTTCCATTTGTTGTGTGGAATCGAAATACGTACACAGTAATTAAAAGCCTTTTGGACTTTTATCGCCATCGTGATGCCAATCGTTTCTCAATCACCTGCTTCACAAAGAAGCGATTTTTACTTTCAACGCCTTCGAAGAATGATATGACTGGCTCCCATCATTTTTCTAGAATTACTTTGACTTATTGCTATTCCAACTAGCGCAAGATTAAAAGCGAATAGTTTATCTTATAGTTTAGATAAAATGAAACATGGCATGTAGATAAGAAAGTTTACTTCCCCAGGAAATTAAGCGCATTTCGAAAAAGCACATCTCGCGTACATTTTTCCCATGAAATTCTGTGCCATTGATCCTAGGTCAACAAGTTTCGACCCATTAGCCTAAATATTGAACCGATAGTTTTTAAATATCATATATCAGGACGTTAAGGGAGAATTAATTGCAGCTGGAACAATTATGAGGGTCTAATATAACTTTCTGCAGTTTCAAATTATTTGAAAAATTCGATTTCCTAAGGATACCTTCGGAATTTCAGCAATATTTTTCAAATAAATAAGCGTAGAACAATTTTTTGAGAAACAAAGGAGAATATAGCGAGGCAAACGATATAATCCATGGAAACCTCTTTCGTCTTTCTCCCGGAATGTCTTCTGGTTATCATCCTCATCCATGTGTTTATCGAATTTTCGATGAGCGTTTAGTGGACCGCGAATGATTTTTGGTGGAATCACTTATACGCTCATCTTGCTGGAATTTTTATACTTAATTTTAACTAAACCCATTAGTGAAAAGCATATCTCGAAGGAATTTTAAGTCTAACCTTTCTTTATTTTGAACCTGGTACGGCCAAATTATTTTTGTAATTAATAGTTGTCTTTATTAACTCATTAAGGTAGAAACAAAGAGGCATCACCTAACTTGTCTCTTGAGAATCCTATTATGTTGCCGTAGAAAAAGGCTAGGAAAATTATGTTATTACATTTAAAAAATAAAATGACCATAAAAGCTCCAGAATGTCGACGAGAAATGTGAAGTGACGCTAAACGTTTTCATTGGCACTGTTAGCCTACTGATAGCGAAAAGAGGTACTATGCTTAAGCCTTAAGCTATTATCACAAAATGGATAATAAGCGAACTTTTAAAGAATCGCTCCAGCAAATTATATCTCTATAAAAATATTCCATTAATCTGGGAATTAATTCTTACGTGAAGTATTGCAGATGCTGGCAAGAAAGCAGTAGAATAAAATGAAATCAGCCAACTTTTTCAAAGGAAGAAGAATTTTATCCATCGTGCCATAAATATTATTTTCCCATAATAGTTTCAAAGAAGTTGTCCCAAGGAAATGATAAAATATCTAACCTGATAACTAACTGAGATCACTCGATTATCAAACTTCTTATTACAACAATCATAAGGAAAATTAGCTATGTCTTCTATACCAGCGGTTCTTAAACATTCAATTTTCGCGGGCCCCTTGAATATCATGCGGCCCTCTTTGAATTGAAAAAAGCAAAAATAAGAAATTTTAATATAAATTTCTTTATTTTATATAACTATTAATAATGTTTATAACATCGAATTTCCTAACATGTCCTGATAAATATTTATCATTCGGGAAAATTTTATTTTTTGACATTTCACCTCACATCCAAAATAATTTTGCCGCTCCCTGGGGGACCGCGGCCTCTAATTTTAGAAAAAAATTGTTCTATACTATCACTTCAATAAACAAGAATGTGAATTTCAAACCTGCCGTGTTTTATACGAGGAACACCTTCTCCCTTTTTATTTACCGAAGTATTTGGCAGTTTTTAGAAAATGTATTTCACACGTTCATAATTTGCTCTATTGGAGAACTACGTCTGGAGTAAATTAATACCTTTTTAATTACCTAGTTTAATTAATGTAAGAGAAAATTTTTCTGGAAATGCTAAGTATATAGGAACTCTTTAGAACCCGGGTTCCCAACCTGTGGGTCGCGACCCCCAAGGGGGTCGCAGTGTTTTCTGGGGGGTCGCCGCGGTTATTTTTAGTTACAATTATTATAGTTATTAATTATTTGCTATGGCGGGCCTTTAATATTTTTTCAAATTTCTGCCGCGGCGGACCTTGATTCACTCCCTAACCTTAAAATATACAAATGCAGTGTTATCATTAGAATAAAATTCTATGTTACAAATAGTAAACTGAAAAAAATATTCACTATGATGCAAAATTCAATATCAAAATTCATTTTTAATCGGTTTCTCGATGTTTGAATAACAGACTGTCGAATACGGACCGTCGAATAAAGATGAGTTGCTCTCTTAACGCAGTTGAAGGTCACCCCGTATGTTTTCCAGACGCCGCCATGTTTGCAATGATGTAATTCAATAATGTCCACGATGGGCCGTCTAATGCAAACTGGCGCGAACTTAGTTCGCCAATAGTCAACCACCTTTAGTTGGCCACTCGCTGTCGAGCGCGGGTTAGCTACTGCTTGCACTTTCTAAAATCTAAAGAGCGTCAGTAGGTCGCCATCAGTCCGTGCTGTCTGTCAGCTTTCTGCATCGCTATTATCGTTTCCCGACGGAAAACAATTTATTTGGGTATTTATTTATTTATATTTTTATTGTTATATTATTAGAATTAATAGGTGTATTATTTTAATAAAATAGTGAGCCAAGTGACTAACTCTAAACATTATTAAACATTTATTAAAAAAAATATATTACAATTGATAAAATTCATGAAACGCGAATAAATAATAAAAATACAAAAAGAAATTTTTTTCTCGAAAAAGAATTAATTTTTATTTATATTTTCAGAAATCCGTACCCATGGAAAAGAAACGTAAATATTCAGAAGACTATCTAAAATTTGGCTTTACCACCCTGATCAGCAATAGCATAGAGAAGACACAATGCGTTTTGTGCAATGTTGTTCTCATTGCTGAATCTATGAAACCTTCAAAACTCAAACGTCACTTAGAGACAAAGCATTCAGAACATACTAAAAAGGATTTGGAAATGAAACTGGTCTCAGACGTCAGAGACTTGATCCTACAGGAGGTTTTCAGCAACAGAACACAGCAGCAGTGCAAGCATCATATGAAGTCGCATTGGAAATTTCTAAACAAAAAAAACCTTACACGATTGGAGAAACGCTCATCAATCATGTTGAAGATGGTGAAGTTAATTCTTGGGGAAGCCAGCGAGATAAAGATGCGACAAATATCTCTGTCCAATAACACTATTCAGAGGCGCATTTCAGATATGTCCGTAGACGTGAAAGAGCAGGCTTAGAATGAAATCAAAGTTTCTCCATTGTTTTCTTTTCAAGTTGATGAATCAACGGACGTAAGTTCATGTTCTCAGTTACTTGTCTTCGTGAAATATATTCATTCATATGACATCAAAGAAGAGTTTTTGTAGTGCACTTGAAACTACTACAAAAGGTAAAGATATTATGGAGAAGATAAATACCTTTTTTGAAACTGGAGGACTACAGTGGAAAAAGGTCTGTGGGGTTTTTACAGATGGAGCACCAGCTATTCTAGGGTCAAAGTCGGGCTTTCAGACAAAAGTGAAAGAACTTGCTCACCAAGCAAAGGGCATTCACTGCATCATTCACCGATATACTCTTGCCAGTAAGACTTCCAGCTCCTCTGCAAGAGGTACTTGATTCAATGATCAAAATTGTGAATTACATCAAATCTGGAGCCCTCAACACCCGTCTGTTTAAAGAACTCTGTAAAGACATGAATTCTGATCACGAGGTTCTTCTTTTCTACACTGCTGTACGCTGGTTGTCGAAAGGAAATGTTGTCAATCGTGTCTTTGAGTTGAAAGATGAAATCAAGTTGTTCCTGGAAGTGCAAGGGAAACATGACCTTGTGGCTTACTTTAATGATGAAGCTTGGAAGAAAAGATTTGCTTGCTTAACAGACATTTTAGACCAGCTAAATAAGCTGAACCTGAAACTTCAGGGAAAGGAAACACACATTATCCAATTTCAAAACAATCTTCAGGCATATGTATCCAAGCGGCAAAACTGGCGCCGGAAAGTAAATCTTGGAAACATTGCCATGTTTGAAAAACTCTGCAGTGTGATAGAGGAATCTGAAGGTGAACTGGATGAGAATCTGAAAGAGGAGATTACTGGGCACCTTGAATCCCTTGAAAAGGAATTTCAATGGCACTTCCCTGAGCTTACGGAAGAAGAAGCTGCACTGGTACGAAACCCACTCTCTGTTTCCCGATGAAGTACAGGATGAATTCTTGGATCTGCGGAACGATTCCTCGGCACGTAATTTGTTTTATGAAAAATTGCTGACTCAGTTCTGGTGTGCTATGTATCAGTCATATTCAAATGTCACCATGCTTGCCTTTCGAGTTTTACTTCCATTTGCCTCTACATATCTCTGCAAGAGTGGATTTTCAACGCTTCTTCATATCAAAAAAGGCAAGAAATAGACTGAATGTTGAGGATGACATGTTGTTGGCTTTAACAAACACTCAGCCGCGAATTTTGAAGCTGGTTGCCCAGATGCAAGTACAACCATCACATTAAATATTAGGTTAGAATTATATTCTGAAAAATCTATTTTTAATGTGTTTTCTTTACCCTATTAAAAATGCCTTTTTATGCAAATGTGGCGGGGGGTCGCAGGTTACTTGGTTATTATAAAAGGGGGTCGCGACTCGAAAAAGGTTGGGAAACACTGCTTTAGAAGGAAAACGTAGTTTCTTTCACTTCAAGCTTAAATTCATCGAGAGTTATTGAGAATGAATTATTACAGTTGTATTCCCAAAATTCCACATACATTCATCTCAACATCTGAATTTCATCTCTTGAATGATTGGCGCATAATAATTTTCATTATATTCATCAAAGTAATTGATATTCCGCAGTCGGTAAGTTACCTGCTATATCTAACCTACATGAAAAAAGAACATATCAAACTTGTTCGACTCCTTGTTCTCTCGAGTCCTCGGCGACTGAGGGAAATATGATCGTTAACTTCAAGATATCTTCCTATAAAAAGAATTAGGTAATGGGTTTATTATGCGTTACTCACGCCTCGATGTCGATATGGGAAATAAAATAGCAGCCAACAAGCTGAGTCTGATCGCTACATCTATTAGCTAGCTTCAATGAAAGTAAAATAGTGGAGGAAGTCAGCCTAAGAAGCCGGAATGACAAACTATTCTTCTCAAATGTACGTAAAAAGAGTGGGAAAAAGATATGCGCATTGCGGCTATCAAGCAGCCCCTCTTCAGTGGTGATTCACCGATATTTTATAGTTCTTTTTTTAGAGTCTAATATCAGCGAATTGCCACTGATAACAAAGCGGCTTTGTATCCGAAATGCGCATCTGGTTTACATAACCTTTTCATGGCTGTTAAGGTCACTTGAGTTCGTCAATTTGATTTCTTCCATAAGGTGTGCTCGATAATTCTTTCTTGAATTAATAGAATAAGAAAGTGTTTCTGACTGGCAATATGCTACGTGACAAACGCTTTATCATGAATTACCAAACAAGAAAAATGAAATCATCTTGCATCTAAGATACCGCATCTTTATCGCACTCTGTACATACATGTGTCGGAGATAACGTCACTCAATAGCATGGATGGCTTTGGGGCTGTCTTAAATATCAGTCATCGTTTGCGTACAAAATCGATGGAGGTCTCTTGAAACAGAATATTCCTTCAAGCCAATGATTAGCGAATGGATTCACACGGCGATTTTACGGCGGAAAAGAGGAGAAACAAAAAAATGACCTCGACGATATTCTAATCCGGAGAGAATCACTGAATATGTAAAATCACTTCCAAAGAATCCAAGGTGTTTTTTTGTGTTTGCTCACGCAGGGCTTCGCGTCTGATACGCATCAAGTTGAACTTTAGAAGTGACATGGAATCGGTGACAATTAACCGTGTCCAGTTTACGAGCGGATTGTTACCCACGACAGACGACCAAATACGGGATAATCAGCCTATAACGACATCCGAAAAGAATGGAAAGAACTGAGCACGTTCTAACCAAGGTTCGTTATATCCGATTTTAACTCGGGGATGAGGCTGAAACTAAAATATTTACAATTGTACAATGGATATAAAATTAATTGTAATTTTTTACTGTTGAATCGCATTGTACAAATTTTCTCCATCGTTTAATAGATTTTACGTAATTTTAAAAGATTGAATCCAAATTTTCGCGCTATACTTTCTTCCAGCAAGCGTTCTGTTTGAAAAATAATAGAGCAACCTATTCGGCTTCCTAAAGCTCCTCTTGGTCCCTCCTAGACTTTCACCCTAATTGCTGCGGCGTAATACTCTCAGAGACGATAAAAAAAGTCAAGAGGACGACAGAACAACAACCCGTTTCCCTTCCCGAGAGTCCAGATGGCTCAAAAGCGTGCTCCTCCATATCTAACTCATTGTCCGCTCCTTCCACGTTCAATTTTTTTTCCAAGAGCGATGCAGAGGAAGTCGGTTCGGTCGCCGTAGCCTCCGCCGCAGCTTTCTGCGGGGGTCAGTTGGTTGGGGCTTTTCAGTTGGTTGGGCCTTTCCACAGAGGGAGAAGCCGAAGTGTTGTCTGTGCGATAGTCACGGCGGAAGCGTGCGGCCCCCAGAGGGAGTAGTTGGTGGGCGTTTTTTCGGCGAGAGGGGAGAGGGCGGTGTGGCGGCTTACTAACATAAGAGGGGAGGAAGGAGAAAGAGATGAGGGAGGGGAGAGAGGGTGGAATAGGGTGGCGTAGCGGGATGTTTCGGAGGAAGGGGAGTGGCTATTAAAACAGGAAACACTTAATAAGAGTGCATGCGCGTTTTGTGTTGTCTGGGGATAGCCTTATAGTACTTGCCATGGCGGGATATATGTTTCGGTCATTGTTGCGCCACAACGGAACGGTTTCGTCGGTGTCCCAAAACAAAACTGATTTCGCCTCGTCCGCATAGAAAGCGCGTGAGAATTCCGATCGGAAGAAGGGAGAAAGGGTTATTTTTAAAAACTTCTTGCCGTGATGCATCGCGCGATGCGCACATTGTTTACGTATAAGAGTATTGTTCGATCTTTTGTGGGAGGTTACGAAACGAGACTTTCGCGTGGCAACAATGACCGGAATCTATTTTCTCCTTACGTTGTTTCTTAATAAAAATATAGGCGTCGGAAAATTATTCTCTTATTATCTAACTCAAAACTAACTTTCTCCCCAATCTACGCGAGACCTCTGTCTATGAAGCGAGGATGAGAGACACCATAAACGAGCATTTTCGCATGGCTTGAAATGGTTTCGATGCGAGACTGGATCGAAGAATAACAGAAACGAGTTTTAAGCAGAAATTTTGAAAGTGCCTTCGAGGCAGCGGTTTCCAAACAACTACTACTACTACTATGCTATTAATTCATTGATTAGAGGAATGAGGTACATTATTCTGATTATATAGTTAATGAAACATTTTTTCATTGGGTGGGAATAGAAAAAAGTAATTTTGCAATTTCTAGGACTTCATTAATAACAATCGAACGAGATTTTTGCCAAGTGGGCTGAAAGGGAGTTTTCTTGAGTGGAGACGGACGGATAAGTTTGAAAATAACTGCTTTAAGGTATGCTAGGATCTCATAAGTCCAGTTAGCCTTTGTGTCCGACTATGGAATGTAACAAAAAGTCACGCTCTGAGTGTTAAGATCTCTCTTCTTATTTTGGAGGTTCTGAGAAAGACTCGATATTGCTTTTATGTTCATTAATACCTACTGTGCTTATTATTTGGCAAGTTAGTTTTACTCTTCGGAAAACGGGCGTGTATGATAACAAACCAGTAAAGCGAGTTTCTGATATCATGATCCATAACAAAAAATCGGCTATTCAAAATCTCACAATTTAGTGAGGATTCCACAACATTCTAAGCAATATTAGACGATCTATTCTCTTACGGGCAGGGCATAAGTTGCAACGCCGCATTAAGAGGTTTAGCATGTGAAGGATTCAAAAGGGAGGATCTAAGCGCCATGATCTGCTAAAGCGATACCCGGTTCGAATCCTGTAGGATTTTTTCCGAGGACGCCCGGCCCCCTATTTGTGCATGTTGGAACCAAGGAGACGAGGACGAGCCAATGAGAAAAAGAGAAATGAGGAGCGTTCTCAAATCAACACTCCGTCCTTCGGAAGGGACGTTAAGCCGTTGGCCCCCTTGATGCTCTTCGTTAAGAGCAGGCTAAAAGCCGTAACCAGGTTTTTCTCCTTCTTTGCTATCCGACTATTCATTGCACTTCTCTTAGATACCCATTGCGCGTAGGAAGAGGTGAATAATACGGGCGTAAAACAGAATTGCCTATCCCTCATATCGCAATCGCCGCTGTGTTTTGTAGCTGATATGGAAAATACTATGCACAATCCAGTGTCTAAAACAATTTCATTAAAAATTTTAATTTTTACTTGCTGAACCTCGCATGACTCTGGGATATCGGCATTTTGCCACTTGGAGTTTCAGCGGGAACTGGAGAACTCTTTTTAAGTTTTCACATAAAATTCGTTCGATAAATAGATAGAAATGATTAAATAAGAATTTCGGTAGTGGTTTTGTTATAAAATATTAGGGGAGTTTACTAATGTGTCGGAGGAAGTGGGTTTGCACATGCAGGAAATGCGGCTTTATGTAAATTCAACCGGATTCCGGGCTTTCTGAATAATTTGAGATTAATTTCCGAAGAGAAATGGTGAAGTAACATTCGAAGAAATGAAATTTTAAACAGCTTTCTCCTTTCATTCCACAGAGATGCATATCATTATTAAATTTTTTAATTAAATTTTATGGAAATTAATCCTTTTATAACTCATACTAGCGTATATCTAGGGCTTTAATTATATTTCAAGGCACAGTCAAACCCCGATTTAGCGCCCTCCTATATAGCGCCACCCTCGCATAGCGCCAATGAATCCTTGTGAACAGAACTTCCGCATAATGATTACATAGAGAATCCCTCGGTAAAGCGCCACCCCCGCTAGCCACCATACGCCACGTCTGTGAATGCACAAATGTATGATTTTGCATAGCAAAATAATCCGATTTAACGCCATATCTACCTAAGCCAAGCTTTAACTAAGGGCCAAGGCAAATGTCGGCGCTTTTTATTTGACGGATTTAGGAGGCCTCGGATATTTTTCAAACCATCAAGTAATTCTATATTGGAAACTTATTTCAGATCTCGTAAATATATAAAATGAAACGTGGGACTTCCTCACCGCTCAATTATCCACCATTTTCACGTTCCCATGCATTCTTCACACTTATCTCATGTTGTGCGACCAAGGGTCTAAGGTTTTAGCACAAGACGAAAGGCGTGCTACCCCAATTCCGATAATCCTTGAGGGCGTCACTCCATTTACTACGCGAAAGGCGCTCTTTTCTCTATCGTTAGATATTATCTACCGTCTTCCTCCACGAGCCGAAAGGATAGATTTTCCTCGATGAGAACTCTTTCAACCCTTTGGATGTGGAGAGAGAAAATATAATTTCGATAGTGATTAGAAAAGGAGTTTCTACATATAAGTGACGCCGGTTGTTTGGAAGTTCTGTTCCATTAGCCGTCCCTCTCCAGTGTGCGTCCCATAGTGTGTATCCTTGAAAAAGATAAAGACAGTAACTGATGAAGTAAATAAGGAGCAGGCAAAATTAATGGAAGATCAGATGGGCACCACAGACTTTGTTTACAGCAGTGTGTGGTTGCATCGTTTTAAGCAGCGTCACGAACTGATGCAACAAAAGAGACACGGCAAAGCAGATGAGGTTGGAAAGGAAGCCATTGGAAGAGGTCGAAAAAGAATTTTCGAGATTTTAAAAACATATGATCATAGAGATGTTTATAACATGAATGAGACCGCTCTCTTTTATAGAATACAGCCAGAAAAAAAACATCTCCGGTGGGTCTGTGAAAGGATGTAAAAAAAAATAAAAGCCAGGATCACCCTTGCATTCTGTACAAATGCTGATGGGAGTGACAAAGAGATTGTTACTGTGATTGGAAGGGCAGCAAAGCCTCGGTGCCTTAAGAATTTCAAACCATCACTTCACGTGAATTATATACACAATAGTATAGCATGGATGACTACAATTGAATTTTGTGAGTGGCTACAAATTTTCAACAAAAAGATGAAAATTAAGAACCATAATGTGCTTTTGCTTCTGGACAACGCACCTTGTCATAAAACCTTGGACCTTATTAATGTGAGACTCGAGTTTCTACCGCCCAATTGCACTGGATTCCTACAGCTTCTTGATGCTGGAATTATTAAGAGCTTTAAGGCACACTATAGGCGACATCAAGTGAAGAAGATAGTAGAGAGCATCAGAAATAATGTTCACTTGAGTTATCCTTGAAAGATGCATTGTACATGATCAAACTGTCATGGGATGAAGCTTCACCACAAACAATAAGCAGCTGTTGGGCACACACTGGACAGTGTGTGCCGCGAAAAGTTTGGGATGTTAAAAGTGTGCCGCGAGCTGAAAAAGTTTGGGAAGCACTGCTCTAGACAACAGAATACTATAATTCTTTAATATTTTTACTACAAAATGCTTATTATTTGAAATTTTTTATCCATAGCTCATAAGGTATGCGAATAATTAGAAATACAAAGCCAAAATATTTAAATATCCAAAAATAAATCCGGTAGATGAACCTTACGGGCGGCATTTAAACCTAGCGGATAAGGGTTAAACCCTTTCATACTTTCGTGCTTTATATCTGTTAGGGTGCCAAATAAAATCTTGAAGTACCTCGGTTTAGCGCCGCCCCCGCTTTAGCGCCAATGCCAGAGGTGAACAAATGGTGGCGCTAAATCGTGGTTTGACTGTAAAGTTTTCATTTTTATTCAAAAAAATATGGTACAAATGTACACCATTTTTGGGTTCTGTGGTCTTTTATGGGTTCAAATACTTCGGCTGATAAAGTGAAGGGAGGTACATATTCGTCTCTAAAGTCTGGAATTTAATCAATAACAACTGGGGCGTGTGTCCGTGGTGAGAGAGTGAAGAGTGAATTGTCAGAGCTTAGGTTTTTCATTATTATTCGCGCGTATCTACATTTTCCCCGGATTTATTCAACACCCGGAAATGCTTCGTTTTCATCTGGAATGACATGCAATTTCATCCCATGCACACATCTTTACGCTCCGACGAGATAAGGTCGCACGTTGTCCCTTTCCGTAAAAGCGAAATTGCGCGTTAAACCCGGTATATAGCTCAATTTTAACATCAAGTGCGTCACCTGGATAACTCGTTCAAGGAACGTCTTATTGGTCCGAGAATCGTCCTAACAAAAATGCAATGTTTCCTATGAAGGAACCTTCGACGGAAAGTCGCTATCGTACTGTATTTATTCACGTGAGGTTATTCGAGCCTTCCGCGGGAGATGATTTTTGGTTTCCAATTCCAGGAACTTGATTTTTCACTATAATGGATTTTCACACTGTTTTTTGTCTGTCCCACCTCCCTGCCACGAGGGGCGCCGAGTCACAGCGATAGTGCCTTCCGCTACGCAGGCACGCCGCGGTGGAACTAGGAAACGAGAAAAAATAACTGTCTCCGCAGTTTCCCACGTGTCCCACTTCGATTTTTTCCTCTCTTCTCTACGTCAACTGTTGGACCGCGACCGTGTTCCTCTCCACTTTACGGACGATTTTTTTCCGTCTTTAACGATTCCGACCACGGGTATGACGCTACCACACGGGAGTTGTCAACCCTGAATCCGCCCATTTGGCCTTTAAAATATTCGCCAGGCATAAAGTGGAAAACCAACCGATTTCGCTCTATCGCAATAAGAGATCAAAGTTTAGAGATATATCTTTAGTACTTTTCAGGGACGGGACAATTGCTCAACCGATTATATATCAGAAAAAACATTAAACAAAGATCCGATCTATCATATATAGATATGATTTGTTGTATGCTTTTAAGTCATGCGTCGATTTCTCAAGTCTGTAAGTAAACAGCATAGTACTGTCAAGTTTGTTGTATTTTCTGTTTAGATAAACTATCGATTAAGCATAACGGCTGAATTCTTCGATCAAAACATTCTTAAAAACTTTTTTTCAAACTTTGTGCGAAATAAATGAAATTTTTATTCTAAAGGTAAGTGAAAGAGAGGTAAAACAAAAAAAAAAAGATTGGTAAAAGACGGTGTGATTATATCAGACTCTGGCAAGAAAAGTTTTTATATATAAGTTGCTGACCGCATCCATCAAAATGGTCTCCGTGAAAGCGAAAGATCTAGCCGAATTTTGGAGAAATATCAATATTTTGATTGTATCAGGTCATTTATTTATGTTACCATTTAAGAATAATTATATGTAAATTATTTAAATTGTATTTTTGGTGCCACTTTTCGAATTACCAGAGAAAAATGATTTGACAATTTCTTGACATTATCGCAAAACAATCGGCATGGAAGCGAATTTTGTCGCTGAATTTTGCTCTTTTAGTAAAATAAGGCAAGAGCAGAATCACGGTTCATTTCACTGCAAAAATTCACCTACATCCTTGTCTTTAATCTCAATCCGGACCGCCGAGGCAGGGATAAATGACGGCATTTAACTTACCCCCGTCCGACTAGTAGTCTGAGAGCGTCCAGGTTGCCTTCGAAGGCAGCCCATAAGGTCGGGGTCATGCCGTCCTCGTCCTTAGAGTTTGCATCTCTGCGAGTGGCCTCCTTCAGGATTTCCAGGATCCCGTCCCGAGCCGCCCTGCAGAGAAAATTGGGTTGACGGTTATAACAGAAGACAGTCGAAGAAAGGTGATCAATATTGATGAGATATCGACCCCGAAGGAATGTGAAGGAAAGAGTAAAATCTGAACCAATGTTATGTGGGCCTCACGTGGATTAAACTTTTAGGATGCTTCCAATTCTGAGAGCTTTTCCTCACGTGTAAAAACCGACGTTCTTGATATAAATATCGGGGAAGGGAAGACTCCTGGAGCAGGACGATTGGGTGCCGTCGAGTGAGCACCAGACAACTGGACGTGAGGAGTTTTGAAGGTGGTCCGATATACATGTGTTATTTATTTATGCAAATATTTTAGTCCGCTGAATTTATTTACGCACGTGTGCTTGATTTTGCACGTGCTTACGCGGTATACAATAACATTCCGATGGTAAATAATTTCTTAATGAATAATCCAACTTATATTTGAACGTTGTTTCTATCATATATTATCAAATATCAACCATCGTTATAAAGTTTTAAACAAGTTAGGATAGTGTACAGTGTATCATAAATAGGCGCGTTTCATGCGATGGAGTATTTGAAGCTATACGATATAATTTGACCGAACACACACCATAAAACAGCAAAACAGCAAGACCCGATCATATATGTCTATTAAAAATTTCTTCTCCCTCCTTAGTTGGTGCATAAATAAATATATTACGTAATTTTAATGATTAAGTATTACAAAACGATATATCAGAAATTATGCCAGGGAAATATTCAATTTTTATTTACCGATTTATTTTATAATCAGTTTTAATCAACCAAACAATCGAAAATTATTTAAAACATACCTCACTTGAGTTCAGTAGTTGTAATATTTACGTTTACGTTCTTTTCTTTGCCGTATATAATCCATTTCCTTCCGCTTACAAAATCTGTAATGCACGCGTAAGGAGCCAATTAAATGTATTTGTGATACTGTCTAGGAAACCATACCTAGTCGGAAAAATGGATTTCCTCTTTATTGCTGCAATGCAGAGAGCATAACATTTTGAACAAAACAAAAAAAATCGAACTTTCCAGGCCAAAAAATTGATTTTTGGTGATTTTTTTAAAGTTTTAAAGGAATACTAAACGTTAAGTCGCCAATGTTATTTTACCATAGCGACTTAAGGTATGATTTCAACGAAGCTGACTTGCTCACTTTTCGCCAATATTTTCGTTTTCTGATGAGGTAACACTGAGTTTCACGATTGTAACTCGTAGTTGAAGACTTCTACAAACATATGGCAGAGACACCTAAAAAACGATATTTTTCACCCTCAACGGCACAAAGGTAATTGTGATATTTTCAACTGTTAGAAATGGTTTCACCGTGTATGATGTGTAGCGGAAACGTTGGGCTATTGTGTACAACACATCACAAGTGACTGCAGTTCAAAGTTAAGAGTCGCTATCGTTTGGAATTCGCCTATATGTGTAAAAAAAGGAAACAAATCTAGAATAACGTTTCGCGATTGCAATTTTGCGTTTGGTTGAAAACTTTTTAAATGATTCGAGAGGCTTATGGTGATTAAAATATGTCACGTGTCTGTTTTTAGTTGACGTAAGTGTTTTTAGACGGCCGGGAAATTGCAGACGATGAGCAACGTGAGGGATGACGTTAACTTCACGAAGCAAAGTTTTGATAAACACAACATCTGTTATGGTTCGGGAAGATCATTCTATTACTGTTCGTCGACTTGCCAACACTATATCGACATAAACAGGTAGTGCACACTCAGTCTTAAAGAATGACTTAGGAATGAGGCGAGTGTGTTATTACCGTTGGATTTCCAGACTTGACGCCATATCAAAAGCAGTACTGCGCCACTGCCTGAGAAGAACGTTGTGAACAACTCGAAAACGAATTTCTTCAAAATATCAATACAATCGACGAATCTTGGGTGTTTCATTAAGATCCGACGACGAAACAAGAGAGCAGTCAATGGAAAACTCCCAATAAAGCAAAAACCACGAAAGTGCTAGAAAAGTCACGATGATCATCTTTTCCGATCACTTAGATATACAGCATGGTGCCCAACCTTTTCAACTGTCGGGCCGCATCGGTAGTTGCGAAATCTTCGGCGGGCCGCATTGGAAGTTGCCAATTCTTCGGCGGGTCGGATTAGAGTTTAAATCGGAAGTTACCTATATATTCTGAGGTGCTATATTTGTGAAAACCAAGTCCAAATAGTTTTTTATGGTTAATATTTAAATATTAAAAGTTTTATAAGGATGTATCAATTTGTGCGTAAAATTTTTCGGATTGCGTTTTCGTCACACCTTCGCGGGCCGCACAAAAAACTCTTCGCAGGCCGCATTCGACCCGTGGGTCGGAGGCTGGGCACCACTAGAGTTTTGGAACGAGGAATTCCCGTTCCCGGGAATTTACTTAATATTTCTTATTCTCGATTCTCGGGAAATTTTTTAATGATACCCGTGAAATGCTCGTTTGAATTTTGTACCGAGTCAAGCTTTTCCAGAATTATCTTCTTAACTGGATTAAAAAAAAGTTATTCCTCCGAATTTCAATCCCAAACGTTAAGCTATTGAAATTAGTCTTGATTTATTTGACTTTATACATGTTGTGCCAATAGAATTTCTGATGAATACCAAATATTATTTCCGTGAATGCTATTTAGTAACTGAGTTATTAAGAGTTTTGGGATAAAGGATCAGGTTACGTTTCTCGTTATTAATTCAATTTTAATGGAACACTAATACAATGTCAAAATGGCTTCTTCACGCGCCCGTGAATGTGGTTACTAAAAATGATCCAAAAGTAATGGTTACATGTTTCAAAAATCTTAAACTAGGCGCTGGAATGAACTTCCTTCTCCTATTCTTCCTTCCCCCCTCCCTCCACCCCTAATTGACCAAATAGCTACTCTTACCAGGGAGATGCCCGTTGAAATTCAACGGGAAAGTTTTTTAAATGAAATTTCGTGAATAGGGGCGACGCGACTTTTCACCTCCTTTCTTCTTTTTTCTCCCTTTTTTTCTTTGTGTCTCTAATTTTTGAACTTTACGGTTAAGAAGTTAGATTTCTCATTTAACATCAATTTCGCCGTAGTCTCCACCTTTACCTATCTATCTAAAAGTGTAGTCAAAAAATGGTTTAGACCGCATCTTCCACTCATGGGTGAAATGTTGGGATAAGATCATGGCACGTTATTACTTTGAAAAAACATAATTTATAAGATTTATAAGATTAAATATATACGTTTGTTGAAAGTAAATTAGTTTCATTACTTTTTGAATGGCACTCGTAATAAGTTTCATAAAAAGAGGCGATATATACATACATAAAATTTTTGTTGCTGTTTCATCCTTCTTCGCTGAATAATTTTAAAAGATCTTTTAATAGTTATTAAATTATTTTTCCATCAATGTCTGGGGTTGGATTGGGCCTGAAGCAGAACCTTCTCGTATTTTCAAATTGTTGTGACTGCATTCATGTCACTACTTCATGTTGGACGGGGAATTATGCAAGTTATATTAAAAAAATCCATGAACTACTACGTAGAAAAACGACGTCCAAAAATCAAAAGTATGAAAATGTGGTGCTAAAAATAACTTTTTATATCAACTGGCACCTAAAAATACATCGTCTGAAAATCAGACGCCGAAAAATTCCTCTTCCTAAAATATAGTCTAATTCCTATCTGACTATATGTTTTCCATCCCTCACTGAGTAATTTTACTCTATTACGATCATTAAAAATCGCGAAAAAGCACATAGTATTTGGGATTTACGATTGATTTTGTCGCGACAAGTCATTAAGTAGACTGAAAGGCCCCATTTCTGGTACTCTCTCCCTCTCTCTCAATTATATGTGACAAAATAATTCAAAAATTAAAATTTTATTGCGTATCTACAAAAGCATAAGTTTCCGATAATTTAAAAGTTATTTTAGTAATTTACGACATTACTAATAGCGAATCAAAAAATAAAAACGAGGGTTTCTACAGGAAAGCTATCAATACTGTAGCGTTTCTCAAACTAGGAGTCGCGGTCCCCCAGAGGGCCGCAAAATTATTGTGGATGTAAGGTGAAGGGCAAAAAAAATTTCACGAATAATATAATTTTATCAGGGAAATACGATGTTATAAAAATTATTAATAGTTACATAAAATGAAGAAATTTGCAATAAAGTTTCTTATTTTTACTATTTTCAATTCATTCATGGGGCTGCGACAGTTGAAAGTTTAAGAACCATTGCTGTGGAGAACAAGATGAGAAATTTAACCTATCATCACGGACCTGTTATAAAATACAGTATTAATGGTTTTTGACATTAAGTATTATTTTAACCTTCCTTTCCGACTTTCCATAAAAATCATTTAATATAATGTTACTAAGGAAATAATCACAACAAAAAATAAATTTCTTCCAAACTTACATTAGTATATGCTGTACAAAAAAAGTTTCGTCCCATGGAAAAAGATACTCACAAGCTATTTCAACGCAGGCGAAACAAAGGAATTAGGGGGGAGGATCCTCCATCGCCTTATTCGTCCACCAAGTTCTAGCGTTCGAACCGCGCGCCATCTCGGGAGCGACTCGGCGAACCACGCCGCTCTAAGTGAAACCGCGCCCGCGGTTCGATTATCTTCAGCCGTTTTTCGACTTGTTAAAATTGGGTTTCCGAAATGGAAGCGCATTCACGTACGTTAGGGCGCCGTTTGCAGTCCATTTTCACCGTCCTTAATCCCGTCCCTCCGAGCAAAGCGAGTGAGTTCTCTTTCCTTCTTCACTCCTTCCACCACGGCCTACATCAGCGTTGGCGACTATCCGCCTCAGACCATCCGCATCTCTCTCCACGCAACGAAAAGACGGTTTTTAGAGTTCCAGTCTGATTCTCCCCCGCTCAAGTTTCCAACCGTCCACTCTTGGCGCTCCTTCTCTCTCCGCTGTTTTGGCGATCACCCACTTTTTTACACGTGAGGCGATTTGTAATGACCTTTGCGTTATACTTTTTTGCTCTTTCCTTTCGAATAAAAAGAATACGAAACTTCGGCTACCGGTCGAGTTTCTTCTCTAGTACGCCGGTTATATACTTGTTCGAAGCGCGGAAAAAACAATAACATTCAAGATTCCGGTCTCGGATCATTTGTTAAGACGCTAATTCAGATTTAATTGCTCGAAAAAGTGTTGCGACGTAAACAGCCATATTTAATTATTGCTCTTATTTACTTTCTGTGGGTTTTATCGTACCGGTGTGAAACCACCACACAAATGTCAATGATTTTTCTGCTACAAACCAGCTTTATTTTCTTCCCGTGGACTTCATCAGAGAAATGTTTAATTATGTCGATGACTTCCGTGCTACAAAGTAGCTTTATTTTATGAGAGGCAAGCATTTCGCGTGTTAAGATATATTTAAGAATAAATGACTTCCTTGAATTATGAGATACCTTATCGACAACCATGCCATTAAAATACCGAGAAATATGTGGGATAGAAAAATTGATTACGCGCTGACCATTGTTTTGTTACATCTTATAATTCCTATCCAAGAAATAATTACCACTTTTACAGAAATATGAATATGCGTACGTTATTACATTATCCATTTATAGGTAATAATTATATAAAATAAATAAAATGTTAATTTTATTAGGAATAAATTCCATAATGAACATGCTGAATTTAAAAAGCACGAAATTTTGCGTAAATATTAAGCTAGATGTAGTTGAGAGATAGTAAACAGAAAATTACTAGCCACGTGTGTCCCATCCTCTACTAAAAATACAAAACGTTTTACAGCAGAAAATGCAGACTAATAAAAATCTAATTTGAAAAATATTAACACGTTTGAAGTAACTATTTAAATTTTAAATGTTCGTTAACTTGTTATAAAAGCATATCGATCAATGAAATCGTGAAGAAAAAAGGAAAAAATAAGCTTGATCACAATTTCATTGATTGGAATTCGCAAAAAAATTGTAATTTTGAAGGCAGTTTAGCGGATCCGTGGAGAAATTTAAAGATTTGGCGACATCGCTTTTATTGATAGTTATAGATGTATCTTTGAAAAACGAGTAACTAATGTTAAAGCGAAGAGAAAACTGAATCGTCCAAAATTCTTTTGTCCAATACCACACACAATCATACGCTTTTCCTTCGCGCTTACGCCATGATGTTTGATTTTCGACCATTTAAGTCTCATGAAATATTAAGCTGGAGGACAGAAGAAATCGATCGAGTTATAATATTTCAAGCCAGAGATTTTCCGGTGATACAACGGTCATGATTTATCAAAGGAAATATTCATCACGGCTGTTTGAATCCAATATCCATGTCAGCGCATTCTTTTTCGATTCTCCCTGAACGCGCTGCGTTTATATTTCGCACCGCACATTCTCAGTTCGCCGAAGATTACTCACTCCCATCTCCCCATCCATCAAACCGACAACAGTCACGGCCCGTGAAGATCAATCGTTCGTGTCCAGAGGGCCACGGTTCACTCTCTTTCCTCCTCCGTCCGTTTCAGGATCCGAGGATTCCTAAAATAGGACGAAGAGGAGAAGGCAAAAGCAAGATCGACGCCGCGCGCGCTCTTTTGGAAGTTAACAGCGAGGTGCGGGGAACGTCCAGGACTCGTTCTTTTCTCACGACATTCACTTTTTCACGTCGTTTTATTGTCACGCGAAGGGTGAAGGACGTCTACAACGTTCTGCGGAAATGCAAGTGAAAAAGGGAAAAAGAATGAGAGGATGAAGAGCGTAATTGAGACTCTCCTGCATTTGTAACCCTTATACGAGGACGCCGAATTTATATATAAATGCGAGAATAGAGGAAGTTAGCCTTCACTAAATATTCTAACGACTTCTTAAAGCGTTCTAATACTAGTGTAAATGTGTACTGTCGTAGCGTAAAATATATGTTTATTTTTGTTAATAATTAATAGTGAATTTCAAGAAATTTATGCCAACTGTAAAACATTGTTGTACGCAAGATGTGCGACTTATCCACCTAAATAACAGTAGCCGGATATAATAAGAATTGGCTCTCAGTTCGGAACAGTCGATATATCCTAATAGGTGAATTTGATGAAGCTGAACAAGAAGAAAGTTTTGTATTGTTTTTTTTTGCTTTTTTTATATCTCATGCATGGAAGATTCAGAATCGATGGCGCGTCCCAGTTGTCGACGCATTAAGAGAACTAACCTATTACTTCAGTGCCTTTTGATTATATGAAGCCAAACCTAAACAACTCGAACCCGAATGGAATTCCAAAGAGACTAGAGGTAAAGAAAATTCACATTACAGATCTTCGACGTGTTGAGTAAGAAAAAATTCTCCAATTCATCGAAATTTCCAATAATAGACTTTCGACATAGTTTGTATTCTACCACTTCTGTTCTTGATTGGAGGAGTAACAATTTTCTAACGTAACCACAAAATAGACAGACCTTGGAACGGTGTAAAAGTTCACGATGGATTTCGTGCTACGTAAATCACTCGAATGACACATTTTTCCTCCGAAAAATACAAGAAAATACAAGCCTCATCGAGGCTTCTGCGCTTCGCTTTACTTCCGATTAAGAATAACCAATAAAACAGAAAACTGTAGCGATATGATAACAATCTTAACGAGATGGGCATGATTATCCAAGCAATCGATGAAACCCAAATGCATTGTGCAATTCTCTTATTTGTAAAGCGATATATAAACGCAACAACAAACATTTACCGTAACATACAGCAAAACTGACATTCTAACATTATTTTCACAAACATTATTATCACAAATACCAATCGAGCTGGTTTATATATGATGGTAATTTTTCTATCACATTCTTTATAAAAAAAATCTGTATCACGCAAAATTTGATTCTAATAAAATTTTTAAAATGGATTAAAAATTCTGTGCTAAGATATTTCTGATGCTCGATTTCCAACTTCCAGATCGATTGTATTAACTCACCTTTTGACAAAAATAAACAAATAATAATAAATAATAAATAAATAATAAAATGATGGTGACGTTTCAATTCTTTCCGCAAAAAATATTCCTCTGTTCGTAAGGAGTCGAGCATCAAAGACCGCTAAAGTGTGTCAGTGGAATGGCTCTTGTAATTTCACTGACGATATCTCTGACTACGATCTTTTCCCACCGCTGAGGGCGAGTTCACAGCGACCCATACTGCGGCAGTTCTCTAGGAACGAGGGAATGGTTTTATTTTATCCTATGAAAGCATTCTGGAATCGTTCTTACGGCTGAGAAGTGAGGCGAAAAATGACAACGTGAAGAAACAAGCGAGAAAATAAAACAGTGCATCGTTATTTAAAATGCAAAAAACACATGTGCGTGTGTGTGTACGTGTAAATGCTCGTATATAATCAATTATGGGTCATCCCTTTCGACGGTAGGGGGAGCTGAGGAATATAAAAATATATAAATAATTTTTAAGAATTGTCTTGAAATTAATTTTATGCGTCAAAAGTAAATGCATTTGTGAATGGTGCACTGGGAGCAAAGCAAACTGAAAATAAAAACATAACTATTGAATTATAAAATTAACCTTTAGAGACACGAAACGGTTGAAGTAAAATCAACGATCGGATCGGTTAATTACCAGTAAGAACGGTGAAATTCGCAATACAGTTTACTCAACCGTTTTATGGCTATTGAGGTTACCTATATCACTTATTGGATACAATACACGAGCAGATCTTGATCAATCGGTTTTCTGCAAACAAATGAAGAGAATTAATAAGTGAAGCAACTTAGTAAAACTTTACTGTTTCATTAAGAACACCACTGGTTTAGCTGTGTTTCAGGATCATCATGTGATCTGATGATGCTTTTTCTTAATGCAAACGGTCCTTTTGTTTGACGAATTAACAGCAAAACCTCACCAATTACGGATCGCACCGAGTTACGCCTGCAGAAAAGTGCTTTTCGGCAGTATATTATTGACCCTTACTTTGCCGATGTCTCAACAATAGTTGTGTGATACCGATTAATGTCAGTCGTTTTATTTTGAAGTTATACGGAAAGATTCGCATTCGGTTCGAAAGTACACGCCAGATTAACATGCTTTTCAGGAATCGATCAACCCGCCCGTTTTCGCTTTCGTGTGTCTTGTGTAGCGTCAGGTAAAATGATACATTAATTCGACGCTGTTTACTATCGCCCCTTTCGGCATGTTCGCCGTGAATCTATTTGTCAATAAATTATGCATAAATTATCAGCCGAAATATTTTCGACAAAGCCAAAATATTAACGTGGGGAAAATATTTTTCCACGCTCTGATTGTGGAAGCTTGCTTTACCGCGTTTCTTGCCCTTGATGCTTCATAAAATTCCATCTAATACAAGCAGTTTCTTCCGTAACGTTTTCAGGTCATTACGTTCGTTCACGTGCTTCTGCAGAAGTACAGGTAGCCCTCGACTTACGTGATAGATGCGTTCCCGAATGCCATCGTTTATATCGAAATCGCGTAAATCGAATCATATTTCCCATACAAAATTCCATAAACAAAACCGCGAATCCCGCTCGAGTAAATCGATTTATGTTCACTATTTTGTCGATCACGTATAAGCAAATCCACGTAAATCGAGTTCACGTATAACGAGGACATTCTGTATGTTCTGTAATTGAGCTTTTTTTACAATGCATGCTTAGAGGTTCATTTACATCTGCACAAAGCAGTGTCGTATGGCGATGTGGCATTTGCCGTAGGCGACACTTGCAAAAGGGGCCAAACGTTCCCGAAAAAATGCCAAAAGTTTATTTCCCCATAAATCTGCATTAAATTAACACATATTTAAATTATTTTGAATAAAATTGCTATTATTTTTATTTAAACGAAGAATAAGTTAATATTCTACATAACTAAGGTGTTTCCTAAAATGTTGCCATAGGCGCCATTTCTTCCAGCTATGTCTCTGGCACAAAAATTCTGCACGAAATAGTTAAGATCTGTAAAAGATTTACCCTCGATATCTCCAACGTGAATTTAGAGAAAATTTCCCTACAGGTACTAGCGTTTTGAAGTTAATCGACTGTGGCGAGCTGTGGATTTCTATCTGACCATAGGAATGCCCACGTTGTGTCATTTTTAGGGAGAAAAAAATTGTAAGGGGAAAAATTTAGGCTAACAATAAGAGGAGAATTTTATCCGACATTAAGTTCGTGGTTATTCCGCGAGCGGGGAAAAAGACGGGCGTTAGAAATGGATTTCCGCAACCTCTAAGCCCGAGTTAGCGAAAACGCCGAGCGAAGTGTAAGGAGGAAGGAAAAAATGCGGCGTTTCTTTATCGAGAGTTTTGAGACCGAAGTCGCCGTTAAATCGAGATAATAACCGCGACGCTCACAATTACGCCACGTGGTAAGCAATACGCGACTGACCCTTAGACGTATTATGTATCGGCTCGAACAAAATACGTCACCTCGAGGCAAAAAAATTAGTTTTTTAATGTGTTATACACCTCGATATAACGGCGCGTAGGAGGGGCCCGGTTGAGTAATTGCAGTTTGGAAGAAACAATTTTCACTACCTGTTGTCGGCGCCGACCTATCTTTATTCTCGTCTCCGTTGTTTTATCGCGGTGGAAAATTCTACGCGATTTTACGATCTTCCAGTCCCGATATGATTCGCCTCCGACCACTTTTTCCTTTAATTGGCGTCTCCAACGGGCATATCAAATCTCGTTATCACTTAATTCGCCCGTGTAACTTTAGAAATTTTTCTGGATAGATGGCATGCGCTCGAGCGCTCCTGGGAGCGTTTTTGATCATCGATTTCTAAAAGAACAATGCCGTAGAAACTGTTCAACATTTGGAGCAAAATTGAAAAGCAGGTAGACATGCGAGTTCATTAAAATTAAATGAGGACGCCCGTTTTGACTATTTTTTATGTGTGGAAGACACGATACTTTCTCTTAGATTTCCAAGCAGAAGTGGTTTTCTGGGAAGTTTTTTAGCCTCGATTTATTTCGCATTGTTTTTATAGAAATAAAAGGCAGCACAACGTCATCAACGCATCACCACACTTGCGGTTTCTGAAGAATTTCAAGGCAAAAAATGTAAATGAAGACGCCATGATTACAATTTTACTCCCATGATATTTGCGCTCTTTCGAGTCGAACTTATTTCTTCGCAAGTAAAATCCATCTTCTGTAATGGTGCCAAAAAGAAACATCTTAATCATTTCACGTAATTAAGAAATCGATTTCTCGTTGAATGGCAATAACACGAAACTGCCTAGTAGAATATAGTAGTATGCTTATGAATGGATTAATTGATACGGAAAAGATTTTATAATTGCAAAATAAATCCGCAGAAATTTTCTTAATTGAATTTCGAAAACAATTAAGAATGTTATAAAGTCCCTAGAATTTAATATTCTCAACAACTACTCACATAAAAACACCCTGCGAATGTGGTCAAAATTTCGTTTTTCAGTATTTCAATAGTTCAAAACAAAGATCTCACAGCATGAAACATTGACGTAATGTGGGCGTGACGTTACGCAAAAAACCACCCACACCCCTTGGAAAATAACTTGCTTAGACGTAATACCATAACGCAGGACATGAGAACTTTCTGACCATTGCGTACTCTCCAGTGCGTGCAAATAAATTAATGGACTCCATGATTCCTCGGGACTGATTCGCTAGATCTTCATAGCAATTTCTTCTAACGCGCCCACTCCGGAATAGATTTCTAATCCACAAAGGTGAAAACTTCATTCAAAGTGATTAAGTGTCTTCCGGCGGGAACGGAAGGTGTATACGCGCCTCGGGTGGCGGTGATAAATGGAGTTGATGGAGTTGCTTCTCACTTGGAATTCTCTCCCATGGTAAGGAGGGCAACCTTGAGGAGAATGACTGCGCTGTGCAACTCCCAACCTCCAAAAAAAGATAGTAAGAAGGCAGAAGAAAATCGAAAGAAATTTTGAGAGGAAAACGGTAAGAAGAATAGAACATAAAGGAAAAAGAGAAAGCGGAGAAAAAACAGGAAAATAACATAAGGAACTTGAAGGGAGGAAAGAGAAGGAAAATGAGGGAGAAGAGAGGAGAGGAATATGAGTAAAAAGATGGAAAAGGGTAGAGCGAATAGAGAGAATAAGAGAGAATGCGGCAGGTGAAGAGGGGAGAGAAGATAGGAAAGCCAGAAGGAAAATAGACGAAGGGGAGACTAAAAAAGGGAGATAAAAGAGAGACAGGGACGGAGAGAGAATAGAGATACAGAATAGAATGAAAGGGAGAGAAGATGGAAAGATATATAGAAGTTAGGGAGAGAAAGAGAAGAGAGGAGGAAGGAAATGAAAGGTATGTAGAGGAAGGATAAACAATGCAGTGGAGAGGCCGAAGAAATGGAATTTTTAGATAACAGGAAGTGGGAGAAGGCGGAAGAATCGTGGAAAGAATCCGTAAAAAAAGTCACGTCCCTCTCAACTTCTCCTCCCTCCCTCTCTCTCCTTCCTTCTCTAACTTTCCTTTATCTCAACCTTTGAAGCTCTTATTACGATCCATTCGATAAACGATACTTAAAGGAAAAGTGGATCACTCGCTCCCTTAATAATTTCCCGAAGAAAGTCGGTTCGGGGAATTGCATGAGCGATCACCTCTCGTTAGTCAGATGCACGGTATCATTGCTCTTCGTTCGCGTCAACCAAGGCGCGAAGAAGAGTGGGTCTTCGCTTACACGGAGTATAAAACTGCTCATCGCCACACGTTATTCAAGCGGCGTAACATTTCCGATTACAGAAAGGGGGTGTTCTAATCAAATGGTGGCGTCCAAGGTCTAAGCCAGCATAACATCCGCCCGCACCCGTTTCGCTACGTCACCCTGAGTGCAACAACCCCTTAATGTTGCACCCAGCGCGATAAAGCCCTTTTCGCGAGCCAACACCCGCATTGAGGTGTTTTCCTTGTCGACCAACAAAAAAAACAGACGATCCGAGTTCGCAGGAAACGAGTATATCCTCCGACGGAAGGAATGGTTCCAAGGAAACATTAAAACACGGGGGCCCTTAATACGAGGTGTTCGTCTCAACGGTCTTTGCGCAGCTGTACGCCCTCTCGCTCATAGCATTCAAGAGGGAGGTCGCCATGTTGAACGTCAAGACTTTTTTGCGCTGTTACTGCGACCGGAGATCTCCATTAAGCCAAAAACGACAACACTTTCGTCGGTGCCATTTCCCTTCATAAACATTCGGGGTGCTTTTTGCGGAGCAAGACCAACCTTGAAACGATCGGTGCGATCTCGCGAGGAATGAAAAGCCACCGACCTTTTTACCTTCCCCTTTGGAGGAAGAGGTGACCTCTTGGATATTCGCATTTTTTAATGGTACCCGTGAATCCGCAGCGCGTAGGAAACATCCATCATACTCCGCCATTTCTGCACGGGTATATCTTATGGTTTTCTCCCTCGTCATTTCTTTCGCGAAAAAAAATAGAAGCGTACCAGATATTGTCCATTTTATTCGCAAATATTCGTGGAAGAATGATGTTTACCTTTTACGAGCGCAGAAGGCCATTCTTTAGCGATGCAACGCGAAACAATCCTTAATTCCTCTGAAAAAAACGCCGCGAATTTCGGACAAAAGCTCATTCTTCGCTTATCTCGGAGGGAAATTCTCTCGTAACCGTGCATTCGCAAGGGTTTATGGGTGCAAAAGAACGTCACACTCCGTCTCTCGCAACTATAGAAGACAGAGAGAAAAATACGCTGAGTTCGAGGAATTCATTCTATCTCGACCGGTGGAGGGCGCGTCAGCGGGATTTTTTGCATGAGCTTCCTTTTGCGACATTCAAATACGTACAAGTCGCGTCTGAATAAATTTATACAAATAAGACTAGGAACATCTACTGTGCAAACTAAAGACATACAATGTCTTATTGAAATGAATATGCATAAAAATTGTAGGTCAAAAGAAGACGTTATTTCTTCTATATGTGAAACCATTATATATCCCGCTTGATATCTAAATATTCATTTTACAGCTATAGAACTATCAATATGGGATTAACATTCAGCTAGAATTTTTGTACTTCTTTAAATCGAGTCTTAAGGTGAGAAAACAAAAACTAATGCCATATAACTTCTAGTTACTGAGTAAAAATTCGGAAAAACTGCTTCGAGTTAACGAAAATTTCCGTAAGAGTTGTGCAGGTTTTGTTCTATTTATCAAATGAACGTTTAAGTTAATTATATTTAGCAAAATCAAGCTTTTTCTAATTAATTCTGAATCTCAAAAATATACAGCACCAAATAACTCGCATAAACGACAGCAGAGATAGCAAAAATAATAAATTAAATTTTCTGATCTGATAAAATCAGAATAATTAAGGAAATTCACTTCATAAATCCCATTAGTCCGCTCTATGTGAATGAGAGAACTTTGTTTATCATAATAAACGCTCAACGGAAACAATCAATTGCATAGTCTCCAGCACTAATGTTTCGACGATGCGCGATGGGAATTCCGATCCTGATTGGTTCACCGTTTACCCCTTTCTTACGAATCCTTCACTGCCACGCACGACGCTGTTTCGTTGCATGCCTGGAAAATGTTCTCTTTTACATCTCTTTCAATTTGTTTCCCTCACTCTCTCTCTCTCTCTCTTTTTACTCTCCAATTCTTTTACTTTCGGTCTCTCCGTCTCTCTTCCGTACTGTCTCCCTCTTTCCCCCCTCTCTCTTTTTCTCTCCATCTTCTCTCCCACTCTCTCTCCCTCCTATTTTTTACTCTTTCACTTTGTACTTTCTTCTCCTACTTCATTCCATTCCCTCCTTCCTTCTACCTCTTCCTTCGACTCCTTTCACTTCCACATTTTACTTTATTACTCTCTTCCTCTCTCCCAAACTTCTTATTGCTCCTCTTTCTCTTCTCCTCCCTCCCTCATTCCTCGTCCCTATGGGGAGCGGCACCGATGCCTCTCCAGTCCTCTCTTGTAAGAAATCAGAGAATCTGCAGTGAGTGACCAAAGGATAATTCTATTAAAGAGAGAGAGATCAAGGAAAGGGAAAGTAAATAACATCCTTCAAGGAGTGAAAAACGCTTCGTAGACCCGAAGACGAAACCACGAACGACGTGAAAGGTAAACTCGAGGGGACGGAATACGATTTTTTGCGTTACTTTTCGGGAGGGAAAGAGGTCGTTAGTATCGGAGTTTCGGAGGGGAGGGGATGGGAGACGGTTTGGTGTCCGTGCTCCGCGAACTCGGCAGCCGTGACGGCACACCCTTTCATCCCCACCTGTCCCCCTCCCACATCTACCTCACTACTCCTTCTCTCTCTCTCTCTCTCTCTCCCTACTTCCCACTTTCTCCCTCCCTCTCCTTAAAAAAAATAACTCCTGAAACCTCTTCCTCCTCGATACTTCTTCTCACTTCTCTCTCGGATGAAACACTCCTTCCACTACACCCACACTCCGTCGTTCCCTCCCTTCCCTCTCCTCATTCTCTCTCGACCTCTTGTACATTTTACCTTCCTCATCTTCCTCCTCGAGGTCAGCACGACTTCTTCCTCAATAGCCCTTTATCCTCTCATCGAGAAAGCAAAAAAAGGAAGAAATGTGACCGATTCCTCCCCAATTTTTCGATCCCATCCATGATGGAGTCGTTTGGACGCAACGTTCAAGTAAATGTGCGGTGAAACTCCTCGAATCTTCGATAGGTTTATCATAAAGAAAAATAGCCTAACGACCAAAAAATTGCTCGCGAAGAAGAATGATTTCAAGTTAGTCCCTACATTTAATCACGTGACAGTTTATTTTTTGGCATAGATTTCACTATGAATGGTTCATAAACAAAAATGCATCTCTAACGTATTTCGTCAGAATATTTTGGCAAATAATGTTCGATGGAATCATATGGCCAAATCAGTTTTATCCATTTCAGAAACGGAAAAAAACAAAGAAGCGGTTACTGAACTTTAAACAAAAAAATAGTCAATGCCTATCCAAACTGACTATAAATATACAGGGTGACCCATAAGTCCCCATCGACTATGATGAAACTAAAATAGAAAGCAAAGTAAATTTCAAAAATAAGTTTAGTGTACTTCAATCATAAACTACCGCTGAAATTTTAAATTTCCAATTTATTTTCAAGCAACTCGGTATTTATTAATTCCATTAAACCCACCGGAAAAGAAGGTGCTTTCGAATTACTTATCATTTGGAAGCCAAAGGTTAAAGTCCGATCAGCCAGAAGAAAACTCAATGCAATAATTAATTTTATATCGTTGGTAGCTCACAATAACTTTGGCTCAGATTATTAGATGTAAAGTACTCCTTTAGCCAAACAATTAGAGGGGATTACAACACCCAATGCATTTCGCCCACAAGGTGGGCATCTTCAGGGGCAAAACCTGTCTCGACAGTGACTGGGAGTAGACTGCCAGTCACTGTCGAGACAGGTTTTGCCCCTGAAGATGCCCACCTTGTGGGCGAAATGCATTGGGTGTTGTAATCCCCTCTAATTGTTTGGCTAAAGGAGTACTTTACATCTAACAATAATTAATGAGGTGAGAAAGCTTTTTGATGGCTTTCATGAATACTATCATCCATCATTTATTACTTCAATTTTAAAAATTCATGATTCTTCTGTAATCACCCAATTAAAAATAGAACAAGGAAAGAGGAGGGTTATAAGCTAATGCTGTAAAGTGCTGTCGAGGAAAAGTTCCAGGCATCGACAGGGAGAGAGAGCCTAACATGCAACATGTTGAACGCTGTGAGAATCGCAGGCGACTTCTCTATCCTTTAGTTATATTCCTAAGAGATTATAACATACAAATCGCCACGAAATCCTTCGCATTTCTGCCTAATAGTAGAGCGGAGGATGAGACGAACACGGTGCTCACGAAAATCTCTTTAAGCTTATTTTTTTCCTCAAAGCTCACGCGATGCGACCGATTCGAGCGAAGTGCTTAACGAGTCGAAGGAATGCACTTTCCAGACTTCCAGAAAGTTTTTTTTTCAAGATTGAAAGAGTCCACCTACATATATGCATTTACTCGCTCATTCGGAAGCAAACTTAAGAGAGTTAATCAAATGCTGTTTAAATCGTCATTTTTGTACTTGCTGTCAAACCTCCCGGCTGATAAAATAGAAAAGGTAGCAATGTGTAACGAATGAAACAGGCAGTCGACGGATTTCACATTGCCCAAGATGAGAGGTAGAGAGAGAGAGAGGAGCAGCCTTTGGCGAAGCACCTTTCCCTCACCTTCCTCTCTCTCTTCATCTCTCTCCTTCTCTTCATCTCTCTCCTTCTCTTCATCCAGCTAGTCGCATCCGGCGTAGAGAGCGAAACTAACACCTCTCAACGAGAAATAGCGCAATGAAATCAGTCTTCTTTATCGATTTATACTCTTCATGTCATCTCCTCCGTGCAAGCTATGCCAAAGCTTTCCGGATAATCTCTTTTTTTTACAGAAACTGATAATGTAAGGTTTTGAAGAACAAGTTTTAATGCGGATAGGCGACATTTTTTTCTTGCAGTCTATGACGGCTGTTGGAGGTTAAACAAGGCGTAACAAACGATTCGCCGATATTTTTTGTTTGGCTACTCAAAAAGAGTTGCGTTAACGGAAATAGATGCTGTTGAATCATCGACTCGTGTAAAATAATCCATTTAATCCACCCGCATTTATTTCAAGATTTCGCCTCAAGTAGAATAATACTGCAACAGCTGTTACATCGATGGAACATTGTCATTGATAAGCAGGAACTAAATTCCTACATGAATCTTGATGATAATTGGAGCTCCTATAAACATGACACATTTATGATTACAGGAACCCTGTAGATCTTTTGAAGTTAAACGCAACAAAAATTATACAGATTCTATCAAAGAAAACGATTAAATTTCTCAAAATCATATCATTTTGTAATTTGTAGCATGGCAATCATTTTATTGAACAATGTAGCATTTCAAAATAAATAAGAAATCTAATACATACACTAATAACAAATATTAGCAGTAAATAAATCTACTCTCCAAGTTTCAGCACTCTATCGCAGGGCTCTCCAAAGTATGGTACGCGGGCCACATGTGGCCCTCGATCCTGTAATAAATCTTAGCCATTTTTATTAAATATAACAATCAAGTAGTGTTGGAAAACGTTATGCGTAACGTAACGAAGTAACAAAATGATTTTTGAATAACGTAACGAAAAACGTTAACAAAATTTTCAAAATAACTGTAACGAAAAACGTTATGCGTAACGTAACGAAGTAACGAAATGATTTTTGAATAACGTAACGAAAAACGTTAATGAAATTTTCAAAATAACTGTAACGAAAAACGTTACGAAAACAAAAAAACGTTATTTCCTTGTGTATAAGTTTCTGCTGCGTGACATTTCGTCCCTTATTTCCCATCTCATTTCTTTTCTCTCTTCCTCAGCGGTCTTATAAGTCCCCACGTGCAGTCATACAGCCATAATATGCACCGAGGACGGGATGATTGGGGGTCTTTCTGATCCCAAAGCGAGGCAGGGATCCACCGAAGTTGTGCTCCATTTATGTCTGATTTCGATTCAGATTCGGTGAAGAAAAAATGAAAGTTAGATTGGATATGTCGAAAAATTTTCCGAAAAAATCGTAATTTACCCAATTCAATAAACCACCTTTCAATACGAAAATAGCCAACATTTGTATATTGTGCGCCTATATTTTCAAAATGTTTTTCATGTTGATACTCTCGCCCACGAGCATAAAATGTATTAACCAAGTGGCCCACTTGTTAAAAAGTTTGGAGATCCCTGCTCTATTGTTTACGGTTTCGTCACAATTTCAATTTAAGCAAGTGCACAGAGAGACGCCCAAATTAAACTATAAACGCATTTTCAAAAACGCGCTAAAAATTCCAATAAAATGTATACGACTAGCTCCTAAATACCGAAGAGAGTGCACATATTTATATATATATTTTTTTAGTGCGTTCTTTTTAAATGCGCTTAAAGTTTCACTTCGGCGTCTATATACTTGCTGAAATTGAAATTGTGACAAAACCATAAAAGATAGAGAGCTGAAACTTGGAGAGTAGATTTCTGTACTGTTGCCAATTGTTTTTCTTTAGATTTGGGTCTTAAAAAATACACAAGGTCGGATTGGAGCCCATTTAAAATTTTGTTTTTGAATATCTCCGAAGGTGTAAAAGATGAAAAGCTGAAATTTTAAGCCTGCATTTCCACTTTAATGCTACTTATTCTTGAAAAGTTTGAGAATAATCCAACAAGAAAGTTGTAATTTATTTTGAATTTTTGAAAGTTTCTCACGTTTTTATTAATTATTGTCAACGAAAACAAACGCTCACCTCACCTTCACGTGGTACCAACGTTATAAAACAAACGAGGCTCTTGTGACGGAATATGTGAAAAATAAAAAACTCTAGTTGTTAACTATTTACTAATTATATAGAGTTGAAATGCCGAAAAGGTAATAGGAGGCTAAGATTGAAGACTGATATTTGCCGCATAATTTTAGGCTTATATTAAGAGCTAAACGTATAAATAATATGATTAAATAACATATAAACTTAAAGTATGAAGACTAGAATACTTCAGGTGGTAACTAAAGTATTCCGATTTTCTCTTTTTTTAGATACACGTTTAATCGAAGTATGCCTGAATATAATGATAACAGACACTTTCACGACATCAAATAAGTCGGATAATAAGACAGCGAGTAATATTATCGAATATGGAGAACAATGGAGATCTTATCAAAAATTAAGTTTTCAATGAAAAAGGAAAGAGTAGTTTTCATGGGAAATAATAATCAAAAGCCAAGGTACTGTTTTTTCATGAATATTAAGAACGCACACATCACTGTCACAGGAGAGAGTAAAACGTCACAGATTTGCATGCAAAATTAACTTTGGAAATTTAATTTTGTTCGATGCTCCATTAAAAATGGAGAAATTTCCTTTTTCATGGAAAAGATAAAATCAACGTATAAAAATATGCTCAGAAATGCTTCAACATTATCTTCGACTTCCAATGTGAAAGTTTCTCTAAATTATGGTAATTCTGTAATACTCAATCGCATGAACTGTAGAGCATCGTAATAAAAGTTGATCGTTGAAACAACCCATTACCTTGGTTGTAAAACTAGTTTGATAAATATCTTGAGGAATATTTGGTTCGACTTACAGCTTCAAATATGGAATCAATCATGAAACCGTATTATTTAATTTATATTCATCTTAAAAGAGTTTAACTTATTGAGTGGCTTTGAAAATAAGAGCTAAAAGTTATTTTTTTAAAGCTACAGGTTTTGATAAATACATTAACGGCAGCTGAAATTATTTCTAAGCGTTAAGAATTCCGAAGGAACACACGCAAATACATATATATACATATAAACTCACATACATATAGATTATATGGATAAAACGTTTGACCAATTTACCATCCCCGTGTATATGGTTGGAAAGAATAGCTTTGTGCAACGCTTTACAGGCTCAAAGGGAACAGAAAGAGGATGTTCGATATTTGCGTCATACTTATAGGTTTTCACAGGTAGATCCGCATGTTATACTCGGATTTAGGTGCATAACTGTAAAGACCATGATCATGAACTTAATCTTAAGACATCTCTAAAAATAATCATGCATACGACTGGATGAAACTATAAAAATTCATCTTTTCGCCATATTTGCACAATATAGCGTCCATTAAGGACAAATGAAAGCGAAGTGAAACGATCCTAAATAAAATGATCCTTTTGGTACACATAAAAATTATTTTCTGAGCTCTACTTCTCACTGAACGCAGTGCATTCGAAATCTTCCTCCATTGGACATACATATTAATCAGTATGCGATTGCATTCTCTTATGTTTCCCGTCACTCGCTTTTTACTATTTCACGGTCGCTTTCTAACCCATTGGGCCTAATAGAAAATTCATTTCACCCGGAGAGGTGAGATTCTTTCATGCTCCATATCCAGCTCATCGCTTTTCAATCTCCGATGCCACTCTTGTGATGAATCGTGCAGATCTGCGGTAAAAAATCTGGTTCTGCGAACGAATTTCATGGAAAAGGAATAATTCAAAAGTGAATTATGGGTTTCACCTTTTGGCTTCATTTGCAATTATGTTAAAGATATCTGAGGTATCCATTAAACGGTTAAGTGGAATAAATGCACATTTCAGTTGCAAAGTAGCCATCATCTGAGGTGAGTCACTTAACGTTGATTCTAAAATATAGCATCATCGATCGGTAAACAAGCAAAGATGATAGATTCAACTGAATCTAATGGAAATCAAAATTATCTATACTAATAAAGCAGAAAGTTTGTATGTCTGTCCGCTAAAGTCAATGGCATTTCTGCTTTACCTAGAAGGTTGAAATTTTGCATGTGAGTACCTTTCCGAAATTTATGGAAGGGAAAAATCCGAAAACTCCACATTTATTAGTTTAAGTAAGATAAAAAAATGTTTCGTCTTGGAAAATTACTTTAGTTCAGTTTTTCAAGGCTTGATGGCGCTGATGAAAGTTTGAGTAGAAATTAAAAAAATTAAATGTATCGTTGATTATTCTGTATGAATAATCATTTTATGTATCTAGAAAAACGGTTTAATGTAAAAATTAGTGAAACATATAGTTGCGAATTTCTTGATACGGTATTTACATATTTTCTGCCTTTCACCTGAATTGAAAGTTACTGTTAAGCATTACCGGATTATTTTTAAAAGTGAGTTTTTTCCCTATCGACATTTGGGGGTTCTACTGTACTTAGGCGTTTAACTGCTTGAAAACTGTGTTGAACAACATTAGTAGGATATCATTATACCACTGGTTGGGTCTGGAAACCCATTGCGGTAGGCGGGGGTTGCAAAGAGCTCAACCTTCTCACCCGCTGTCTTGTTTAGTTTTCATCAGCAATCACACATACAGCTGATTCTTGACGCTTTACGTAGCATAAGTAGTGGAAATAATTTTTATATTCTTTCGCAAATTGGAAAGATCCTCAACATCATCTATAAAGGTAAAAGGTTTTAAGTACGTTATAAAGGCAGAGCCATTTGAGCTGAGGAAGTAATTCTTAGTTTTAAATTGTTAGCCTACGGATGTGGCAGTGAAGAATAAGACGGGATGAGTGGGGATGAAGAGAAAGTCGTTTGGAAGAAATAAAACGCGATCTAGGAAAGTAACCCATCTATTTGCCCGAATAGAAAAGCCTTAGAAAAATGTATTCTACAAATTCTTGGCGGAAGAGAGATGAATGAAAATCTATCCTAGACTTCCCAATATCTCACAGAGGAGGTATTCTACGATTCCTGGATGGAATTACAAGAAGTATTAAAAAAACGAGGATGTGAAAAAATTGTACGAATGATGAAGTCAAAACAGCATTCAACCGATCAAATCGCAAAAGGCATTGACCATCGATAGACAAAGGATATTCGAGATTGGAAAAGCAAGAGATAACATATGGTCAATAATGAGATCGATCATAAGACGGCAGGTAAGATCGAAATGATACGAAGCATCACAATGTTTAACGGAATCTAAGTTGAAAGATTTGCTCCCGTGAATGAAAGGAATAACGCGCAATTTCTCCGCTTACAACTCTGATGCGGTTATTTCTTGGGAAAGAGTCGGACAAAGGAATATCTCCATCGCTTCTGGGACTTATGAGCAAAACAGGATTATGCAGTTCACACGCCAAACAAAAGAAAACAAAACAATGAGAAAAACCTTGTACGCTGTCACCTTAATTAACAAGCAAAATTCGCCGTTGTCGAAATTCCACTCGCGCGTTGAGGATCATTTAATTACCTGGAACTATGGATGTAAACAAACATCCATCGAAGTTCATTATAGACCGTTGGAGACGAAGGAAGTGTAGTAAATGATTTTTTTTTAATTTGAACGTTCTCTGAAAATGTAAACTTTTGAACTCCTCGCAGGCAAAAGAAATGCTATCAGATAAATTAATTGAAAATAGGTTTCATTACAGGCCAAAGACCCCTCAAAATATGTGCTGCGTATGTTTAGCAAGTGATTTAACCATATAACTATATGTATATGCTTTTAGTCGAAATGACTACATCACGACATCACGCTTTCCGAGAGTAGTGTATTTATTAACGTAATTTGATTACAAATTTTGACTGTCGAGGGAAGCAAAGTGAGCTGCAATACAGTTGTCGAAATGATAACCCACAAGGAGAAACAAAAGGGGGATGGATAAGCTTCCATTCACGTCCCTCATTGACGCACATTTTGTCACACGTAAACACTTCTCAAATTAAAAAAATGAAATGCGTTTCCCACGGTATCTCCACTCTTATTAATTAATAAAGAGGTTTCTCGCAGAAAAAGACAATAGGTAGAAGGAGCATACTACAGCAGTGAGAAAGAGAGAGAGAGAGAGCCCGCCACTCTCTACAAAAAAACACCGCTACGTAAACGGATTCTTATCCCGCCATCCCTTTATGATATACGAGTCTCCATTATCCCAATCATTTCCGGATCGAGGAAACACGAAAATGTGCTTCGAGAACCTTCCACGGCTTGTCTCCGCTCGTGCTCTTTGTCGATTCTTTCACTTTCACGTTCGGTTTCTGGGCTTTTGTGTACGAGAAAAATGCCCACACGACCGCCGGCGGACGGAGAAAGCCATATGAAAGGGGTAGAAAGGGGGCTTTCTTCTTTCTTTTCGGGGAGTGTGCGAAAAAAAAAATTAATCCCATTCACCTAGCTTGCGACATATTATTAAATCGGTCATTGTGAAATAAAAGCGCATCGAAAAGGGCGTTTCAAACTTTTTTTATCCGATCGATATCAGGACGAAAGCAACGAAAAGTCCACTTACTTTTGGGGCAATAACCGTAACGACATAAAGCGACTCTTCCGGCGGCGGGTTTTGAGTTAGCAACTAATTACAATAGTTTTATATCAGTGTGACCGCGTATGCATGGTGACCATGCAATGAAACATAAATCTCTAGATTAGCTGATATCCAACCTTTCAGAAAGAAATAGTTTATCCTTTATTGATAGAACTTTGCGCCAGACCTTGGAGTTGATTTTTTTATTTTTCAGGAGGAACAACTAGTTATCCACTCACAAGAATCTTTGCAAGTGTTTTTTTAAGTGTTTAGTACCACCATTTTATTTTATTTGTAGTTGGGCGTGTGTGTATGCTGTCAACAAAGTGCAGGGCTTCATAAAGTTGAAATTTCAAAAATATCAGAATTAAGGAGCTAGCCTTACACTTACATATGTAAGGCCAAACTAAAATAAAAGTCATCTTCCGCATCGTTTAATTGGTTCAATAAGGATATTAAAATTGCATAAAACCCCAAAAACGGGTATCTTTCACCAAACATGAAATTTTATTACCATGACTGCGTCGCGAACTTTTTTGCATCTGAAATCTTCGACTAGAGCAGGGGGTTTCAACGTGTGGTACGCGCACGCCTAGGGCGGGGCTGGCGAACCTATGGCACGCATGCCAAGGGTGGCAAGCGGAACGATTTTGGTTGGCACGCCACAAAATGAAATGTGCCACTCGCTAATTTTATCAAGGAATTTTTGGATAAACGATGTGATAAAAATTGATTGTTATGTAAAATTAAGAAATTTGCATTAGTTTCTTATCTTTACTATTTTCAGTTCAAAGGGGGCCGCGACAAAGTTTGAGAACCACTGGCCTAGTACATACACGAGATAATTGATAATCCGTTGGGGCAGTTTGATACTAGCTTGGCTAGTTCCGTCCCAACCAAGAAATCATCCGCTTTCAGAAACGATAAAATTGATCTGCTACGATAGTTCAGTGGTAGAATATCCGCCCGGCAAGTGAAAGACCCGGGTTCGATTCCCGGTCATAGCAGACTTTTTTCTCGTTTCAAATTTATTCCCAAAGCCAATATAAGTATTAAATAAATAATGATGTGGAAAGTAGGCATCATAAGTTCCGTTTGGATAATCTTGTTAAATATATATCTTCCAACTTATAGAAATAAATGCATATAGACACAAATATACGGCGATATTTAGATTAAGCGAGTCTAGTTCTGGGGTTTTCAGCCTTTTCTTCCTGACCTACCTCTTAAAGCATTTTGTTAACGTTCGCGCACCCCTTAGAGCATTTTATATTGATCGCGTACCCCAAGTACATTTTAAAGTGATGTTAAAATTAATAAAACTTGTGTCAAGATAAATAACCCCTGTTTATCACGTCAAAATTCATAGTTTCGGCGTTTTTACTTTCTCCATACGTAGTATAAAGTATTGTTTTCATGAAAAAAATCGACTTCAAGATTTCAACGGAAATACACGTTTTCAGGTCCACTGAACACGTTTTGACCATTTCCTCGATGATGTCTGTGTGTGTGAAGGAGTATATGTGATAGCTTTTTGTGAGTGCTCTAACTAAAAACCTATTAATCAGGTCAACGCGAAATTTTTTATTAAAATTTTTATGAAAGTCAGAACTGATTGATTTTTGGTAAAAATCGGTCAACCGGAAGCGGGTGCCACATTCGTTATTTTGAAATATTTGCTTTAATATTTGATAAATGTAAAAGTGTACTGGAATAAAAGTTGAAGGAAATTTAATCTCACCATTTGAGAGGGAAAGGTTTTCTTCTGTGTATCTCTTCGAGGACATCCGTTGGGGCAGTTTGATACTAGCTTGGCTAGTTCCGTCCCAACCAAGAAAACATCCACGTTCAGAAACGATAAAATTGATCTGCTACGATAGTTCAGTGGTAGAATATCCGCCCGGCAAGTGGGAGACCCGCGTTCGATTCCCGGTCGTAGCACCAGCTACGATAGTTCAGTGATAGAATATCCGCCCGGCAAGTGGAAGACCCGGGTTCGATTCCCGGTCATAGCGGTCTTTTTTTCTCGTTTCAAAATTATTCCCAACTTTACAGCTTATGCCTGTCTGCATAGGATCTTCGGATCACTTTATTCCACCACCTTTGTTGTAACGAAATAGTTACAGTACCTATCTAAAATTTCATTGAAAAAAATTATTCTAAACTTATTTATGCTGCTTCGCATATTAGCTCTGTTATCGTATCCTTGACCACGCGAATTTTTTACGTCTAATTGTGAGTTAAAACTTTGAAGATATTGAATGAAATATTTCGATAATCTTTCTCCGGTTGTGTTGGAAACTTCAACAAAACACAAGAAATGTTCCTCTAAGCTAACAAAACTAAGAGAATCAGCTGTCGCTTTAGGGTTAATATTGACAAAACGTGTTGCCATCATCATTTGATGTTTCATTTATTGCATACAGTTAAACGTGTGAAAATCTTCCCAAGGAGAAGGCGTTTTACATCCCCTATACTACGTATGGAGAAAGTAAAAAAAGAAAGATATCGATGAGAGTAGGATGTATTGCTTCCGGCGACCGTGGAAACGATAAGCTTAGTTTCAATAATGTAATGGCGATGTTTTTTTTCTCCACGAGATCGCGGTATTGCCATGGCGCATGCGTAATTGGAGGCAAAAAATCCACAAATGAGTTAATTTTTATGAGTAATATTGATTCCTTTTATTTCTTTGGATAGATCCATGATATGTGAAGCATTTATTTATAGTTTATCGATTTTAGAATATATATTATGCCAGAAGAAGCCAAATCACAGCTGTTGAACTTGAGAAAAGCAAACTTTATAATTCAGGGAATAACAGTTTCTAAGGGTAGTAAAAACGCAGTGTGACTCGAGAGGCGTCCGAACATGAGATTTTTACTGTTTATGAATTTAGATGTAATGGTTGTACGAATCTTGGGCTGTCGAGCTTATGAAAATGATAATGCTCATAAGAAAAATGTGAGCACTCAAAAGCATAACCAGCTAAACTAAGTATATCGAAAATTGCAGGAAACTAAATTAAACTATATAATTATTTAAATTAACATTAGCAGTAGTAATAGTTGCTTAGTGTACATAGATTTTTATTGCGAGTTAATGAAAAGTCAAGTGCGAACATTTTTTTCTTCATGCTGCCTTCCCTTCCACTGGGTCGCGAGACAAAGAGTTGGAAAAATGCTGCCCTAAGCTATTTCACGGAAATTTTAAGTCATTGTTAACCCTCATTTACTATCACTTATGAAAAAGGGCGGAGTATTTTACTTTCTTATTTTAATATGCCCTCCTGGAGCAGATATGTTTCTTTAAAAAGTGAAAGAAAACTGATAAATGAAACGTTCGAATAAACTTGGAAATCTGACGCAGACCATGTTGCGACGAAAATGCGCACATCAAGATAATACGGAGAATGAATGAAGTGCAGGAAAGATGAACACATCTTTTTTGTAGGAATGTTTTATTGATACGTGATGGAATTTTAAGATATCCGTGACATTTATCAGTTTTTTAAAAAGATTTATCGGTCGGAGGAAAACGGAGAGAACAATTGATAACGTCCTATATTCCAATGCATGGGTAAAGAATAAGGCAAGTTAATTGTCGCTATGGTTAAACGATCGATAAAGATAACTCCAACTGAAATAAAATTGTTGGGGATAATAGGTACATACTTCGAATTGCTTCTTCGGGTACCTAGTTTAAGGGATTTAAAAAATAAGCAGTATTAGTCTTAGTCGAATTAAAACATTTTATGTGTTTTATATTTAACACTTGGATGCCGTTTATAACCATGTAAAAACAAAATTGATGATTCTGCAATCCGAGATAGTTCTCTAAAAGAAAACCGTGTTAAACTTGAGCAAGTAAAACAGAACCGCGTAATTCGAGGAATGGGTGTACTTATTTTTTCAACTCTTTATTCTAAGTGCTTATTTTTAGCGCGTTTTATTGATGCGCTTATAGTTTCACTTTGGCGTCTGTCTGTCCATCTGTGTACTTGCATAGACTGAAATTGTGACAAAACAGTAAACGGGCTGAAACTTGGAGTGTAGATTTCTGTACTTATGTCATTTATTTTCCTTTAGATTTGAGTTATGAAAAATATACAGGGTCGGATAGGGGCATATTTAAAACTTATTTCTGTACTGCAGTCATTTATTACTTTCTCCATATAGGGGAAAGTATTGTATTCATGAAAAAAATCGACTTCAAGATTTCAACGGAAATACAAGTGTTGAGGTCCCCTGAACACGTTTTTGACCATTTTCTCGATGATGTCTGTGTGTGTATGTGATAGCTTTTTGTGGGTGCTCGAACCCAAACACTATTAATCAGGTCAACGCGAAATTTTATACTTAACATTTTTATAAATAACAGAAGAACTGATTAGTTTTTGGCAAAAATCGGTCAAGCGAAAGTGGGTGTTTACTTTTGTCAATTATCCGTTATTTTGAAATATTTGCTTTAATATTTGATGAATGTAAAAACTTATCAGAATAAAATTTGTAGAAAATTTAATTTTCTACAACCTTTGTTTGAAACATTTTTCCATATAATGTATTGTTTAAGAGATATCTTATATTTTTAGCTGCCACCACCACGCCACCTACCGACGACTATTGTTAACGCTCCTTTTTCTTTTCTTAATTGTTGGAGCTTTGTGACTTTATCCAATATCAGAAGGCTATGGTTTGAATTTATTTCTGTTCTTTGTAAAGTATACAATTTTCTCGCAGTTTCTTAAAATATTTATTATTATGTAACCTAGTTGGAATTTTTAGAAATATTACAGAAATGGAGAAAGTCATGTGGTGGCCACGTCAGATTTTTACTTTCTCCATATACGAAGTATGAGAAAGTATTGTTTTCATGAAAAAAATCGAACTCGAGATTTCAACGGTAATACATGTTTTAAGGTTCCCTGAACACGTTCTGACTAGTTTCGCGATCATGTCTGTGTGTCTGTCTGTCCGTCGGTCTGTATGTGATAGATTTTTGTGGGTGCTCTAACTCAAAAACTATTAATCAGGTCAACGCGAAATTTTATATTTAACACTTTTATAAAAGTTAGAAGATCTGATTAGTTTTTGGTAAAAATCGGTCGACCGGACTTATCCGTTATTTTGAAATATTTGGTTTAATATTTGATAAATGTAAAAATGTACTGGAATAAAAGTTGTAGGAGATTTTATTTTCTACAATCTTTGTTTGATACATTTTTCCATATAATGCATTGTTTAAGAGATATCTTATATTTTTGCTGCCACCACCACGCCACCTACCGAAGACTATCGTCAACAATCGACGCTTAGTTACGTCTTAGTAACGCTCCTTTTTCTTTTCTTATTTGTCAACCGGAAGTAAATATTGACAACGATCCCAGAGCTAACAACATGTAATTTGCCATATAAATATGGAGAAAGTCATGTGTTGCCCACATCAGTTTATTTTCTTTAGATTTGAGTTTTGAAAAGGATACAGGGTCGGATAAGGGGCATATTTAAAACTTTTTTTAAATATCTCCGAAGTTATAAAAGGTGGGAAGCTGAAATCTTGAGCGTACATTTTCACATTGATGGCACTGACTAAGGAGGCTCTAATGACTGGAAATGTGGCGGTATAGTTACACAAAAGTTAAATTAAGCTAAATTTGCGCATATAACAGATGTGGGTGTTTACTCTTGTCACTTATCCGTTATTTTAAAATATTTGCTTTAATATTTGATAAATGTAAAAACGTATCAGAATAAAAGTTGTAGGAAATTTAATTTTCTACAACCTTTGTTTGAAACATTTTTCCATATAATGTATTGTTTAAGAGATATCTTATATTTTTAGCTGCTACCGCCACGCCACGCCACCTACCGACGACAATTGTTAACAATCGACGCTCAGTTACGTCTTAGTAACGCTCCTTTTTCTTTTCTTAATTGTTGGAGCTTTGTGGCTATGTCCAATATCAGAAGGCTATGATTTGAGTTTATTTCTGTTCTTTGTAAAGTCTAAAATTTTCTCGCAGTTTCTTAAAATATTTATTATTATGTAACCCATTTGGAATTTTTAGAAATATTACAGATATGGAGAAAGTCATGTGGTGGCCACATCAGATTTTTTTATTAAATAACAAATAGATACCTTACACTCGTACGTCAAAGTAGATTGATGGAATAAATAAAATAGATGAACATAATCAACATTGCTCTTTTATAATACCAACTGCTGAATTGCTATTTCATTGTTTAGCAATTCGCTGCGTCATTTTATCGTACAAATTCCATATAAAAATAACATCACCCATGGTAAAAATTAAACCCGAAGCTTGGTGAATTTGACCACTTGCGGCCGATTAATTCTGTGATAAACGGCGAGAAAGCGACGAATACAGTGGAAAATATTCGCGATATTTTTCCTACTAAATTTACGAGAGGTCTGTGAGACTATCTGCCGGCGACATAAGACTCCGTGCTTGATCGACGAAACCCTATGAAAATCCAACGGTAAAAGTCTGAACGTATCGAATTTTTCAAATCGGTGGTACATGGCTTGAAAGGATTTGACAAAATTCTTCGCAGATCGATCAAATTTAAAAATAATTTAAGGCAGGATTGAAATTTCCCTTTTCTATTTTTAACGGATGCCGCACTTTTTAATTCCAGGTTGTTTCCGTTTGCCCACGTTTCTCTTGGCCGATGTAAATGCGGCCGATAATTTCTCTTATGTTTACCAGACAAAACGGATCCACGATGTCTCCGACATCCAGTAGTTTTTTGTCCGTATGAAACGGAGTCAAGGCAACCTCATAGGGTAACTTCTGGCGTTGGATCAATAGCGATGGCATACTACGAGTCCCATGTACTCTTCTCCCCTCTCACAAAGCTTACAACTCATTCCTCTCCTCGCTTCTCCTGCCCTTCCTCCTGCACCTATATCTCCCGCTCGCCACCCTCAGACCCACAAACTGATCCCCGGTTTTTTCTCCCGACACTAGAAGACTCGGCGTTGAATGACAAAAGAGGGGGAGGAAGAGTTAGGGAAGCCTTTTAAGTCCCGTGTTTTTTATCCGCTGAAGCCAACAGATGCATGTTATATATTTAATATCTCTCGTCTTCTCTCAAGTTGTAATATAAGAAAACAATAATGTATATGGAGGATAGCCTTCGCCTCGCACGAATCTTAACATTATGGGCCCTGGTTTTTCTATGTGAAATCGTCAAAACTCTTCTCAAACACAATTAAAATTTTACATGAGCATTTTAAAGCGTAAATAGCACGAGACTTCGCCCAATGCATGAGACTTCGCCCAATCGAAGAACTTTTTTTAAAGACACCAACTTCTTTTCGAAGTTTTCAAATTCTCCACTTCTTAAACGTAATAAAAACGAATGAGGTAGCAACATCGAGGTCTTGAAAAAATGATCGTTTCTCTAACAAGGCTTGCGTAAGTAAGAAGCGATCGATAGAAAAAACCGCATCAGAGATGACCTCTTAAATCCTTCCGTAATCTGCAACGGGCGTGCCAGATCTTTCGTTCGATCTGTCGCCAAAGAATCGCTTTCAAGAGGACCGCGACCGAAATTTCAATGGGAGGCTACATTCTCCCCGATTATTCGAATGATTGCGAAGAAAGCTATTATTTTACGACTGCAATCAGCGGCGTGGGCCCAGTTGCAAGAACTAATTGTGTCCCCCACCTCCTCCTTGGGCAACAAGTAAAATAACTCGGCACAATATACATTGCACAAACTACGCGTCAGGTTTCACTGCACTCGTTCCTGATTGGAAAGAACTCCTACTGCTACAAAAACAACAAAAGCAGGCAAAATTATGCATGTAAATGGTATTAATATATTGATTACCTCACATATGTGAAAATCAAACTTGATAAGCACTTATACCCAGTGCTTTTTTGTGAAGGTACGCGCCGGTACGGCGTGCCGGCACCTTTTTTGCAGAGCAAAAAAAAACAAGTCCAATGGAGGATGCAAGAACAGATGAGGGGTGCGAGAGGCATTTTAAAAGTTATCAAATATATGAGTACCGGCACCTCTTGTTTTACAAAAAAAGCACTGCTTATACCATACATAAATATCAAGTATTATGCTGGTTGGCGAGGCATTATCGCTGGACGAAGATAGTTAAGAGAACTGGGCATAAAAATCGATGTTATAACGTGAGTTTATAATTATTTTTTGAGAAATACGGCTTAGGTATGCAGTATTGTTTATGATTCCAAGCTCTATAATTGAATGAATTGTAAACAAAATCGTTTGAACTATTTTTAATAAATCGAATTTTTGTGAAAATCAACTAAAATAAACTAACTTTATTTTTGCGCTATATCGTTCATCTCTTCATAGCTTCTATTCTTGATAATAGTATGTCTAAATACAAAATATAAATCGATTTCGTTAAGCCGTCTAGGCTCTAGAGCCGCGCACAGACAGATGGCGTGATGGAAACCACTTTATTACACTCGGGGACACGTAAAACGTATATTTTTCTCGAAGTCGATTATTTTCGCTATTACGATACTTTATATCAGGGGTACTCAAACCGTGGCCCTTTCGCCTATATCTCTTGGCCCGCGATGACAGCAGGGCATTTGCTACGTTGCGAAAAAAAAATCAGGCGTACACATCATACAGTAATATTCAGCCAAGTTTCTGTGATGAATAAATTCATTGACCTAAGAAATGACTCTGAGCTCAAGGTTATTTTTACAGAGTATATCCAAGACACGAAATATGTTTAATTTTGGAAAATTGTACCTGAGAGGTACTCAACTTTGAAAGACTGTGCTAGTTTCATTTTGTTCTTATTTTGTTACACATATTTGTATGAAGCGTCTTTCTCCGAGTTGAAATACATTAAGAACTTGTACCGGTCCCGACTTATTGATAGGCACGTCGATAATACGTTAAAAATAGCTATTTCTGAACTACAGCCTGACCTGCAGAAGATTATTCAGAATACTTCTGTTCCACCAGTCATATTGATTTTTACCATTCTATGTATTATGTTGCGATGAATTAATGCTGAAAAAATACATTAACAGTATAATGCCATATCATTTTTTCATTCTGTCCCTTCACACTTTTAAAAGTTTGTCGTGTGGCCCTAGGAAACAAAGTTTGAGTACCACTGCTTTATATACTACGAATATAAGAGAAGGTAAAACTCACACAAGAATAAAATTTAATTAACGTAAGAAAATCCGTGGTTATATTAAATATTATTATTAAATATAGGAAATATTATTTTGTGCGTTTATAAATGGAAATTAAAGTTGATAATTTGAGAGCCCCTAACAGTCCCAGCTACCAGTGCCGCCTCCTCTTCGACCGCGGGCCCCTACGCACTGCATAAGCTGCGTAGCTACGCCGCTGCCGACAACCGAAACATTGGCGACTGCGTCACACATCAACTCGGGACAGGTTTAGTTTTAAAAAACGTCCATTATCAAAATACTAAAACTCCGTCTTTCGCTTATTCTCAGGAAGTGTGTTCAATGCACTAGTATGCAAATGATGCATATAAAATGTCCTAGAATCCTTAACAACACGCATATTTGATCATCTCCGATGAAATTCTGGGCAACGAAATTAAATATACTACCACATGCAGTAACTCCGAGAAGAAGCTTATAGTGAGGGAACTTCAAGTTAACGTGTGACACACCGACGGGAAAAAATATCATATTTAAGTTAACGATACTTTGATCAATGGACGTTAGAGTTATGATAATTCGTCTTTATACAGAACGATTTCATTTCAAAGAAATCTCATGGATCTGGAATGCAGAACAAATGTAGTCGCCGGCGATACATGAACTTGGACGGAGGTAGAAAAATACATATTTATGAGTGCTGCTTTCACTCAGGTGATTAATGAAAAGAAATCATCGCGCAGCAGCAAAAATTCAACTTTAATTTCTTCCTTAACTTTTGGAAAGTGGAACAAAGATATAAAGGCCTTAATCCAGCAGCAATAATTGCGACCTTGTCATTTATGAAGCTGGTTGGAAATTTTATCAGTCATCTTTTTAACGTGAGATAAACTTCATTACGTTTTTTATTTGCACAACTCTCGAAATAGCAATAATGAAGCTGGTAAGAATATTTCTACATGTATATCAAAGGGTATAATTCTAACCCGCGCATATCAAATCAACGATAATTTTCGTGTCAGGTTATTTAGTTTGCATACTGTATGCACGTTATTATGAAGTATTTTTATTTTTAAAAAGAAACCACCTATTATATTTAGTTTTTCGGTCTATTTGTCTGCACGCATTTATCATACGGTTAAAGACTGGGCGCATTTGAATGAAATTTGGTCTTAGGAATTTATATCCGAGTCAGAAGATGAAATGACATGCTCAGGTCAAACAGGTCGATTGGGTCCGCGAGTTTGACAGAATTAAAATATAGCATTTACTAGAATACCACTCAAATACTAAAACTTTTGCGTTACTTATGCGAGAATTTCGAACCAAAACTTATCTAACAATAATAAAAGGCTACTTCTGTCCCTTTGTGGCTCCCTCTGTCACGCTATAAAAATGCGAATAGCTCGATAATGGAATGAGATTCATTTTTGATATTGGCAGGAATGATCGATTCACATACTGTAAGATGATGACGAAAAGAAATCTCGAAAAAAGTCTTAGGTTCGACATTTCTCATATGATATGTAACACGTAGAAATCGACTTTTTGACTTGCGGACTTTTATTCTTTTTGAGATCTAAATTAGAAAGCATTAACCTATGAACTTCGGATCTAGCCCATTTTAAAGAAAAACTATGACGTTTCTTATTCTGTTCATCTTTTCCCGCCTACAGTTCGAAATTCCTCATGTTAAACGTTTAATTCACATATTTTTGGGGGATCTTGCCTTTTAACAGGATGTTGCCATGGCAACTCATTACATTGTTAAACCTCGAAATCCTATTGTTATTTCAATCCTTATGGGTGAAAGCGTGCTTTGAATACTCTTACAATTAGTACGAGAGAGAGAAGGAGAGAGAAATTCTTTTCATAGCATCCAATGTAAACAACATTCGTTACCTTATTTACGAGAAGGAATACATTTGAATGTAGAATATTAATCATTCGCATATTAAAATTAAGTACTTAGAATCATCGTAGGAGCTTGAAACTTGAAATAACGAACGCCTACAAGAACGAAAGTTTGTTTTCTTGCCATCCAAAAAAAGACAAGGCATATTTGTTCATTTTTTATTTCACAAAAACCTTTCCCGTTGAATTTCAACGGGCATCTCCCTAGTTATTTTATATTCCCTGAAGACAATCGCCACTGCGAGGCAAATGGAGCGGGATTTATATAAAAGAGAAAACATAATGAAGGACGATATATATGGAAAATTTGTTTATTTGGGTCCAACTGCTTAACGTCCCTTCCGAAAGACGGAGCACTGACTTGCGCGGTCTCCTCAAATCACACAAGTAGGGGATGGGACGATCCCAGGTTGAAAAATTCAACCTCCGCCGGACATGAACCCGTGGAAGGCTAACGCCCTAGCCATTCCAAGCCGCCATCGAAAATTATCTTGCATTAAAAAAAAGACGGTGAAAAATCAAATTCTCGGTTCGCTAAAATACCGGAAATTAACTGTGAAAATTTAACTCCTGAATCCACGCTTCTAGCCTGCAATAACCCATGTTATTTAGAGGATTCCTGTGTATTTCATGCGAGAAAATTTAATTTAAAGTGAAAATTTTAGCGTAAAAGAGGAATTAAGTTTAATATTTTCCCTCTGCGCTTTGCACATTAGGAACGAGATTTTTCATTACTAGTGATATCCATTGCTACGCAATTTCAAAATTTGGAAGCTTATGAAAAACTTTTCTGTTGTTTTCATCTTTACTGCTGGCTTATAAAATACTTTTAAATTAAAAAAAATGCTTCCAGTGAGGGTTAAACGCAGCACCTCCGTGTAGTTAGCACATTACACTAAACATTAAGCTACGGAAGCTAACAAATCCAAGAATTATTGATTATATAAGAATAGATTATCAATCCCCTTAATTAAAAGGAGTAATGTGTTTTTAGCTTGCTTTCCAGAATGGAAATAAACTTGTAGTTTCTTCGTTGTGTCTGTCTGTTCGTCCCCCATATTAACTTTTGAACTAATAAACCGATTTTCATGACACTTGGCGGAAATCTCTTGCTACTGGAGGCGAGCTCCCGAGGATAGTTTTTGTCGCGAAGATTGAAAGTCCCGGGTTCAATTCCGGAAACTATTCCTCCCATTTGATTTACATGGGAAATTTGAAATCTATCATGTAGGGTATTTTTCTCTTGCACATTAAAATATTATAGAATTGTAATATCGGAGCGGGACTTGAACTATTCTCTGAGGAAAGGAATGGAGATTCTAATCTTTATCGTAGAATTTTGCGTAAGTATCGTATTTCTTCGAATTTTGCGTAAACACTGGCGTTTTTTCAGTTTTTAACACTCATTACGAGACTGTTGCCATAGCAACGACTGTTGTTGGACTCAGATTCGGTATTGTCTAGTGCAGTGGTGCGCAACCTGTGGCCCGCGGACCCTCCAAACGATTTTCACTTTTGAATTTTGTTAACCAATCGGGTTACCTAACCGCCGAATCATTAGGGAAGGAGATAATTATCGAAAGGTGAAAAAGGTGGCTTTAGAACGGAAATTCAATTTACCATAAGTACTTTAATTGTCTTTATATGGAGAGGATGCTTTTTAAATTGCGTGGCACTTGGCAAATTTGTCCGTTTTTGTGTGGCCCGTGATCAAAATAGGTTGCGCACAACTGGTCTAAGCAAATAGACGCGTTATTTTTGCTACACAAATACGCGTGATCAATTAAGTTTTCCGTTGGAATGTATTTGTAATATTATATAACGCTAAATTATGAAATTTTCTAATACAAATATCAACTCATCCGCGGTGAATTTAAAGCCATTAAAGCCAATATAAGTATGTAATTGCTGCACCGCATTTGGTCTAAAATAATTATGTGGAAAGTAGGCATCATAAATTCCGTTTGGATTATCTTGTTTATTTAATACCATATATAAATAAAATTATGATGTCATCATATGTATACGTTGAAATCAACGGTCTTATAATGCAATCTTTCAATTCCCTACCTTGCCTACCTAGTTTCGATAAATAAAACGATGGTAACTAAAATAAATAAATATTCCATTATTCATTGATATTGTGTTAATGAGTGTTCGAAAACGAAGCTTGAGATTCTTTTTCGGGTTTTCCCAAATATTACCTATTTATTGTATCTGGAGACATTCGCAGAGTACAAAACAATTTGGTTGAGAAACCCAAAAGGAATTATCTTAAGCAACTTTGAGTTAATTACATCAATAGTTCCACATAATAACTTTCTGAATCAATACAGCTGTCTTGATTTCTTCTTTGTAAAAATATCTCCTGCTTTTACTGCTTCATCAACTTTTTTAGCTTCGTCTATCACGCACAACAGAAAAATAAATATACCTCTGAGCATTTATCCGATTTCAATCAATGCTGCATTAATTAAAAGCCTCTCAGTGCGAAAAGAGACGGGATAGTTTTACGAAAGAAAAAAACAGCCGGAAAAAAGAGAAATTTTTTCTCAAACGTTTCTTGTGATTTTTAGGCCTTTGCATAATAAATATAAAAGCTTAATTCCGAAAAGCTATTATGATCGGGAACAATGCATTCCGTTATTTCCTGCTAATTGTCGTTTAAATGTCTCTATTGAGTAGAAACGAAACCTCTATAAAAGGCTGAAATACCGAGCGAATCGCGATCTGGCTTTATTTTTGAGGTTGAGACCTTTGCATGAAGAATTTTCATTATATCGTTCGGACGGTTATCGGAAAGCACTCATCGTCTTGATTGGCCACGGAAATTTATCGACCTTTGCAACGCTTTTATCCGAAACAACTTCGATTCATTATTAAGTTAAAAAGATGACCGAGACGTGAGACGCTTTTTAGAAGAAAAAAGAAACTAAAATTTTTGGCGTTTCCTGGCACGTGAAAAAACGCAGCCCGTTTGACCGCCGATAAAAATTCTCGTATCCTCACGAACAACGTTTGGCAAGGAACTGTTTCCAAGGGGGCGAAAATATTCCCCGGACCTTTTCACGATTTCACGATTCACGGACGTGGAGCGATGTTCGAAGTACTTTTTTCTGGATGGTCACGCAAAGACACCGCTCCTTCTGGTTCACTTTCACGATAACGACACGACATCGGTGCATTTTTGTGGCAGCGCGCGCTTCACAGTTCCCCGAAAATTAATAAACGACTATCACGAATGCGTCGGAATGACGCGCAAGCTGCGCGGCTTTATTACGGTCCCGTCATAAAAGGCGCTGAGAAAATAATGCCATTTCAGTGTCACCCTAACGGTATGGATGGTTTATCTCTGAAGAAGCTGTTTGCTGAATCACCGTAGACGCTAATTATTCCCTTTGGGTGACAATAATATATCGTAGGCCAGAATCAATCGAAGATAATCTACCACAACTTTCGTGTTTTATATCTTAAAGTGCATATATATATATATATATATATATATATATCATATGTTATTTTTATTATTTAAGGGGACAGAACTTAATAATTGTCAGTAAAATAAAATAACTCCGCAGGTAACAAAACGAAATTATTAGCAGAGAGCGAGAATCGAAGAACTTTTATGATTATGTCGTCCGCAGATGAATAGGATAGGTTTAAACAGTCACTAAAAGCTCAAAGTTGTGATTAGTATATTAAGAATAATGTTCAAAGCAAAGCAAATCATGAAACCGAATTCCCCGAAGACGATCCAGAAACATAGATCCATGCATCTACAGCAGGTGGCATTAATAACTGCATAAACTGCCGAATGGAAACTCGTTCATCGAATAAACATAAATGATTTCAACGCTTGAGCATTCGATAAACGAACTGAATTGCCAAATTAAACCAAACTATAAAAAAGATCTGTAAACAATTTTCGACGGATCTATAAAGAATTTTTCCTTACTATTAACCTTTGTCATGATTTGATGGGAATAGTTATGAGAAAATTTGCGGAAAACAGTATTGACTCAAATGGTTATGACGATCGAGTACAACGTATCGGACGTTGGCCTTCGGTAGGGAAAAAATCTCAAGAAGGATACCAAAACTCTCAGATATTTGGGATGAATTAGCGAACGAGCGAATATATGGGGCGCCTGGTTGTCGATTCAACCCTACGCCTGGCCGAGCGTTTCGTGGAGTTTTTGGAGCACGAATGATAGTCGCCGATATGGAGATACATATTCGGATGCCGAGGACAACTCGGGAGGGCCTCAGGAGGGTCGAATCATGTGGTCATTCCGATTCGCACCTTTCTTATTGCACCTGCTGGAAGATGAGGTCCGAAACTTTAGGCGCAGTGGGAAAAGGGTCGTTTCTAGTGTTTCACCGAGGTGTTCAATAATATTTCGCTCGTTGCCAGGCTGTTTCAAAGACTCGCAGTCAGACGAATAATTAAGCATGCTTCCACTAGGGGCTGTGATTTAAGTTCCTCGCCCAATGCCTTAAAGTAAACGAAATGATCTTGAATTGTTTGCCCATCATTACTTTCTCAAGACTACTCAAAAATTCTTCACCTCAGGTAGGTAATGATTTTAGCTTTATTTAGAAGAACTATTTTCAATTCGCAAAAAACTGAAATGATAACTGATAAGGATAACCCAGGTAAATTCTTTAAGTTTTCGTGAGGAACACGTTTTAATTGAAATTCTTTTTTTTCAATCGAAGGTTAACTCACACTGCATGAGTGGTTACTGATGGCAAGTGAAAAAAGAATATCATTTAAGGGCGATGCAATTATTAAAAATTCAATGAAATGCTAGAAACATTTTAAAATACGTAGTTCTCTGTATAATATTACAAGTTAATTTTTCCGTACAGTGACTATTTTATTTCTCATTAATTAATTTCGTACTGTCTGTGACAAAAACGGGTTTAGAATTGTACCACTCAACTTATCGTCCTTTATCTATAATTATATGCTGATACTTTGCAACTAACATACATGGGTAAATCATTCCTGCAATCAATGCAATCGAATAAGCTTAACAAGTAATGAAAATTTTCCAGAACAAGAAACTGAAATTATAGACAAAATAAAGTGTTCTGCTATTATGAAAACTAAAGACAATAACAGCATTATGAAAATGGCTACAAACAGGCATGAAAAATTGTTCGAGGATTCAAATGTAGCATGCTCCAACTTTTATTCCAAATTAAAATGATGACCGATAAACCAAAATCGCACTCGCAAGAAATCGTGAAATTATTTGTTTAGAGTTTACTTCTCCGCGAGGATGTCATTGGCGGAGCCGCAAAATGTTCTCCAGACGATGGTGGATTGCGAGACATCTCGGCGATAGTGGTTAGTGGGGACCTCGACTCGCGGATTCAGAAAATCTTTTAGAGCCAAGGTTCGCTCGCGAACTCCTAGGGGTTTGCGGAAAAAAACAAAATGGCGTTTTCCGAGCGTATCCCATTGCACATTTATCTTAATCATCGTCTGCAGTGGCGGGGCTGGTTCAATTCAGCGAGCATTTCTTTCATACATTTCTTTAATTTGAGAGTAAAATATATATAAATTTCATTTTAAGATTTCTTAAATTAATCAAAGAAATTGAGACACGCTTTGACGCGTAAATGAACAAAATTTATTTTTGTCGAGAAGAGAAGTTGACGTTTTAGCATGAGTTTTTTTAGACTCAGGCTCAGAATTTTGCAGGTTTTTTAACGATGAGGAATTGTAACCGCGTATAACGACAACCGCATTATCGCCGCATTTACGTGTACAAGACTGTCGTTAGTTTTGCGCCATTTTTTGCTTAGATCATATAGTAACATATAAGTTGTTGAGCAAATGATTACATTATTAAAGCAAAGTGATAATTTTAAATGCCTAAACTTGAATTCTACGACGCGATCTAGGACATAATTTTAATTAGATATTTTGAATAATTTTTTTAGGTGTAATTTACACGCAAATTTGAAGTATTTTAATTTTCATGACTGAAAGGAGTGTAAACACGCTAATACCACCCTTTGCTACGGCACTGATATCCAGGCAAGGAAGATGATCCTTAAAAATGTTTATTTTTATATACGTAGTATAGGGGAAAGTATTGTATTCATGAAAAAAATCGACTTCGAGATTTCAACGGAAATACACGTTTTGATCATTTTCTCGATTATGTCTGTGTTGTGTGTGTATGTGATTGATCAAGTCAACGCGAAATTTTATATTTAACATTTCTATAAAAGTCACAAGAACTGATTAGTTTTTGGTAAAAATCGGTCAACCGGAAGTGGGTATTTACTCTTGTAACTTATCCGTTATTTTGAAATATTTGCTTTAATATTTGATAAATGTAAAAATGTATTGGGATAAAAGTTGTAGGAAATTTAATTTTCTACAACCTTTGTTTGAAACGTTTGCCCATATAATGCATTGTTTAAGAGATATATTATATTTTTAGCCGAACGCTCCTTTTTCTTTTCTTAATTGTTGGAGCTTTGTGGCTCTATACAATATCAGAAGTCTATGGTTTGAATTTATTTCTGTTCTTTGTAAAGTTTAAAATTTTCTCGCAGTTTCTTAACATATTTATTATCATGTAACCTATTTGGAATTTTTAGAAATATTACAGATATGGAGAAAGTCACGTGGTGGCCACATCAGATTTTTATGAAATGGGTTCGCGGGATGAAAAAGTTTGGGAACCACTGTTTTAGAAGAAAACAGGCTATAAAATTCTTCATAATATATGTGCACAAATATTTACAATATAGTGAGTGAGCTTCTTTGGTCGACGTCGGTCGCAGCTCAAAGTTTTTGAGTGGAACCCTTTACAATAATTATTTTTTCAATGATATCCGTCAGTTGAGACTGGTATTCACCAAATATAGTTTGCGGTGATCTTCGTCATCATTTAGGACCGCTTCTTTGCGTTTAGACCTTTCACAATCAATGTATACATTTCTTTCCCCTCTCGCAATAAGCTCCTGGCTCTGTCAACACAACTCTTTAGCGGCTCAGGGCGCGAGGCCCCCAGAGGCGCGAGGCCCTAGGCCAGGGGTCTCAAACTCGCGGCTCGCATGCGGCCCCCGAGGTACATTTCTGCGGCCCGCGAAGTAAGCTAGTTTACAGTAGACGGCCAAAACAATATATTTCTTTTAAAATATTTCACGTAAACCTAAGAAATTTAAAAAGTATATTGAATCAGCACTTTTAAAATACGTAGGTATACGCAATTTATTGCTCATTCCAATTCACAAAAATTCTGCACAGGTGGGGTACTAAGTATGTTCTTCCCGCTGACCGTTTTTTTTTGCGTGTCAAAAGAACCAAACCCTCGACGCCGAATCTATTACTATTTTTGGAAGGAATGGGTTTAAGGCCGCATCATAGGATTGGGGCGATTTCTTCTTTGTGGAAGGGGAATGCCCAAAGAATATGAAACGGTGTGAGGACCGGGCAAGTATGCGGCCCATGGACTTGGCACGGTGCCTTAATGTGGCCCGCGGGTTCGTTGGAGGGCCTTCATGCGCCCGTTTGAGACCCCTGCCCTAGGCGGTCGCCTAGATCGCCTGGCCCTATATCCTCCTCTGCATCGTCCTAATATGCGAATGACGATTTTATAGAAACCCTTCAGCAATTTTAAAATTCGTGTCCTTGCCATTTAAAAATATTGCAATGCGCGCACTATAAAGAAGTCTTTATGAGTCGCGAGTGCCAAGGAAACTTCTGCCCAACTATATTGCGAAATAACGCCATAGAGTTATGCCCTGTGGAAGCAATCTATAACAATGGACGCATTAGTTATCCCGATAAACGCTATCGACTTCGGCGTTATCTTCTCCTATGCTTCTGCCTCCACCTGCTTGCGTTCATCTGAAAACGCTTTCAATTATTCGCACGTCACCAATAGATAAAACGAAGAGCGAGGCATCTCTCTCTAAAAGAAACGATGTCCTTCCTAAGGTTCCTGTTTAGTGAAACGAATCTTATAGTAGCGGAAGATAAGACGCCTTTGATGTGAATGCGTGTTAATTAAAGTATAAGGTTGGAAAATGAGATGCATTAACTCCAACAATCAAAACATTTGATGTAACGAAGAGTATCGTACTATTTGCGCAATTCATTTATTATGTTTAATGATATAGTTAATGGTTTCAGGCGTCATTTGGTGGAATTTCTTCATAAGGTAAAATAAAGAGACTTGTTGTAATTCCACATCAATTTATTTCAAACGACCTAGGTTTCGTTGCAATGCAACATCGTCAGGTGACGATGTTGCATTTCAACGAAACCTAGGTCGTTTGAAATATGTTTAATGATGGCTGCATGCAGGGCCGTAGCCAGGATTTAAATTTGGAGGGAGTTATGTCTGTCAGATTTTTAGAACTATGAGAAATATGCGATGTTTTGCTCGGGATGTTCTCTAATTCTTTTCTCAGAAACTATAATAATGTAATAATGTCGTTTTGCGGACTTCTTTGTGGTAAATTAAGTCTGATCAGCACTAATGCCCTCGGACGAATGTGTTTCGGGGGGTTTAACCCCCAAATCCTCCCCATCTGTCTACGGCCCTGGCTGCATGATTACCGGGTGTGTGAATTAAGCAGTCCCAGTCGTAACAAATAAATCGAGTGTCAAATCTAATTCAGAAAATAACTGGAACTTTAAGTGTTTTCCTGTACCAAAAGATTTTAACACCAATTATTAATGTATTCTGACTGTAGCGATATATATTCTTTTTTCTTGGACACTAAGGTGGTTGGGCTTATCGACTGATTGGAAACGTAGGTATCTTAAAAAACGCTAAATTGAAAAGAGATAAGAAATCCCAAGTTTCAAACTTGATGCTCTCCTTCCGTATCGTCCAATGATAGTTATGGTTACTAAGAAATAAACGCCAAAAAAGATTTCCAAGTTGGCACGAAGAATTAGTTTTCGGCTACCCGGAAACATGAGAACACAATATAGTACGAGAAATTCGAGAAAAATACAAACGGAGGAAAATACGCAGTTTGAAATCGCTCAGAAGAAGATTCCCGAAAGAATTTCCGGAAAGTGTTTTCACCGAACCGACTGTTGAAAGTTCCACAAGCCTCGAGGGAAGGGATGAACCTAAAAGAGAGAAATTACATCCCACGAAATTAATACGTAATCGCAAATCGTTGTCACCTCCTCGCTTACAAGCTCGAAACAAACAATGCAGCTGTCATCATTCGTTTTCCTTATTTTCTCAAGTCCTACCCGAAGTACGATGAAGCAATACACCCCTCACAAATCAAACGGAATAATAGAAAAGGAGGATTCGGAGAAATGGTACTCACTTGTGGAACCGATCCGAAGACATATCCGCCGATTTCAATCGCTTTTATGTCTTTTAAAAAGTCACTCGTTTGCACCTTTTCCGGGGGCGTCCTTTTAGATAATCCCGCGAGGCTCGACGATGGCTATCCCGCCGCGGTCATCGCGAGCGGTCCTTCGGTATATAAACACACACGAGACAATCACTACAACACTGCAATAAACTCTATCCTGGATAGTGCGCACAGGCGGGAGCAATTGTCGATGTCCCTTGTGCCGGAGTTTCCGATGCGAAGACCAGAGCGCTCACCTTCGGGCCGTCGACCTCCTCTACGGCTGAAATCAGACTGAATGAAGGTGGTGTAGGATGGGCGATATCGCGCTCTCTCTCTCTCTCTCTTCAGGCTGCGTGCAGCAGCGACGGCAGGTGAGAGGGTAGCAGTAGCGCGGCCTGGCGGCGGAAGAAGGAAGGAAGGTGAGGCGGCCTCAGCACTTGACTATCTTTCTTTTTTCCACATGGATCTTCTTTACAAGAATTTGACAAGACCCACGTGATGATTAGGAACTGAGGCACGTTATAATTTTTATTGAAAACGATGGCATTCATAAACACCCGCTAAAAATAAGTAAATAAATGTGTATTCCGTTTGTTTACTTTGTCCTGTTTGGTCCACATAAAAAATAAATAGCCGGAATGAACTAAAGCTTGACGAACAACGACGGGAAATGGCTTAATATTTTCAACGTTTCAAAAACAGCATAAATAAAAGAACGATCGGTGATTCTCGTTTTCCTGACATTATCTACAAAGAGATAACATGTCTTCCAGTTCAAAGTTCTCTTGAAGAGTATGAATAACTGTGTGTCAGGTTTTTGTGTCTTGTGAAGAATTAACGTCCTTCACTAAGTTCGAAACGTTAAGGACTTTTTGATGAAACTTAAAAATGCTTTTACTCTCGGTAACACTAACTATCTGCCAATATATTTTCGTTCATCGTCGAATAAATTTAAATACGTAGTTAACGCCAATTTTATTCTTCATTGTTTCAAAAGGTTTTCTCGATGCCACAAGCTTATTATTCTATTATTTTTTTAATTAAAAGGACAATTTTCATAGGACTACTCCTATAGGCTTTACTTCCTTATATAAAAAATTAATGTTACTTGATTCGCTATTACTTCCTCGTTTATAAATAAAACGGAAAAAAATAAATTCTACTTACCAATATCAAAACTTCACCTTATGATGACGCTTAGCGTCAAAACCTAAATAGTGTATCCGTTAATAAAACTGGGACACTTAAAAGCGATTCTTTTCCTTATAATTTTAGAAAGGAATACTAAAAAGCCAATGCCACCTTATTTATCCTCGTTTGAATGTAAAACCTTGTGTGTATTGCTAGTTGATCAAGAACAACAACTCCAAGAGTGATCTGGAATTGATATTCGGAAAAAGATTGAATATTTAATAGGTTTTCGGTTTTCTTTCCCGCTAACCGAATGAGTTACATCGTGAAATTAAAAAAAAATCATTGAAGTATTGTAATGCAAAAATGATTTCTTCCACAGACGTGATTTTAATCCACATCGTCATAGAGCAGGGGTCGACAACTTTTTTTACATGGCGGGCCACATTTGTAGTTGTGAATGCTACGGAGGGCCGCATTGGAAGTCAAGAGAATTTCTACGGGCCGGACGTGTGTTTACATCAGAAGTTACCTAGGGATTCTGCGGCCTTTTATTACTGAAAATCAAGTCTAAATAATTTACCAGTGTTAATTCATTTCACCAGAAAAGGTTTGAGACCATAATATTGCAAAAATAATAAGAAATTGCCAATATTAAATTTTACCGATCACTTTTTCATTGTGGCTTCGAGGGCCGCATAAAGCGCTCACGGGGGCAGCATGCGGCACGCGGGCCATAGATTGCCGACCTCTGTCATAGAGCATTAGCAAAAATCTTGTATAAGCGCAACAGATATTCGTCTTTTGTCTTATAAGATGCATATTATTTACAATTTTAGAATTTCTTCTATTTCCTCTTTATTATTCCTCAGAAATATACTTAAAAGCAAAAAATAGATTATTATGTCAGGAAATCGTTCCTTCCACTAATGTCTGAAATAAATTCTCTAGCTAGTCCTTTTCTCATCGGTACCTTGACACCAATAACATTTCCAGTTTTCACTGACTCTCGATGAAGTGAATTTCGTGACTTTTTTCCTCAACCAATTCACTCCCGACCCTAGTGAAGAAAATTGCAAATAAGATATTTAATCCCCAGATTCGCCTTAAAGTGGTTCAGTGCCTTATTTTTACTTTCTCCATATAGGTAGTATAGGGGAAAGTATTGTATTCATGAAAAAAATCGACTTCGAGATTTCAACGGAAATACACGTTTTGAGGTCCCCTGAACACGTTTTGACCATTTTCTCGATGATGTCTGTGTGTGTGTGTGATAGCTTTTTGTGGGTGCTCGAACTCAAAAACTATTAATCAGGTCATCGCGAAATTTTATATTTGACATTTTTGTTAAAGGCAAAAGAACTGATTAGTTTTTGGTAAAAATCGGTCAACCGGAAGTGGGTGTTTACTCTTGTCACATCATAATTTATTATTATAATTACTTTAATATTTGATTAATGTAAAAAAGTACTGGAAAAAAGTTGTAGGTAATTTAATTTTCTACAACCTTTGTTTGAAACATTTTCCCTTATAATGCATTGTTTACGAGATATCTTAAAAACTAATTTTTTAGTTTCAACAACCACACCACGTACCGGCGACTATTGTAAACATTTTCAGCTTAGTTACATCATAGTAACGCTTCTTTTTATTTTCTTAATTGTTGGAGCTTCCTGGCTATATCCAATATCAGAAGGCTACGGTTTGAGTTTATTTCAGTTCTTTGTTAAGCCTTTGAATTTTTCTCGCAGTTCCTTAAAATATTTATTATTATTTAACCTATTTGAAATTTTTAGAAATATTACAGGTATGGAGAAAGTCATGTGCTGGCCACATCAGATTTTTTAATAATAAGCTGATACAGTATTTCCTCGAAAATAACTTACTTCCTCCAGTAACTCAACGACAACAATGCAAAACACAAATAACATTATTTATTCTTGTCTAAATTTTGGTTGGGACCAACTTCGATAAAACTTTTTCAGGAAGTAATCTGCGAGCTCTTTTAATCAGCAACGCCATCTTGTTACCATGGAATTCTTCTGTAATTGTCTAAATTTATCACTTAAAATGTGAATCCGCAGCCTTAGACTGCTTTGTAAATTTCTCTCCATATGTATTACAGTGCAATCATCAGTTAAATTGTTTTGACAAAATTTTCCATTCCCCTTTTTCGATTCTGGGTGCTAAAATGTTTCCACTTTTCGAAGTGTCGACTTGACCAATGACGCGCAAATTTATTGGACCATTGTTGGGGTCTGACGCACGGTTAGCCACGTAACACACTCTTCTAAATCAAACAAATGTTCCACCTTTTCTCGCAGTGGTATCGAGAAATTTTCCGGAGGCATACGTGCGACGCATTGAAAAATTATTTCTCGCATCCTAAAGATGTCTTGAATAAAAAAATAGCACCGATTATGAATTTAACTAGCATAGTTTGCCCGTCAAATATTACGGATATGTGCAGATTAAGTATTAAAATTAAGATATTTCCCATTCTTACTCCCTCACTTCTTTTCTCCCTCTCCCTCCTATTCTCCCTCTCTCCATTCTATTTCCCTCTCTCTTCCTCCTTTCCATTCTCCATCCCTAGCTCCCTTTCGTTCTCCTTCCTTTCTCCCATTACCCCTCTTCTTCTCACTCCCCCCTCAAAAATGTAGCTGTCGCTCTCAGCGTGATATAGATACAAATCTTACATACAAAATAGTTATTTATTTGTTAAACATTACGCTAGACAACTTTTATAAGACCAAAACTTTTTTAACTCTCTGGAACATACCATAATGTGAATTTTATATTTTAGCTTACTTTCCAGAATGGAAATAGGCTTATAGTTTTGTCGTTGTGTCTGTCTGTCTGCCCGTCCCCCGCTATTAACTTTTGAACCAACAAACCGATTTTCATGAAACTTGGTGGAAATCTGTTTCTACATGGGCCAAGCTCCAGAGGATAGTTTTTGTGGCGAAGATTGAAGTTCCCGGTTCGATTCCAGGAATTATCCTTCCCATTTGATTTACATGGGAAATCTGAGATCAATCGTGCAGAGTAATTTTCTCTTGCACATTAAAATATCTTAAAAGTGTAATATCGGAGCGAGTTTTGTACTATTCTCCTTAGGAAAGGAATGAAGATTATAATTTTTATCGTAGAATTTTGCTTATCTATTGTATTTATTAGAATTTCGCATAAACACGGGCGATTTTGCAGTTTTTATAACTCATTACGAGTGTTGCCACAGCAACAACTATTGTTGGGCTCAGATTCGGTATATTCTAATACGTAGACGCTTTATTTTTACCGCACAAATACGCGTGATCAATTTACTATTCCGTTCGAATGTATTTGTTGTATTTTACAACGCTAAATTATGAAATTGGGAAACACAAAGAGCTACATATCCGCGATGACTTTAAAGCTATTCAAGCCAATATAAGTATTAATTAAATGAGTAAATGGAAAGTAGGCATCATAACTTGTTTGGATCATCTTGTTTACTTTTCAGTCCATATAAAATAGTTTCATTAAAATAAAATTTATAAATTTTATTCTTGTTTTTAATCAAAAATTAAAAACTTAGCTTTCGCCGAAAATGTACTCAAAATCTTTTTAAAAATTCAGTAATCTCTAACCCTCATTAACACAATATCAATGAATAATAGAATATTTATTGTATTAGTATTGTATATCGTAACCAAGATATTGATATGGTGGTGATTTCCGGGATTCTGCCGTGTTGATCCATTTCCTGGACAATATTTCGCCGACGTTCCAGTCGGCTTCTTCAGGTCGGACCTGAAGAAGCCGACTGGAACGTCGGCGAAATATTGTCCAGGAAATGGATCAACACGGCAGAATCCCGGAAATCACCACCATATCAACAGCACGCCGTGGAAGCCTTCGTACTAACCAAGCTATTGTTTAAACTTCAAAATAGCGTCGACATTTCGTGAATTGGTGAATAAATGCGACGCATGATTATAATTTCAGTCAATCATTAGAAATTAGACGAAACCGTAAAAATAAGTCAGATTTTCGCATTAAAAACTAATTTATGAATCGATTCGACGCGTATTCAATAATCAACGACAAGAAAATGAATTTTCTTTCTTTAAGTCGTTCGTTATTTTAAGTCTGGAATTCCTACGATAATTTTAAGTAATTTTAATATGCAAATGGTTAACGTGCTTCACTCATCCCCGTATTAATCAATTGGTGAAAATAAAGGCTCCTGTTATCGGACCCATTACTTCAATGTGAACGGTGATCAGCTAAATATTTAAAAGTGGTGCTGCCATGTAATTTCTGAAAGTTTGATCGGAAAAGAATGGAAAGTTTTTGAGTTATAAGCTTTATTATTATTCTCACAGTTGATCGACCTGCTATCCTACAGCGTGACCGGAATTCTTAGCTCATTATTTAAATAGATTCCTCAGTGGTGATATGCCGATCACTGGTGTTCCATCACCGCCACTTTAGAATCAACGATCGGAGGATCCCCGTTTAGAACGACTGTTGTGTGGACGAAATGCGCATCTGGCTTCCATGAGATGTAATCAGCCTCCCAACTGTGGGGAGGCCAACATCGCCGTAAAATATTTGGACGGGCAAACCAAAATTATAAAAAATACAATAAAAATAATAATAGGAAAACAAATGTTTTAACTTATTTTTACTGTGCAAATGAAAGGTAATTTTTTACTAAGAACAAAAACATAAAATACTTTATTCATACATGTATTTTTACTTTCTCCGTACGTAGTATAGGGGAAAGTATTGTATTCATGAAAAAAATTGATTACAACGGAAATACACGTTTTGACCATTTTCTCGATGATGTCTGGGTATGTGACAGCTTTTTCGTGGGTGCTCTAACTCAAAAGCTATTTTGGGAATAACTTTGAAACAAAAAATTTCTGCTATGACCGGGAATCGAACCCGGATCTTTCACTTGCCGGGCGGATATTCTACCACTGAACTACCTTAACAGATAATCTTTCCCGTTTCTGAACGCGGGTGTTTTAATCAGGTCAACGCTAAATTTTATATTGAACATTTTTATAAAAGTCAAAAGAACTGATTAGTTTTTGGTAAAAATCGGTCAACCGGAAGTGAGTGTTTACTCTTGTCACTTATCCGTTATTTTGAAATATTAGCTTTAATGTTAAATAGAATTAACTCCTTGACCGTAAAATTCAAAATTAGAGACAATGAAAAAAGGGGGGGAGGAGGAAAGGCAGGAAAATGCAAAAGACAATTAAAATTATAAACTTACAGGTTTAGGGGTTGTTACTCCACGCCAGGGACCTGATGTCACTCACACATTCACTCACTCAATCGCACAAGCACTAATCCTAAAGGTGGAAAGGAAACGGGACCGGGTTTGCGAGAAATTACTCTGCGCCAGGGACCCAAAAAATCACATCGTTGCTAGAAGGTTTGTGAGTCAGTACGACCGTGACAGGGACCTACAAAGCAACCACAAACACACGCACACGCCAAGAGGTAAAGGAAAAAAGGGGGAAAGCAACGGGGAAATAATACTAGGTTTACGGGAGATTAAACCACGCCAGGGACCTAGTATCGCACACAGTGGCCTGTAGGTTTATGTGCCTTCCGGCAACGACAGGGACCTAACAGACAAAAACAGTCACACACGCAAGCACTCGAATACACGCACACAAGATCTCAAAAAATGAGTTAACGTACTAAATACGTATTTCGGGAGTAATGCTCTCATCATCATTAGCTGATGTGTAAATTGACATCAGGTCCCTGGCGTGGAGTAACAACCCCTAAACCTGTAAGTTTATAATTTTTATTGTCTTTTGCCTTTTCCTGCCTTTCCTCCGAACTTCGCTCATCTCTAACCGAAAACACAGTACACTGCATCGCCATATCGGAAACATGGCTAAAACCTAACCTTTCGTCATCCCTAGTGGAAATTCCAGGCTACAGAATTCTTAGAAATGACCGTGTGGGTAAAATCGGAGGCGGCGTTGCATTATACATACGCGAGGACTTGAAATATAAAATACTTAGCCTTAGCGAACCACATTATTCAAAACGCCCAGAATTTATTTTTATCGAAATTACATTAAACTCGCATAAACTCATCGTCGGCTCGGTTTATCGGCCACCTAAAATAGGTCACCTAACGGACATTTTTGAGTCTCTAACCGAACACATCCCTAACTCAGATCACATAATTGTAATGGGTGATTTTAATGCCAATCTTCTTTCCGCAAATAGCTACGACACACACTGTTTAAGAAACTCCTTCGATTCCTTAGGGCTAGATATTCTTCCTCTCGATGCTACACATCGCATCCCATATTCTTCCACCTGGCTTGACTTAATAGCGACCTCAAGTATAAGCAAAACGGTATCATTCGGGCAACTTCCGGTTCCTGGAATTTCATCACACGACTTAATATATATTGTTTTCTCTCTTAAGGTCCCAAAACAAAAATCTAAAATCATTAATTACAGAGACTTAAAAAACATAGAAGACACAAGTTTCTTTGCGGACGCCGCCAACGTACCCTGGTACTTCACTGAGTTTTCCGAGGAAGTAGATGACAAGGTCGAGGCGTTAAATACCATGATAATCAACCTTTATGATCGACACGCTCCTATGAAAACGGTTCGCGTCTCCAAACGTCAAACGCCGTGGATAACGGAAGAAATAAAACACTTTATGAAACTTAGAGACGCTGCTTTTCGTGACTTCAAAAGGACGAAGGGGTTTGTTGACCATGAATACTACAAGTATTTGCTCAATAAAACCAAGCAGATGCTAAGAAACTCCAAGTTAAAATATTACCATTCAATCATTGGCACTAACAAATCGCAAGCATCAATTTGGAGAAACTTAAGGAACACGGGCATAGGTAAACAAAAAAACTCGATTCCCAATCCTAACTTCTCCCTCGACGCACTTAACCAATTCTCTACTACTACACCCTTAACTAAAAAAAGCAGTACCGTCTCTTCCCATGACAGAAAGAAAAACTTCCTGTCAACAGCTAGTCTAACTGATTTCAACTTCTCTCCTATCTCACACTCACACACACACACACACTCAGGTGCTTAAAATCTATTAAGTCCAAATCTTACGGGGTAGATGGAATTTCTATAGAAATACTTAATAAATTCACACCTTATATCCTGCCGTCAATTACTGACATCATAAACACATCACTAATGCAAGGCAAATTTCCTTCACAGTGGAAAAAAGCTATGGTCATTCCTCTTCCGAAAAAATCAGCTCCTGAAAATTTAAACGATCACAGGCCTATAAGTATTTTACCAACCCTATCTAAGGTCTTAGAACGACTGGTCCACGAGCAACTGACTGACATCCTCCAACAACGCAATCTTTTAGATCATTTCCAATCTGGATTTAGAAAACACCACAGCACATCCACTGCCCTTTTAAAAATAACTGACGATATACGCGCAGCGATGGACACAAAACAAATTACAGTTCTAACATTAGTCGACTTTTCTAAGGCGTTCGATTCAATCGAGAAGGATATCCTCATGGACAAACTCAAAGGCATGGATTTCTCACGTACTACGTTAGATTGGCTCTCATCTTACCTAAATAACCGTCACCAAAAAGTAACTCTAAATAATTCCTCCTCCTCTTGGCTCCCCGTCACCAGAGGCGTCCCACAAGGATCAATTCTCGGCCCTCTTTTGTTCTCCATTTACATTAATAACATCTCCACGGCAATTACATCGTGCTCCTATCACCTCTACGCCGACGAGCTTCAGATCTATATACATTCAAAACCCTCAGAACTTCCAGACGCCATTAGTAAACTGAATGCGAACCTTAAACCACTAACGGAATGGAGCAGTTATCATGTCCTAAAAATAAATCCATCTAAATCACAAGACATTTTGATAGGTTACCCAAAGCTCCTTTCCCACATCAACTTCGATATCGACTGTCTGCAAGTTGATAATGCACCCATCCAATTCTTTAAAACCGTAAAAAATCTTCGTCTTATTATAAATGACACACTCACGTGGACAGACCATATCACGAGTGTTTGTAAAAAAGTAAACTGCTCCCTCTATTCATTGAAGAGACTAAAAAACTTCCTACCCCAGAATTTAAGCAAAAACTCGTATCCTCTCTTCTTCTGCCTCATATAGATTACTGCGACGTGGTCTACAGTGATCAGTAGAGCTGCCCAATAAAATTCAAAAAACTTTAAATTCCTGCGTAAGATTTATTTTTAACCTTAAAAAATCAGATCATATATCTGACTATTACAAAAAGATGTCATGGCTTAATCTCGATTCCCGCAGGAAACTCCATATCCTTAATACACTATTTCGGCTACTGTCTTCAAACTCTCCCTCTTATCTTTCGTCGAACTATTCCTCTCTCTCTTCCCTACACGAAAAAAACACCCGTAACTCGAGAACGCTAAATATTCCAACTCATAGAACAAAAATTTTCAGTAATTCATTTCATGTAGCGTCCTGCAGACTATGGAATGAGTTACCCGTAAAGACAAAAAAGCTAAAGTCACTGGAAGGCTTCCGCAACTCCTGCTTTCTACATTTGATGAACAAGTGCTAAACTGAATGATGTAATCCTACACACACTTCACTTTCTGCCAGATTTATCCACTCCAACATGGAATCATTGTATTGAATGCAGCCTCTGGTATTTTACATTCTCCGACGCTCAAGTCTATCTAGTGTAGTTTTAAAAATATATTTTTAATTTTTAATTTTTTAATTTTATTTTTTTACATTTCTGTTAAATTTTCTCCTTTCTTTTTCATCTTTTATTTGCAAAGCAAGAATTTATATTTGAAAGGATAAAATGAAAATTCTCCATATTTATAATTATTCAAAATTGTCTCTGTTGTACTTATCTACATATGTATAAGAGAATGTATATGTATATTTCTCTCGTGGTGACCATTTTTTGTGAACTAAGATTGTAAATTTTAAAAAATTGTTAAATATGTAAATCCTGGTGTAACCAAATTGTAATGGTTAGGTGGAAGAGGAGGCTACTTAGCCTCAACCTCGCCAATAAAGACATTTTTCTTTCTTTCTCCTCCCCCCTTTTTTCATTGTCTCTCTAATTTTGAATTTTACGGTCAAGGAGTTAATTCTATTTAACATCAATTTCGCCGTAGTCTCCATCTTTACTTATTTATTAGCTTTAATATTTGATAAATGTAAAAATGTATCGGAATAAAAGTTGTAGGAAATTTAATTTTCTACAACCTTTGTTTGAAACATTTGCCCATATAATGCATTGATTAAGAGATAGCTTATATTTTTAGCTGCCACCACCACGCCACCTATCGACGACTATTGTTAACAATTGACGCTTAGTTACGTCTTAGTGCTCCTTTTTCTTTTCTTAATTGTTGGAGCTTTGTGGCTATATCCAATATCAGAAGGCTATGGTTTGAGTTTATTTCTGTTATTTGTAAAGTATAAAATTTTCTCGCAGTTTCTTAAAATATTTATTATCATTTAACCTATTTGTAATTTTTAGAAATGTTACAGGTATGGAGAAAGTCATGTGGTGGCCACATCATATTTTTAAATATAGTATTCAGCAGGGGAGGGGGCCCTCGCCCCCTCCCCTCCCCGACTCTCCCACAGTTACGTACGTCCCTGCTGGTTTCCCAAAGGTTTTATGGCTTTTGGAGTTATCTTCATAGTCGACTGAATTCCCACCATAAGTGAAGATTACATTTCATTTTAAAACTTCAAAGGAGATTTGCTTTGAAACCGCGACTTAAATGATGATTTAGACATAGCACGGAGAATATCCGAGAAAGTACTACTATAAATGGTTATTCACATTTTTTTAAATTCAACATTGGTAAAAACCTCACCTAGAATGAAAATTTTGTACCCTCCTAGAATTTAGAGGTCAAAAATCTAATGATCATAATTTGTAACAAATGTTGACATTTCCTAAATTAAGGTCTAATGAAGGATTCAAGTAGTGTCAGACTAAAAGAAAAACAATCGGTGCAATATACATTTCACATACTTTCTCATATACGTTACTGTACCCTAACTCAATTACCACTACTACCTATCGCCGACTTATTGCTCCTAGAAGCACTGTTCTACAAAGGCAACAAAACCGCGGAAGACGTTTTCCACGCGCAAGTAGTATTAATTTTTGCTAACCTCATATATGTGAAAATCGAGTTTGATAAATAGGTCCATAATACATAAATATAAAGTATTATGTGGATTGGCGAAGCTATATCGGCGATAAAGCATTATTACTGCACGGATATTGTCGCGTGTCGGGGAGAGCTGGACGGTAGCTGGGCGTAACCCTCGATATAAATCCTACTGGGCGCAATATAGTTAATTTTTAGAAATATGGCTTATGTAGTATTGTGTAAGACACGAAGCTTTATAAATGACTGAGTTTTGATCGAAATCGTTAGAGCCATTTTTTAATAACTCAACATTTTGTGAAAATCGATAAGAATAAACTGCCCACCATTGTTGCGCAAAATCGTGCATCTGTCTATTCTGGATGATAGTACGCATAAATACGAGATATACTAATTCGATTTCGCTCAACCGTTTAGGTCCTAGAACCGCACACAAACAGACGGCGTGGCTAAAACAGCTTTTCTGAACTCAGGGACACCTAAAACGTTTATTTCCATCAAAATACCGAAGAGGAATTTTTCCATGATTACAATACTTCCTCTATATACTACGTATATAAGCAAGTAACAAGAATTGAAAGGAGTACTCCAAGTCGGAGTACACAGAGACTCCAAAGGCGTTCTTTACAGTTTATGTCATCATGATAAAAATAAGGTAAATATTAATGGCTTAGTCTATTGCCTTAGCACTGGAAAACGATATATCAGAGGCGATGTCAAGGAAATATTGAATTTGTGATTTACCGATTTATTTTATAATCAGGAATAATTAATTAAACAATTCAAAATTACTTCAAACAAACCGCACTTGGAATAAGCAGTAGTTATCTTTACGTTCACGTTCATTCCTTCGTCGTAAATTCTCCATTTCTTTTCGCTTACAAAATTTGGATTTTTAATTGTTAATTGTCGTAGCGATCGATGTAAACAAAATAAGCGATGCTATGTATGCTTGGGATAACCTCGAATTTTTATCTCCGAAACTATAAATCGTAATTATGATGTCCAGTGGACTTTTATATGGTAAACGATGCCTTCTATCCGATTTTTTTTTAATCTATACCTCACAGATCATATAAGAGCTAGGGAGAGAAAAATATGATTTTTAATTGTTGTTTGACGGAAGCCATTTACCGTGATACGAGTATACGTTTATTTAAGAGCTTGTATAAAGTGAAAGTTCTAATTGACGGATACAGTTGAAAATCAGAATTAATCGATACATTTTAATAAGGATAACTAATACTTAGTTTTATTAAAATCCGCCCAGTAGTTTCGGAGATTAAACATGCGGACGGACGGAGGCGACGCGTCGCTACGTGGCCATAAGGCGTTTCGATACTATCGCTTCGCTGGTAAAGAACGCCTAAAAATGAATTCTTCCTAAGCATAACGCATCCAGAATTTACATGAAAAAATTAAACTATAATTTTAAAATATTAATTTTTTAAAAGAAACCGATTTTAGCGAACAGCTCGTGTATCTTGATCGTTCAGCCAAGGCTAATCTCTTCTAGATCGTAAACTTATTGTGGTTATGACCCGTTTCATATTTGTTATTATTGTTTTCAAAAGGCAGCATCGCCATTGATTTGGGAATACTTAAACATAACAAGTGAGAAGTGACTAATACATAACGCCCAAAATGCACGAAATTTCATGCTTTTCAACTTTCCGCTGTCATTTAAATGTACAAATGCATAAAAATATTTCAGATTTGCTCGCCGAGTCCTCTTTACCTTCAACATTTTTAAGGGATGGGCGTTTTTTTCGAAAAGGCGTCCTCTTGGACGAGGTGGCGAAAGCAAAATATCGGAAACAGGTGTAAGAAAAGGCCAACGCTCGTGTCTAAAATATTATCGTTTTTTATCTGCAATCTTTTAAAGACTTCCATTCAAATAGGTTGCCCTCACTCAACACTCACGATCCTGCCAATGCAAGGATAACTTTTCGACAGGTAAACAAACGTCTCGGCCTTCGTCTATTGTTGAAGTTTCATCGCCGAAACGTTATAAGTGCGAGATATCACGATCTGCGTGTTGGCTGGCGACCAACGCTCTTCAAGTGTGGCACTTGAAGAGCGTTGGTCCTTGTTATTTTGAAAAGACGTCAGCCGGCGATTTCGTTCGACTCTCCCATTCAAAGTTTCAACAACAATCACGATTTCGTTCCTTTTTGCGGAAATTGCTTAAAAGTGCAATGGAAACATCACCTGTCTTAAATGCGTTTCTAAAAACGTAAAAATTCCTTGTAGGAACTCTATTTCTTTTCCAAGATGCCAAATGTAATTTGCTGAAAGCTAAGACAGTGAAAATTATTGCGGCAACCGCAAAGGATCGATGACGTATCCTGGCATCATTTCAACTGTTTTATAAAGCATCAACTTAGAAGCTGGTTGGATAACTAAATTTCCTCTACAGACGTTTTTAATAAAGTTATTATCTTTCGGTAATTTCTGTGCGCCATTTATTTTTAATGTGTTTTAAGTATCAGAGAACGAAAGATCTTTTTAAAAAGTGACTGCAATATTTCAATGGACAAATATATATCATAACCGAGAGGATTTACCGATTCAAGGGCACTAAATCTTATAAGTTCTGAGATAATAAGCGACTTCCAAACAGTGGCCATGGAAAACATTAAAATTGATCAGCCACGAGATGCAAGCACATGTGTATTGTCCAACTGCGCTGGATGCGAATTATCCATTTAAAAAAATAATGCGTAACTTTAGTAACAATAAAATTTTTAATTTCCACAGGAAACTACGAATTTTGTTATTATTATTGAATCTTTACACAAAGTAGAGCCTTCCCAAATGGATTTCAATGCTAAACTTTGTTTCCATGACTACATGAAATGAAAATCTATAACTTTCGGGCCATCAATGTGAGCCGAATCAAACTGACGACTTACTGTGATACGAATTCGTACGCAATGTTTTAGATTTTTCCATGTTATTCTTTTTCGTTTTCAAGCTAGCTATTATTTTTCATGTAAATAAATAGCGAAATATAACTGATAATTTATCCAGCAGCTATGATCAAAAGAAAAATGCTTATGCATATGCTTTAACACCGGCAACAATCCTCCATCTCCCCACCAAAAAAAACAATAAAAATACAAGAAAGGAATAAATACCACCCCCTTCAACAAACGTAGAAATTGTTCCTGCCTCTTCTGAGAGGGTCTATCAGATAATTTGATATTATATATTTATGATGGTTTATCCATCGAGATTAACGCTTGGGCTGAATAGTGGCGGGGCAAAAGGGCGTACTGCGTCGTTACACAAGTATATTGCGTGCCTAAGCGCGGATACCTTGGGGGTTCCGAAGGAACCGCCAATGAACCACGCTCCTCGCCGGTATTGATTGCGAATGAGATTCACGGAGTTGCGGGAAAAGGCAAAGCGATACGACGCATGTGCCAACACACGACCACTGCTTAGGATGTTCGGCATAACATTATTTGTCTTGTGCCTAACAACGTGATCTGAACTATTGAAAGTAACTGAGTTTTTATTTAGTATTTTAAAATTTCATCAAGCATGTGTTGAACGATCTGTGAATCGCCGGAAAAGAAAAACGAAGAGGGCGGTTCATTGTTTCATAGGTAAGAGGTCACCTCTGCACTATCCGAAATCGCAAACAACCATGACCTATGGCTGCAAAAGCATGTTTTTCAAACGCTTTATTCCAAGAGTTTGGAGCTTTATATGAACGTCTCGCATCAATCTCACCATTATAGGCTTTTTATACCGCTGTCAATCCGCACCGACTTAAATATCATTGGTAAATTATTATGTAAATAATTTACTTTGATCGAGTTTTATTTCCTTTGACCTACAGATTGTAAAGAATAATTACAACTGACCCAGGATGGTTCCAGTACAGAATTGTTGTATTGTGTTTAATCTGCGGCAGGGGACGATTCTAATTGGCATGGTGCTACTGGTGAGCAGTCACGTACGAATAGGATAATTGAGTAAACAATTATTTTCATCAAGTATACATACAACCATTAAGTTAGACCTGTTAATGTTTCAAAATGACGGAATCTGGGAGAAGTTGGGCTTTAAGTTGTAAACCTGTTATTGCCATTGTTTCTTACATGTTTACATTAAGTAAATAATTTGTCATTTTATGAAATTAAATACCATGAAATTCTAAATAAAAATAGTATTTCTGAAGAACTCCAAAGAATAGCATTTACTTCATGTTTAATTATTAATGAGCAATGAGATAGGTATCAGGAAGTAAAATCAAACATCTAAAAAACAATTCTGCTGAAAGTAATGCCAATAAAATTTTCTGTGAATAGGTAATGGATGAAGTACAAAAAATTTATTTATTAATAATTATCCTGAGTCTGTATGAACTATGGAAGAGTCAAGAGTCAAGTTTTTTTCTTTTCCGAGCAGTTTTGATGTAAGCTGTAGTCGACTAGTACATTCAAAGGGTTATCTATGACTGAAGATTTTCTATATATTATTCTGTAACATTAATTTGGATTAGATCTGCTGGCAGTTGTTCGTCTGCATATTTCAAATGAGAATTTTGACAGTAACCAACATCATAAAATAAAGCTCCAAAATAACATATAATGAAGAAATAAATTTTGATTCTTTGATTCTTAAATATTGCATAGACCAGGCAAGCATGCTGCTAATCAAAACTGAAAACATTTTGTAAAACATGGAAATTATGACACCTCTGAAAGTTTAGGAATGAAAATTCAGGCAGTCCTAGATTGCAACTCAGGTTGAGTAAGGCTGAATCACTAAATATCTGGTGGTTTAAAAACTAGAAATCTTCCAGCATTTTTGATAATTCCACATAAAATTCCTAATAAAAAACCATGCCTTATTATTTTGAGACTGTGTTTCTCATGAGTGAGGAAAATAATGTTATTTTCATTCATTTGATAATAGTTATGGTGATGTGATCCTTTTTTTTGCATCCTAAATTTAAAAGCTCTTGTCTGCATTTGGACTGTTCCTGTTGGTACTTGGGATATCTCATGCTCGAGAAATGACTGGATTGCTGGCAGCTGATATGGAGGAGCAAGATGGAAATGGAAATCATCGTGTTTTTGCTACACAATGGGGTGATGCAGCCTTTCGTCATGGGGCTCATGATGAAGAAGAAGAAGAGGAAATAAGGACAAATGAGGTTGGGCTGGAATGGAAGGGGCATCAAAATTCACATCCAGCTGCTCCAACTGCAGATGATTCTCATGTAGTGGAATCAAGTCCAACTCATATGCATCATGAAACAACTATGCACCATTTTTACCATGATTCACATGGTGCCATCATCAAATCCATTTCAAATCAAGGTCAACTGCACAGAGCTGAACATCTTGCAATGGGTAAGTTTAAATATGTTTGTGACAAAACCAATCATTGAAAGATGAACCAGATTAAATTTTCATTAGCAGCTATTAATAAAAATTCTTATAAATACCATGGAATCATTCCTTTTTCTGCATGGAATATGTGCTATAATGCAAATTAAATAAAAAATGAAAGTTAAAACTATAAATTCAAATCTAAAAAAACTTACTAAGAAAACTTCAAGATTATCAAATATTTAAGCTATAATTCTAGTTTTGTGATTAATATTTAATTGACAAGTTCTCTAGGTATTTATCATAATGATTTTGTTTCAATGATTTTATTCTTTTTCAGTTGTAATTATATTCATGTACACAGCAGTCGCATTATTGAGCATACATCTAGTATCCTGCGTCCTACTTCTTTATGGAACATATACAGTAAGTTGGATAAAAATATAATGACCTCATTTTATTTAAAATACCAAAATTTTATATACTCGAGACTGTTTTGTAAATATGGCTAATCTTCATCATCATAAAAAAGGAAGTGCCCCACATATATTTTTATTAATGGCTGGTTTTATTTACGCTCTTAGCATCTATAACCATTTATTTGTTTGAGAAACATACATTTTATAATCCCCTGTATGAATTACATTTGCTTTAAAATGGAAATTTTATCTTGCACATTAAAAATTGATGGAATAAATTGATAATAAGATCCTATTCAGACAGACTGGAAAGTTAGGAATAATTTTGAAATGAGAGAAGTTCTGCCATGACCAGGAATTAAACTCAGGTCTTCCACTTGCTGGACAGATATTCCACCATTTAACTAACATGGCAGACTAATTCTCCTGTCTCTGAACATGAATGTTTTACTTAGTCTTGGAGGTCATCTATTGGGGCTGGTTGATACCAGCTTGGTTAGCCCAGCCACAACTAAGAAAAACATTCATATTCAGAAACAGGAAAATTAGCCAGTCACGATAGTTCAGCAGCTTAGAATATCTGCCCAGTCAGTGGAAGACCTGGGTTCAACTTCTGGTCATGGCAGAATATATATATTCATATATTATTCTGTGAATTAGTTATTCATATAATTAAGGTGACCAGATGTCCTCCATTGAGAAAGACAGTTTCTTTTTCAAACACTGTTCCAATTAAAGTTTTTGTTCACCCATGTCCTCCTTTTTCAAAGTTTTCCTGTTTTCCTCTTCCTGAATATGTTTCCATTATTTTCTCGATTTCTGCATGACAGGAATTTTCTGCGCACTATAGCTTAAAACCTACTTATCAACTCACTCCAAAACTTTATATTTAGCATTTTCATTAGAAAAATTTAGATTTGATTAGACTTTGGCTCAACTTCAACCAGAAGTGGAGGTTTGATCATGGCATTTTTTCATTTTTGCCAAATATCTCCTTTAGGGCTTCATTAATGCATACATTTATCATTATCAAAGTTGTAGAGAATATAATTTTCTATTAGTTCTGTTTGAAACATTTATTCATAGAATGCATTTCAGAGATACAATAATTGGATTATCTATGTAAATTTGTTCAGTACATTGAACATAGCCAGGAAACAGCAATGTTTCCATTGCTATGCTAAAATATTTGAATTGTTGACAGTGATGCTCACATTGCCAAAGTTAACATATTTTCTCCATTGCAACAAAAAGCAATTTGTTTACATATTGTTTTTTCAACATGAAAAGTGATTCAAAGTATTTATCATTGGGACAAGATGGAAAAGTATATTCCATAAATAGCATACACAGATATTTAAAAGGCATTCTTTATGGGAAATTCATATAAAACGGTATAGAAAGATTGGACGGTTCTTGAATTTTTATCTCGGAAACTATAATTCGTAATTATATAGTCTCGCAGGCTTTTTTCTGACAAATGTTGTACCTCTATTCAAATAAATTTTTTAATCTATACCTCACAGATCATATAAGAGCTAAATATTCCATAAATGGAATAAACAGAGATATCAAAGACATTTTTTATGGGAAATGCATTTTAAATGGTATCGAAAGATTTTTATCTAGAAATCTATAAGTTGTAATTATATGATCTCACAGACTTTTTTGTGGTAAATGTTATCCTCTATTCGAATAAAATTTTTAATCTATACTCACAGATCATATAAGAGCTAGGGATATAAAACTGTGGTATTTAATTGTTACTTGATAGATGCCATTTAACAAGACAGGTTTATTTAAGTACTTATATAAAGTGGAAGCTCTAATTGACCCATGCAGATCAAAACTACAATTGGTGATAAATTTTAATAAGGATCACTCATACTTAACACATTGCATGCTACAGATATTTCATGGTTTTCATCCAGTGACAACTATTTTTGCCAGTTACTTTTAACTAAATTTAAATAAAACTTAATTTTAATGCATAATTAATCAATTAAATTGTTTGTTTATCCTTAAAAATCTATAAATTAATTCCCTGCTAACAACAGGGGATTTACAAATAATAGAATCTGCTAAAACTCACCACATGTAAAACATTAAAAAGAAAATACTACCATTAAAATTCTGACTACAGAAAAGCATAATAAAATTAAAGTTACAAAAAACAAAAATTAATAAATACATATTAAAATGACAAATTAATTGTTTCTGCATGAATTCTATTAAGGATAACTGAATGGAAATGAAATATACTAAATATAAACAGAATAAATTATAAATGTACACGTACATACATTCAAAATGAAGTATTAAAAGCAAGAACTAATCTATCAAAATGGCTGCAACTTATCCAAAAACTATCTTTTCATCACAAAGAATAGACCTTAACTGAGAACCGATCCTTTCCAAGTGATAGATGCTGCACTAGGGGCAATAAAACGCATGTGCAACCCAACCATCCCGGGACGAGATGCATCATAGGGTACTGCCTCACATCACGTCCCGGGATGTGTTGAGCACTGAAAGTGTTAATCTAATTAAAGTCCGTCCAGCGGTTCAGGAGATAAAAGTTACAACAAATGGACGGATGAGACATGCCCATAAGGCTTTCTGCTACTACTGCTTCCCTGGTCAAGTGTTTAAAAATTATTAAGGAGTGCAATTTCTGATAGTTATTCTTTTCAAGAGCAGCTTGCAAGTACTATTGCAATAATTTCCATTATTCTGTATGGATAAAGTCATGTGCTGGACTTGGATTTTTTGAGCTTTCATAAGTGCCCAAAAGTGTTCAAGTATTTCTTTGAAAATCTGTTGGCCGAAGTTACTTTGAATTTCATACATAGGCAATTATTCAACAAATAAAATATATTCAGCTGAAATAACCAATTCTTTAAAACTTTAAAGATCAGTTGGAATCCAAATCCAATCATTGCAAATAGTGTGATATGATTTGCTACCATGCAAATATGGATGAATATGTCATGTGGTATTGTGAAAACATTTTCTCTGAAATTAAATAAAGGCATTAATTTTTTCTTGTTAAAATATAATATTTTTTTAATGATCAATGCTAAAAGCCTAAATTCTGTTAGCACATGGACTCATTTGCAGTCACCATTTTATTAAAATAAATATGAAATATGCCATACATTCATAGGTATTTTTATAATAAAATTTCTCTTTCCTTTGTCCTGTTTCAGTGTTTCTCAACCATTTTCATTCCACAGCACATTTACAAAAATAAAACAAGTAATAGCGGCACACCGCCCTCATTTTCCAGTGTATCTCTCTCGCTTCTCCCAAAATTCCACGGCACACCATGTCTGATGGCACACCACTGTGCCATGGCACAGCGGTTGAGAACCACTATTCTATTTTGTTAAAAATCTGGATGTCCTCCATTTTGGTTAGAAAAATCTGCTCACCTTAATAAAATAGCCTTTGTATGCCATTTTGTCATGCTGCTGTCTTTAAGGACTACCATATTGTTGTTATCATCATGGGATTATGTATATCAAATTGTATTAAGGACAGCATTATGTTTACCTAAATAACTAATACATGGAGACCATGATTTACAAAAGGGTTACGTTCTTGAAAAAGGTTTTGTAAATCGAAATTTCGTAAATCGAGCCATAATATTCCACTAGTGTCCATTATATAATACAAGATATGTTCTAATGGTGGAAAATCCATCCTTATATGGCAAATCTTGTTTTTTAAGACATATAATATGGAGCATAATTATTCTACGCACATATACATTACGTAGCGTTGTGTTCTATTTTGCGTAACTTGATGTCATAATAACTTGACTGACTATTCAATCAGTTTGAAATTATATCATAAATTATCATAATTATATTCAATGCATTTGTATTAAAATACACAAAGACAACAAATACTCAATAACATAAGTTTTATTAAAACTAGCGAGGCTGAATGCAAAGCACGTAGCGCCAAGGTATCTGCATGGTTGGCATGCATATAGTCAAGGTTTATCGTAACTAAAATAAAAAATACAATAAAAATAAATAAAATAGTGCATTGCATTCAGTAATAATTTAATTTAATGAAAAATACATCTTCATGTGCACTGTTGTAATTAGTACCATTTCATACAGCATGAGGCGAAGGTTTGACATTATCATCATCATATGTAGAATCACCCACAACAACAGAAAGGGAGACTTAGGCATCTTGATCAGTCGGAAGAGTTTGGAGAGGTTTTTTGTTTTCTTGGAGATTTGTTATGAAAAACAAATGGACTTTTTACGTAACTTCGAGATTTTCATTTGTATAATGAAGTACTGGACAATTTTTTTGTTGTAACTTCGAAATTTCGTAAAATGGGGCAGCGTAAATCGAGGTCAACCTGTATATGGTATAATATACTATAACTTGAGTTTCGCATATTAAAGTTGTCCTAATGAGTGTATTTGTGTATTATTTAAACACATCAACAGTAAACTTATTAGTGTAAGTTGCATCAGAATTTAAAAAAAGTATTTTCAAACTGTTACATTAGAATTTTTTTTATAACAATGTTGGTATTTTGTTTATAAAGAGAACATTGATGGTAATTACATTTTTCAATTGCTCTAAACACTTTTAACTTGTTTTGTTTACACCGCAACAAATATATTGTTCAGTTATTTTCAAAGGTATTTTTGTGTTGCATTAAATTGCCCTATGGAAATGGGCTGGAAATTTGTAACTTTAAACAAAATTTAAAATCATCAACATACATTAAGAAAAATATAATTGACATTTATTTTGTATGAAATGATGAATATTGACAATGAGCCATGGATTTATAAATGTTACTATTTTGAATTAACACTTAGCTAAGACATACATATTTAAATGTTTTAATTTTTTAATTTAATACTTTATTAAGGCCTGTCATTTTTGGTGGAAAATTACCCTATTTTAAATATAATGTTCACACAACATAGAATTATCAATACTATTATTTATTATTTGTGTGTGGCAAGGAAAATCTATTTTATCAAGTTTGTTTTATGAGATATTCCTGATTGCACAGAAATACACATTGAATTTTAAATATATGCTACATTCTTATAAAATTTCTTGGTTCAATACATTTGGACGATAAACAAGATAAATGTAATGAACCAAGCAGAACACACCCTTATTGGTGTGATGAAATCGAATATTTAAACCACATACAAACCTTACCTCCATTTCCTTCACAGAGAATTCGCCAATTGATGTTGCCATGGCTGAGCATAGTTCTCATGGGGCTAGCTTTCAACCTCACTGCTCTCTTCATTACTGCTTTCTTTGGACCTGCTCAACGAGCTACAAGCATTTTTGCATTTGGCATCCTTGAATTAAGTAAGTAATATTTGTTAACAATAAATATTCAATTATATTCCAAATAAAACTAGTTATCTGAAACTCTTATTCAAATAGAATAACTAAAACTTTCTAGTATGAGAAAAAAGCTCTAAAATAGATACAATTTGTTCTAAAATGTTTTAGGATATAAATGAAACATTCAATCTTTAAAAGTATCGAATATGATTTAAAATAAATGAATTAAAATAAAATAATGAGAAAATATGAGATATTGTATACTAAATCCTGACAGTAGGACAAGGCAAATTACAGAAGTGTTTCAAATGAACTACAAGAAACTTCTTGAGCATTAATAGAATAAGTTATCAGCCTATAAAAGGTCTTTAGTGATTATTTGTGTGTATTACATTAGGTATAGCATTTTGAAAATATATTATAACAACTAAAATTTATTTTACAACTACATACATGAAAAATTCGAGTCATGAAGATTACATAATAAACCCGTGCGATCATAATTTTTCCGCAAATTCACTGCATAAGGAAAGTATTCATACAAAAAATATTGACTGTCTTGAAGAGTTAACGCTGTAAATTTAAGAATTATTTATACTAAACGTTGTCATCAACATGAAAATGACCATAAGATGGTCAAAATAATTTTGAATTTAGCAACAAATAATTCGTAAGTCCAGCTATAAGTGGTGATTAGTAATACTGTTCTGTTAACAAAAATATTAATATTTCAAATAAACACTGCAATTTGATACATGTGGACAATGTTCAGTGTAGGCCATCGTAATTTATTTTCAAACTGCGCTAAATCAAAAATTGTTATGGCGCTGGGGCATTCCAATAAAAAATGGCACGAAAAATTAAAACGCTCTGAAAGAACCTGTTTTAGTAGTATTTTGATATACATTCATGTCTTACTGAAAAGCTAAGAAATCACTAAAAATATTATATAACATTAAAATTATTCCTTAGATGTTATCGTATTTCTCAATTTAAGCCAAGTACTTATTTTAAAACAGTTAATTATACATATGCAATATTTTGTTTAATAATTATCAGGACTTCTGCTGAATATCAGGAAAATAAATTAATTGAAAAACGAATATTTGAAGAACACTTATGCATGAAAATTGACTTAATCTAACAATTAATGTGAATTAATATTTAAATATATGAATGAAATTACTAATATAGATTAGTTATCAATTAAAGAATATTTAAAATTCTTTTTTGCAGTGTTTGGATTTTATCTCTGGCTTGTGGTGTTTAGTTACTACCGACAGCTATTTGAAAATGAAATGGCCTTGCTAATGGTATCAAACAGAGGAGCTGGAGGTGTTGATGGGCTTGTAGGTCCTAATGGTGTGGGCAGCAATACTGTGGTTGTGTTAGGTCATCATCCTACTGGTCATCACCAACATCAAATACATGGCTGGCCATGGGGAATGCAGGATATCACTACAACTATACCAGCAAATGGAATAAATCCTCTTGCAGGAGGTTTCATTCACATCACCCCAAACAGCAATGGGAAGTTATACAATGTCTAGATTGTGTACTCCAAGCTGCGCTTATTACCTTCAACCAATGAGTCCGTCCTTTGCATATTATACATTTTTTAATAATTATTTACCAGCGGTCATTGGTGAAAACATTTTCTTAGCACATGCATAAGGAATTATATGTCCTTTTAAATTACTTTAGCTTATTCAATTGATTGAGCATGGTGTAAAATGATGCATGCAGTAAAGCACAAAGTAAAGCGGTTTAGGAAAATAAAGAAAGGTAATAAGAAAACAAGAATTGCGATAACTAATTTTACATAATTAACTGGTATAATTCTTTCCTAAACTGAATAATTACAAACCTTACAAGTAAACTAAAATTTTATGGGTGGGGAAAAAATAAATGTTGCAATAAGCTACATAAATTTCATTTACCAATGGCAGCATGACATGCTGAGTTACAGTCATAACAACATAAGCAATTTGAAAGCATCATGATGCAAGTCATAAAATATATACATATCTCTATATTTTTATGGCAAAAACTAGATTTTATTGACATGTTCCTTTTACATTATTTCATAACAGAAATTAAAACCAAGTTATTTCATGCAAAATGGAAAAATATTGAAAAATGCTTAAGAAAATGTCATTCTTCAAGCATTCAGAAATAACTTTTTGTGAAGACAAGATGCATAATAATTGAAAATACCTCCAGATGAAAAAAAGAAAAAAATGCCATAAAAGTGGGAAATACGACTTACGAAATTCACAGGATAATGATAAAAAGAAGCAATATAGTCAAGGATAATTGACATCTAAAGAATTTGTTGATTTAATAAAAGAATAAGTTTTAAAATTTACCATCTCATCAACAAAATCAATCAGAATAAGAAAAATGAAATTTCTTGTGGTTGCAACATACAACCTTTTAGCTTTCATTTGATCTCGGCTTTAATTCTCAATAGATATATTCCAAAATGTTTTCAAATACAAAATTTAATGATTATATTCATCATATTGACTAGAAATGTAATAATATAATCAAATCCTCATTGCTTCCCATGTCTTAAGACTTAACAAAATCACAATTCCTAAGAAACACCAACTCAAGTAATAAAAAACTGTTATTTGGAAAGGATAAACTCAATACTCATAAGGATAATACAGCAAATAAAGGATTCAGACGTTATTGTTGATATATCAAAATATATTTTTGTTCAAGTTGTTATGAGTTAATAGTCAATATAAACTACCTCCATTTAAACACATTAATTACTATGATTAGGACTCACCTGATAAAATATGATAGTTAAAAGAATAAGGAGAAACCTGCATAATTAAAAAGATTTCCAATTAAGGAGTAGCAAAACAAAATGAATTCATTATCAAGTGTTGTTGTTTGCTTGCAACAGATATGCATTACCATACATAAATGTTATAAAAAACATCACAGCTTTTAGGATGCCACCCATTGCTGATAAATCATCTTATGCTATTAACTGTAGAAGCACAAACTCAAACACCACACTTGATACTATCAATGGGAAAATTTCACTCCTAAGAATTATAAAGGTATATGTTGGCAGTAATAACTTGGCCTCGGATTTGCACGTTTTTATTATTCCTTGGATAATCCAGCTTTCTGTATCTCCTGTGTATTGCAAAATTTTCTAGCAATAATACCAGGAAGAACTGCACTTCTACTTAAATGTTGAGCTGAGATAATTAAGGATTAATCTCTCATTTAGACCCTAGCAACTTTTCGACTGTTATTAAAAGTTTTTAAATTTACTGACTCATCATTGTTGACTCATAAAATATATAATGGTTTGGAATGTGCTCTATTTCCATTTGTGTTTCTAATCCTTATCGTCTGCTTCAAAGTTTATATGCAAACATTAACTTATACTTAATAAATAAACCAATAAAAACACCTGATTCAAGAGATAGGCAATAAGGTTACAAGAAATAGAAACAAGAATCACAAATTTTCTATCAATCACTTTATTATTTAATCTTTTAATTGAAGTTTTAAATCCAAACTGTACATATACATTTGTTGAAATAAAGATGCTTAACAAAAACATTAAAGCTTCCTTTACTACCCATAAGTGTTGTGGATATTCTTATGTTCCTAAAATACAAATGGGTAGATTTTGCCCAAGATAAGAACATTTTCATATAAAATCTTCAATATAACAACAATATATTTGATGTTATGCACATTGGTATCAGAGTAGTTCCTACAGATGATAGAGAAATAAAATTTACAGAATTAATGGTACAAATAATTTTATAATAAGGAAAAAATGGGAACAAACCAACAGCAAAAGTCTTAGATACAACAGGCTTTCAAAAAAGAATGTAAATATTTGAGTCCCTTCTTTACCATAAACAAAAAGATTTTGGGACCTGACATTAAAATCATTTTATATCGATTTGTACAAAACATTTCTTTAGAAAGTAACAAATGTACAGCATACTCATTCACACAGACAAATTGTCACAATAGAAATCACACAGTGTGGCAGGAGTGCACAAGTGTTCACAAAGGGGCTTGAGCTGGAACAATTGCCCTTTGAAATTCAATCTCCTAAAATACCCAAATATATTTTGAGGGTATACCATGGCAAAGTATACGATCTTGATTTTTGCCACAAATTCTTTAAAGTCATGGCAATTTTCCCATTTAAATGGGAGATGATAGTTGGCTAGTTCAAGGAGGCAAGCACAGAGATCCCATATAACATGGAAACATCCATCTTGTTGCCATAGACACCTCAATGCAAGATAAACATTGACCAGTCTACAACATTACATTTTATCATCAGTCATTTCTAAAAACTGTTCATATACATCTCTTGAACATTCTCCTTTGTTATTAAAAACAAATTTGTAATAACTGCCATCTGCACACACCACTGAAAATAAAAATAAAATATTTCATTGACCAATTATTACTCACAAAGTATGTTTTATTTAAATACACAAGATTAATAAGAAAATTTTAATATTCCATACAAAAAATTACATAAATTTGAAGTTTGCTTTTATGAATGTCCTTGTCCTGTATTTAGTTTCAACACGCAATTCAAGTACAGCAAGCAAAATTTCAAAATATATTCTTATATAAAGATAACAAATTTTACAATATGAATCATCAATAAAATTGTTAATTATTACGTAAAATAATCCAGAAAAATAATGCTACAAATACAGAAAGAGGAATAAAATGGTTCACTGAAGACATCAGCATCATAGGTAGTCTGTCTGTAGACAGGTCCGTGATTACTCATGGTTAAACCTGGTTCTCCATATACTCCTATTTTCCACTATCCTCTTCATATCTTGATAACTCTCTTTCCCTTTCAAATCGTCTACCATCTGAAACTTTTTCCTACCTCTTTCCCTTTTTCCATCTAGTTTTCCTTCTAACACGTCTTTAATCATACTCTCTCTCCTCAGGTAATGTCCAATCCAGTTTGCCTACCTCTTTCACTTATATTCCCAGTAAGTAGGTGTTTCTTTCTTCTGAAAGCCGCTTTTGCTTTTCCTATTCTAGTCCTGATCTCATCCATACATTTTTCTTCTCTTGTTATGATGCTTCCAAGGTATTTATAGTCTGAAACATGTTCTAAAGGCTTACCTTCAATACTTATATTCAGATTTTCTTCTTTGTCCGATATTCGAATGAACTTGGATTTTTCTGTATTTATTTCCATACTGTATTTTCTACCTGTTATTACTAGTCTATTTATCATTTTCTGGAGTTCCTCTTCCTTTCTTGCTAGAAGTACTTGATCATCTGCGTATTTTACTGTTCTTATAATCCTTTCTCCAATTTTGAAATCTCCTGTGCCTTCTAATGCTTCTTCATATACATTGAATAGGGTCGGCAATAGGCAGCAGCTCTGTCTAACTCCTTGACCAATATTTACTCCATAGGTGTCCGCATTCTCCAACCTGACCTTTACAGCTTGGTTCACATATAGATTCCTGATCAGTCTCCTGTCTTTCCAGTCTACACATATATCCTTTAATATCTTCATCAACATTACCCAATTTACTTTATCAAAGGCCTTCTGCCAGTCTACGAAACATACACAGATATCTTGACTGTACTCTATTGCCCTTTCTGATATTATTCTTACTACCCCTATCGCATCTCTAGTTCCCCATCCTTTTCTGAAACCGAATTAATCTTCCCCTAGCATTTTTTCTGCCTTTTTCTCCAGCCTTTTATTAAGAATCCTCATGATGATCTTTGAAGTGTGTGACAGAAGGCTTATCGTTCTGTAGTCTTTATACTGCATTGCCTTTGGTTTCTTCTTTAGAGGGATCATTGTTACTTCTAGGAAATCCCGAGGCCACTCTCCCGTGTTGTAAATCTTATTACTTCATTTCATGATTGGTTTTAGTCCTTCTGATCCCATGACTTTAATTATCTCAGCCAGTATTCCATCACTGCCTGTGGCTTTCCCTTTCTTTAGTTCCACTATCGCTTTTTCTACTTCACTCTCCATAAAACTTGTTCCAAAATTGTCTTCTTCAATGTTCTCCTCATCTTCCAGTTCTATTTTTGCCAATCCTGCCTGCTTGCTGTATAGTTCCTTAATGTGTTCTTCCCATACCTGTGCTACATCCTTTGTTTCTGAGACTACCTTCCCATCCATATTCATAATTCCTTTACCATGAATTCCATTAGACTTCTTATCTTCTAGTTCCAGTGCCGTAGCATACATTATATCATACCGTCCTAACTTCTCCATTTGTTGTATTTCATCAAGATATCAAGACTGAAGACATATCATACTATAAAAAGACAGTAACTATAATAAAAAATGTTCAAATAATGGAGAAGGTTAGAATCATAATTCATCACAAATTGGCTAGTTATGAAATCAAGAGAAGAAATTTCAGAAAATAATTTCTTCTGGTATATAAAGGTCAACATAGGACTACATTAAACTGACATAAGAAATTACATAATTTTTAATGAGGAATTAAATACCTGACTTATAGCTACTCAGATGCAATTATAGTTTATCTTTATAGAGGGGATTTATCTCTGAAATATAACATACCTATTACAGAGTTGTTATCAGATCCAAATGCACACATGCACTGTGATCCACCAGGTACCTGGAATTTACAAAAACTCCAACTGGAACTGAAGTACTTAGGCAGGAATGTTGCAGATGCTAAACTGCAGATTCAATTGAAAATGAAAAAGTAATTTGAAAATGTATACCCACGATAGTTAATTTTAATTTATTCCAATGTAGTGAACATAGATCATACAAACACTAACATTTAAACATTGTTAAATTTATAACGAAAAAATGTCAGTTTGGAAACAAAATAAAAAGGAATATATATTATTTACACTTGGAACAAAATAAAAAAGAAATATTAATGTGACATGCACATTAAAAACAGTTATAATTCATTATCATACTTACTATGTCCCGATAATTTCATTTTTAAAACGTTTATAACGAAAAAATGTCGGTTTGGAAACAAAATAAAAAGGAAATATTAATGTGACATGTACACTCACTTTCAAAAGTCGATCGACAAACTGAGCGGCGCCACTTGCGCCCTTTCCAGAAATCCTATTTCAACTCTCGCGTAGCTTGAATATTCCACGACGACCGGGAATTACAAATACACTCAATCTTCACATTAGCCTAAAGTCCTGAAGTACTTTCAAACATTAGGTTTCACGCGTTTAAAGATATCACAAATCGAGGAAATTCACGTTTCAATCTTAGTCACCATATGTAGTTAGTGTTGTTTGCATTAAATACATTTTAACTTTTCGAAGACAATGACCGGTACTACTGTGGCCATATCCAGTTCAAATCTTATGACAGCTCTTCAGAGAGAACCACAACAGCTGCGAAGTTGCATAAAAAGCTTATTAATTCGGAGCAAATCTTTAAGCATCCCCTTCAAATAATGATCAGGCTTCGGGGTTCCAATTCTGGGGCAATATTAATATTGGCTTTTAACAGAAAGTTTGTGAGTGGATAAAACATGTAACTATCAACCCTAATCAACAGGAATGTATGGTGGCGTAGTGGTAGCGAGTCGGATTTGAAAGATGAAGATATTGAGATCAAACCTTAATAAAACTTCACATGAAGTTATTCATCCGAAGTATTGGATGTTTTTTCTCACTATCTCATCCATATATATTTTCCGTCATATTTGAAGTCATTACATAAATAGTAAGCAGTTCTCCGAAACCAGAAAAAAACACGCACATGCTTCTAGAGAGCCATAGCCCACATCCATTATTTAAACCCAAGTTTCCTTTAGGATGTGGGTTAAGTCACATTTGGTTTTTCCTCCATACCTTAGCATTAGGAAGACGACTGGTCTTCATTCGATTTCGGTCTACGGCCAAGCGAAGGAAATCTGTCGCCTTTTCTTCTTCCCCCTTCATGCACTTGAGTTTTCAAAACAACTACCCACACCACCCTTCCTCATTCTCACTCCAAGTAAAATATTTCCTACATAAATATAAATGGACGGAATTTTCCCAATTTTACCCACAAATCTAGATAAATTAAATGAACGCCCTTAGAGCCTCCGAGTGAGACGCGTAACACAAACCAAAAACAGTGGGACTCTTGGGAGCTCCAATAGGATTTGAACCCAGGGCTACCACGTCGTGGACCCATTCGATAGCCTCGGTCTTCTCCTACCACCTGTGGTTGTTTTAAGTTTTACATGTGAACTTGGTTTGAAATATATTTATGGTAGCCACAATTGTAAGTGCTTATTAATAAAAATATGGTTGTTCGTACAAGAAATTTGAAAACGATTGCTTGATTATTCGCGAAAACGGAAATTTGTGAAAGCCGGTTTACCTAGGGATTTCTCCGTGAAATTAAATTGCATGGGATGTAAAATAAGCACAAAATGCACGCAGAAAAAATGACCAGGATCGTAGTACCGTGGCCTGCAGGAAAATGAAAGCATTCTTTTTTTTACTCTCAAAAAGGCGACACCATGTAAACACAAATTAAGATTTGGTCGTAGAGGTTTCTTATTACAGGTATTTTCTTTTCATATTCATTGACTGAAAAATATCGCAATTATGAAACTGAGTATTTAATATCCGTTTATATTTATGCCGCTTAATAAATTGTCACGTCGGTCTCTAATTTCTTCGCTTCTTTGGGTCTAAATAGGTATATATTGCGTTCTACACAAAAACCTTCGAACTACGCAGCGCAGTTTTTTAACTCATTGCATTTCCGATTTATTTAAAAAGGTTGAACAAAGGTCCTTGCTGCTACATTTCTTAAAATTTACCACATTACTATTTGAATTTCCCTTGTGACAGTCGTGACCCAAGAGTCCTATAGAAACAGATGTGAAGTTAAATTCTCCTGCAGTCCCGAAAGTGGCGCCACTCAGTTTGTTGATCGACTTTTGAAAGTGACTGTACATTAAAAACAGTTATAATTCATTATCATACTTACTATGTCTCGATTATTTCAATTTGAGAACATTTATAACAAATTAATGTCAGTTGTATCTTAACACAAATCTTGGTAGTAAGCCTTCGTGTTTAAACTTGAAATAAACACATTACCAAGAAACTCAGCGACTTCTACTATTGTCCGTTAGGGCCACGTTATATCCTACAGTGCCATCGTAACATCAACCATTATAACTACAGCGATCAGAGCTTAGCCGGTCAAGAAAAATCTCAATATCTCACCAACAGTATGACCGATTTCAATTTTATCATTTTTCTACAAAGCTGAAGGTCAAGACGTTTAATTTGATGCATCAAATGTTAAGGTTGCTGTTACCTTCACTTTAAAAACCTCATTTTATTACGCTATTAATATATAGATAATCCCTGGGTTATGCAAGACTCGACTAATGCAAATCTGACTTTATGTAAAAACCTCCAAAAATTAATTTTTAAAATCTGAAAAGTCCGAGTTGCAGAAACTTGCTTACATGGCAAAATGCTTCAGGCTGAAAGGTCAAATGTTGAATGATTTTAAAATTAACAAACTATACGTAACACTTATTTACAGAATATTAAATGGCTAGAGATATTTAATGACAGTATTTAATATGAAATCTTAAATTTCGTTGCATATCACGGTCGCCTTTCTCACATAGTTATTTGGTGCTGAAGATGATAAGGAAGATGAATTCTATGGGTTTTCAATTACTTACATTGTTTATTATATATAATATATTCATTAACTAAAAACATTATTTCAATTTGTGTATACTATGTTTTTTGTTTTTTGATACATGTTTTGAGGAAAGTCTACCTGGCGATTTTGCGGGAGACTACAGCAATCAGCTGATTAGCTAGTGAAATGTGAAAATTTTTTGAGGATGGAAATACAACTGTAAAGAAGTATAACTAGGTGTCTGATACGTTTAATTAATATAGGGTGACCATATTTCAACAAGGCGAAAAAAGGACATTTCCCGTAATTCACTAAAAAACGGGACAAAATCTTGGCAGGATTTTTTAATACGGAAGTTTGGTTTATTTCAATCAATAAATCATTCGAAGGAAGTTGAACAAATCTGCAGACATCGACTCATTAAAAAAATATTTATGTAATGATGTGTGCAGTTAAAAGAATGAGATTAACTTGGTGAAATTCCACACAATCAATTATTACCTACTACAGATGCAAGTAGGATTTTGACCTGGAGACTGGGTCTAGGGATTTGTATCTGGGCTTGGTATCATTTCTTCGGGTTAGCGAGTTTTTCTGAACTTCTTCTAAAGAAATAAAATACAATATGAAATTTTGGGGGAAAATTTCACTTTTCCAATTCCGATATACTGATGTAAGATTTTTATCATTACTTTGTTATCCAGATTTTAAAAATTAAAAAACGGCTGACACAAGTATGAAATAAATTGTTCTAAAGCATGTTCCCGACTGGGAATAAATAGAAATTTAGCTTATTAATCCTGAAATACAGGTGGATGAACAACAAATTAATTTACTTTTTAAATATTTATTAAATTTTATTTGCAATTAATTTGCAGCTTGTGTTGAAGGAGTTGGTTCCGAAGCTGGTATGAGAGTTGACGATTCATCCTCTTGTGCAGATGTTTTGTACTTTGCGAACAAAGACATTTCTTGCAGTATTTTGAGATTGTTTGAAAGCAAATTGTAAAAGTCGTTGCACAAAAGTTCCCGAAAAAGAGTTTTTGTCACTATCACTGCTTTGATGTTTCCAACGAGGAAACTTCTTTTCGTCTGTCCACAGAGCATTTGTGATAGAAAACACTTTTTATAGCTGCACTTGTGCCAGGAATAGCTAAAGCAAATTCCAAAATCATTTGCATGTTTTTAACGAATTTCTTTTACCTTGCATAAAATTGAAAACACCAGACCATCATTTGACAGTTTCAGTTAAATTCGTGTTCCATTTGGCAATTTTGTTTTTACTGATATTCGTAACATGGTGGTATTCATCGAAAAGCTCATCTTCATCTATAACGTTCATGATATGTGTAGGATTAATTTTTCATGTAACTTTGTATACTGAATGGCACTCTCAGAAAAATAGGAATATTGGCATCCTGTTTTAACTTTTTTGGGACAATGGGACAACTAAAAAATGGGATGATCCCGTTAAAAATGGAACATATGGTCACCGTAAATTAATATATGTATAAGCTAGATTATCAAAAATTAGCGTGGTTTTCCCCTCAATTCACCCAAAAAGCGAGAATCTGGTGCGAGGTGGATACACTTTAATTTTTTATTTTAACTACACAGAAGTGTTATCCGTGTATAGCATGTACCCTTACTTTATGACCTGAAAATTTGGTCTTCAAATGCGTGTTATACACAAGAATATACAATATTTCTTTTGTCCAGTCCATATAGATCTGAAACGTATCACAACAATTATGTTAATATAGGACCAAAAAACCTCTAATTCAGTATCTGCGAGGTTTTCACAGACCACATTCCTCGTGGATATCAGGGGAGTAGTGTATATATTTTTAATAAAAACAACATAAATCATCATCCCAGCTCAAACCATTAGAAAATGATTTTACAACGATATTTTTGGTTTTTAAATAAAATATAAGTTAATATAAAATATCAATTATAAAAGCATGCAAATTAGCTTAAGAATATACTTCCAAAATAGTTTTAAAATGAGGAAGGCAAAATTTACAATGCACTCATTTATGGAAGAACAGGAAATGAAAAAATCTTGTGTCCAGCACGACTTTCTCCACACAGAGAGATGAATATGGTTGAAATAGTACTTAAAAGTCACTCTCGATAACACTGTCCTCAAAAATAAATATCAGTTATTACACTAATGAATAATTTTTAAAAAACTTGAATAATGTTCACAATGAAATAGACTTGGGATCACTATTCACATTCAAAAAATAATAAGTAAACAAAGTTTTTATTTGCAGTTACAGATAAAATATTGATGCACATCATACTACTAATGTCAAATCATTGAGCAAAATATTCACTACTAAAATTAATGTTGGTGGCATCAGTCAATATTTACAAAAAATTTGTTAAAAAAATATGATGCTAGATGACATTGGGATAATTTTGATTGCAATTAAAATTACTATTGGCAGTGCAGCCATCACTATCAACAATTCAAAAATTTATAACAACGGAAACAAATGATCATTGTCAAGGCCGTTATCGTTAAAATGGCGATACTTCCCCTAAATGTGGGAATTAAACATACGATATGAGCCAATTTTAAGCTGCAGGTGGAAAAAGATGAATAAAATAAGTGACTTCATTAATTTTTCTTTAAAATAGTTCATATCGGATGATCGGTCTGCAGGACAAAAAGTCATGGGGAAATCCAAATTTTGGAAAATGGGTGAGAGAGGGATTAAGCGAGTGTTGGGCGACATTCACTAAAAGTTGTTGGGTCCACTTACATGCACAATGCTTTTCTCATGGTCAGTTTTATTCGGCATGTTCACGAATAAGTAATCAAAATAGTTTCTTTAATTTCTCACCAAGTGACAAGACCATTAACCTTTTCCACCAATATGTCGAGTGGAGTTTGACATGGCTAGCATCAGCACCAACCCTTATGTCAAGCCACACTCGACACATTTTATCGTGAGGGGAGGGGGGTTTTCGTCTACTTTTTCCAATAACTTTTCTTGTAAGCATCAGTGACTAAATGTGGGTAAACAACAACATAATTATGCAAGATAGATACAATTATAAATTAATAATATCCCTCTAAAAGCTATGAGTAAATTACGTCTCCAGCCAATGCCACTGCCGCCATAGCAGGTGTTTGTCTTATCTATTTTCTGAGGTGTAAGCGCTTTTTGACTAGCATTAGCTGCCATTCATTACTTTGAAGTCATTTGTTTATTTCAGATAATAAATTTACAAATGGGGATCAATGAGGTCAGAAAGAGGAGTTTGCTCTGTCAGCCGCCTCGTATTAGCTTCCATTTTTGACCTCTTTTCGTCAGTTCTTTTTCTACTTTATGTTCACCAGACTCACTGAAGGCTCTGCTCATTCTCTTTTGTCTTTTTCGTCGGGCAAAGATGGTGTAAAGGGACCAGCTCACTCAACCTCTTGGGTCGAGTAGGCTGGTCCCTTTACATGATGAGTCATATATTCCTCAGAGCTTACACGTGAGCTTTGCTGAGCTGCACACTTATTTATTTGATGATACACATATCTTTGTAAACAATCGTCATATTGAACACCCTCAGGGATTTGATGATTCATATGTTTCTAGAAGCATCTTGGATGTTTTGATGATACAGGATTCTCTTACAAGGAGCACTTTCCCTGCAGTTGACTCAGTGCTATATTTGCAAGTAGTCGTTCCTTCAGAAAGAATTGTCACTCCTTAGGATGGAAAGGTTTTGCAAAGATTTAGAAAGCAGTGACGATGACTTTTACTTTGACTGTGAAGAAACTATTGAAAACTGTAACAGTGACTAAAGCAAATGCTCTGATCACGCAGATGAACATACTGACCCAATCGCTGGCCCTAGTGGAACTGCGAAAAGGAAAATTTTCCTTGTTTCACCAAAAGATTGGGGTGAATATTCTGACAGTGACAGTGAAATTGAATTCATAAACCAAAACAACAATGCAAAATTGTATATATGAGTGACAGCAGTTTTGAGAGTAATAGTGATGAAGGTGAAGATGATGTTACCGTTGAAAATCCTGTCATAAAATCCCATGAAAGTGATGTTTACGTTGGAAAACAAAAATGGAAAGAAGCATCTGTGAATGACCAGGCGCCTAAAAGGATCCATTTCTCCACTGGACAATTGTGTGTTGAACCACAAGTTCCTTTTGGATGCACCACAGCAACAAAGTTTTTCAGTTTTTTTTTACTGAAACCAGGTCTTCATGTGGGTGCATGTTTCAAAAAGTATCATATGATGAAAAAAATAGACTAAAATTAATGTCTGAGTTGAAACATTATGTTTAATGTAAAAAATGCAAATAAATAAGTTTATACGCAAATAAAATAGTGCTTTTTGTTCGAGTGTCCCCATTTTTAAAATAAGGGGGTATTTAAAAATTAAATTCTGAGTAGACTAATGGAATAAAGAAAAAAATCTGAGTGCAAAGGGTTAACATAGGCTATGAGTAAGGTTGCCAGATTTTTTGAAATTACAAAATGGGACTTTACACACTTTTGAAATATTAAGTCCGGACATTTATATGAAATCAAATTCAAGACAAAATTATACCAAAATGATTTGGTTTTGATCAGGGGCAGATCAATAAACTTCCCAGGGGGAGGAGGGGGGTGATCATCCCATTTGCCCCTCCCCCTCTTGATTTCGCCTCTGCCAAAGATCATACATTTTGAAAATCCCTACCCCCATTCTATCCTTGGTCATACAGACAATTTTCAGTGTAGAAACAAGGAAAGTTGAGTGGGATAAATTTAAGAATGCACCCAGTGGAGGGCAACAGGGTCATCCAAGGGGAGGGCGATCACCCTCATCGTTCCCCTCCTTGGATCCGCCATTGTTTTTGATACAATTAATAGGAACAATTTATTCAAACTACATGTACAATGTATACAATGACGGTACATAGTATCAGCACACCACACTATAACAGTGTGTTTTTCAAAATTACGGCAGTCAAAGAAGACAAAGTTATGACTTAAGAGTCATGAATGATGATTAGTACCTACCAATGGAATCTTTTAAAGTTATTAATAGCAAAGACCTCGGGCAAAGAATGGGTTGTTCTGCTAGTAGGCTATAATTTCACCATCCAGTGCTAATGCCTATAATCCTTACCTTTAGCTAAAACCTTGGCTCACACAAAGTTATTTGATATTATGTAAACATTAGCCAATTCATGGTTTTTCAAAAGCTGAAAAAGGGAAAAGCCTCATATTATGTTATGGTAAATAAAGTACAGCTGCTGTTTTAAATCAAGGTGAACCTTCAGGTATTTAGCTTGCAAGCAAGCATTCTTTCTCTTGTACAAGGTACTTATACAGGAGAAATAATAGATTTGGGAGTCACAGGTTGCAAACTTCAGGTCTAGATGGAGATTCCCTTCTGTATGTCTCTCTAAATTTTTTCTGAACTTCTATACATATTTATATGATTGATCACACAATACACAGCACTTTTTCTTGAGGGAAAACCATTTTTGAAATATTGCCATAAAAACAATTGAAACTATAAGAAATGAACATCATCAAAATTTTGGGAGGTGGTTTGCAATAGAAGAAAATGTATTTGTAAATGCCTTTTTATTCCTATTTTACTAGGGTACAAATTTGGAAGGATAATTTTGGGACACCCTGAAGTTTAGGTGGTTATCTGTTTTTCTTGCTCAAATGTTTTTAATGTTACATCATCACATCAATAGGTCAAAAAACTGGGTTTTGCTCTCCGAGATGTTGACGCTACTACTTATGAAATGGTCATTACCTAAAGACCTTACTAGCATGGGTCACCTAACTTAAGAGCAGATACTTCAGCAAGTGTAGCTATCAACGTCTACAGAATGCTCTAGATGTTCTACCATTCAACATTGTACTTCATATGGATAGGGAGTGTCACACATCAGTAATACAGCACCATGACATTATAACATCAAATTAAATTTTTCACTTCCATACTAATCCCTATAAAATTACACAGTTTAGAAGTAAATACTTCATAAACATTATTATAGATCTTTACCTTGATTGCCTATTTTGCTTTTGGTCTTCAACAGCAAAAATATGGACTGTACCATGGTCACTTGAGACACAAAGCAATGAAGAGTCATGGTTGAAATTTATACTGGAAAGAGAAGAATTTTAAACTATAAAAAATAGATTCCATCAAATAAGAGAATTTGAATTAAATGACTATTATTTTAATTTCAATGAAAGACACAGACTATTTTATGGAATAACAGGAAGAGACCATAATGATCCATCAACATTAAGAATATCTGAAAGAAAACAAACTTTAAAAAACATGACAAAATAACCTTTTGTGGTATTGTAAAAATTATTATTTTTGTCATGTTTTTTAAGATGGAATACCACCATATGAAGTTTAAAACAAACTTGTCTAAATATAAATCTGACTCAATTTAACTCCTGCCAGCAATGGTAAAATTACAATTTTTATAATAATAAAATATGCCACTGTAATAAAATAATAATGAGCTAGTTTTAACTTGAAACTTCCAGCATGGTTCTCAGTATCACATACATATGTACCAGGCTGATTCTACTGTTGGTTTCTGATTCTGGAATGCCCCTTTTAAAGAAACCAACAGCTTTTCCATCGAGTTTTACGAATGGTTAAAATACAGACATCCTTCATAAGGATACTACTTCACAATGAACCATGTAGAAAAGTTATAATAATAATTGACTTTTTCTAACCTATTTGCTACATCCAGTCACCCAGCATGGTTATCACTTTGAACTGCATTTTTATTTTTTTGTGAATCTTTGAAGGGCATCTTGTCTGTGTTACTCTTCGTTAAATTTTATTATTTTTTAAGAAAAAGCTAAATTTGAGTTGAATAAAAAATAGCATTTGCTTTTTCTTGAAAGAACTAGCATTTGCTTATTTTAAAAAATTTCCCATAGCAAATGCTTAAAAATGTGAATAAAACTGTACTTAAGCCAAATTCTTAAAGTAGATGCTTTGCATTTTTTAAGAGGTTAACTAAATATTTTTTAAGATCCATTTTTACTTTCTCATATACGTAGTATAGGGGAAAGTATTGTATTCATGAAAAAAATCAACTTCGAGATTTCAACGGAAATACATGCTTTGAGGTCTCCTGAACACGTTTTGACCATTTTCTCGATGATGTCTGTGTGTGTGTGGTGAGCGTGTGTATGTGACAGCTTTTTTATGGGTGTTCTAACTCAAAAACTATTAATCAGGTCAATGCGAAATTTTATATTTAACATTTTTATAAAAGTCACAAGAACTTATAAGTTTTTGGTAAAAATCGGACAACCAAAAGTGGGTGTTTACTCTTGTCACTTATCCGTTATTTTGAAATATTAGCTTTAATATTTGATAAATGTAAAAATGTATCGGAATAAAAGTTGTAGGAAATTTAATTTTCAACAACCTTTGTTTGAAACATTTACCCATATAATGCATTGTTTTGAGAGATATCTTATATTTTTAGCTGCCACCACCATGCCACCTACCGATGACTATTGTTCACAACTGACGCTTAGTTGCGTCTTACAATGAGTAATGCTCCTTTTTCTTTTCTTAATTGTTGGAGCTTTGTGGCTATATCCAATATCAGAAGGCTATGGTTTGAGTTTATTTCTGTTCCTTTTAAAGTCTAAAATTTTCTCGCAGTTTCTTAAAATATTTATTATTATGTAACCTATTTGGAATTTTTGGAAATATTACTGATATGGAGAAATCAGATTTTTTCATATTTTGGTGATAGTTTTACCGAAATTAGTGTTAGTGGAGATTTCCAATTGAAAATCAACAGGAGTGTTAGATTAATTTCAATTCACCCAGAAAGTGAAACACTTGATCTGCCAGTTTGTTGTCTTCAATTTAACATTTTGGTCTTTTTCTGCGAGTATGATCTAAACATTGAGAATTCAACAGACCAATCCCTACAATGTAGTATGGTGTGGAAGTACAACCGTTAACAACCTGTCACATGCATCTCCCAGGGCTCTTCCCTCCTTACTGCCCCTCTCACCATCTGCATTGGCAAATTATATATAGTTGGCTCTGTGTTTCTTGATTCCACAAAAGTGAAAATGTATGAAAAAAGACAAATGTCAACAACTAATGGTTATAAAAATTTATCATTTCATCAACGAAAATTTCAAGCATATTTCAAATTTTTCATGGACAAAATCAAAAGATAAGATAAAGTAAATTAAATGAATGACAAGAAGTCCAAACCAGGACTAATGCAGGCTGGTTTGAGGCATCATATAACCTAATTAATTTCCCATATCTAGTTAATCTGGTCAAACTGGTATTCTAGAATTTTTTAAAGTAATATATATTCCTAATTAATTTCCTATTATGGGTTAACCTGGCTTAAATGCTATTCTTGAGTTTTTAAAATTATTTCATAATACGTAAACTGTTGCTAACATTTTGGAGTCAGATTTGTAAAAAATGAGAATTTATATAACAATTATGAATCAAAACCATAAGATGCATTAGATCAAACATATCTTTGAAAAACATAAGAATAAGTATACAAATAGAAAGTGTACATACATCACATAAAACTAGGTATATCGCAAAGCTTTTGTAAGTTATGTCTCCGATTTTTGTTATTGTTTTTTCTTTTCTACAACAGTCCAAACTGTCACTTATCATTTGTGTAAGGTATTTTTCTGAAATTACTTAGTAGTGGACAGTAAAACTGATAATACTTGACTACTATGACATCAAAAAGATTTCTTTTCTTGATGTGCATAAGGTTTGACGACGTTACAACTCGAGAAGTGCATAAAGTAACTGATAAGCTTTCTCCAATAAGGGACCTTATTCAAACTTTGAAAAGGCATACATTCTTACAGAATACATAACGAATGATGAACAACTGATTCCTTTCTAAGGTTGGTGCAGTTTTCGCCAATATATTCTGAAAAAAAACTGAAAAGGTATGGAATAAAGGTTTTTGCATTAGTGGACGCAAAAACATTTTATTTACAGAAATTTGAAATATATGCAGGTGTTCAACCATAAGGACCATACGCAACCAGTAATAAACCTGATCAGGTGGTGAAACGTTTAGTTATGCCAATAAAAGGAATGAATAGAAACGTTACCGCTGATAATTGTTACACAAGTGCCCCTTTAGCTAAGTCACTTCTGTCAGAGTTCAAGTTGACGCTTGTCGGCACTCGGCATAAAAATAAAAAAAGAAATTCCACCAAGTTTCTTCAAAAAAAAGAGAGGAGTCTTAGAAGCTGCATTTTTGGCTTCACTGAAGATATCACAATAGTCTCCTATGTTCCAGTGAAAAACAGATCCGTGATATTCATATCAACCATGCATCGCAATGATAAAATTGATCTTCAAAAAACCCAAAATAATAACAATGTATAATGCAACAAAAGGGGGAGTCGATACATGTGACCAGTTTTGTGCGACTTATAACATTGGCAGAAGAATGAAAAGGTGGCTGTTGGCTGTTTTTTTTATTATTTGAACGTTGCCACCATCAATGCTTTCACACTGTATAAACAAAATGTTAAAAATGAAATGACAAAACTTCTTAAAAGTACTATCTACAGAATTAGTAAAAACGCAACAAATTTTGAGATCCCAGAGTCAGTTTTTACCAAGAGATCTCCGAAAGCACATTCACACTCAATGGGGGGGACATGCAAAAGAAAGCCCATCTTTTGTAGAAGGACCTTCTAGAGGAAGATGGAAATTTTGCCCTAGAACTAAGGACAAAGTGCCATTTAGATGTGCCAATTATGGGGCTTTTATTTGCCAAGAGCATATGTTAATGAAATGCTATGATTGTGGGGACAGGGGAAGTGATTAAAAAAGAAAATTTTTCTTGTTATGAATGTTATTTTAATCAATATTTCATGAAAAATTATTAATAAATAATGGCCTAAAAGTAATTTTATTTCCAGTATGACAAAGATAAAAAAATATTTTCTTCCTCAAATTTGCAAATCATTTGGAGGTCATATTGACCCCACACGACTAATTAGGGAACTTTTTTCAGGCGACTAACTAAGGGTTAATTTAAAAGTTTGCACATATATATATATATATATATATATACATAATAATATAATATTGATTTCAAGATACAGGACAAACAACTAAATTCTCCAATAAAATATGGTACAACTACAGGACACTTAAAAAATCTGAAACTATCTATTCTTGTACTTTAAAACATTTATAGCAACATTCCTTATTTAAAGTAAAAAATTAAAAAAAAACAATATAAAACTATGCAGATACTGTAAAATTAATCTCTGGCTTCAAGTACGGAACATACAACTTTGAATTGAATTTTCAGTTTACAAAGTTTTTTATTTCAAAAAAGAATTCTTTTATAACCATACAGATGCTTTGAATGATGTTCTGTTACACATAATTTTTACATTTCCTCTTTTTAGTTAAACAGTTTAGGGCCAGGAAAAACTCCATTCAGGCTTATTGTCTCTTCAGGGTGGTACGTGCAAATAGGATAATTTTTTTGAAACCAATTGGCAGATTGGTTAATTATTTTAAATAAGAGATATTAAAAATAAATACACATTGACTTATATTTATAGAGTTTACATTAGCATTTTACATTAAAAGATAAATTATAAAAAGATGACAAATCTTTAATAATACATAGTTGGCTTAAGTTTAGCCAAGTTTTATAGGAATTTAACATTAATTAAATAGTTAACCATAATATTTCTTTTTAAATTTTACAAATTAATATTTTTTCTGATGATTTTACATCTTTCTGTAATTGTTCATTTTGAAGTACATACTGATAAAACTTATTGCAAGACATTTAAATTTACTAAACACTGTGAAATTGATTCTACTCTATTATGTCCAGTCTGTTCCTCTCTCCATTGGTTGGAGGAGAAAATACGCTCTATATTAGCATTGAGCACTGGATACATATGCTCGCAGATAAGTAGTAGCTCAGAGAATTGTTCGTAAGATTCGATTTTCTGGAGAATATCTGACCACTTCACATGGTAGTTTCTTATTTCAATCTTCACCATTTGACTGGAGGTTTTGTCCAATGATTTTCTTCAGAATTGTCCACTGATTAAGCAACAGAGTATCATTTACTCTTAGTCCTCTTTTGTTGAGATAGGTGCAGGTTTCTTCAAGTTGTTCCCATGTCGGAACTTTAATAAGTGACATCCATGCAAAAGTGTTAAAAGGCTTCAGAGGTTAAGATAATCATAACAGGTCTGATAGAACGATTCTACTGACAAGAACTTACTTTTCATATATTCAGAAACATTATCCCTACAAATAATCGACTTTACACTTAAAGGCAAAAAATTTGCTTCCATTCTTTCTTTCACACAATCAGTTGTCTCCTGTAAAATTGTTAATACTTTGATATCACTTTTTTCTTCACCTTCAATTTGCACGATTTTTCTATTGAAAATACTCATCAGACTGTAAACCATGTGAAGATACGCTTCTCTCAATGGATCATTGAAAAATATTTCCAGGATTTTAGGAATGTTTCTTTAAATAGAAAATATGCTTCCAACCCTTCTCATGAGTAAAATACTGTGTCACTAATGGGAAAAAAATTTCTGCATTGTGGTTACTCGCATCAGTAGAAATTCCATATAAGTGTGTATTATTTATGTCTTTTGCAACTTGCTTAACTGTGTGTGGAGCTAGTACATTTTTTATGATGGCTGTTAACTTAGTTCTACAAAAAGAATACTTACTAGCAATCTTAGAATCAGAAAAGACAGCTGGAGACAGTTTGCCCATACAGTCCGTAGAGTTAAAGGAATGATGGTTTTTGACTGAATGGAAGGCCATAGAAATTCCAGATACGATAATAACCTTGGCTTATTTTGGAATTCTTCAGTAAAAAACTATCAATTGTTTTCGATCATCCTGCCACAGTACACACTTAATTTATGCCTCTTTGTAGAAATATGCTGTAAAATGTCCAATCATCCTCTGTGAGCAATGCTAAAAAACATCCGCAAAGTTTGCATTCAGTGTCATTGTTCTGTTTCCTTTTATTAATAAAATTCCACTCTTTAGAATATTCATCACTAAAACTGCACTTGCGTTTTGGCATTGTAATTAAAAGGGTTAACAAAAATCTAAGATCTATATATATATAGTACATGGGGCATTCCATGTCAACCTGACCACTTTTCTCCCTCGATGTCATGTTTACCAAATTGAGATATGTTGCAAGGCTCGTGGAGTTGTACATAAGGTAGAAACAGTTTGCCCCTGCAAGGTGTGGTTGCCTACAAATCAGGCATTTAAAAAAATAATTGGAGTGGCGGTATATTGTTAAGAGCGATAAATCAGTTAATTAAATCAAGTAATCAGGAAGGTCAATTAACATATTTTATAGTTTTTTATGTGCTTCCACATCATTTAACGCACGTTGAGCTAACTTTAAATTTAAACAAGAAATTCAACTCTGAAAAATAAATTTATATTTTATCAACAGTATGACCATTTTTATTTTCACCAAACACCTCTTAAAAGTAAGCTCAACATGTCTTCATTGTTGCCACAAAACACCAATAGGGAGGTATTTGCCGTTGGATCGCTAAAAGGTAATAAGTATTCCCACGCAGAAGACGGAATGTGCTGCTCGCCATGGGGGGGGGGGGGATGTTGTAAGCTGGATGGAAACAACTTTCCAGAAAAGATAGAAAGAATATAACAGGCAGTGAAAATTTGAAAAATTATCGTAATCAAAATAAATGCCGTTAGTAAGAAGTTACGAATATCATCACTCACCAGGAAGTCACCATTTTTGCTTGTTTTGTTTTGGAAACAGTAAGCCATCATGTGCAAAAGAGTACCTCTTGATAAGAAGCCATCCATCTGCTGTTGGAATAAATGCATGTTGCTCGTGCGTGGCACTGCCTTTGCTTGGTCAAATCGGTTTTGAAGAAAAAGTTTTGCTGCAGTGTGACCTGCCTTATTGCTGTAGAAAATGACTGTTTTGGTAAGGTTTTCTTGTGCCCAATTAATTAACTATTTTCTTTTGGCAATCATAGATGGCAGCAGTGTTGTGGGAGAGATTGTCCAAGAGTATGGCAGAACTCCTGAGCTTCAACTCATTCCCTTCCTTGAAATACAGAACAACTGTATGTATGGATAATTGTGCTTTGTTCCAGTGAAATGCTTGAGATACATCTTGCCCTACAAATGCATAGTTTTCCGCAAAGTCACAAAACTACGAACTCTCCATCTTTTAATGTGTCCTTTCTGTCTTTCTCGAAGTCCACGATTTGGGTGCAAGAGTCAAGATCTGAACCTTTTCTGAGCCTTTTGTTGATTTTTCCACAAATGTTTCTTTAATCTGTCGCAGTATCTCCGCCGGAGCATCATCTTCCTTTGATTTTGAAAATGAACTCGAAAACGCCACCTTCACGGCTATGGTGACTCTCTCCTCCTTTCCCTTTCGGTATTTCGTATATTTAATTTTCTTTTGCTTAATCGCTGTTTCTCCCACTAAGGAAAATGTTATTTCAATTTGTCATTTGTCATCTTCAGAAAAATCCTCACCACTAGAAGAAACTCTTTCTGTCGGTGCGTGACTCGATGAAGGTCTTGGAATATCTTCACTCATGTCATCAGCATTCTGGTAAGAAAATACAACTGAGATTGTCATTCCGGTGTTCAAGAAGTATACTTAACTTTGACGAAATTATAAACATTTTTACATGCATGGAATAAATAATACAGAAATAATCAATGTCGAACTGTTTAAAACAACGCTGCTGTATGCTATGCATCACCTGCAAGCAAAAAATGACATCACATTCTCGAAACGCAAACTGTTAGCTTAATTTCGTTATGGAATCATAAAATTAAGAGACTTGTTACTCATTATAAAATTAATTTGTTGTCCTTTTGCTTAGCATGACTTCTCTTATTTCATTAAATTTTTATTTTACACTTTGACGACTAAAAGCATTTTGAAAATATTTTGTTTTGCAAATTTGTTTACTGCAATGATTCTGAGGAATGGAATCCTTGCAATACATGAAGACACTGTATTATAAAAATTAAGCAAGTTATGGATGTTAAATGAAATAGTGTATGTTGGCAAAAATTGTTTAAATGCCCGGTGCCACATCGAGAGGTTGGATTTAAATACACGGTCATCAATGTGGTAAAGGTTTCCGGGCACAAGATGCATTACAACTCCAAAAAATTTCTGAGATAAGTGAACTGTTGGTCAGCAGAAGAACACTGGCATTCTTATTTATAAATGCTCTCTGGCCACCAGGAACGGCAGCTAAAAAGTCTCACTAAAAACACTTGTGTTTTCTGCAAGAGGCTAAACAGTTTTTTTAATGATGTTTTCAAAGACTCCTCGAATTGAAGGTTCAATCTTATAGATTGTGTCAATCTTCCACCTATGGTTGTCACACAGCTTGGATCCTGATGCAATTCTTCCCATTTTCTTCATTCGCTCTGTACTTACGTTTCACAGACATTCTGACATGATTATTTTCCTTAAAAGAATTGCAACAATTATTGTAAGCCATAGTAATGACTAGAAAGGCAATCCTTCGCTTTAAACATTCCTTATACACAATAGAACAACATGCCAGTTCTCAAACACAATAACTCCAGCCTGAGTGGTAACTTGTCCCATCAGCCACCCAGCTTACTGCATCGAATTTTCTGCGCGGGGATACTTATTACCTTGTAGCGATCCAATGGCAAATACCTCCATATTAGTGTTTTGTGGCAACAATGAAGACATGTTGGGCTTACTTTTAAGAGGTTTGATGAAAATAAAAATGATCCTACTTTTGATAAAATATAAATTTATTTTTCAGTCGAATTTCTTGTTTAAATTTACAAGTTAGCTCAATGTGCATTAAATGTGAAAGTGCACAAAAAACTCGATAAAATACGTTAATTGTACTTCCTGATTACTTTATTTAATTAACTGATTTATCGCTCTTAACAATATACCGCCACTCCAATTATAAAAAAATATTCCTGATTGGTAGGCAACCATGCATTGCAGGGGTGAACTGTTTTTACCTTATGTAGAACTCTACAAGCCTTACAACATATCTCAATATGGTATACATTAATGACACTGAGGGAGAAAAGTGGTCCGGCTGACATGGAATGCCACATATATAGCATAACAAAGTCCAAGTGCAAAATTATTGTGTTATCACAACCACTTTCAGTCGCTAACTGTAACCTCAGATGTTAGCAAAGCGATTTGTGTACTTTTCATTTGAAACCACAAACAGAAACTAAAAAATTCTTGTGTGTTTTGTTTCCTCAGGCAACTTTGTAGGAATATGTTAACCTTCTGTTGCTCCAGGTTCAATTTACCCCACCATTAACCTGACATTTTAAAAATTAGGATGAGCTAATATGTCCCTACTTTGGATTGAGTTGCAAATGTTTATTGTTGAGTGTTACGAGGGAAAGGATAAAATGACATGCATAATATGAGCGCATGAACTGAGCGGGTTATGATAAAATATAATGTAAAGCTATTTTTTTAATTCAACATCTATGGCGACGTAAATACGGGACATTTCCTAAGTCCCGATAGACATTTCCGGGACAATGGGACAAGACAATGAAATATGGGACATCTGGCAACCCTACCTTGGTATCCTGTATTCATGTGCTTTGCCATTTACGGCTGTCTCAGGAATAGATCTCCAACAAATGGCAAGGGTTTGCTGTATGCATTTCAAGATGTTATGGATATAAGAAGAAAAAGAGAATAAAGCATCGATTTGTTAGTTATATTGGTTATCTATATAAAATTATATACATAATATCCTTATTCTGTCCGTTGGTCCGCCGGAATGCTCTATGGAAATCCCCATAAGAGAACACTTAAAAATACCTTTTTTTCACTTGCAGGCTTTTTTCTTTTGCAAAATTAAATTAGAAGTAATTGATCTACGATCTTCGGACCTGGACCATTTTAAAGAAAAATAAATATAGATTCTTATTCTTATCAACAACTTTTGCCTTCGGTTCGGAATCACTCAAGTTATACGTTTAAATCACATTTATTGGAAAATTTTAAGCTTTTTAAAGATATGTTGTCTTGCCGACCGTGTTATTGTTAAACCCCGAGATTGTATTGTCGTCCTTATACTATATGCATAGGAAAGTGTGCTTTGAATGCTTTAGTAGAAGAGAGAGGAGGAGCCCGAATTATTATAATTAAAATCGTGTTTTTCATTAATTTCTTTTCAGTTAACTTCCTATTGAAATTTTTGGTAATTAACTATTTTTATAGTTATTTTCATAGTTTTTTTGCAGTGAATCTTATAATTAATCAGAGTAATAAATTCGCATCGCATATATGAGTCATGCAAAAAGCCATTCCTTGAATTACAGACCATTTTTGTTTACATTTAAAAGTATTTCAAGGACGAGGTATTTAACTTACATTAGTTATACGAAGAGAAGAATTTAAATCTCATTCGTAAATCTCCAAAAATTACATTTTAATACGATTTTTTCACGTTTTCATGCATTTTATTTATATTGGGCCACTGTTGTTCCAAGTGTTGAATTCTATTCTTGGCCTCATAATAAATGCACCAATTTAGTGCTTTAACACGGATCAGACATTTATACATGGGTATAACTTATTTACTGAATCTATTAAGTAATTAGAGGGAGGAAGGAAAAGAGAATGGGAATGAGCAGAAATTGAGAAAGAGGAAGTAGCATTTGTATAGGATTAAAAGGAGCCGCACCACAAAAATAACAATAATAAATTATAATTTATTACAAAAAATGTTATATCTACTATAGAATCCTGCGCCATTGCCAAATGGTGAGAATTCATAAAACTTAATATAGGTCACGTAATTTTCGATGGATTTCTTTAACTGATAATACAGCAAATATTTCGAACAGAATTTCAAAGAGGAGTGAAAAATAACATTTTACTTTTATTTAAATTTCTTTAACTAAAGTGATTTTTCTGGAAAATTTTCAAAACTAATATAGTTAAAAGAAAAGTGCGATCTTAAAATAGTTAAAACTCATTGCAGTTCATGTAAGTATTTAATTAATAGTAAGTAAGTTACTACACAATTTTCCTTTGATGGTATATTGACAGTTTGTTTACATTTTATCATGTTTTTTACGAGTTGATAAGAGTAAAATAATTCATTTATTAAGTTAAATTCTATACGTTTTAAATAACTTATATTTTGCTCAAATATTTCAAGTAAATTTCAGCTACATCTTTATGCATTATATCTTATTATTTTGATTTTCCTCTTATTTTCAGCAAATATTTGGATAATCATTTGGCCTTTCTACTAATAATTACTTAAACAGTATAATTAAATCAAAGATAACTATCAAAAACACTGATTTGATTGTGCATGAAAGCCAAACCAGATCATAGCATATCTTACTGATTTTTCATATCGAAATCATATATATTCGGAATACTTTTACGATAATCCCATCCTAGTTGATGGGAAATTATGCTAGTATTACTCTATAATTTACTTAAGTTACTGTTTGTGCATGTGTGTGTATTTTTGACTAATCAACCTCTTGGATTATTATAGCTATAACTCCTTACATGCCAGACACACTCACAAGGGAGGAGGGAAACCCAGTCTGCATTAGTCTGCTCTTTACTAAGAGCACCAAGGGAGCCAACTGCTTAGCATCCATTCCGAAGGACGGAGTGTTGACATGCACAGTCTTCTCATAGCACACAAATAGGGGACAGGATGATCCCAGGTTAAAAAATCCAACCTCTACCAGATTTGAACCTGGGACGGCTGTATGGAAGGCCAATGCTCTAACCACTCCGTCAAAATTCAAATCACTCAGAACAAAATCTTACCCATTTGACCACACAAAGCCCACATCTGCATCTAAAGCTTACCTCTTCATCATCGCTTAAATTTTCTTTATAATCTTCCCAAAGACCTTCACTATCTTTGTCACCTTCAATGTCGAGCAATAAAATGTTCTCTTCTTCATATCCATCAAAAATTATTGTGATGTCGCACAGTGATAAATACATTTTCTGGAGAGGGTCCCACCCACGGTCAACACACATCTTTCCTCCAACATTTCTGAAAGGTAACTAATGTACCATAAAAGGAAGAAAAGGACCTGTGGGCATTGGTAAGACACCTAGTGACCTCCATAGAAAGTATAAGGAAAATATTCCTTCTTGGTAGGAAAGACTAAATCGTGAACAGACAATGGAAGCAGTCCACTAAGGAGATCGCCAATAGACAATGGGAGCAGATAAGGGCTAACAATGAAATCAGTGAACACAGATACAACATGCCAACTTATCCCGGAAAAAGTATAGATAGAAATTGATAGTAAACTTTTAATGACAGAACTGCTTATTTTGAGTAACAACAACTTAAAACTCATTTATTTAAACTGTACAGCTTTAATATTATAAAAATACTCGAGCCTGATACATGATTCGCATGTATAACAGTTTTCATTTGGTCACCTTTAACAAAAAATCATCATCTGCTTTTAAATTTTAAAATTGTAAATTCAACAAAACTTTATAAAAACATTTATTTTACAATAAATCATCAGTTAACTATAATTCAAAATGAAATTTAAAGGTTATAATTAAATCACAAAGATTAAGGAATATAAGCATAAGTTATTTAATAAGATTACAAAATTAACGTATAGATTAACACAAAATAACTTCAAGGTAGAATTACTGAAATAAAATGTAATGTATTTTCACATCCATTTCAATCATAAATTATGAAAAATCTGCCTGCTAAACCATATATCTGTCACTAGCTGAAAAGTCCAACTTCGCTTGAGAAAGTTTTCTTTTGAGTAGCAAACGATTTTTATTATTTTTATTGATATATCACTTTTGATGTCATATTACAATAAACATAATACAATAAATTTTGAAATTTACTTATTTTTGCTGTTGGGTACCTCAAGTTCTGAATTTCTGGTCTGGGGGCAGAGGCCCCACAAAAAAAAGATCCAAATTTTACCAAACGTTCCCCATTCCTTAATTGCGTAACCGACGTTTACATTAACATTTACTATTTTATGTATTGTATTATAAAGTTTTACCATTAATATAATTACGCATTAACATCTAACTTAATATTCACATGGATAGATGCACCCAAGTCTTTTAAAGCAGCAATAAAATTATGTGGATTATGTCAATACTATTAGCCAAAACATAAACAACAAACAACATCTTGGTTACCGAACAAATGTAAGTAGATGCATCAATTTATGTTGCGACAAATCTTTCCATGTTAATGGTAAAAGATAATGTTCTAAGGAAAATTATATAAAACTGACACAAAATGCATATTCGCGAAGTGCAAGTCTTATTTCCCCATAAGACGGCATGTTATTATGAGAGAGTGGTCCCCAGCCAACCTAAAAAATTCTTTTTTTATCATAAATAATGCAGTTTAACAGAAAATGAAAGAAAAGATAACCGCAAATAAAAATCTAGCATTATAAAGTGAAAAAATACTTTTAAATACCTTCAAAACGCATAATAGCAAATGAAAACCCAGCATAACAAAGCTATTACACTTCTTTCCGCACTTGTACAGTTTATCTCTAACTCAATTTCGCATGCGATTTTCGATCTTCTTTTGTTCATTCTAAGGAAATGATTTAATTTAAATTGAATTACTGAAATGGAATACTGAGTACATCATACACGAATGTTTTCCTGGATTCTGCAACAATCATTTCCAAGCCGCAAAAAACACTAGCATTAAAGAGGGGTTACATTTCTTTTACTAATTACGTTAGAAATTCATAACAAAAAATCAAAACCTAGCATAAGAAAGTTATAACATTTCTTTTAGTAATCACATTCAAAATACGTGGCACAAAATCTTACGTTACAAGATGATAGCAATTCTTAGATTTACATTAAAAATTCGTAATAAACGATGAAAACCTAACAGAACAACAGTTCCATAAATTACATTCAAAATACAAAGATAATAGCATTAAATCATTAAATATTTCGGTCAAAAACCAGCAACCTCATATGCGAAGAACAAATATTTTCAATGTCATTCTCATTAACCCGGCAGTATTCGCGCGGGGATGCTGAGACACCCCAGCCTACTTTTTATGGTAGGGTTCTTTTACTATTTTCCTTTTTGTCCCCTACTTTTCAGTAGCTGGAATGGCACGTGTTCTGAACCTTTCCCAGAGGTTATCTTTAGTTTTCTGCTATTGCTTCTTGAGTTAAGACGTTTTTTCTGTGACGGTGAGGCGCGGTGTTATCGAAGTTGTCATTGTTTTTCCCCTTTTTTACGCTGTTTACCGTATATCCGTGAAATTTCTCTGCACTTTGGTGTTGTGGTGTTGTTCTTCAACATTTCTGACCAAAATTCAACAGAATCTTCAGTGATTTTTATCTAAAAAGGTTGGTAAAATTTTGTTCCCTCGTATTATCATATTTGTATTAGTATTGACGCTTTTTTATAAAGCCGATATTTTTTAAATATTAATTTTTGATGTTATTCCATAGATGTCAACTTCACAATTTGAGAAAGAAAGAGATCAGATTGCTCTTCTTTTGAGTGAAACTTCCGATGAAGAAATTTTCGACTTCGATGAAGAATCTTCAGAAGATTCTGTTCATATGTCGGAGCATTACACCGAGAGTGAACAGGATATTGGCGATTCCGAAGATGAAGAAGGGAGTGATAGAGATGGTGATTTTTTCATTGGTAAAGATGGTATTACAAAGTGGAGTAAAAGTGAACCTCGACCTAACGTTAGAGTTGCGAAACGGAATCTTATTTCCGGTGCTCCTGGTTTCATAGGTAGTAAAGAAGACGCCAAGACCCCAATTGATCGCTTTCGGCTTTTCTTTGATAAGTATGTTATAAATATGATAGTTAATAATACAAATATAAAAATTCAAGAAATCGCAAAAAATTATTCGCGTGAGAGGGATGCGAAGAAAACCGAGGAGGTTGAAATTGATTGCCTACTTGGACTTCTAATTTTTGCTGGAGCGAACAGATCTGGACGACAGAATGTAAAGGATCTGTGGGACCAAGACGGGTTAGGAGTCGAAATATTTTATACGTCCATGAATTATCAAAGGTTTCGGTTTCTTTTGCAATGCCTTAGATTTGATGACATAAATAATCGAGCTGAAAGGAAAAAAATAGATAAGTTGGCACATGCGAGGGAGTTTTTTGAAATGGTTGTAAAAAACTTTCAGAAATTTTAGAGAGTATCGGAGTATGTCACTGTTGATGAGCAACTAGTGGGGTTTCGCGGAAGATGTTCATTTAGACAATATTTACCTAATAAACCAGAAAAATATGGCATCAAAATCTTTGCGCTTGTAGATTCAAGTGTATTTTACACATCTAATTTGGAGATATATGCAGGTACTCAACCTCAAGGACCATACCAAATTCACAATAGCCCTGCCGAAGTCGTAAAACATATGGTAGGAGGGATTGCTGGTTCAGGGCGAAATATAACAGTAGACAATTGGTTTATGAGTGTGCCTCTTGCCAAGGATTGGATTTACTACAAAGGCGACTGACCATCGTCGGAACCTTGAGAAAGAATAAAAGGGAGTTGCCTGCACAGATGGTAAGCACGAAGGGTAGGGAGGAGACAAGCAGTCTGTTTGGGTTTAGGAAAAATATGACACTTGTTTCTTACGTTCCCAAGAAAGGGAAAAACATCATTCTGCTATCGACTATGCATAGCCGTATTAGCATTGATGCATCAACGGGAGAAAAGAAAAAACCAGAAATCATCACGTTTTACAATTCGACTAAAGGGGGAGTAGATACTGTAGACGAGATGACTTACACCACAGCCAGAAATACAAGAAGGTGGCCAATGGTGATTTTTTATCACCTAATAAATACTGCTGGCATCAATGCGTTTATTATACACAAAAGCAACAGTTCCAACAATACAATGCATAGAAGACAGTTCTTACGGGAAATTTCGAGGGAACTAACTAGGCCATTTATCATGAAAAGGTCGAGTATGAAAATGCTGCCAAAGCAATTGAAAAGGAAAGTAGAGGAATATGGGGAACCATCAACCAGCGAAAAAGAGACAAAAAGAAAGGCGGGAAGCATCGGCAGATGTGTTGTATGTCCCAGAAGTAGAGATGTAAAAACGAAAATTTTTTGCTGTTCTTGTAATAAATGGATGTGTTCACATCACATGCTCAAAATATGTAAAGATTGTTTTCATGAAAGAAAATAAATTCTTTTTGTACATTTATGATATCATGTTTATTTTTTAATTAAAAATATTAAATATTTTTATCTAAATATACCTAGTTCATCAGCAATATTTAATACGCAGTACCCGTCATCAAAAGCAAAATGACAACTTAACAAGAATAAATAAGAATACAAATTACTATTGAGAGCAAAAGTTTTTGCAGCCATTCGCAACTTCGCAAAGACCACAGCTATGATCTGCCAAACCATGTGGTTGAATTAACGATTTCTATTCTGTGGGTACATTTTTCTCAACCTTTCAGATATATTAACAAATACAACTATAAAGCCCTCATCTTATTATTAATCAAATAAGATAGGTATCAAGCCAAAACTCATTCATTAATATCTAAAAACAAGATCGAAAAATTATATTCGCAAGTAAGAAATTCAAGAAATTTATAATGACAAATAATCTGGTACTAATAACTATAAAGTAATCGAAGATATTACAAAAACATTAGAAATGAGTAATTTGTGCAAAATTATGAAGGTAGCAACCGTAAAACAAAAAAATTCAATGGGGTATCTGAAACACCCCACGCGAGTAATGGCGTACCAAAAATTCGCACGAGTACTGCCGGGTTAAAGTTGTGAGAAACTAAATGAGCAGGATGCTTTTCCATTAGCCAATAATTTCTAATTTGGCCGCTAGATGCCAACAACTTTGACTGTTATCGAAAACAGCGCCATTGGCAGTAAGTTGAAACAGCTACAAAAGAATTAAGTCGATGGTTATCACGTTTTACTTTGAAAACTGATAATAACAAGCATTATAAATATAATATAATAATAATGTCCATTTCAAGGGTTTAAAATAAACTTTGAAACATAAAAGTTGAGGGAGTTCACGCTTGTTGGCATCGTAAACGCATGACGCGAAATGCAAGTAATATGCGCGAAACACAAGTAATGGTCATAAAAATTTTGTCGCAAAGTCCAAATTCGCGAACCGTAAGCACGCGAAATTCAAAAAGGTGGTGTACTAAATTGCAAATATGAAACGTCTTATTATACCCATTAGTTGGCATTTACTCTAAAACGATACTATTTATGTGTTTGCCAATTTGATGAGCTCTTAGTTCTCTCGGGAAATTGAGAAAAGATAAATTAGCAACGGATGGATAATCCGAAAATGAAACAGTAAGGAAGATACAAAGAAAAATTACGTGAAAATACATACATGATCTAGACGTTCTTACGAATAGTAATGTATATAATCGTTCATACTAATGCTAAATAAATAAATCGTTCTTTGTTTATACTCATTGCTACGAATTTGCTTACATAAAATAAAAGTTCTTGCGGGTTATAAATGTATTGTTTTATTAGTCTTTCAGATATGAACACACACACAATTAATCGTCCTTTTTAGCTAAACATATAATGTAACCAAGGTATGTAAACAATAATGTCCCAATCTCAGACTGGCTGGCCAGTCAACCAATAAAAACCTGCCAAAAAGTTCGCAGACAATTACAGTAATATAATATGTCATCTCAATCATCAAACTATTTCGTGTGTATACTTCATAGAATTCTTTGCCTTCTGCAAGTATAAACGTAGATACAAGCATGTTGCAGTGAATTCACTATCGACACTCGCAATTTATATGATGTGTTCAGAAATCTTCATGTAAGACGTGCAGTCCCTTTTTCTTACCGTCATTTTGGGAAAAAAAGGTGCATGTGGTATACGAGTAAATACAGTATTCCTTAAAATTTCACTTCCATGTGTCACAGTTTGGTCTCATATTCCACTAATTATATCAGGAGAGACATTATGGTAGTATTCAAATTGCATGTCAGCACTCTGACTCCATGCCAAGTGTAAAGAAAAATACAGATAATAATATTATATATGAAGAAAGTCTATATTAACCCTCTAGGCATATCTCTCATTTTCAGCATGCAGGGTGTTTGGATAAAATGATATACATCTGCAAATTTTCATGTGCTAATCTCTTTTGGGCTTATCCTTGGTGACCAGTAATGTGAATTATTGTTGGTTAGATCCAGATAATTAATAATAGTAATATAAATAATAACAATATTCATAAATGTTTATGTATAGTCCAAGATCCTTTAGTGATATTTAGTTTGCCAGAATGTTCAGGCCTATTCATGAATAATTTATTTTGTTTGTATTACCTATTTCGCAATATTTATTAGATTCAGGGACGTAACTAGCATCTCAACTTTGATGGAGGGTAGCTTGTGCTATAGAGGGAGCCATCCTGACTAAAAATATTTGGAGGAGCACACCAAAATTAAAAAAAAAATACAATAAAAATAATAATATGAAAAATCTTTTTAACTATTTTTACTGCACTTGCAACACAAATGGAAATTATTTAGTAAGAATAAACACATGAAATACTTTATTAATTCATTTTTAAAATACAGTAGGCAGCAGGCCGCCCAAGGGGAAGCTGAGGGCTAAGGGGTCCAGGGCTCCCCCTAGTTACATCCCTGTTGAGATTGCCTGGTCAAAACATGGGATAAGGCTTACCGTATTTTTCGAGCTATAAGATGAACTTTTTTCGAGAAAAATGACTCCCAAAATCACCTGCCTTATAGATTGAAGATAAGATTATTAATGCATTCAGTATTACATTTACCAACTCATTGATCTCCAAATTGGAATAATTGGCAGACATTTCTAGCAAAACCATTAAAACTAGGAGCTCAGCCCCAACCGCGCTCCTGCCTCACTTTGCAAGGCAAATTTGCCCATATATTTAAGGTAGAAATCCCCATTTTCGTGCTATGTCTTAGTAGACACATTTCTTATCGCATTCACTTCTCTGGCAATTAATGGTTTTCTTCTTTTATATTATATTGGGAAGGATGGGTTCCAGAACTCTATATGACTACAGTTAACTCATTTGCACTTGATCTAACCTAAGAGGCAGCAAGTCTAAGGCCCATATCCAAGAAATACATTCTGCTGATATGTATTTGGATACAATGTATAACCATCTCCAGGATAAAGTGGGAGACATGCTTTCACTTACATTAGTTTTGAAATTTTTGTCTATTTGTTCTATTGTCTCATTCCACATAAAGAATGGTTACACTGTAATTTCATTTTCTCTCACTTTCAATGAGGGAGAACCAAACGACGTGTCCATAAAAAACCATTATTGACTGGATGAAAAAGAATACTTGGGCTTGTTACCATGTACAATACGCACACTAAAATTTGGTTAATTTTTCATGACAAAAATTACATACGGTAAATTATGGCAAGTGGCTTGGTAGAAAAAATAGCAAATAACATAAAAAGACTCGAGGATGCATGAATTCAGAGATACAGAACTCGTGGATATCTGGAGAGACCAGCTTATTAAGTTCGTACAATTTATTATTCACTCCAAGGCCTTGGGTTCTTCTTGCCTCGATCATCAAGAATGGCCTGTATCTTCAAAGACAATGAATTTTATTTGTTTCCTTTCCGTCCTTATTTAACAAACTTTAACGCTCCAATGAAAAAAGCATTTTTCAGCCTGTAATCAGTAGCATAGGACAGTATTTCATTCAAACGATTAATATGATCGCTGGAAAAGTAATCTATGATATAGAAATCATGAATGAGGAGTCTCCATTAGAATAACAGTAAAATTTCTATGCTGTTACAAATGAACTGACAATACCTAAAAACAACGCACGTACAACGACAAGCAAAAAGAATGAATGAAAATTGAAGGAATGAATAACAAAACATGAACCACAAAGAAAAATAGAAAATGAAAAACAAACAACTAAAGTAAGAACCATAAAGACGAACTAACAAAAACAATGACCAATGAAGAACGAACGAAATATAACAGTCAAAATTGAGAAAATGTGATGGACCGTTTAGCTACAAAGAATCACAAAATGAATACTAAACCTGCTGCTCCCCCCCCTCACGGTATTTCCCCTCTGTCACAACTATTCTCCACCCCTCAATTTTCCCTCTAGCAATTTGCTGCGCATGCCTCCAAGCTCCCATCCCTCCTAAAAGCGACGATCAGCTCCCCTCCCCCTTCTTTTCACGCAGGGAATAGCAAAAGGTATATGAGGATATACATTATTAATAACTATAGTGAAAAAACTGTTAATATGTATATACAGAAAAGCTTTACGCAGCATGAACTCTGACAATGCATTTTCATTATTGTGCTTTATTACATGTCTGCTCACAGTGATTACAATTTGTGCGTTTGCTATTTTAGTCATATGTTTTAGTTCCTAATGAGCCCTTTGAATAACTTGATTAATGCCACAGAACATTAGAATTCCGGTAATGACAAAAATTTTATATATATCTAAGATAAATACTGTTATGTGCATGGGATCACATAGATCTTGACCAGCATGAGAGGTTAGTTAACAAAGTTATAAAATTATAATAGGGAAGTAATAAAAATTTTAAACCTCAATTTCATGAATTTTTTACTTTCTCCATATACGAAGTATAGAATATAAGCAAAGGAAATTCTTCAAAACCAGTCAAACTGATAAAACCCGGTTAAAAGGCCGGATAAAAACAGATGAACCCGGATAAAAACCGGATAACTGGCTTTGGAGAATTTCCTTTGCTTATATTTTATATATTTGCCAGTGTAGCTCGCTCTCTTTTACTGAACGAAGTATAGAGAAAGTATTGTTTTCAAGAAAAAAATTGTATTTGAGATTTCAAGGGAAATATATGTTATAAGGTTCCCTGAACACGTTTTGACCATTTTCTCAATGATGTCTGTGTGTGTGTGAATGTGTCAGTCTTTTTGTGGGTGCTCTAACTCAAAAACTATTATTCAGGTCAAACGCGAAATTTTATATTTAACATTTTTATAAAAGTCAGAAGAACTGACTAGTTTTTGGTAAAAATCGGTCAACCAGAAGTGGGTGTTTACTCTTGTTACATCCATTATTTTGAAATATTTGCTTTAATATTTGATATATGAAAAAACGTACTGGAATAAAAGTTGTAGGAAATTTAATTTTCTACAACCTTTGTTTGAAACATTTTCCCATATAATGCATTGTTTAAGAGATATCTTAAAAGCTAAATATTTTAGCTGCCACCACCACGCCACTTACGAACAACTAATGTTAACAGTTGATGCTTAGTAATGTCTTAGTAATGCCCCTTTATAGTTTCTTAATTGTTGGAGCTTCATGGCTATATCCAATATCAGAAGGCTATGGTTTGAGGTTACTTCTGTTCTTTTTAAAGTCTTTAAATTTTTCTCTCAGTTCCTTAAAATATTTATTATTATTTAACCTATTTGGAATTTTTAGAAATAACACAGGTATGGAGTAAGTCATGTGGTGGCCACATCAGATTATTTATTCTAAAAATAATCAAGTATTTTCCACGTTTTACATGGAAAAATACATTATATCTAGTAGCAACTCCATAAACTGTGTTAGTTAAGTGCTGCCAGAAGGGAACAATATGCTTGCCAAGATCAGGTTGGCTGTGAAAAAAATTTGAAAGTAAAATAAAAGTATGCTCTTAATTGGGAAAACTTTTGCAATCGAGTATTGTCTTAAATGTAGAATCTAAAGATTGCATAGGCCACACCAGGATAATCTAATTGTAAGTCGGTTAGGATTGTCTAGTAAGATGCTTGCAGCTCAGGCCTATTGAACAGCTCTACTGCAATCTAGACAGTAACGTACATTCACTTTGATTTTCTAATTACAACTGCAAGAAAGTTGCAAGCTGGAAATTAAGTGCAATGCCTGAATTTTTCATTATTTCCTTATTTTTCTAAATTAATTTACTAAAAGCCAAATGATATGCTAAATTTTTACTTGCACATATATATAGTATATTGAGAAAGTATTTTAACTGTGAAAATATTCGACTTTGAGATTTTGATGGAAATACATGTATTTGGTGTCCCCAAATCCACAAACATTGTTTTCGTCGTGCCGTCTGTGAGTGTGTCTGTTCGCTGTTCTAGGGCCAAAACACGTACATAAAATCAAATGATATCTCATAATTGTGCAATATATCATCTTTTACAAACCCTTTTTTCATAAAAATGTTATTGCACAAAAATAAAGAGTAGTTTATTCTTGGCGATTTTTTTAGAAAAATTTGATTTACCCAAAAATGGCTCCAGATAATTTAATTAAAATTAATCCAATTGTAGAGCATGATGTCACACATAATACTACGTAAGCCATATATCCCTTAAAATCGTTATATGGAGTCGAGTGACATTACAATGTACGCTAAGCTACCTTACCTAAGCCTTACGACGCCATGCCTCCACTGTGATCCACTCAAAATCCTATTACAGCCTAAATGGTTAAAACAAATCGAATGATATATTATATTTGTGGATAATATCATTCATAATAGACACTCAGAAGAGATGAATGATATTGTGCAACAATTAAGGGAACTTTATTCTAGGATATTTTGAAACAAAATTCGATTTACTCAAAAATGGCTTTAAGGATTTTGATTAAAATCCATCCAATCGTACAGTCTGATATCACAAATATTGCTAACTAAGCCACATATCCAAAAAAATTACTAAATATCAACCAGTGGCATTAAAATATGTTAAACTACAGTTAACTATGATTAATAAGCTTTTTCTTTTACAGTAGACCCTTCACGCAACCCATTAGTTACGTTTCTGAAGCGGCCGCTTTGGGAGAAAATGCGCTGCGTGAATTTTATGACTTATGGAAAAATTAGGGTTATGTTTCCCGAGTTTGGGAAGTTATGTGTATACTTTTTACATAAGATAAGACAATATTTAAAAAATAAAACTTTTAAAATTTCTATTTAAATTAATTCCTTGCCTACCATTTTGGCAGCACCAAGTCTTTTGATGTTGATGGTTGGAGGAATTAATCTGTGATGCATCTCTGCATTGCTGTAGTTTGCATAGATATATAAAGCTGATGATATGGTAGTGTACATTGCTCAATAGCACATTTCAATTTAAGGCTTCTGTCCATGTTAAACTCTGCTTCAATGAGACCACTTGCAAGCCTGCCAAAACCAAGCAAATTTTCCCGTAACAATGCTGGCATGAGCTGATCCTCCTCTTCATGCACCTCTTCCTCATCTTCATGGAACTCGAGCATCTGCAGTATTTCTTCCTCAGTCAACTCCTTCTGGGACGAGTTCAAAAGTTCTATTTCGTCTTCTCCCATATCATCGAAGTCTTCACCGCCCACAGCTCTTGCCAGCTGCACTATCTCCCTCATCTCAGATGTTAGTGTATGAAAACAATGGGCATCATTCACAACTCAGCATCATAATTTGCTCCATCCGGCATTTAAAGTTGACTGGCTCACCTCAACCCATGATGCTTTGATGTCTTAAATTGTGTGGGCAATGTATAACTCATGCCAGAAGTATGAGAGGCCACTGTTGGGGTTCTCCTCCAATGCCTTGAGAAGTTTCCTCATGGTCCTGGTGTAGTAGCACTTGAAGGTTTGATAACTCCCTGGTCTAGAGGTTGGAGAATGGAAGTCGTGTAGGGTGGCATAAACACCAACTGCACATCTGGGTTTAAACTTTGCAAAATTACACAAGGATGACAAGGAGCATTATCAAGAACAAGGAGAATGGAATGGAAGGTCCTTTTGTGCAAGATATTCTCTTGCCCGAGGCACAAAATAGGAGGTGAATCGATCTGTGAACATGGCTGCCATTACCCATGCCTACCTGTTAGACCACCAAATAATAAGTAAAAGGGAATTATGCTTATCCTTTAATGCCTTGGGGTTCTCTATATGATAAACCAGCAGAGGTTTACACTTAAAACCTCCTGATGCAGAAAAGTAAGGTCAGGCAGTCTTTCACAGTCTTGAAGCCAGGTGCCAATTTTTTCCATTTACTGATGTAGGTTCTCGATGGCATCCTTTTCCAAAATAATCCTGTCTCATCAGCATCGAATGCTTGGTGGATGTGGTAATCGTTCTCTTCAGTTATCCTTAAAAACTCTTTCAGGGACCGCTTTGAAGCTAGGTGGTAAGCAGAAGAATTCTCACTTGACGTTGTGCAGATTGGAACGCTTTCTGAACTTGTCAAACCAACCATCACTATATTTACAGTCTTTTGAAGACTCTTCTCCCTTCTCACAAACCGTTTCGTAGATTCGCTGCGCCTTCTCCCGGATCACGGTGCCACTGAGTGCCGCTCCCTTCGGTGTCTACTCCTCAATACAAGTGTTCAATAACCTCTCTGTCTTATTCTGCTGCATAGATCTATTACTCATACTCCTTATGGAATCACTAATAGTAGCGGCAGCAGTAAGACTCGCTTCAATGGGATTCTTGTTCTTTCAAATGGTGCAAATAGTCAAGTCATTCACTCCATACTCCAGTGCAAAGTGCCAAAACACCAAAATTTTGTGCAGATACATTGCAAAGAATTTCTTTCCTCCTTGCGATGTCTGCCTTCGGCGTGCATACAGAAAATAAGTGAATACTTGAGGCGCCGGAGGCAGCATGCTAAATTAAAATGTCATAAAAGTTTTCGGATTTTTATTTTGGACCCCTCCGCATTGCCTGAAAATGGACCTCCTTGCAAGTAAATTGGTGTCAAAATGAAATCTGTGCAATACTGAAAAAGCGCTGCATGAATCTGCATTGAGTGAGGTTTTACTGTATAAGCATACACAGTCAACCAAACATATGTATCATATTTAATCGATTGTAAGAAAAAAAATTATTTTCAAATGCTTAGACAGCAAATCTCAAAATTCCACAAGTATAAATGCCTCTGATTTTCAGTTCATACTTAAATAAAGAGTATTAACTGATATTACAAAACATAAAATACTTGATTCACTTATTCATAACAATTTCTATGAAAAAAGTAATTTGAGTGCATCATCCCCCGGGAAGTTAATCTGTGAACAAAAATAGCCCCGATTCTCGTAAATCATATACAGGCACCATATTACATAACATACATTAGTACTACACAAGTATACCTTCTCACCTAGGAATTAATTTTCACTTTATTCTTAAATTACTCTCCCAAGTTGGCTGCTATGCCACTAGGTCTGGGAAGCACTTCGTCTTCATCGGACATCACTTCATCTTCAGACGACAACTCTTTTTCGCTCTCCTTATCCCACAAAACATCATCCTCTCTACCATCCAGGGAGTTTGTAATGGAAGACTTTTTGAAGGAATGCACAATCAGATCACTCGAAATGTCTTTTCATGCAACAGAAACCCAAGATGTAATCTCAGTCAGACTGGCTCTTTTAACATGCCCACTAGGCATAAGCGTATGGTCTTTACTGTTCAACCAGTCTGCGCAATAATTACGTATTTTGTCTTTAAAAGGTTTGTTAATACAAACATTGAGGCAAATGTTTTTCGATCCACGAGTAAAATGAAACATTGTGTCCATATCTAGCTGCTTACCAATACGAGCGCTACCACCGCCTTTTTTACGACTTTGAGGCACCACATACTATTTATGTAATTTATTTCTTCTTAGATGTCATTTTGATTCATTTTTGCTTACATTTAAAGTAGATAGTTTACTTCCCCACTTATATGTTGCATTATAATGTAAATATGGACATAAATTCACTTACTTCTTTTTTTACCCCGATTCTAAGCCGAGTGGTGATTTCTGAGATGGTAAAAAGGTAAAAAAAGGTCAGCTTACAATCGATTAAATACGGTACATATATGAGAGTTTGTGCAATGTATATTGCACCATTTATTTACTATTTCCCACAGCTAAAACACTCACTCAACAAAAGAAAGTAAAATTGTCTCAGTAACACAAGCTCCACTGAAGATGCTTCACACCTCGCTTTTGCCGGCTGCATCTCAGCCAAATGCATTTCGCTCATGATTTTTTAACCAAGGAAGTCAATTTCCCACAATGTAGCAGCTAAATATCGATTCGAGACAATGTTTCACCCATCTTTCTGCAACATTAAACTCTCATACAAATTCATTTTTTTCATCAAACCAAGGATGTACATAGAGCTGTGTGGTAGAGTTGTACACTGGCTTATCAAAAGCATCTGACGAAAACACAATTCCTTTTATTATATACCAGGGGGCTCTACCCCTTATTTGCAACCGCTTGCCAGCCCCCAGCCTCCACTTGCTTTGGCATTCAATGAGGTCAACAACTGCGCTATCTACAATTCAGCGGCGACCGCATAAAGAATTATCGGAAACGTCAGTGGCAGCACGGTCTACTTTTTTGTAATATATATATTCATATATAAATAATGCAGTGAAACATACCAGTATATTTGAGCTGCTTTAGCACCTCTTCTAAGCTCATCGATCATCATACCCGAGGAAGTGTCGAAAACTCTAATCAAAGTTCCCTTAAAATGAAAAATTACATTCCAATTAAAGAAAAATATCAAATACATAATTAAAACCAAATAACATTACAAGAAATGCTTATTTAACATTTCAATTTCATTTTATTTATTATTTTATACAAGGAAATCATAAAAAGAATGAAAAAACATTCATTACTGCTTTATGTTTGAGTCAGAACCACTCTCTGGCATATGTCAGCATTGCAATCGCACTTAGCCAAAACCATGCATTTTCATTTCTCCTGCATTTTTAACAAATTTTTCTTGCAGAAAGCATTATATATGGTAGCATGGCCATTCAAGAGAATTTTTCGGGAGGTGATTGAGGGTGATCTTAGAAATATTTTCCCAAAATTTGAGTTCAGCGGAGCCAATCACGGTGCAGCTGGCTAGTGCGTGCTCCCCAAACCTTGAGGCTGGGGTCATACATTCAAATCCTGTTGATGGTAATTTTTTTAATGTAAACCTATTTGCCCAACTAATGTTGTACATATATTTGTATTAATACAGATTAAAATACAACATTAGTTTGGCTTGTTAAAAACGTTGAAAATGCGATTTTCAGCATTTGGATGATTGCATTTTCAATGTTTTTAACTAGGAAAACTAATATTGTATTTTAATTTGTATTAATGCAAATTAATGTAAAACATTAGTTGGGTAAAAAAGATTACATAAAAAAATTACCAGCAACAGGATTTCAACCCGTGTCAAGGCTCAGAGAGCATGCACTAACCAGCTGCACCACGATCGGCTCAGCTGAACCTGTTTCACATGAGGCTTATATGGTGCACTCATCAATTTGGCAATGCAAAGAGAAAATCATTAATTAACAAATGTTTTTTTTTGTTTAATCATTTGAATTATTTGTTTAATTTAATGAAATGATATTTTCATAAAAATATTTTTTTGTGATTTATCAGTTATTTAAAAAAGTTTTTGCAGAATAACTCATAAACAAATTCGAAGTGGACCATCAAATTTTGGAGAAATATTTCTAAAATCACCCCAATCACCACCTAAAAAATGATCTTGAATGGCCATGCTCCCAGGTTGAGTCAAAAGTCTCTTTGGAAACTTTGGGGATGTGTTTGGGAGACCAAAACAATAAATAAAGTTTCTATGAATATGGGGTCGAAAATTCTTTCTTACTGAGATATTGCAACTAAATGAAGAACACATTCCTGTTAAAATTCTTTATTACGATATATCTACTTCGTGATTTTACAATAGGTGTTCAAAATTCGATTAGTGACCCCACACGTAGAAGTCCAAGAGGTTCAGGTCCAGAGACTATGTGGCTGAAGTGTGCCGGGGTCTCATTGTTCATGTGCCACATTCATCTGTGGATATCAAGCGGAACATTTTGGGAAGCAGTGGCAAATCGTTGTCTAGGAATCGCAGATATAGCTCTCCTGTAAGGCGTGCTGGAAGCATGTGAGGGCCGATAAGCATGTCACCAACTATTCCAACCCAGATGTTTACGGAAAACTGATGATGGAAGTGCGACTCTCTGGCTGCATGTGGATTTTCACTAGCCCACACATGTTCGTTGTGATAATTATAAACACCGTCTCTTGTAAAGGTTGCTTTGTCTGTGAATAGCACAACAACGTTGAACACAGGATCCATCGCCAGCTGGCCTAAGAACCACTGACAGAATTGTAGATGAGTAGGATGATCAGGCAGGAGAAGTGATTGTATTGGCTGGTGGTGAAAAGCATGTAGCCATTCATGAAACAGTCGACTGCAAGGTGTGGCACCTAGCAGTTATCCAGTGAATACTGGAACATGGATTTGCTTTGACTGCGTCCAGAACATCTTCCTCCACAAGTAGCAACCGCAGTCGACCTGGGACATGACAGTTTGGGCACAGTGATCCTGTTTCATGGGCACGACGATCCACAGCAAGGAATGTAGATTATGATGGCGTGTTGGGGAATTTTTCTGCATAACAACAATGTGCAGCACTTGCGTTGCATAACATTTCACCTTATGTTAAATGGATGTCACTTCATTCTTCAAACATAAATTGCATTATGATGAATACAAATTCTAAAACATCCTAGCTGACAAAGGCACTTGTTTACTAAATCACATGCTTTCATTCACTGAAACACAGACAGATTTGTAACCACAATGTGGAGACGATGTAATAACAACACTCATAATCTGTTATCTGCTTTCCGAGTCATTAGATGGGTACATGACATCACCAAGGTCAGTAGAGTGGTGACTGAACAGCAATGCAGTGATATATTACTAAGGAAGCATTTCCAACCCCAGGTTCAAAGGAATTTTTTTTGTTTAGGTCTCCCAAACACGTCCCTCAAGTTTCTAAAGGGACTTTTGACGCACCCTGTATAATTCTACTTGTTAGATATAAAAAAACAGGATTTATCACACAAAATTTCTATCCCTTTTCTCAGACTATTTGCTGCATTATTATTCTCATAATTATAGTTTATGGGCTCAATTGAATGTTTTGGTGCAGGTCTGTCCAAGACAACATCATGTAACAAAATTTTAAGCAGATGACATTTAAGTACATTTCATTTGAAGAGTAGTTGAATTACTAAATGTAAAACTTAATCAGATTGAGAGGGAACGGCACAGCAGATAGCTATTTATAAAAGTTAATTTAAAAGTACCATTGGTACAAACAATACAAAATCTTCATATTATGGTGAACTTTAGCGAACTTGGGTTTTCATTTGCAATATTACCAAGAAATCACAATTCTAATATATGAAAATCATTGGACTCTCATTGGCATATTATCGTAAATAGATGACTATGCTACAGCAAGCCACTTATGCCTTTAGGATTTCTTGATAAATTTAGTATAAATCAACAATAAAAGAAATTATTTGGAGATTCTCAAAGTACCTTCTCTGACGCAGTGGCTAATCGTGTTCCTTGTAGATTAAGAGCTATGCAGGATAATGGTGCTTCGTGGGCAGCAATGTCAAGGGGTGCTCTTTCGCCATCTGCTAAATCTACCACTTGAACATGACCAGCACGACGGCCAGGAAAGGCCAGCAATGAATTATTGCTGTTTGGACAAAGTACACATAGCCCTGAAATGGAAATGAGACCGATGATACTTGTGACGCACGACTTGTGCAAGCAAAACTGTCGTATAATTTATTTTAATACCTTTGGGATTTGTATTTGTTTCAAATACGTGGAGTTGCTGAGGATTTTGCGTGAAAGTGTAAACTTTTATAACTCCTTCCAATACTACCACAATACGATCTCTTCTTAAACGGACTCCTCTAACAGGAGCATTAAAATCCAGCCCAATAACAGGTTTTTTCTTCAAATCGTCCCAAACCATTACTGTGAGAAAATTAGGATAGTTTAGCAATTATACAAGTGAATGACATATTTTTAGTTATTCATGAAATGCAAACTTGGTGCTTATAAAATTAAGAATCATCATCTCATTTACAATATTTGATTAAGTGCTTACCACGATTCGTTGGATATAGAGGCCGCGGTCCACCACCAACTAGAGCTAGATAATTACATCGAAATAGCATTTCTACATAACTAAGCCCTCCTTCTGAAAAATCCTGTCTCTCTTTTTCTTTCAAAGGATCACAATTGTAGACCCTAAATCCATTCTCCATTCCACAGGCAAAACAACCTGCCAAATAATACCAAATGAAAGGTTAACGAAGAATAATGGTTAAAAAAATTTAGAAACATAGAAATGTATTCTCTTATTTTGAATTATGAATATTTCCGCTGCGTGGTAATCGCTGACAATAAGAATTAGGAGGTCCGAGATATAAATACACGCAGTTGCGTATTTACCTTGGTCCTGATTGAAACCAGCATATAGCAATCCATTGCCATGTGCATTCGTAGTAACAAGATTCATTTTTCTAAAGAGATACTAAATCCGTTACGTTATTACAGTATCCTAATTCGTTTCGAGTGTCCTATCTCACCACACGGGCCATATCGCCCTCACGACAGATATAATGACAATAACCAAGTGCCACATGGCGGCGCTACTGTATTATCTACTAGCCTCTCCTACAGCCCTCAACAATTTCAGCATTTTTACGCTTTCGGCATGAGAAATTTTCAGAAGAAGTTCGGCCTTTAATAAACAAAATCACTATTTTTGGCTAATCTTTAATTTTAAATTTGTTGATCGTTTGGAATCTGACAAATGGTCGGAATATAAACAATGCGTAGTAATAATTAAAACAAGCGGGCTTATGGGGCATATTGGGAGATAAACGAAAACAATAACGATGCGAATATTTTTGCGGGAATAAATAATAAGAATATTGAAGAAAAGGTAAAATTCCGGATTTTATCAGCGTGATTGACTATGCTGCGGCCATAACATCTCCGAAAAATCTTTATTAGGAATAGTGAAGAGGTCATTGCAGAAAAGCAAAGGTAGGTAACAATTCACTTGTAGTTATTTTCTTTGATTAATAGCTATTGCCTTAAAACTGTGAGATATCTACAAAAAAAATAAACAGGTGTTGAATTCCGACTCATAAATCACAATGAAACAAGATTTTTGGAGTCATTACGTTCTAGGATGGAGAAGTATTCCAGTATGTCAGCATCTCAGGCGCGCCTTATGAATACCCATATCCTGTATATCTCACGAATGATACCTAGTTTAGTGATAACGAGGTTTCCGGAGCCGTCGCGTAAGGTGAGCTTGATAGGCGAATGCCTCAGGCGGTACTTTAAGGGCGACGTTATAGCAAGTATCGCCGTCGATCTGCACCTATGTGCCCTTTACTGGAGCGTCATTTCGTCTTTTTGCCTTAGGCGGCTAATTTCCACGTCACTGCTCTGGCGGTTTCAAATACTTGAAATGAGAAATTAGCCATAAACACCGCGCAGATAACCGGAATAAAAAGAAAAATACCAATTACCTCTGATTTTATTTTATTAAGCGATCATGTTTTACATTTATTTTGCTTTGTCGCATTAGTAGCCGAACGATTTAGGCACTATTGAATTTAGTGAGTGCTTGGCATCGAAAACTTCATATTCGTTTATACTTCTAATCGGGCATTTTGAATTGCCTTAATTTGGGTAATTATATGCAGTAAACTTACCGTGTCTCTGTTATTTTAAGTGTATTGGCTGCCTTTGAAATTTCCCGTGACACTTCTTAAAGCCGAAGTAACTCAGGAAATCTAAGTTATCGCATAATAAGTAATGCTAGATTAACCTTAAGTACGTTAAAAACCGATGCAACTATAAGATTATTTATGACTTATGACCTCATTTTATCTGCCTAAGAATAAAAATGCCCTTTTATTGCCATCAGGAGGATTACAAAGATACCAGATTCCCATCATTTATTTGTATTGCGTACGTAAGAAAAGTTTGTTTTCCTTTTCGGTTCATTTCTTGCATTATTTAAAATGGTTTACACCTAAGTTTAATATTAAATATCGGTTCAAAAGAATAATAAATGAACATGATGTTAAGCTGAAAGGCAAACTTGCAGAAAGAATTTTCATTTGCTTGCACTAAAATCACCAAATACAAGCATTTGTTTAAAAATTCAAACATTTACTACCAAGTTTAGAGAAAATTTCAGAAGTCTATAAACCAAATTAAAAACCGAACTGTACATATAGTTATAACGCCTTCCATACACCTCGGATTTGGACACACCACAGATCAGTGGCGTAGCCAGGGGGAGTGCAAGGGTGCATGTGCACCCCCCAAACTTCTCCAGATAATATTAAATTTTCAGTGCGTTAACCAACTCAGTAAGAATGTTAATTAAAACGTGACCGTAATATCAATATTAATCAATAGTTGTTTAAAATTCAATAAATTATTTACGTGAGTATTAATTTATATATTTTTATTATTAAAAATAGTACCAAATTTCTGGCTACGCCACTGCCACGGATCTTCCTTCCTCCCTCTACTTTTTAAGTTGAACTTGGAATAAATCCACTCCACTGAATAAATATTAACTACAGTAGTTTACAAATATTTTTGCTGGTGTAAATTAAAAGATATGACAAAAATTAATTGTTATATGTACATACTTTCCGAAGCAATATAAACGTGTCCGCGGTTGTCCCGAATGAAACGTAGTAGCGCGGATCGCCGCTATTCATCCGAAATCCGCAGCCTGTTAAAGCCTGATGATACTGTAACAGGTGAAATCGGTCGTATATTAAAATTGTTTGTGGAAATTTACGAGTTTCTTTTTCATTTAAATCCTTACAGCCTTTTGCCAAAGGGTGACGCAGAAATGGGAGAAGGAAAAAGAATAAATTGTGGCCGTTAAAATTTTTAAGGAAGTGGGATAAGGAAGGAATGTGGGCGTGCCGAGTTCATGTGCGTTTGCACGCATAGTGTAGAGAAAGGAAAATAGTGCATCAGCGCTAAAACCATGGCGTTGAAGGGGAAGGCGAAAATCCAGCAGGTGTCGCCGCAATTGGTAAGCGAATACTAACTACCGAAGGAAACTTCCATGGATAATGTGGAAGATTATATAATTTGTCTCTGGCGTTACATATGATGACTGATTAGTTTGCCACTGCGTATGTAAATTTTCTTCTGGCGCTATACAGCCTTGCTGGGGGGAAATTTTCCATAAGGTCGTGATTCGGTTTTATTTTCAGTCCGTGCATCTCGCGCGTCGCGTGTATACCTTTTTGCTTGGGATAGTTGCAGGACAGTGAAGCAAATAGCATTAGGGAAGGGATAACACGTAGCATCCAGCTCTTAGGCAGTGATAAGTAAGCGAGATAAGAGATTTTTACGCGGAATGGGGATAAGCAGTGTATTTCGTGTACTTGCATTATCTCTAAATGCAAGAAAAATTGCCCTCTTTTAGGAGATTTATGGAAAAGTTTCGATATCTTTCGTATTAGCTTGTGATCTCGAATAAGGATACTAAGAGTAGGAATTCATAAAAAATAAGATGAAGCGCAGCATTTCAAGGGCTGCTGGAGGGTATCTCAAAGCCAAACGTAATACGAGCGCAAAATAGGAGAAGCTTTGACCAATACAACTTGGAAATGGGGCTAAAGTTAAAAGTAATAGTAATAGTAAAGACGTCTCTAGAGATATTAAGATTTAGGTATCATTTTTTTCTTTAAACATTTTACTTCCTAAAAGCGATCAAAGAAAATCGATCTGAATGTTTGTCTGAGTACATTAATGTATGAGTTACAGCTCACATATAAGGGATATTGCTATTTATATTTTTAATGGATATTATAGCAGTAGAATTTCTAAAGAAAGATAGGTCTCATGATATTTGCGGTATGTTTTTGGGTGGATTATTTTTGACAATCTTTGGGACGATTATCACGTCACCAAGCGACCAGAGCTTTTTGATCGTGTTTCACTGACGAAAGCATCATTCCGGCGCCTCCGAGAATCATAGGGAGATGAATTCAGATATTTGTTCCTATGAAATTGAATATTATTGACTGGGTGCGTAAACAAATACGATTCTGTAATAAAAATAGCAAAATCTTGGTCAAACAAAGAGTAAAAACGACAATACCCACAATGAGATACTGATTGTGAGATGGGCGGGACCAAACTCGTCGTTTAAATTCAACAGAGAAAGAAGAAGATAATCTACGGATAGCTTCCATGCAGAGATGAACTTATAAAATCTGAGGATTTATGTATATATTTGAAAATATGAAATTTGCACGATGCAGACTCTCGAGCGTTCGCGAATCGCGATCTAATTTGAAAATGCCCCCGCACTGATGTAAAAATCACCTAAACTTATTTTATAATTCAAAGACATTTTTCAGGTGTATTCGCATAAAATCTCATTATTATGAACATTAGCATGGTAAAAGAAAAGTAATGTTGGCCCCAGCAATTATTCAACGCGGATGAGACTGGGTTGTTTTGGAAAAAAATGTCATGCAGAACCTTTGCACACCTGTCTCAGTGCCATGTTCGCACCTCAATCCTAACCTTGTTTAATTCAACTTTTACGATTTGAATTGAGATGCTATGTTATTCTTATTGAAAATTTTCTAATATTAATTGGTGCTTCTAAACTATGACATTTTTCGGTTTGTGGATAAACAGTCTGCATTGCCGTACCAAGTTTCATCTAAGACTTCCTACTGCAAACTAATGAATTCTCAAGTGTGACAAAAAGAAGAATAGGCATAGTTTTAATTGAATTATATTAGTATAATGGGTTCAGTAACCATACCGATTTTAGGATTAAATATTTTTCATAAAAGGTGATCTCTAAACAAAAATTCTAAAGTGGCCACCACATGACTCTCTCCATATCTGTAATATTTCTAAACATTCCAAATAGGTGGCATAATGATAAATACAGAATAATAACCAAAAGAATTGAATGTAAAATAGAAAAGGAGCTGCAAGATAATCAGTTTGGTTTTAGAAGAGGAAGGGGGACTAGAGATGCTATAGGATGTTTGAGGATCATGATAGAAAGAGCGCTAGAAGTCAATAAAGATATGTATTTTTGTTTTGTAGATTGGGAGAAAGCTTTTGACCGAGTGAAATGGGATAAGATGCTGGGTATTTTAAACAAAATAGGAATAGATTGGAAAGATAAAAGACTGCTTAAAAACCTTTACTTTGATCAAAAGATTAGAGTCAGGGCTGAAGGAGAAGAAACAGAAAGTACTTCAATAGGGAGGGGAGTGAGGCAGGGTTGTCCTATTTCACCAGCGATATTTAATATTTATGCAGAAACAATAACAGAAGAAGCGTTGATGGAAGAGAAAGGATTTAAGATAGGAGGTGAAAGTATTACCACCATTAAATACGCAGATGATCAGGGCTTAATAGCAGAAGGCGAGAAAGAGCTTCAGAGGATGACAGACAGACTAGCTGAGGTTGGCCAACAATATGGAATGAAGATCAATACAGAAAAAACGAAAGTCATGGTGGTTTCAAAGGAACATAAAGAATTAAATATAATGGTAAATGGCCAAAAATTGGAACAAGTAAGTAGTTTCAAATATCTCGGCAGTATTTTAGCACAGGATGGAAGTAGTACACAGGACATCAGAAGTAGGATTGCAATGGCAAAAGCAGCATTTAACGAGAAGAAGGAGCTTCTCACAAGCAAGAAAATAAATCTAGAAACAAGGAAGAAATTAGCAAAATGCTACATATGGAGCATAGCTCTTTATGGTGCAGAGACGTGGACGATAAGGAGAAAGGAGGAAAAATATTTAGAAAGTTTTGAGATGTGGGTATGGAGAAGAATGATGAAAGTGAAATGGACAGAGAGGAAGAGAAACGAAGAAGTATTAGAAATGGTGGGAGAAGATAGGATGCTAATAAAAACAATCAGGAAAAGAAAAGCAAATTGGATAGGGCACATATTGAGAAGACAGTGTTTACAAAGGACGATCTTAGAAGGAAAAATTAGTGGAAAAAGAGGAAGAGGGAGAAAAAGAATAGGAATATTAGATAATATAAAGCAGGGATATACTACTTATAGAGGTATAAAAGAGGCTTCTTGGGAGAGAGAGAAATGGAGGCAGCGATTCAGTTAAAACCTGTCTTCGGACAGAAGCATGATGATGATGATGAATGATAAATATTTTAAGAAACTGCGAGAAAATTTTAGACTTTACAAAGAACAGAAATAAACTCAAACCATAGCCTTCTGATATTGGATATAGCCACAAAGCTCCAACAATTAAGAAAAGAAAAAGGAAGGTTACTAATTGTAAGACGTAACTAAGCGTCAATTATTAACAATAGTCGTCGATAGGTGGCGTGGTGGTTGCAGATAAAAATATAAGATATCTCTTAAACAAGGCATTATATGGGAAAATGTTTCAATAAAATTAAATTTCCTACAACTTTTATTCCAGTACGTTTTTTCATATATCAAATATTAAAGCAAATATTTCACAATAACCGATGTGACCCACTTCCGGTTAACCGATTTTTACCAAAAACTAATCAGTTCTTGTGACTTTCATAAAAATGTTAAATATAAAATTTCGCGTTGACCTGATTAATAGTTTTTGACTTAGAGCACCCAAAAAAGCTATCACATACACACACACACACACAGACATCATCGAGAAAATGGTCAAAACGTGTTCAGGGGACCTCAAAGTGTATTTCCATTGAAAACCGAAGTCGATTTTTTTCATGAAAACAATACTTTCCCCTATATGTACTTCCTATATGGAGAAAGTAAAAATAGGACTTGTTCTGCTAACCCCAGTCCCTTTAACCTTAATTTAATCAAGGTCTTGCCGTTCGAGATGTTTCCGGAACGGCATGGGTTTGCTGTGTCTGTATATACATATCTACTGCTAATGCTCAAACTCTATGTAACTTACGGGTATGGACGACTTTTCTCGTTAGTATCTGTTTGCAAAGTACAGTAAAGTTTCTATAGCAGTAAATTTTCTATCTGTTTATAAAAAATGCTTGTTTATACGAAGTGTAATTCAATCTATTGCGAACACATATGTATATATTGCTTAGAGAGACGTAGTGAAGAACCCCGCATCTATGCGGTGGCGGGAAATACTTTAACACACTTAACGCGTTTATTGATTTATCTGCAAGAACCTTCGTGTAATGATAGCTATTGAAAAAAGGAAATTATTATAATTTGGACACCCTCGATCCACCTTATATCCATCTAATGCTCGCATATTCTATGCTTTTATTAAGCTTATCTGCGATCTTGGGGTAGGAGGGCAAATGCCTGGTTGACATCTCCCTAGCTGCGCCACTGTCCAGAACCGTATTTGTCGGATAGTGGGAGTCCCAGAATTTTTTAAAGACAGTCCTGTACATTTCGTTGCGTCACTGATTGCTTACCATACGACCTTATTATTACAAATCTCGATATTGAAAATTATGAAAGTATAATACCCTTCAATTTTTACTAACATAATGCTTTATGCAATAATTTGAACCTTTACTTTGATACACTATTTTTGTTCCAAGTTTAAAGAACACTCCTAGATTGTCTCTTCATGCACTTCGGTTTATTTGAATTATATATATATATATATATATATATATATATATATATATATATATATATATATATGAAGATATTATTGATAATTAAAAAATGAGTTTTCTATGGTCATTAATTGCAATTCATATTTTTCCGCCACCATCAGAACATTGGGTATTTAAAATAAATGATAAGCGCTGAGCGAAACGTAATCTTAATTGAAGTTCTCATCCTAACTTCATATTCTTAAATTTGTCATAGTGTTCTGCTTCAAGTGATGTTCTTTTGTTGTTGTCAATCGATCACGTAATCAATGGACGGAGTATGAAACATTACAAATTCATCCCTCATTAGATTACTGAATATGGCTTTATGTATTATTTATTTCTGTCCTTTTGACGTGTCCGTAAACGTAGGACATTTCCCGAATGATGTTTCCATATCATGTGCGTGAAATTGAGGCTGTAAAATTAAGTAGTGCTCAATCAAAATGCAGACGAAAGACGAAGAGAACGATTGGCTCCTGGCTAAACAGGGAATAAAATTGCTGCTCAATAATAAAATAGATGAGGCTGAGGAACTATTCACCACGCATAAGGATAATGTTCAGATGGCAGCTGGGTATTGTTTCGTGACATTCATGGTAAGTTACTGCAGTGGAGAAAAAGTCATTTAATATTTTCCTGTTATTTGACGAATTTGTTTTTCTTATAGAATGCTTTAATGAGCTTCGAGGACGAAAAACTCCAAGTGTCTTTGCAGACTTTGAAAGAGATGGAGAAAAGGTGTGCTCAGGATATAGGATGGTTAAAAATAATGAAAAACAAAGTATTCGGCAACAATAATTCATCGGTATGTATTTATGTTGAGTGCATATATTTTTCGAATGCGTGAGTGATGATACCTAAAAAAATTTATTTCATAGAATCAAAATACAGCCGAACATCTCGAGCAGCAGGTGATCCTTGCCGATTCCCAAGTGTGCGTGGCCCTCTTAACTTTTCTTCAGCAAGACCTGTCAGGATATGTTAAAGGAGGTTGGGTTCTCCGAAAGGCTTGGAAGGTTTACCAACACACTTATGCACAAATTTTGCAACTTTATCGGAAAACCCACTGCACCGAGGATGTTCCTGGTTAGAACTTTCTGCCATTATAAGTTCATACCCGTTATTTTTTGCTTTTCAATCTGGATGAATTTTCGTACAATTGTTCAGTTACCTACATTAGTATTTAATGAAAATCTTGGGCTAGTTATGGACTGATTTGAAAGTTTTTTTTACACCTTATGCTGTTTGAAACTATTCAATAGAATTTTTTGGCTACAGTACATTATGCAAAATCAAATTAATTTTTTTCAGGTTCACAATTTCCGTCCTGGAAAGTTATTTTAAAGAAACCTAGCAATCCTAACCTATTGAGTCCATCTTCTGACTGGTCAGTCCCGTCCAATGGATGTTCCTCAGCCACCACTCCTACTAGTCCAGTGTCAGAAGGCACAAATGGTTCCCGCAGTCCATTGTCAATTTTTGCATCTTTTGGGTTCCAGTCAGAGCCTACTTATGAGTATGTACCATGCTGTATCACACATTCCATTTCTTTGGAAGATTTACTCTGTTTTACAAATAATGCTATGCATTGACTTTGCATGGAAATCTACCTCCTGAGGCATAAAGACAAAATGCCTCTGCAGTTCACAACACATGGGTGAGGATTGGTGGTGTCACTGATACAATGCCACCCCTATAAAAGTGCTGCCTGTGGCAGTCGCCTTTCAAACACCCAATGTGATGGCTCTAATGCACTGTTGGCAGGATAGTTAAAAAGCTCACACAGTCTATCTATTTATTACATACCATAAGTTTGATAACTGAAACTTTGCTCAAGACCACTATTATTGATGTTGGTACTCATAAAGCTCATTTGTTTTTATCAATTTAAAAGATTTGCTAGATGATTTAGCAGATCTGCAAAAAGGGCAAAGTAGGCAATGGCCAAGGGGCAGCAATCAAAATTGGATTTCAGAGTGGGAATGAAAAGAAAGAACATTATGCAGACTGTTATGATCCACATACATACAGATGGGCAGACAAAATGAATAGATCAGCGATTTTTAAAAAAGCACCAAAAAGGTGGGAGAAAAATAATTTGGCCTAGGAGTGGGAAATTTCCAAATCCGTCACTGGCTAGCTGTGTTGGAATTTCTTCATGCAATTATATTTTATGTGTTGCACCTCATGCAATTCTTAGATTATCATAGACCCTCAATTCGAACTTCTATTTGCATTAGTTCACTCTCTCAATTTTGTTATGAACACATTCTAAAAGAGGGCCAGTTTGCACACACACAAGCTACAAAATGTGATACTTGTTATGCCTTTAGTTGGGTGGTACTTTTGAGTTGGATGAACCTGTTTACTATGAGGATGTTCTTATTGGAATAGTGATAGTCACCTATTATGGGTAATTAAATTTCCTATGATGCATGCTTGAAAATTTTTTCATACTTCAGTTTCAATAAGCCTAATCATAAAATGTCATAATCATACTCTAACAGTCAAGAAGCAGTACTCCTTTTGCTCTTTCTATAAATTAATATTCATTTCCTATCATCAAATTCGGATTTGATTTTATAGTTTATTATAATAAGTATCGGTATCATGATCAAGCTAGGGAGTTTATCCACATCCTATTTTTACATCTAATTATTCCCCTCTTTTATAGTATTCCGCCCAACATTGTCTCCCGCCTAATGGCTGCAGTCAGCTTTGGCTATGGCATCTTCCAACTGTGCATCTCCCTTCTGCCACCATCTCTGTTACGCCTTATCCATTTCTTGGGGTTTGAAGGAGACCGTCAAGTGGGCATTTCTGCTCTCATGTTTGCTCGCCAGGGACAAGATATGAGGGCTCCTCTTGCCACGTGAGTAATTACACTTTCAATTTTTTGTGATAGATTCTATTTCGGTGAGATGTATTTTAGAGCTCATGTATATATTTAGCTTTGGTTTTTTAACTTTCACTCATTGGTTGTATAATTCAGCTAAGAATATGATTACTGCTTGAATGTTTTTGGGGCATGTAATGCTCATGTGCATGATTAATTTATCTGAAATCTTGTATTTATAGGTTATAGCAAAACATTCCATTTTCATTGTTTCATTATTCCATTCCCTTTAATTCTATGAATCGATTACAATGATTAAATGCTTATTGCTAGTTTCATTTATATCTTACCACAGGTTTTCTTTTCATTCTTATGACACAATTAGTACATTTATCGTCATCTTTTACTGAATCATTTACTTGCTAGTCAGATACTTTTATCTTCATTCCTTTAATTATTGTTACCAACTTGAATACCCTTGAATTCAGTAAATTCCATCGCTTAAAAATGATTGATCATTTAATAATTTTCTAGAGAAATTTGAGTAGAAAAAATCCTGTACTTGACTGAGAATCAAACCCGAGTCTTTTACTTGCCAGGTAGGTGCTTTAACCAACTAATCTTTCAAGCCCACTTTCTAGAGCATTATTAATCATATAGTTCTATGGATATATCTATCACAAAAAAATATAATTACATTTATACAGAATTTCATTAATAAATACATAGAAATAGGAAGCAAATTTTGAAAGAAAAACATTTTGTCACAAAAGGTGTATTAAGTTAATAAAGCATGTGCTTAGTAACAGGTTAGTAGAAGTTTGTCATGCATGAATTATTGCAAGAAAATGAAGCTGTAATAATTATAATTTGTTAAAAATGAATTTCATAGGTAATATCACCTTTAATAATGTATTAATCATTTTACATGAATGAATAAATGGCTCTTGGGAATTGGGAAAATCATTGAAGAAATGTTGTTGCATGATTTAAATGAGTCATTTAGATCTTTGGTATAGCTTTTTTGATATGTGTACAGAGAGCACAACCCTTATTCCCTTGCCTATCACATCATGCATAAGGCAATCCTGCTTTGCTGCCTCACCATCCTTCACTCTACTACAAGCTGAAGAAGGCTCTGACTATACTCTTCTGAAATATTCAATGTCCTCATATCCGGCTGCAGCACTTCTATTTATTCAAGGTAAGAAGCACCCGCTGTCTTAGGAATCACTTTGTTGCATTCACTTTTTATATGATACATTTTATGTGGCTAATTTTTATTTTGCAGTAATTTTATGTACACTGTCTTATTTGATTATCTTGTTACAAGTTTCCCCTTGGGAAATGTCATAGATACACTCACAAAAGTGAGTGTGTAGAAAAAGGATATATTGGGATGCATTTTTCAATGCAAAGTATAGTAAAATGATTAATGCATTCCTCACTGTAATATTTGACAGTTTGCTTTCTGTAGCATTTCTATAATCTTCCATTCATAATTTTCAAACACCAAAATTTTATTAAATATATAAGATTAAAAATTCCAAAGAAACATGGCAGAGCATGTAACAAGGGAGGGAAGAATGCATATTTTATAGATAGAATAGTTTGAGAAAGAATTTCATGGCATTCATTTATATTTAGGGTGACCATATTCCAAAAAGATGAAAACGGGACATTTCCCGTCATTTATAATTAAAAAAGGACAAATTTTTTCTGCAATTTTTATTAAAAGTGTTTTTTATCACTTTAATAAATGTATCATTTGAAAGAGCTTGAACAGCTCTATAGATAGAAAAATTATGTGTATCTGGTTATCTGTAGTTAATGGTTTCAGGCATGACTTGGTGGAATTTCTTCATTATGTAAAATAAAGAGATGTTGTAATTCTACATAAATTTATGTGGAATTACAAGAAGTCTCTTTATTTTACATTCTGGTTATCTATATAAAAAAGAAAGGAACAATACATCATGCGTGTATATAAGCTCAGCAGAGGCATTCTTGATAAATTTTGTAATCATGTCAAGAACAGTTGAATAACTTTTTTATGCCAAAAAGTTCTTTTTTCGAAGGAAAAATCATTCACCGTTATGTTGACCCTCATTGTTGCATTTTTCACGAAAAAACTTAATACTAATGGGAATAGAATTTAGCATGGATTTTTTTATAATCTTTATGGCTCTCGATTTTAATACATTAATAAACTAGGCATGAGATGTCAATGATAATTGTTGCAGAATATTTTTATTTCATATGTTCTACAGGTAAATATTATTACGAAGTGCTTACAATATATATCAAATAATGACAATCTTTATTTTTTTCTCATTTGAATTTTATTGAGAAGTTGAGCAGTAAGTTTAAAGAAAATAGATACAACTACAGAGACCAAAGTTCATTCAGAGTAAACAATGAAAAGATATGGAGATAACAAAACCTAATGCTGGCGAGTAAATTTGTTTCCTGCTCAAAGGAGTTCTAACCATGGCCTTATTCAAACTTTCCTAGAATGAAAAATGATGAATTACGAGTTAGTAAGGTCAATATTTCCGAGAATGGTGCATGTATAATAGTAATTTTAGCTGTACTATCAGAAAATCTGAATTTTTATTGCAATAGGTTTTTAAACGGGACAAAATGACTTTTTGTCCAAAACGACGGGATGGTCTGGAAAAGGCCCTAAAACTGGCTTAAGCATTCACAGGGCCAAATAAAGCAGAAGCATGGTGGCCTTTTATCATTTACAAATTTTAGAAAACCAAGTTGATTATAATTATTAAATAGTCAGAAGAATTATAAAAATAAATTAAGAATAAAACAAAATAACAGTAAATATTATTGAATTTGAGCAGTTGATGTTGTGAAATAGCAGCCACATCATAGAAGCAAATACCACAGGTGCCTAAATCTCAAGTTAGTAGATCACATCCTTTACCAGAAAAAGAAATCTGGGTCGAGTCTCTGCCTTCCTGAGCTCATTGAATGTCCAAATTGCATTGGCACATCCTGAATAATTTTTAGTTTTTTGGTGTTGTGTGAGAAGGCCTCTTATCTGTAATTTGTTTCCTTTATTTTTTCACTATACAAGGTGTGACCCAAAAGTTTCTGAACTGATTTTTTTGTGAACTTTGTAATAACAATGGGCAGTTGACTGCAGTGGAAAACTTGCCCCTGACTCTTTGTTTTCTATTTTGTGTGAAGTCACAACTGTGTGTTATATCAGATATGTGCTGTACCAATTTTTCTAAATTGATTCTGTTGCTGTCACCGTAAAATGATTCCAAAATTGTTGGCCTACGAACAAAAATTGTGATGGGATGAAATTTGTTCTGATCTCAACCAAGGTGTTTAAAATTTCAACATCTTCAGGGGAAAACTCCTGAATCACCAAGACCAGAGTTACATTATTGTCAAAATTGATGGTGAAGGCATTGTTGATCCATTGTTTTATATTCAAGATATTTCCCTCACTGAATTTGTCACAGAGGATCAAAGAGTGAACCAGGCATTATACATGGAGGTCCTTTGACATCTGAGAGATGCAATTTGTAAGAAGAGGCCAAATCTTCAGCTAGATTGCTATCACACAGTGATCTCTCAGTGAGGAAATTTTTGGCATTTAACATAAATGTGATATTCACCTGTGTGACTCCATGTCCCACAAGTTCAAGAATACTTTGAAAGAATGACAATTCGTGTCAGTGGAACAAACTCTGAAGAACATTACAAAACAGGTTTCTAAAAATGTTTCCATGGTAGGCAACACCATTGAGAGAAGTGCATGACTCTACAAATAGACTATTTTGAAGGGGATTATATTAAGATCTTTCATTTCTTACCTGAGATTTTATATATCATCAATTCAGGAAATTTTAATAAATTTATTCTCCAAAATAAATTCTATGTAATGTTTCTGTTCCTAATTTCATGATCGGAATCATGCGATCTGCTAACTCGATTATTTTTCACCAGCCTTTTTCACGCGTTAATATCTAACCATTTACTTTAAAGACATCAGCAGTGTCTTTCACATTCCTAAATTATGTTATTTTGACTTTTTCTTGTGCATTACACACACAAAACATGCTTTCTCTTTATAGTTTATATCTGCCTTGTATTTGAACTTTTCAATCAATCTTATTTTTTGCGCACACATTATTTTGATATTTTTCTCATTTAACCCAAAGCATTTTTTAGTGTTCACTATTTTTTCACAAAAACCTGATTCTTGGAAGATTTGCAGTGATGCTAATTTTGTGATACATTTTTCATGCTGTGTGTTCTTAACTTTCAAATTTTCATTTTCAATTCACTAAATAACAGCAAAGACTTATGTTAAACAAATCTCTCGGAAACATATCTTGGCCTTTTTAACGTGAAGTTCTCTGTGCATGGAGCTGACTCATTGTATTGTCAAGGTAAGAACTTGTACCCAAATTATAATCATATCATCTAAAATCTCTATTGATTGGCAGATTTTAGTGTCATATTTATTTAATTTCCCGAATTAGCCTATTTTTTGCACAATGTTCATTGAATGTTTTTCCATTTGAATTATGCTCTATAAATATGAATTAAAGTTGTGATTTTCCTAATTTTTTGTTTTCCACTTCTATTCCAAAGCCTATGTGCCGTTTGAGGAAAAATGATTTTTCTAGATAAATTGATATATTATCCAGACTATAAAATGCACCTTTTTCTAAATAAAATTGATGGCCATTTCATACCTGAGATACATATCAGTAGCTTTAGAAAATAATTTTGATTGGCATAGGAGTTTGTAGGGTAACATTAATAAAATTAACTCTTGAATCTCAAAAGTTATCATTCCACCTTGAGTGTACACCCAGCAAAAGTGATTCTGTGATCCTGTGTGTTGCAAAGAGCTGGGAGATGTGTTGCCAAGAGCTGAGATATGTGTTGCCAAAAATTTTAATAAAGGCTTATAAAAAATAAAGTAAATTTTGTTAAGCAGAGTTTTCATCTTTGTCTTGCGTCATTTTGGCAACAATTAAAACAACATTTAGATTTAAACTCTTAATCATTACACACTACTCCATTTTTTAGTTCATTGGATTGTAGCATGCAGTGTGTTGCATGTGAGCATCAACCATTGTGTGTGTTGCAATGGAAAAAAGTTTGAAAACTGCTGTCCTGCACTACTGACCCTGTGATTCCTAATACTAGTGGTATAATATCTTATTAGTGGTTTGTTGGTGTGAGTTCCATTGTTAATAGAGTGATTTGTTGTTTGATGTACATTTAGGATCTATGTGGAGTTCTACAATGAACAAAATTCCTTTTACCTACTATCTTAGTGAGCTTTTTCTTTGTGTCTGTAAAAAATGTAAGGGTAAATAAATGCATAGAATTTTTTTCTGAAAAATCTTTTGAATTTTTTATGCTTCTTTATTGCCTTGAGAATCTTACTAATCAGAAAATATGGTACTTAATCTGTAATTTACCACATATGCCGGCGTATAAGTCGACCTCAATTTTTCGGATTATAAATACACGACAAGACATATATTCGCAGTATAAGTAGACCCCCCACTTTTTTGCTAAAAAAACTTCGAATGAAGAATACGAGGAATTTTATGGTTTTTAAAACCTAAATGTAACCTTTTCCAAAAAATGCAGTGTCAATTTTTGAGTTATTAAATCATTTGATTAATTTAAGAAAGATCAGTCATATACCATATTTCTATCTATTGGCGGAATGTATTTCCACTTATCCTTTGTTCTTGTAATTGCAAATAGATCATTTATGTTTTTGAGAGTCAGTAATAAAAACAAGTTAAAATTTTTATTTTTATTAACTATTAATAAAAATAATTATCTTAAATCTAAAATAAATGTAAACAATGGAGCTGCTGATTCAAAATGGCGATCACCTATGCCGTAAGATCAAATGTTTTCGTAAATATCAATGTTTTTAATCTGTTATTTAAGGATCACATTTTATATTCAGCGTATAAGTTAACCTTAAGTTTTTGGAATTTTTTTTGAGCTTCAAAGGTCGAATTATACGCCGGCATATACGGTAGTTTAGTTTATCTTGTTTGGATATTTATCATATTTAAAAAGTGATGATATGTACTTTGGTTCTTTCAGTGAATTCTTTTATTGTGATGATAAGTTATGTATTGTAATTCTTTTTTATTTCTCTTTGGTCTAAAGGCTATGGTAATTTTTCATTATATTAATATATTCCCTAATTTTGCTTAGCAAAATCTAAAAAAGTTAGAAAATCAGACACTATATTCAAGTCGAGTATGAATAATCTTGGTATATGTTGACTATATATGAATGCATGCTTAATACACCTAATGCCTAGCACCTTCATATGTTTCTGAGCTTATTGGATTCCTTAATTAAGGTGACCTGGTGCCCTCCTTTGGGAAGGACAGTTCTTTTTCAAACATTGTCCTCATTAAACTTTTTGTCCTTTCATGTCCTCCTATTAGAATGTTATCCTGCTTTTGTCATTACTTTTAACAAAGAAAACAAATTGTTTAATTTTAGGAAGTTGGATGACTCTAGGTGCATTGGTTGCATTGTGTTACCCACTGCTGCATAGAGCGGAAAGCCCAGCTTATGAATGGGCAGCAATTTGTACTCCTGATGTTCACTTCCTTAGTTAGTGAAAGTGGAAAGCCCAGAAAAATTTTGTGATAAAATATCAGTTGAATATCAGATATTATGAGATTTTTCAAAGAGCAGGTAGTTGGTGTTAACACCAGCCATTGAACATTTCATTCTATAGTTTGATTCTGTAAGGTCATATATTTTGAGTTTATGTATCCAAAAGCACTCATGAAATGTTCAGCTGAAATAACATCAATTCTTCAAAATCTTAAAAATCAGAATCCAATCATTGCAATCAGTTTAATATGATTTGTCATAATGCAATATGATTTGTCATAATGCAAATATGATTTGTCATAATGCAAATATGGATAAACATATCATGTGGTATTGTGAAAACATTTTTCTAAAATTAAATAAAGGTATTAATTTTTCTTCTAAACACAATTTTTTTAAATGGAGAATGTCAAATGCATTAAGCCCATTGTAGTATATGAACTCATTTACAATCATCACTTTTTCAAAATAAATATGTACTAAGTTATATATTCATAGGTTTTTGATCATCAAGTCTGTCCTTCCTTTGTCCTCTTTTGTTTTAAAAAAGTGGATTTGCCCTCCCTTTTGGTTAGAAAAATCTAGTCACCTTATGGTAATGGATATGTAAATTTCTAAATCAAGACCAATTGTAACAAATATTTCAATTTACCCTCATAGGGGAGAATTTATATTGTGTTGAATTTCAATTTTGAAAATTTTGTTGGCAATTTCTCAATTCATCATGTTTTATTTTCTTTTCAGTTTGGCTCTCCTTTGGTATCACACAATAGTCCGCCCATTTTTTGCCTTAGATGGCTCAAATGTAAGAGCTGGAGTAGAAGCTGCTCAACAACTAATAGAGGAATCTCAAGAAGAATATGGTAGCTCAGCCCTGTTTCTCTTTTTTAAAGGTCGTGTGGAACGACTTAAGGTGAATTTTGAATGTGTAATGTTTTCTTACATTTATTTATATTTTCATGAAATAGACAAAACATAAAGTAACACATTGAGTTTTTATACCACATATCCATTTGTTTTGTACTCTCATAAACCTAAATAATTCTACATTTCTCATGAATCATCACCTTTTCGGTTTTTCTTATGGTCTGTTATTTAAAGAAGCTAAAAATTATTCCCAACTTTACAGCTTATACCTGTCTACATAGGATCTTCGGATCATTTTATTCCATCAAACTTAATGATGCTTAGTAACAGATTCATGAAGTTTATTATAAAAATTTTTTCATAAACAGCAATTACTTATTATTGTTATCCTTTTTCATTTCTTGGGTTGGATATTGTAGTCAAACATAAGTGGTGCTTTGGAGGCTTATGAGTCTGCTGTGCAAGCTTCCGCTCAGCGAGAAGTTCAACTTCTATGCCTGCATGAGGTAGGATGGTGCCACTTGATCCACTTGAGTTGGCATCCTGCACATGCGTCATTCCTTAGGCTCAAGCAAGAGTCAAGATGGTCCAAAAGCTTCTATGCTTACCTTGCTTCAGGTGAGCAACTTTGTAACAAATATTATTTTTTCTTTGGGCTTTTTTCCAGTTTTTTGATTAAGAAGTAAAAAATTGTCTAAATATATGAAAATAATCTAAAGAAAATCTATGAAATTTATAAGAAATTCAAAGAATGTGCTGATTTATAAACAAACTTTTTATGAGAATATTATATAAAAGAAATATTCAATTTCATGTAATGTATATTCTAATATAATGAATTGAAATCTGAAGCTGAAGTTATTTGCTCAATTTCAGTATGTGCTGGAGCTTCTGGAAATTTGGAGGATGCATTAGCTTTGGCGCATGAAGTTCCTAATCTAGCATCTCAGCAACGGAACACTCAACTTGAAGCATTCATCTTAAGAAGGATTCAGCGCTTTCCACCTCCCTCTGATGCATCTCAAAATCCATCAAATGAATCGGAAAATGTAAAGAGAACAATGTTAGACCGGCATCAGTGCACATTACTTGCTTTTGAACTCTTGTTCCTATGGAATGCTCTTCCTTCATGTAGCCAGGAAGGCCTTGATTATATACTACAAGGTGGGTCATGTTAAATTGAATTTCTTTCAAGTTATTGTAGAAATTTTTTTTTATTTGTTTATTTTTAAATTTATAAAATAATTTGGTGGTATAAAAGTCTTAATATTGAATATTGTTTTAGCAAACCTTTGATAAGATCTGAAATCTGTTTTATTTAAAATAATATACAGTAGATCATCAATTATTCAGTGACCGCTTATCCAAGTTCCAACATTATACTGTGGTCCTGGATGATCCAGCAAAAGTTTCGAATAATTTGGTATCGCCGGAGAATCACATCAAAGGCAGTAAGTCTGGCGATAGTGCACCACGTGGTGCCAAAATGTTTCAGGACAATCGCGAGTAGTACAGTAGGATCTGGATTAAACGTAACCCAGTTATACGTAATAGTTGTTTATCCGTATTTTTTCTAATCCCTGGTGAAACGCTATGTAAAATTATACCTACACATACTGAATTGTACATAACTGATTGTACGTAATTTTCGTTTATATGTAAAGCTTCTTCCATCTCGCAAGAGTTCTTCTCTCACTTATACGTATACAATTAGTGAATGATTTAATGGCCTTTTTCTTGCTCATTTTTTCAGACAAATTCATTCTCTATTGTCTTCCAAGTGTTTTCTTTCTTCAAAATATTTGTGTACCCATTATTCTAGAGGATTCCTCTGCAATTAGTGTTATTCATGTAGTTCAATTTTTTGTAACCTTTATTTGGTAATCCAAAATTCTTTTTCTGTAATCTGAGTTTAACTGATTAGCTAAAATGCTGACACAGTAATGGCTTGGTTACTAGGGCAAATATCCTTCTCCGCTTACCACTTCTTCTGCGATCCAATGGAAACATATGCAGTATCACTACATTGTATAATTTATATCGTCCGATACCCATGCGATCGTTCTGAAGCATTGAACACAATGTTAAAAAATCTGATGTGACCACCACATGACTTTCTCCATACGTGTAATATTTATAAAAACACCAAATAGGTTACATAATAATAAACATTTTAAGAAACTGTGAGAACATTTTAGACTTGCAAAGAACAGAAATAAACATAGCCTTCTGATATTGGATATTGCCACAAAGCTCCAACAATTGAGAAAATAAAAAGGAGCATTACTAAGATGCAACTGTCAATTGTTAACAATAGTCATCGGTAGGTGGCATGGTGGTGGCAGCTAAAATATTTAGTTTTTAAGATATCTCTTAAACAATGCATTATATGGGAAAATTTTTCAAACAAAGATTGTAGAAAATTAAATTTCCTACAACTTTTATTCCAGTACGTTTTTACATATATCAAATATTAAAGCAAATATTTCAAAATAACGGATAAGTGACAAGAGTAATCACCCACTTCCGGTTGGCCGATTTTTACCAAAAACTAATCAGTTCTTGTGATTTTCATAAAAATGTTAATTATAAAGTTTTGCATTGACCATTGATTAATAGTTTTTGAGTTAGAGCACCCACAAAAAAAGCTGTCACATACACACACAGACATCATCGAGAAAATGGTCAAAATGTGTTCAGGGGACCTCAAAACCTGTATTTCCGTTGAAATCTTGAAATTGATTTTTTTCATGAAAAAAATACTTTCCCCTATACTACGTATGGAGAAAGTAAAAAGAATGTTCAAAAATAAGCCGTATAAAAGCTTTGATGTGTTTACACCACGTTTTTGAGAATCAGGCAACTCCTTCCCTCATAGGGCGACAGATAATTGATGATCTACTGTATAAATTTCCCGGATTTTCATAGCAACTATAGTCATTCAACAGGGAATTGTGGCTATTGGAGATACGTGAGACTAGTATTGTTTAAGTACTTGTTCTTGAACAACTGTATTATTAGTTATGAGATGAAATCAAGCTATCCAATGAACTTCAATTTCATGTAAATTTCTATCAAATTTGGGTGAATTTGAAAGAGTATTATTGAAGTTCGCACGGAGATTCATAGTAGATTTATTGTTGTTAGAATCTTTTATGGTTAATTATCCATTAATTCATCAGATGCTAATTATAGGACCTGCTCTAACTTTTGCAAGGCTGTGCCAAAATATTTAATGAGGCCCTCTGCATCATAAATCTCAGAATAAGGATATACCACATTCTTTTCATTAGGGGGGTAGAAATTTTATTCTTAAGAAAAATATAAAGTTTCATTTTTATCTCTTTAAGCAAAAACTTGTTTAATACAAATATTGGAACAATTTTTGAAACGAGAAAAAAGTCTGCTATGACCGGGAATTGAACCCGGGTCTTCCACTTGCCGGGCGGATATTCTACCCCTGAACTATCGTAGCAGAACATTTTCTCTCGTTTCTGAACACGGATGTTTTCCTTGGTAGGACGGGAACTAGCCAAGCTAGTATCAAACTGCCCCGACAGATGTCCTCGAAGAGAAACATCGAAAGAAACTCCTTCCTCTCAAATGGTGAGATTGCCAAACATGAAATTGATGGAATGATATGATCCGAAGATCCTATGCAGACAGGCATAAGCTGTGAAAGTTGGAACAATTTTTGAAACGTTTCAAAAATTGTTCCAACTTTCACAGCTTATGCCTGTCTGCATAGGATCTTCGGATCATATCATTCCATCAATTAATACAAATATGTCAAGAGAAAGAAAAGTGCATGGTGTGGTCTGTTCCATGTAGTAACCAGTGCTACCATATTGCTTCCACCTGCCAAAATCTGCCCCTGGGTAATAATTGGAATTTTTCTGTATGCTTTAGAGTGTGAAGAAAATAGCAAAGAGCCAATGCAAGGTCTTCGCCAGCTATTGAAGGGTGCCACATGGTGTTGCCAGAAAAAACCTGAAGAAGCTGCTTTATGTTTCCGAACCTGTTTAGTTCAGCGAGGTGCTCTATCAGATAGAGATGACCTTGAAGAAGATAACACAGTGGAAGAATCCCAAGAAGACAGGCACATTTCAGCATTTGCACTTTATGAGTTGGGAAATATACTTAGCAAACATCCAGAGGTGAGAATGTAATTTTGGAATTGTTAAATTTTAAAGCAGTTTTATCAACTTGTAGGTTAAATAGAAGGTTCTTTGTCCATTGCATTGTAGCAAATAGTAGTCATTAGATTCTCCAAAAAGTTAAATAATCAATTGATTTTTGGTGTGGTATGTCAGAAGTGTCTTTATTAAACTCACATGAGACAGGAGATCTATAGTTGTGTTCTGTGACATTTTCCCCTTTGTGTGCTTTATTTGAATACTAGCAGAAACGCCCGGCTACGCTCGGGAAAGAGCTTTCTTATAAGTTGCAAACGATTTTTATTATTTATTAATTGTGGTAGCTCTGCTCTTAAGCTCCACTTTAAAAACCTTGATTTCATTATGGTATTTTGTATAAACCATATATATATAAAATTTACTTGACATCCATTGAGCCAATTCCTTACAAATCCATAGTTACTGAAAGAGTTTAATTTGTAATTGTGGCACCCCTGTTTAGTTGATCCGGTCCAAATATGCTATTATGACTTTATATATATATATATATATATATATATATATATATATATATATATGTACATAATAAATATTATAATATGGTTAAAATCGATGTGGACAGTTCAACACAAACACTTACAAAAAGAAAAAATTTTATTACTTTTATTTTGGCAGCCCTGCTCTGTATATCTATCCTTAAAATCTTATTTTTGTTTTTTTTTAATCTTGCACAACTCCTTCATACAAAATTTCGTTGAGATCGGTTTGGCCAACTCCTTCCAAATTCATAATTACCGAAAAGTTTAACTTTGCAATTGTGGCACCCCTACTAAGTTAATCGGGTCAAAGTATGGCATTTTGGCCATGAATTTCTGTGAAAATTCTATGTACCAAATTTGGTTTAATTCGGTTAGGCCATTTCCTTCCAAAAGCATAACTACAGAAAATTTTATTTTGCAATTGTGGCACCCCTGCTTGGTCTATCCGGTCAAAATATGTCATTTTGGTCATGTATTTATGTGAAGATTCTATGTACCTACCTACCTAATTTGGTTGAAATCGATTCAGCCAGATCTTCCCTGATATATACATACAGGCAAACGGACATTGCTGAAATTTGGACCGACCGTTCCATGGGGACCCCTCAAAATCGTGAAATTTGGATCGACCCTACATTACAATCCTTGACCCTGTAGACCAATTTTATCCATTTTAGGATCGAAAATGTATCTCATCAAAACATTGATATTATTGGAGAATTCATCAAAATCGGTCTATTGGCTGCTGAGATATCTTTAAAAAACCGGCATTTGGACCAACAATGGGGACCCTTGAGCCCCTGTGGGCCGATTTGAATTATTTTTGGCACTGCAACTCTCAGGATCAACCGGAAGCTGTGGCCAAATTTTGAAGCTCCTACATTTATTTTCTGAAGAGTTATGGCTGCCACAGACAGACAGACAAACATTCTCTTTTATTTATAGGATAATTGTCTATGGTATTTTGCTTTGGCAATTAATTTAGGCATGCTACATCCTTTTGTTTTATGCATTCTCAAGCATTTCAGTAGTGTGCTTCAAGTTTGGTCCATTCCTAAATAGTCAGAGCTCAAATTCTTAGAGTGATCAATCAATCTCTACCCTTTCATTTTAACTGGTTTTCTCTTTAGTTGTGCTGTTGCCTATGTAACATTTTACTTAGTTGCGAACTTTCAGACAGAGCCATAATTCTTTGAGGAAAAAGTGCATTTTCTGCATTTCATTACCTTTACACAGGTTCTCACCTTTTAGCTAGCAGCTTACTTTTATCTTCTGTTAATTTTCTGTTGAGTTACTTGTATTTTTTAAAACTTGGATAAATTTTAGGTTTTAATACATAGGTACCATTTTTTCAAAGGACAGCTTTTGAAGGAAAAATGGAGGAAGTTATAATTTTATGTATTTTCAGTCTATCCCAGATGATTTCCTTGTTCAACCAAAGGAGGTAGTAAGATGTAAATGAAATGGAATGATGAAATGTTGTGTTTCAAGCCTAACACATGGCAACAAGGTGTTGGGATGAGGAAACCCAGTGAGCACTCACCAATCAGACGACTTCAGGTTGGCGAGGCCCCGGGGATGTCGAAGCGACACACGTAAAATAACACAAAAACACAGAAACATCACAAGCGTAGAATCTTTCGGAATTGTTCCTTCATCAGCTACAGAGAGAGAACTGATGGCGGTGACACTGGGTGGAGGCATGGGGGTGGAAGGGTAGTGCGGAACCAACCTGACATCCATTTATCCATTTTACCTTTCCTTTTCCGTAAGCTGTTATATTATTTTACCTTATCCTTTCGTGTCTGTCATCCTTTTTTACCAACTTTCCTATCGCCTTTATCTTTTATACTTTATACTTCTCCTTCCACCATGGAAAATATCTGCCGTTTCCGTTATCACCTCCGCAAACATACATCATTAACTTGCCATATTGAATTCCGCAATGGCTGCCTTGAACTAGGCCTCCCCCCCCAAAGGTCTCACCGTGAGAATCCCCCTATCGGGCCTTCCCCCGGCTATCCGCTCATCTTTCGCCCTTACATATCACCTCATGTCCCTCAACATTGTCCGTCTAATCTTACGCCACTATAAATCACTCTCTAACATGCACTTTGAGAAATGTTTAATTCTCATACACGAACTCAATCATTCCCCAAACTCCACAGCTGATCTCGACGCCATTTTCCGTGGAGCTGCAGAGGATATCGCAGCCAACCGATACAGACTCATACGCAAACTTTCCCTTATGTGCGTCCGCCACCTCCAGCTCGGCCTACCTCTCCCCTTCTTCCCAGCTGGTAAGTCTGACATCCCCCTCCCCCGCCTCTCCTCGCCCAAAAACCCTCCTTGGCCGACCTTTTGGGAATCCTCACTCCACCCCCACTACACTCTCTCAGGAGGTCTCCCTTTGTTTCAACCCGCCAACCGAGGATACATCCCAATTCTTCGCAGGACCCCATCCCCACGCATACCGCAAACCCCCCCAGCCAGATGACGTCCTGAACCTTTCCTCTCATGCTCTTAACCCCGCCGAGAATGCCCTCCTTTCCCGGGGCCTCTCCTTCTGCCCCACCATAAAATTTGACCATTTTTGTCTCCTTGCCGACATACAAGCCTTCGTACGCTTACTCTGCCTCAAAGCCGCCCCACCCACATCTGACTCCTCTTCTTCCCCCGACTCACTTCCACAATCCTTTTCTGCCTTCAAACCCCCTTCCCAATACATCCCCCCCTCTCTTCCTCCCCACCATCCCATCGAGCAATATACTAACTACATAACTCACGCAGTCGCCCAGCCCAACTTTCCCGACCTCCTTGACCACCACGACAATTTGACGAAACCAGAAAGACACGCAATTTCTACGTTGAAACGCAATGACAAAATTATTATCCTCCCTGCAGGCAAAGGTACCACCACCGTGGTAATGGACCGCTCGCATTACAACGACGAGGCCCTCCGCCAACTATCTAACCAAACTTCTTACCTTCCTCTCCCCTCCAACCCCACTGACTGCCACTCCTCCGAAATTTCTGCATATCTGCATTCCGTGGGAAAACAAGAAGGCCTCTCTGATTCCACCATTTCCCTGATGATCCCCAACACACCCCGGACCCCAACCTTCTACCTACTCCCAAAAATCCACAAACCCAACATCCCCGGCCGCCCCATTGTTGCCAGCTTTAATTCTCCCACAGAACGCATCTCTGCCTATGTTGACTCCTACCAACAACCTCTCGTCCGTCAAATCCCATCCTTCATCAAAGACACAAACCACTTTCTACTACGCCTAAAATCACTCCCTTCCCCTCTCCCACCTAACACAATTATGTCCACTATAGACGTCTGCTCCCTCTACACCAACATCCCTCACAACCAAGGACTGAGAAAATTACTGGACTCCAGACCACCTGACACAAGACCATCCTCCCATTTCCTAACGAAGCTGGCTGAAATGGTGCTCCAAAAAAACAACTTCTCTTTCGGAGGGCGCCACTACCTACAAATAAAAGGTACCGTGATGGGCACTCGCATGGCGCCCTCCTATGCCAATGTCTTCTTAGGTGAATGGGAGGAACGCTTTCTTGACGTTTCCCCCAGACCACTCCTATGGCTGAGGTATATTGACGATATTTTTCTTCTCTGGACACATGGACCCGACTCGCTACAATCCTTTTTACAACGCCTCTCATCCCACCCCACGCTTTCCTTCACCCACCACTCCTCTGCCTCTAACATCACCTTCCTGGATGTCGATCTCTCCATCCGGGAAAACGAAATCCACACCAGTGTGCACCTCAAGCCTTCCAACCACCTTCAATATCTCCAGTTCGACAGCTGCCATCCCCTCCACACCAAAACCTCTATTCCCTACGCCCTAGCCCGACGAGGGCGGAGAATCTGCTCGGACAGAGATTCCCTGTCTGAGTACTGCTCCACCCTCGAACATGCCTTCTTACAGCGCGGATACCCGCCGGATCTGATCCGAGACCAAATCTGGCGGGCAGTCGCACCCGCCACCCCTAACTCCCACCCCAATACCCACACCACCACCGATTCCACCCTCCAACTCACCCTAACCACCCTGTATTTCCCCGGCATCCACGACATTCTGAAAAACATCCTGAAAGCTGCCCACCTTATCCTCTCATCCTCCCCTCACAAGATTCCATTTCCCAGACCACCGATGCTCTCCTTCCGCCATCCCCCTAATCTGGCAAATATTCTATGGAAGAAAGAACCCCCATCACCCACGCCTTTACACCCTGCCGGATCTTACCCCTGCGGTAGACCCCGATGTCTAACATGCCCAATAAACCCCCCCTGCAACTACTTCTCCAGTCCTTCAACCAACATCACCTACCCCATAACTTCCACCACCAACTGCACCACCCGCAATATCATTTACCTCCTGAGATGCACCCAATGTCCTGCCTTTTATGTTGGCCTCACCAGCAATCCCCTCAACATCCGCATGAACGGCCACTGCAACAGCGTCATTCTCAAACGACCGCTACCGGTGGCCGTTCATGCGAACAAACATAATTTAAAGTTTAACAACTGCTTCACAGTGAGAGTCATTCGCGCTCTCCCCGACAATGCTTCGGCTCCCCAACTCCGTCAGTGGGAGCTTTCGCATATCCATCTCCTAAACTCCTTCACTCCCCCTGGCCTCAACCTTCGATAGCTTTTCACTCCCTTTCTGTCTTCTCCCAACCCCCTACCAATCCCCAACCCCCTCCGTATCCTCCAATCCTCGACCTTTCCGCACTACCCTTCCACCCCCATGCCTCCACCCAGTGTCACCGCCATCAGTTCTCTCTCTGTAGCTGATGAAGGAACAATTCTGAAAGATTCTACGTTTGTGATGTTTCTGTGTTTTAGTGTTCTTTTACGTGTGTCGCTTCGACATCCCCGGGGCCTCGCCAACCTGAAGTCGTCTGATTGGTGAGTGCTCACTGGGTTTCCTTATCCCAACACCTTGTTGACATCCATTTATCCATTTTACCTTTCCTTTTCCGTAAGCTGTTATATATATGTGTGTGTGTGTGTGTTTTTTGGTCCCCGTCTACTCTAAAAAAATCCAAAGCTGCTTGCAGGGTTGAACCACCTCACCTCACATCGCGTAATACGAGTTATTTAGTCACATAGGCCACCAGATCCTTGGGCTGGCACTGCGATAAATGTGTATTTAAATTTGCGTGGGAAGATAGACAAGCGTCAATCATAGCAACAAGATTAAACAAACTATCGTAATTGTTGGTGGTGTAAGAAAACTTTATTTTAATGTGGATTTGTATTGATACTATCATTCCTACGTTTTTTGAAGGGTTATTTCTGCTAATAATTGTAGGTTTTTATTTAACAATTATTATTGATATTAAGTTTTTATTTATCTTAAAAACTTTTTATCTTTATTCATTTAAGAGTATTCTAAAAACTGTTTTCCCTATGAGTTTCATTAAGAATCAACTCGGGAAAATCGAGGTACATGTAAGCTTTTGATGAATTTTATTATTATTTTTGAATTCTTATCGCTCCTCTTATAATATTGTCTTAAACGATACATGTATTTTATTATTATTACATTATAATCACATTCGTATTGCAATACTATTAATAATCATTAATGTGATCTTCTCGGAATAGTTCACATTGAAAATTCATTTGAACATTACTTTAGATGACTATATTTGTTTATGTAGTTTGTGCTATGAACATAATTTTATTCTTTGGAACTGTTCACTTGCCTTATTTACTTAGGATGAAATCTTTTCTAATTATAGGCCTTTAAGACCAGTTGTTTTTGCATTTTTCTAAAAGCTCTCACATTTAAGTATCATATTCCTTTTTTTAGTATTTAAGATAGGTAATACTGTTGTAAAGGATGTTAATATAAACAAATTTTAATAAAATATTTTAAAGTGTTGTGTTGTAGCTTAGCAATTCTTCAGCTAACTATATACTTATACAGTTTATTATTTTTGTCATTTAAGTTAGGTGACTAAAATATTAAATATTCAAGTTTCACTCCTACTAGTATCTAAAGCTGAATTACTCTGAACAAGCTATATATTTTCGTTTATTTTAAGCAATATGAATGGATAAGTCAGTATTTTCATTAATGAAACAAAAGATACTATCAAATTTCTTACTACTTATATACCAAACAATCTTACATTTGTCACTGAGTTCTCTACTTCTGTCTACCATTCTCACAACTGTAAAAATATTAAAGTTTAAATAGTGAGACCTCACATCACTCAAGAGCTGGTAGACACTTGCAATTTTTTACGCCCATGCAAGCAGAAAGGTTATCATAATTATATTATAGTTTATTCATATTAAAGTATTAACTATATAAAAGTTGGTTATAAAAATTCATTTTTATATCTTCACCTGTTTTGTTCTATTATCATCATTTATAAGTGAATTTTGGGAAGTTCCAAATGATTTTTTCATATTAATCTTTTTCAAAAAGAAAGTCTTGTACACTTCATGAATATTTTCGGATGTCAATCCATGAGTCAGTCGACAGTTTTTAGGAATATACTTATAATATCGCTAGTTCAATTACAGAAATCGGAAATCCTTCAATAGAACATAAATAATAATTGTACATGAGAAGAAAAACTGTTGTTTTGCATCATGACCTTGAAAACTATTTGCATTTTTCAATTTGAATATTAGTGGAATTCACTATAATAATTATAATAGTTCTATCAAATATCAGTCGAAACCAGTCTACTGGGAGCTTCAAAACAAAAACCTAACACTGAAATAATAATAATCTAAAAACCTTGTAGGATCAGAGGCAGTGAAGAAACTGTTGAGATGCGATCTCCAATTATGGGAAATAACACATTATATGATGACGGTCAGGGAAGAAACTATTGATCTCAAATTATGTGAAACAACAAAAGTTCTGTAAATAGTAACAATTTCAGAATAAAATATGAACAACATCTGCACAAAGAAAAAAGCGCTGATTTCTGTAACGTACAATGCAGCACTCTTAGAAAAAACGTCCAAACTCAATTACCACAGAATCCTGAAAATTTTTAGCAGAAAAGGTTCCAAACACGTCATTTCAGCTACTGAAAGGTCGGGATCATAAAAGGCCAAAGGAAAGGAATGTATGCCTGGGGTGTCCACAGCACCCCACGCAAGTACTGCAGGGCTAAGAGCCTATAGTGGTTTTAAAAGCTTGTGGCGGCTGCGCAGAAGTTGAAAATAAGTCCGGACGTGTCCATTAGTGAAACGTCACAACCGCGGGGGTGAGGGTAGCATTCGCATGGAGAAAAACCCTTCACTCTCTCCTGAGGTTAGCTTGGGTTAGCTCCATGCGGTCAAGTTATTGTACCAACTTCTGTGCTTTATACTGTTATTTTTGTTATCGTTTTTGATTATTTTGTTTTTGAGTCTTTATTATATAGTTTTTTTTATTTCGTTTTTGTTATACCCTCCAAGCTAGGGAATAAGAAAGTCATTCACAGCCAGGCACGGGAGATACTTCATAACGTGATCAAGTTCATGAAGAAGGAAGCTTCTGAAGGAATTAGTATTCCTCTTAATAAGATATATGACCGAGTAGACCGGCGTTTCAATTCGCACCCTACAGCGTATCTCGAAGGAAGGAGAAGAGATTGCTCAAGGCTGCAGAGCCTCCTTTTCGTCTCCCCGGAAGCAATAACCGCAGCTATCTCCGAAATCAACGGTGGACGAATTTGATGTCCAGGTGATCCGAAGAATAGTGCATCATTTCCATACACAGGAAAGAAAACACCCGACTCTTGGTGCTATGCTACCGGCGATCCAAGCGAACACAGGCTTCAAAGGGAAAGTCGGTTGACTTAGAATCCTTTTTAAAGTGTATTGATGACATATTAATTATTACTGTAGAAATTTTGTAATAACAACATCTCACAATAAAATTATATCATCCCAGGTGGAGGAAAACTGCTTCCAATAAGCGCATTTTATGCAAACGGAGTGATATTCGTTTGAAGCGAATCGCATATTTAAGAGCAATAAGGAGATATAGGGAGGAAGGATGGTCAATTGTTTATACTGACGAAAGTTATATTCATTCCACGCACTCTGCTCCATATCAATGGTCGAGCGGGGATGACACGGGATTAAAAGTTCCTGTATCTAAGGGTCAGCGACTCATTATTATTCATGCAGGTATGAGTTATTTATTATATTAATGTACATGTGAAAGTAATTATATGATTTCGATTGACTACAGATAGAATATACGTTCATTTTTTTAAGGTGGAGAATTTGGATTTGTGCCGGTCACTTCTAATTTTTAAATCGGGTCTGAAAACAGGAGGTTACCATGGAGACATGAATAGTGCAAACTATGAAAAATGGGTGAAAAACCAGTTACTCCCCAATTTACCCCCGAACTCTGTCCATGTGATGAACAATGCGTCCTACCACAACGTGGAGCTTGACCGCCCGCCGTGCAGCAGTTCCAGGAAAGATGTAATGAAGGCATGGCTGGATACAAGAGGAATACAGTACTCAACGGCTGAAACTAAACTCGAGTTTTACGATAAAATTAAGAGAATTAAGCCAGCTCATAAAATTTTTGCTGTGGATAAAATATTAGCCGAGCATGGACATTCGACGCTTAGGCTGCCTCCGTATCATCCTGAATTCAACCCAATCGAAAATATTTGGAGTATATTAAAGAATTGGGTAGGGTCAAGAAACACAAGTTTTAAACTAAATAAGGTGAAGATATTAGTGGAAGAAAAATGTGCAGATATCGGGAAAGCAGAGTGGCAGAATGTATGCGAACGTGTAAAAAAAACTGAAGTTGAATATATAAAAAACGAGATGATAATGGATGATATTGTGAATGAGGTTATCATAACTTTGGATTCAGAATTCGGAGATTCAGATTCATCTGAATAAAATATTATTGATGAAAATGTATCGATGTGAATGTGTATAATAAAACTTTTCTTTGAAATATTTACTTTTCTTTTGGAAATCCTTTCCTCTATCGTAGCTGACTTTCCATTAAAGTCCGGGTATCATACGATATGAATAAGAGAAAAATCGTATTACCACAACCTATTGTTGATAAACGACCTGATATTACTTAGTATTACTTTCTTAGGTTGGCTACACTGGCAAGCTGCAACACCATTCAGCTCACTTTCCCCTTATGCTTCCCCCCTCCCTGACCATTCCCCTCCATGTCACGTGACAGTTTGCGCATCTCATCGCCGTAAGCTTTTAAAACCACTATACCAAACTATCACTTGTTGATCATTATTGTCATTATATCTGTGGAAACAAATGTACGCAATCTCCATAATAAGAAGATGCCAGAACTGATTTTGTTATCGATTTTGGCTGCATAAGTTTCCCAAGTTAACTTTTCATCAACAACAATGCCCAAAATATTTGTGGATTTGACTTCTTTTAGTGTCGTACCACATTTACCCGAATACAAGACTACCCCCACCCCCCCTTAGCAGACTCAGAATTTTTTAAATGTATTTTTAAATTAAATTAATAGTGTATTAATTGAAATTTGAATCTTAAGTTTCAATGAAAATTTTCAGTAGATACAATTATTTTATCTTTTGTTTCATTTGTTTTAAAAAAACATCAATTAAACCTGTAGCCATACTTCCTAGGGTTCTATGATAACTCATCACATGTCAATACATCGCATGACAAACTCATCGCGCATCAATTCATCTCTCGACAAATTGGTCATGAGACAGAATGACTGGTGTGTGGCAGGGGGAGACACTTTTCCATAGCAAAATTTTTCTTTATATTTCAATAATACCAGATTGTATCTCAATTCTCTTTGTGAATTACGCTAGGCGAGACACATTGGATGGTGTATGGCAGGGGGTGACTCCCAACCCAACAAGTGTATCCCCCTTCCATACACCAGTCATGGTGTCTTGCTTTCCAATTTGTCTCAGGGTGACATTGTCTTGCGAGAAATTTGTTGAGTGATGAATTGGTGCACGATGAATTTGTCGTGCAATGTAGTGATGCACGATGAGTTTTTGCTTGTGGCAAATTGACGCGATGAATTGACCACGATGTATTGACAGTATACCACTTCATACTCGAATTTAAGATGACCCTCGATTTTTGCAAGCTGAAATTTGGAGAAAAATCTCATCATGGATTTGGGTAAATATGGTATTTTTATCCTACTTTCCAAAAAATGGAAAGTAGTCTTAAGAGATCGCCTCAGTGTCCGTGTGTCCCTAACATCTTCATGAATGTACCGATTTCAACTAAATTTGGTACATAGAATATGCACATATATTAATGATCAAAATGACATATAGGGACCGGATCGACTCAGCAGGGGTACCACAATTAAAAAGTTAAACTTTTTGGTAATTATGAATTTGGAAGGAATTGTCCCAACTGATTTCAACGAAATTTTGTATGAAATAGGCATGCAACATAAAATAACAAAATCAAGATGTTTAGTATAAATATAGAAAACAGGGCTGCCACAATACAAGGAATAAAAAAGTTCTTTTTGTATGTTTTTATGTTGAACTGTCCACATCAATTTTCACCAAATTTAATACTTATATACAAAACCATATTAGCATATTTAAACTGAATCAGCCAAACAGGGGTGCCACAATTACCAAATTAAACTTTCAGTAATTAAGAATTTGTAAATGGCTGAACAGATTTAAATTAAATTTTGTATATAAGATTTGTACAACATACCACAATTAAATCAAGATTTTTAAAGTGGAGCTAAAGAGCAGGGCTATCACAGTAAAAAGTTAAATAATATTTCTTTTACACATATTCCTAGATAAGTCTGTATGGGTTTTAACCAAATACCTATAGTATATTTAATCTTCATATAAATAAATAACCAAAATATCATATTTCAACCGGGTTGACTAAAAAGGGCTACCATAATATTAGGATTAGAATTTTTCAGTAACTATGAATTTCGAAGGTAGTGGCTGAACGGATTTCGAAGAAATTTCGTTTGTAGGGCGAGTATAGAATGGCAAAACGAGATGAATATGTTTAGAATGGATCAAAAACGCAGGGCTACCACAATACAAGGAAAAATAATTTTCTGATTTCAAAACAAATACATTAATATACGATTATACTACGGCGAATTTGACGAAAAGCACTTCTGTACCACGGGAGACCTGTGTACACCCCTACTTGTTATAAATTAAAATCATATTGAAAGGAAAGTAGGCAAATTAGTTCTTTCCAGAACTACTTGTTTATCAATATGTTTAAGCATTTTAATAAATTTGTTTCCTCAATTGATCTACTTGGATAGAAAAACATACTAATCAGATGCATAGAAGGTTTGCTCAAATGGGGACTGGATACTAATGGGTAGATAAATAGATTGGCTAATTTTCAATAACCTTAGGAAGCTTTCCTGCATCGTGAACTCCTCAGGGATGTTTCTCTATAGCAGGGACTTTCAATCTGGTGCTTCTGAGCATCGCTGTGTTCTTTGGCACAATGCTTAAAATCACCTCTCCTAGCACTATTTATTTAATTTGTTTTCCTGTTTTCTTTTTAAACATAAGAAAGGACATTTTTAGTAACTTTTATTTATGACTAGCTGAAATGCCCGGCTTCGCTCGGGAAAGAGTTTTCTTTTAAGTAGCAAACGATTTTTATTGCTTGGGTCCCCACACTGTCTCTACCAAACTACAATCACAATTCAAAACTAATTAATACCTGGAACATTAATTGTCCTTATGTTTTTTTAAATATCATTTTTATTTTACAATTATTCAACTTTCGTTTATGCTTCTTTTTTAAATATATCAAATCAAGATTATTCGTCATAGCATAGGTTATTATAAAATATTAGGCTTCAAGTTTTTATTAGGCTAAGCAAAACTGATTCAAGTTTGTCCTGTGAAAATCTGTTCAGCCAATCCAGAGAAAAGAGCTTTAGAATAATGTTTTATGGCCACCATTTTGTTTCAAGATTGTGGTCGATAACCATGGTCCATGTTTATTCGACGTCTATATGGTGGTAGAAATCGATTAAAGTCTGTCCCGTGGAAATCCATTGAGCCAATCCAGAGAAAAGGGCTTTAGAATAGTATTTTATGGTCGCCATTTTGTTTCAAGATGGCCGATACAATGATCTATGTCTATTCGACTTTTATGTAGTGCTAGAAGCTATTTAAAGTTTGTTCTATGAAAATCCCTTGAGTTTATCCAGAGAAAAGGGTGTTTTTTGACAGCCATTTTGTTTGAAGATGGCAGACAAAATTTTTAATAGCCCTGTGTAAACCCCCAGGCCATACTGTAAACTGTAAATTTCGTGCTGATCTGGTCAGCCATTTTCAAGTGATGCCCGAACAAACAGAATCACAGGCAGACAGACAGAATTAGAGTTTTATTTATATAGATCATTCGTATTTTTACTCAAGTATAGTGGTGCTCACTGTATGTTCAAGAAAGTAACTTGTTGCTCACCTCACTGAAAAGATTTAGTATAAAGAAATGTGTCACTTGGTTCAAGATGCTCAAAAAGGGTTTTAGCAGATATGTTCTTTGCATAAGCCTCTACTGTATCTTTCCACAACTACAACACCCACAATGAATCAGGCTGGCTTGAGTGCCGAGTCCGATGTATGATAGCTAACAGTGTACAAAAATGAGTTTTATGCTTGAAAAACACAAAAGGCAATGGGTTTGCTGTTTCTCGGTTTTGTTATTTTGCCTCTCTTCTGCTCCATAAAGGCATATATCTGTCAGGAGGTGAATCATGTCTCATGCCATGAATGACTGGCCATTGTACAATTCTTTTATTGTAGATAATGAATTGTATGTAGTTGCAATGAAGTATGTACATGACTACTATGAGTAAGGATGAGACATTCGGGGGCAAGGTTTTAGTAACCCCTCAAATGCAGAAGACATTTAATTAAATCTCATTTCTGAGGTCAGAAGGGTTTTTTTTTAAGTTGCAGTTTCTGTTCCTAAACATTGAAAAATTTACAACTTTTTTCATTTTTATTGGATGTCTGAAATTTTTTGAGGATTTTAGTAGAACATGACATTTATAAACAATACCTTTTATATTATCTTACATCAAGCATCCCTCCCTAAGGACTGCATAACCTTACAGAGGTGGGAGGGTTTGTGTACTCTTATGAACCAAAGAGCTATGCCGGTGGGAGATAATTCTCCTGGTAGGACCATCCAAGCCGGAAAGGTCTGAGGGGAAGAGTCAGACTAAGAAGCAGTCTTGGGGGTTTTACATCCCCCTGTGCAAGGGTAGCAGCTTGCACAGTACCTCTGTAGGTGGTGATCATGTGGATCTGAACAGCTACAGATAGGTAATCACTCTGTGAAACTGCGATGAGGAAAGCAAGGGGAAACTACCTCATTATATATCCCATGATAGGCTGAAAAGCTCCAAATACCTCTGTGGATCTCTCTGGGGAAAAATATTCCGGAGGTAAAATAGTCCCCCAATCGGATCTCCGGGTGGGGACTACCTTAGGGGATGCACAGAGGAAATGTAACATTAATAGGAAAGCAAGTGGTGAGAAATTAAGAATAGGCACATGGAATGTTAGGAATATGAATTCAGGGGGTAAACTAGAGAACTTAAAAAGGGAAATTAGAAGGGATAATGTAGGTATAGTAGGTCTTAGTGAAGTTCGGTGGGAAGGAGAAGGCGAGAAGATTATTTACTCGGGAGGAGAGAAAAAGGAAAGGGGAGTGGGGATTATAATGAGAAAAGAGATAGCTGAAAGAATTAGCAAGGTAGTGACAGTTAATGATAGATTAATAGCCGTAAAACTTCAGATGGAGCCAGTGGAAATGCTTATAATTCAAGTGTATATGCCAACGACTAATGCTGGCGACGACGAAGTAGATGAAATGTATGAACAGATTATGGAGATATTGGAGGAGGAGGGAAAAGGAAGGATCACCACCATAGTAATGGGAGACTGGAACAGTGTAGTGGGAGAGGGACAGGAAGATAACATAGTGGGAAAATATGGACTAGGGAACAGAAATGAAAGAGGGGAGAAACTTGTGGAATTCTGCCATAGAAATAGATGGATTGTAACTAATACATGGTTTAAGCATCACCAGCGGAGACTTTACACATGGAGAAGCCCAGGAGACCAGAGACGATACCAGATAGATTACATACTAGTCAATGAAAGATTTAGAAATAGCATTAAAAATGTGAAAACACTACCAGGGGCAGATATCGATTCCGACCACAACCTTTTGGTGGCAAATACACAATGTAGACTGAAGAGTATTAAGAGAAACATAAGAGTTAACAAGAAATGGAACTTAGAGGAACTCCTTAAAAACAAGGAGGCTATCGTGATAGAGCTGGAGGAAAGGTTGGGGGAGAGAGCTGAAGAAAATAGGAAGAATGTAGATGAGGAGTGGAGATACATCCATAGCAACATTAAAGATGTAATGGAAAAGAAGGTAGGAAAGGTAACGGGTGAAAGAATCAAATAACCCTGGATCACAGCAGCCATGCTGCAAAAAATGGAAGAGCGGAGAAAGTGGAAGAACATAAACACTGAAGAAGGCCAAAGAAAATACAAGGAGTTAAATAATGCTTTAAGAAGGGAAACAGATAAAGCCAGAGAACAGTGGATAAATGAGAAATGCGAGGAGATTGTCGAGTGTGAAAGAATTTGTAGAACAGACCTCATGTATAGCAAAGCAAGGGAACTATTCAAGAAAAAGGCAAGAAAGATAGGACGTAAAGGAATCATGAACAAAAGTGGTAAAATAGTCTCGGAGCCATACAATGTAAAGAATGTTTGGAAAGAATACATTGAGGTGCTGTATGACAAAGAAGGAAAACCAAGAAATATTGAATTAAATGAAAAAGAGGATGTGGAAAAAGATCAGCTAGGACCAAGTATTCTCGAGTCTGAAGTTAAAAGAGCAATTGATGACATGAAAAGAAGGAAGGCTGTTGGGAGTGATGATATACCAGTGGACGTTCTTAAGGTTTTGGGTTCGAAAGCAGTTAAGCAACTAACAAAATTTTTTAACCAAGTATTTGATACTGGCATATGGCCTGAAGATTTTTTAGATGTTGTTATGGTACCACTGGAGAAAAAGAATGCAAAATGTTGTAAGGATTACAGAACAATTAGTTTAATTTCTCATACAGCTAAAGTTCTAACTAGAATAATAACCAAAAGAATTGAATGTAAAATAGAAAAGGAGCTGCAAGATAATCAGTTTGGTTTCAGAAGAGGAAGAGGGCCTAGAGATGCTATAGGATGTATGAGGATGATGATAGAAAGTGCTAGAAGTCAATAAAGATATGTATTTTTGTTTTGTAGATTGGGAGAAAGCTTTTGACCGAGTGAAATGGGATAAAATGCTGGATATTTTAAACAAAATTGGAATAGATTGGAAAGATAAAAGACTGCTTAAAAACCTTTACTTTGATCAAAAGATTAGAGTCAGGGTTGAAGGAGAAGAAACAGAAAGTACTTCAATAGGGAGGGGAGTGAGGCAGGGATGTCCTATTTCATCAGCGATATTTAATATTTATGCAGAAACAATAACAGAAGAAGCGTTGATGGAAGAGAAAGGATTTAAGATAGGAGGTGAAAGTATTACCACCATTAAATATGCAGATGATCAGGGATTAATAGCAGAAGACGAGAAAGAGCTTCAGAGGATGACAGACAGACTAGTGAAGGTTGGCCAACAATATGGAATGAAGATCAATACAGAAAAAACGAAAGTCATGGTGATTTCAAAGGAACATAAAGAATTAAATATAATGGTAAATGGACAAAAATTGGAACAAGTATGTAGTTTCAAATATCTTGGCAGTATTTTAGCGCAGGATGGAAGTAGTACACAGGACATCAGAAGTAGGATTGCAATGGCAAAAGCAGCATTTAACGAGAAGAAGGAGCTTCTCACAGGCAAGAAAATAAATTTAGAAACAAGGAAGAAATTAGCAAAATGCTACATATGGAGCATAGCTCTTTATGGTGCAGAGACGTGGACGGTAAGGAGAAAGGAGGAAAAATATTTAGAAAGTTTTGAGATGTGGGTATGGAAGAGAATGATGAAAGTGAAATGGACAGAGAGGAAGAGAAATGAAGAAGTATTAGAAATGGTGGGAGGAGAAAGGATGCTAATAAAAACAATCGGGAAAAGAAAATCAAATTGGATAGGGCACATATTGAGAAGACAGTGTTTACAAAGGACGATCTTAGAAGGAAAAATTAGTGGAAGAAGAGGAAGAGGGAGAAAAAGAATAGGAATATTAGATAATATAAAGCAGGGATATAATACTTATAGAGATATAAAAGAGGCTTCTAGGGAGAGAGAGAAATGGAGGCAGCGATTCAGTTAAAACCTGTCTTCGGACAGAAGCATGATGATGATGACATCAAGCATACTCTTTCCAGGAGAGAAATCACTCAACCAGTCAAGCACACACCAAGCTTTCATATATCTGTCAGTATTGTGAAACCTATTAATGTTATTGATATGCAACCTTTTCCAGGAAACATTTCAGCTTTTATAAACATTTCGTTTACTGGATGCACCTCTCTAAACCAAATAGGGAAAAAGTTTCTCGCAGGTCAAATTTTTCATGTCTTGACTAAAAATTTGAAAAAATTTCAGCTTCGTATGTTGTTAGAAGACATTTCATCATCAACCCCCTATATAATTAGCTTGATTATGCATCAGGTGTAAAGCTCGACTGGCGCCGCTGTTACAGAGCCGTTATAAATGACCAGGAGAATCGAGAACTATTTATTACTTACTTTAATGTTGTTTTTAACAAACTTTCCGAGTAGTTAGAAGATTGAAATTTGGTAGGGATGTCTGATTCTTATAGTAAAAGCCATTTAAGAATAAAATCTCCAAAAAAGACCCGGGTTCAACTCCTGAAGATAATTTTTATTTCCCATAAGATAACATGTAAAAATCAATTGAGCAACGTGCAAGCTTGCATTATTTTGCTCAAAAATTAGAGAAATTGACCCTCGATTTTCAAACCGAAACTGTTTTAAAGGAAAATGAACAAAGTTTCTTATGCTTACTGTCGATTGTCAGTCTGCAAATGATCGAATTTAACGTTTAAATGACTTATTTTTGGCAAAATTTGGCGATTTTATGAGGATTTGCCTTGACAACCATGCCATTGTTGAAATCAAGATCCTATTATTGTCTCGATTCTCATATGAGTATTATATAGGTATGTATTGAGTTCCTTAATGTAAGCCATCATGCATTTAACATGACGTCCAGGGAGAGGGAGAGAGATGCATGGAAATAAGGAGAGCGGGGGTAAAAGGATGTCAATTTCCCATCATTCCAGATTTTTGTATGGCAATAAATAAGGCTCAAGGAGAAACTTTTTCTCATATAGGCCTTTTTCTGGATGAGTCAGTTTTTGCTCATGGCCAATTATATGTTGCACGATTGCAAACCAGAGATGGAAATAATTTGAGTTAATGTTAAAAATTCACAGTTACAAGGAAAATTGAAAATGATAGCCGTGTTTTAACCATGAATGTTGTGTATAAAGAAATTTTAAATCCTTCATTTTTAGGCGCGTTTCGCTTCCAGCATAAGCGCCTATTAGCATCGGTTTGTCCATCCGTCCACATGTTCGTTCTCGGCTTCTACCAAACGGATTTTTATGAAATTTGATATTAAGGACTTACAGTCAAAGAAAATAAGAAAATCACAAAAATAAATCACGTAAGCCAATCAGGGGTACCACATTACTGGTGACAAAAAAATGAATTTTCTGTTATATCTCGTAAATGTCTGGTCAAATTAAAATAATTTTCAAATAGTCTTGTAGAAATAGTAACATAGAATATTTCTTTTCCTATACATTTTTATTGTAGAGTAGCCATTATCAAGAAAAATTTTTCTCGGGTTACTGCCCAGGTCATGTCGTCATCCAAGACCAACGTTTCGGCGTCTGACTTCGACGCCATCTTCAGGGTTACTGATGATGCCGATGTAGTTTTAGTCCGGGTTTATATACTCTCGTCTCGCCCGTTGCTCCAAAGTCGTAATTCGCTTTGAAAATTTTCTTGCATAGATACCTAATTGTTGTCAATGTATATAATCTTATTGGTTGCTGAAGTAAATAAGATCTGCTATAATTACAAAATACATTTAATTCCTTATGTTGCATGACAGATTTTGTAAGCGGAACCTCGGCTGATGTTTATTCTTTGGTTATTTTTGAATGGGAAACTCTTATCTCTCTCAGTATAATGCTCCCAAAAACAGCTGAGATGTGAAAGACCATATGTCCCAGAGATAAATCTATGGTAAAATGAGTGACATTGCCATGAATATTAATTCCTAAAAATTAACACTATAAAACAAAAATGAAATTGCCTCTGCACACTGTGAAGGTTTCCTTCCTTCTTTAGAGTGACATGAGAATATTTCTCATGTGACCCGAGTGTAAGGACCAGTGAGCTCACCCCAAAATCACTCTCGCTCAAGAAATAGCCGCAGACATCAACAAAGTGGCTTTATTGTAAACAGAAATAGGACATGTGCAGACTTTTCTCTCTCTCTCTCTCATACTATATTGCTCTCAAGAAATACTAAAGCAAGAACATGGCCCTGAGAGCCGAATAATGGTTCGGCTTTCCTCATCTTATAGCTCTCAAGTGCTGATGCATAAGAAAAACCCAAGAGAAAGAGAAGTCTGTTGGCAGATAAGCAGTCTACATCTCCTTTCACTTCGCAGTAGCATTCGTGTTGAGATGCAGTTCATCTCAGCAACGGATAGGGGTTTTTAGAAGACACGATTCCCCAATTCACGTAGCTACGTGAAAAATCAATCGCAAAATTTAATGCATATTAAATGTTATAAGAAAGACAGTAAAAATTGGAGAATGATGGTAAATAGGTAGGCCAAAGGTTCCTCTTTTGAAATATGTCACGTTTATCCAGATTTATGAAAATTCACCGTGTCAATAAAAAATAGAAAAGGTGAGTGATTACTGTGACATACTGAGTACGTTGATCGATGGCTTATGAAGTTTGCCCCAGATGTGCTCAGTACATCGCTCAATGTTGAGGGATTAAAAGCATCACAAATTTTTAATCTTGGGTTATAGGCTACAGGGAGGTGGAGCCTCCTAATAGATTTATAAACCCTTGTTTGCCAATGTTATACATATGCTTAAGGATAAATATTTTAAATTTTATTTTCCACTTCAATGCTAAATACTTTCACATGAAATAAATGCTAAGCATCAATCTTTAATTTTAAATATAAGCGGTAAATTGACTATGATAAATCATAGCACCAAATATTATTCATGTCATAATGATAGAAAATTAAATTTTGCTTTTCATGTTGATTTTGAAAAATTGCATTTTCTGGTTATAATTTTCCTCGCTTTTAAAATTTTATGCTTAACTATTAAAAGATATTTTTACCATTTTTGTTTTTCATGTGGAACAATTTCTGAGTAATATCTGTTTAATATTGAGTTTAAAATGATTTTGATGCATAAAAATATCTTGAATTTATTTTTTGATCTTATGTCAGTTTTTTCCTCTTTTAGACTCTAGAAGAGGGTAAGTGCCTACTACTTCAAGCACAGAACAACTATAGTGGATATGATTTTGAAAACCGTCTAAATGTGCGCATTCATGCTGCCTTAAGAAATATTGGTTAATTATCTGTTTTGTTTTAGCTGCACTGAACTGTCTGCTCATGACATTTTTGTACTAGATTTCCAGTTCCATGTAACAAACATTTTGAAATGTATATCAGTACATAAATTATATTCCTAATTTGCACTTTGTTAAGCCTCACAAAATATATAATCGATAATGGTGCTCCTATTGCAATATTCAACTGTAATTAGGATGATAAGGTGTTCACACCAACTGTTTTTGGTAGTTATATTTACAGTACAAAGTTTTTGAGTGCACATTTCACTCCTGTAATTTATAAATTTACTAAAGTTGAAAATTGTAGAAGTCTTTTGATGGTACTTTGATTATAAATGTTCAACAACTGTTCCAATTTTATAATCAAAATCAGTATTGTCTCAAAGTATACTATAACCTCAGTATTGCATGTAAAATGATAATCGTTTCAATTTTGTGGATATCATGCATTCGGAAGTACTTAATAGACTTTTAAACTTGACTTTTTGATTTAATATGCTGTTATTTTTTTATTACTCACATTTATTTATACAGTGTAGCTATCCTAATTTATTTTTGCATTTTTCATTTATGATATTAATTTATTTTCTATAGTAATATATTTTTGTTTTACAAAAAAGTTAATTTTGTGATTTTTGTATTTTTATTATTAATAATGTGATCATTCTCCCAAGGCATTTGTGCATGGGTGCTAACCAGACCCAATCAAAATTTCAGTCTAACACACTGAGGGATTGAAAATAACAGTTTTCCTAAGTACTTTCCTAAATGATTCATTTTCAATTAGATGTTATGCTGATGGTCTAGTCTGGTTGGCTTCTGTGTAAGAGTGCCTTAAACATGTTCTTCTACTAAATTTTGTGTAACAATTAACCACCTAGTCTAATTCAAATCATGGTGAAAAATAGCAATGCTTAGAAAATTTTTAATACATTGAAATTTAATATTTTGGAGTTTTATAGAAATTATATTTTAAAAGTGAAAAGCTGTTACATCTAATTTGGAAACTAAGTATGTAATTGAATTTGGCTCTGTCATCATAAACTGTATAAAAAAACTAAATCAGATGAAAAATTGTTACAAATTCCACTCATTAACTTATTACTGGAGCATAGAAAACAGTTCATTTAAACAATTTGTAATTAGATTAACAACTGAGAAAATGTTACACTTGCTTGCCATGCTCTAGGAACCTGAGCATCAACTTAAAGCATCTATTGAAGAAGCTAATACATTTCTCATATTGTGCATCATTGGCATTTTTTTAAGATAAACTTAGAATATGGAAAGCAGAAAATGATTTTAAAATTTGTAATCAACTGAATCTTGAATATCTCAGGCAAAATTTACTATTATAGCATTGGTAGAAAACTCATGTTTTTAAATTTGGCCCCTAGTAATGTTAAATGACAGGAGGGAGACCCTTTTTAGCATGACACCTTCAAAATATCTTAAAGATTTTTTTGGTAGTTCATTTTTTATGAAAATTTATAAATGAAAAAATAAACTTAAATATTACACAAACAATAAATTTTATAAAAATTTTGTTTTGTACAAGCATTCACTTTATTAGCAATGAAAGCCCTAAGCATTAATGCAGCAAATTTTGCCTTTTTAATTCTTAAATGTGATAGTATTCACCATTACCAAAATATAATTCTAAAATGTAAAAATGACAATGGTCCAAATGTTAACTATTATTCACCATGTATCGGCATCGTTAGTGTCACTCTTGGTGAGAAACGGTCCATTAAATAATAATCAATGCTTGTAAGATGTTGGTACAAATAAAATTCTGTTCACTTGACTATATAATATGGATATAACAATTGTATATTAATTTAATTTCCTTTAATATAATTAAATATTACTACATCATATTGGAGAAGTATTTATCATAGAAAAATTAACCATATACAAAATTGTTGTAACCCTGTAGATCAGTGGTGCCCAAACTACGGCCCGTGGGCCAAATGCTGCCCGCGAAGGGTTTTTGTTCGGCCCGCGAAGCTAAGGCGAAAAATCAATTCGAAAAATTTAACACACAAATTCATACATTTCTTGAAAATTTTCATAATAAAACTTTAAATATTGAAATGTTAGCCATGAAAACCTTATTTAGACATGATTTTCACTTAATGACATCTCAGAATATATAGAAAATTTCCGATTTAAACTCTAATCCGGCCCGCCGAAGAATTGACAACTTCCAATGCGGCCCGCCATGGGATTCTCAACCATTGATGTGGCCTGCCATTAGAAAAGTTTGGGCACCACTGCTGTAGATGATGTTTTGGAGTTTATGAAGAAATTAAAAATAAATAGCATTTTTTAAAATTGAGGGCTATGTTTACAATATGATGCAACAAAAAAGTTCTCCTCATGCTATGTTTATTGTTATGAATTATAAGTCTTTAAAATAATGATTCTTTATTCAAGTTAGGTGTATTTCAGATTTTATTCCTTCTTTCATTGCTTTAATTGTATAATGCAGAAGTTTTTGGTGGCCAATATAAGCTATTGCTAGAAATAAGTTTATACAAAAATTAAAATTGATGATGGTTCCTTTATATATAAAATATTACAATTGAATTTTGTACGGTATGGTGCTTTAGAAAAATTATATAACTACTACTCTAAAATTATTAGGATGCCATATTGAAAACAATGTTAGGAGTGTCAAAAATAAAAATAAATACAGCAGTAAAATTAATTTTCAAGACTAATTTGAAATTAAATGATTTTTTAAGTTAACACCATCAGCTATGATAGTTCACAATGAAATGCATGCCACCTTTAGGCATAATGGGAGGTTTCAGTAGGCTTAACTTATGGCAATTTTGTTAGTAAGGTATGTAATATATGAGCAGTCTATAACTGTGGCTGCATTTTATGTTCCCTCTAGGCCAGTGGTTCTCAACCTTTTTTCAGTTGCATCACATATAATGGTTGATGCTCATCTGCTTGACTCACTGCATACAACTATCCATCGAACTAAAAAGAGAAGTACTGTGTAATAATGAGGAGTTTGAGCCTAAACATTGTTTTTATTGTTGTTAAAAATGGCATGACAAAAACAAAAACTCCACTTGAACAAAATTCACTATTTCTTACAACCCGTTATTAACATTTTCGGTGACACATTGGTTGAGAACAGCTGTTCTAGATATTGCTGTACCTATGTTGAACAAAATGATTTTATTGATTTAAGTTGTCTTTCTTGAAGTTGCTTAAATGATGGGCTCATTTGTTGAGAACTAACCACAGTTATATTTTACTTGGCAACATTTTATAACCATAGAACTGGAAAATTTCATCCTAGAATCACTTAAGTCTCATTAAATGTTATGTATAATAACACTAGGTTTTTATTCTCCTAAATTGTTACATTTATGTTAATGTTTACCCTTTTTCCTTATGATTCTGTGCTCCTTTATCAAGGAATATATTCATGAAATACTTTTAACCGAACAAAAAATCACAAAAGTGCACATCACACATCTTTTTTTTTATCCATGCCCTTGTATTTGAAAAGCATTCCTCAGTATGTTTAAAGAAAAAGAAACAATTGAATGGTAGTAGAATTCACACAATGTTTAAAGAAATCTATTAACTTTTGTTGCACGTTGTATAAAGCTGAAGATATGCTAGTTATTGTTGGTTCACATGCTTTTATGTAAAACTTTAATGGGGTAAATCTGTATGAAACTTAACTAATTGTCATGGCATGTTTATTCATCACATGTTAATTTATATATGGCAGTAGCTTTAAACAGATTTGATGAATTTCTGAATTTGTTTCAAGTTTATAAACACCAATTTAAATTATTTTATTCTGTTAAATGAGATTACCACTTTTAGCTACACATTTCGGGTCTTGTCTGTTATCTGCCATCCACCCAAGTTAATATATGCAGCGCCCTTCTGGTGGTGGGATATGAAACTAGTGTGCGATACTACTGCTCAGGCTCCAACATACTCCAACTTGCCCTCCCGGGTCGGGTAAGTTAGTTAAAGTATTTTGGTTTCTTCCTACATTCACTTCCACTCCCCTGAGGGGGTGGCACAGGGAACGTGGGAAGAAACCAAAACACTTGAACTAACCTACCTAGTTGCAGTTGTATCCCACACGCTTATTTTTTTTCCTGCAGCTAACCTCCATGCAGTTTCATATCTAGCCACTTCTAACCATTAGGGCACTGCATATATTAACCTAGGTGGGTGACAGATAACAGACAAGACTCCACATTTCTTTTATAATGTTATTGATTTTTTGTTGTATACTGGCACTTGCATAGTTGATTTGGTTGCAAATTCCTAATTACGCAAAAGCCTTTGATGGAAAATGATCCATCATAGATTGAGACATTTGGAAGATAGGTTTGTTTTTAATAGTGGCAGGTGATATATGAAAAGCATTAATGGATATAATGTTGGGATTGTATGATGTAAAAATTGAACACAACAAACTGTTCTTGTATTCTTGTTGGTAAAAGTTTTTTCTTATTAGCATTAGTTTTTATTGTGTACATATTTCTGCTTTTTATATTTATGTTGGTTGGTTGGCATAATGTTTTTAGTGAATAAATATATTTTGTTGCCTATGATCATTATTTTTATTTAATGTATTGTGATCATTGGCATATCGAACACCTCTGCGTGGGAGGGGGGCCCATGGCCAAAGCGGACCCATATTTTAATGAGGCCCTTAGATTTTTTTCAGGACTTAAATTTTGTTTTGGTGGGTGGGCCTACACATTTTCCGGTATGTCACTTATTGTGATAGAATGTTAAAGTGATAGTATTAAGAAAGAATTGTCACAAAATTATGGCTAACTCAGAAAAAAACTATCAATTCATGTGATTAATAAATCAATGTTCGCATCTAACCTTTAAAAATTTTAGGATATTTTATACCTTGCATTTCCATGTAGATTATAGATTTCATAACTTAATCATCTAGTCAGTGATTTCTAAACTGTGTTGCAACACATTAGTCTGTTGCTACAAGTAATGAAGTATGTCACAAATATGTACAAGAAAATTTTAATGCAAAGTATAATTCTTTTGGCAAAAATAAAATAAAACTGTGTGAGAATACATGAAGATTTACAACTTTATGTAGCACTAAAACTAAAATAAACTATATTATAACCCATTAATCCAGAAGCTGGCAACCTTCGGCTCTTTGATTGGATAGTTATCGCACACTAACCATACACTGCAGTTTGAATTTAACATTTTTAACACTTCTTTACATACATACTTATGAATGTAGAAATACAAAATAATGGAGGATAGGCACATGCATAAATTTTGGTTTGTAGTTTAGGGTGTTGCCAACAGAAAAAGTTTGGAAAACACTGATGAATAGATGATTCAAGTGTAATGTTATGAGTTGCACTTTATGGAACTTCATCAAAGTATCCATGTGAGAAATTTTTACCATTAAATTTCAAAATGATATAGATCAGAATAGCATTGTACTCTGTATGAGTAATAGTTAAGGCAACAAAAAAACCATCTTTTAAATCAGCTCATTTTTGTCATTTGAATAAAAATTTGGAAAATGTATCGTGATGCACCATTAAAAATGTAAGCATTTTCTCGTAGTTCAGAAAATGGTTATCTTGCCATGACTTGGCTCTTGTTAGTATAAACAGGTTGTACCACTGGAAGGTGAAATTGGCCTAAAATTAAAACACATTTTTCATAGAGAAGGAAGAGGGTATATGCTGTCTTGTAGATAATTAGTAAACTAGATTATTCATACTCATATTGTCCTTTGATCCCTTGATGATCAATTACCAGGTTGGGTGAAAATGAATGCATACACCAGGGGTTGGCAACCTACGGCCCGCGGGCCACGTGCGGCCCTCGAGAATGCTTTATGCGGCCTGCAAAGCTGTAATGAAAAAGTGACCAGGAAAATTTTTCATGGGCAATTTAATATTTTCTGAGTAAAATTATGGTCTCAAAACCTTTTTTGGTGAAGTTTTAACACTAGTAAATTACGTAGACTTGATTTCGTTCATATGAAATCACATAATCTCCAGAAAACTTCTGATTTATTCGCTCATCCGGCCCGCCGAGGCTTTCTTGACTCCCAATGTGGCTCTCCGAAACATTCACAACTGCAAATGTGGCCCGCCATGCAGAAAAGGTTGCCGACCCCTGGCATACACCATCTCATAGAATAGGAATCACCAAGTTTTTTGCTGTAAGGGCCACATGAGGCTTTACATACTTCTGTGCAAGTCACATACGACCTTTCAAATTACTGATTGGGTTATGTATAAATTTTGCAGAGCTAGCTTTGATAATTTCTTTGTGTTAATTGTTATACATATAATGGAACTCGTCTATAACGATCATGGTTAAAACGAGAGCACAGCTATTGCAAGCAAATAAAAGATAAATGGTTGGAAATAATATATTTTAAGAGCAAAATTTCACGTTTATAACAAGCATGGTAGTTATGAGCTCCACAGGTTTAACAAGCACATTTTTTAAGCGATATAACGAGTAGTCAATTCTTTCTACAATTTAAGAAAGATGTCAGATTTTTAATGGCAGATGTCGCTGTGCTGCTCTACGAGATGCTAAGATTTACCGTTACAAACTCTGTTTATGACATTCTTTCTCCCTCTTACCATATATTATGCCGATAGCAATCGCAAACACTTTTAAATGTATTGATAATGGAAATACGAGGAGAGGATGGTTTGATTTCCTTTCTCAGTATTTCATTAAGTAAGGGATACCACCCATGAAGAACCTTGTTGGTGTCTGAACTCACCCTCAGAGCAGCCCCCATGCTGGCTGCCTAACTACCTGCAGCTGTACATTTTTTAATGTTTTGTTCCATAATTTCTGGAAATTATTGTTGAGGTACCCATCCTCTCTTCTATCTCTGCCCTAATGATTATGAATTCTCAGAAAACTTAAGAAACTACCCAGCAAACTAACCAATGAGATTTTACTGTAAAGGTATGAAACACAACTTTTGAACTCAGTCGAAATGAAAAATTCAGTGCAATTTGAAATCTTCGAAAGGGAACACGTCTTCTTAAAATCTAGGAGCAAAACTTTGTGAAAAGAAAAGAATTTTGTTTGACATTTTTTATTTTGTGCTTAATAATATTTGTGCTGTGTAAACTTCAGTTCCATTTTGATACCTTTAAATGGTGGACGAGAAAAGAAAAATTCAAACAATCACAGAGAAAGTGGATGTTATTCATGAGTTAGAGAGAGGAGCAAGTAATGCATCCACTTGCAAAAAGTTAAAACATAATTCGTCAACTGCTTAGACCATTTGGAAAAATCGGGAGAATATTACTACTGCCTTTGAAAAAAATAACGTGATAGTGAAAAAGTTGCATGATAAAAATGACCTAGATAATGCTCTTTTGAGTTGGTTTAAATTGCAAAGAAATTCTATATTACAATTAGTGGCCCTATATTAAAACTTCAAGCTGAAAAATTTGCTCATCAGCTAGGACATTCAGATTTTGTTTGTAATAACAGGTGACTTGAGAGATTTAAGAAAAGGAATAATATTGTTTATGGTAAGATAAGCAGTGAAACCGGTGATGTAAACAAAGAAGTGACTGAAGGCTGGATTGAAAATGTGGCCAGAATTAAGAAAAGGTTTTAGTGAAAGTGACACTTTTAATGCTGATGAAGCCAGTGTGTTTTATAGATTGCCCCCGACATGACCCACAAGTTTAAAGATGAAAAGTGCACAGGTGGATAACTAACCAAAGATCGATTGACTGTCCTGATTTGTTCAAACATGAGCAGAACTGGAAAAAAGAAAGCTGTTAGTAATAGGCAAATCATAGATTCCTAGATGCTTTAAAAACATTAAAACTCTTCCAGTCAAGTACTGATCAAATAGAAAAGCTTGGATGACATCAGGAATTTTTTAAGAAGTGCGTAATTGGGACACAACTTCGAAAGAAAGATAGGAAAATTTTGCTAATTTTAGACAATAGCCCATCACATTCCATTCTTTCCAACCTCACCAACATCAGATTTGTATTTTTACCACTGAACTCAATTTCTGTTCTCCAACCCTTGGATCAAGGTGACATAAAAATCTTTAAATGCCATTTTAGGAAACTCTTGATCTTGGAGATCATAGATTCTGTTGAAAACAAGAAACCTATTAAATATCTGTTCTTGATGCTATCTGCTTTATGAATGAAACATGGGACAAGGTCACATCACAGGCCATCAAAAACTGTTTTAAAGAAGCAAGACTAAATCCCATGGAAGCTAAAGAAAATGATGGCAATATTCCATTAACAATGTGGTTGAAGAAATATAGCTTGGATATTGGCATGGCACAGATTGATGACTACACGAACATGGACAACAGCCTCTTGACTGCAGAATCTCTGACAGATGAGGACATTCTTGTGACTGTTAAGTAAACAGAGGTTTTCAAAGACGACAGCGAGGAAGAAGAGGGTGGTATCTGGTTAAAGTGATATCCAGCACAGAGGCACAGTCTGTTTAAAAACTTTGTTTTGTGAAACCAATTAATTAATCCTGAATTTTGGCTTGATCTTGGTAAAATGAAAGACATTTTCACCTTAAAAGAAATTTGAAAGTCAAAATTGAAAGACTATCAAAAAATAAAAATATATATTTCATCAAAACTTTTTGAATAATAAAATTATTCTATGTTTGAATTTATTAGTGTATAATTACATCAAATAAATCGTTAATAATGCAATCAAAAGCTATTTTTACTCATTGCTATTTTAGTAACTTATAAAAGTACATAGGTGTATACTATGTACCACACCCATACCGATTATAATGAGCATTTTTCTTCCATCCCATGGATCTCATTATAACCCAGTTTCATTGTATACAGGTAGTCCCCACTTAACACGAGAGATATGTTCCTAAAAAGTTTCATGTTAAGCGAATGCATAAAAACCATAAGAAACCAAATAAAATGCGAGAGAGAGATCTTTGTATCACAGTGGATATGTACATTTTTATTAATGCATAAATATACTTAGAATATTCATTAATTTATAATTTGCACCTGCAAATTCAAAACAAAACTGTGTGAGCACTTCCCCTCAAGTTTCCCTTTCCCTTATTCCCCTACCTCGCTCAACGGTCCACACAGGAATCAGCCACTTAGGTACTGAAGCAACTGTAAACAGGCCCATCTCTCCGTTTTTTGTAATCAAGAAGCCTAGTCTTTATCCATTGGTCTTTAGTGCAATAAAGCAATTCGAGGATCACTTCCTCGGGTTGTGGTCTTGCTATTTGATATTCGTCGTGATCATATTTCTTGTTTTGGTTTCACATCTACGGGCATGCTTTTTTTCACAAAAGGCATTACAATTAGAATTCATCTATCAAAGCTTATTTCGCGTGTTTTAGTCTAGTGTTCCCTCATTTGCGTACAGTTTCTCTTTTTCGTCTTTTACTCTTCCGTGGTAAATAGGTATTACAAAAAATGACTAAGTGAAGTTTACTTCCAATTTAGACTGAAAATTATATATTATCTAGCATTTTATGAATAAATATAAATTAATATACACATTGCCTTAATGACAACATATTTTATTTTTTACGTAATGAATCGTGTTGCAACTCGTAAAACTGGGAATTCTTCGTGTAAAGTGAACAGGTTCCCCAGTTAGTATGTGCTAATGCAAATTTTGTGTTAAGCGAACTCATGTTAAGCGAGGACTACCTCTATTGTATCCATGTATTCAAAAATATATTATTTAGATTTCATAAATGATATCTAATGAAATCTCCTGTTGGTAAATATACAACTATTCATGTCTTAAAGAAATTGATGAGGTCAAGCAGCTTGAATGAAATTGCCACATGGGTAAGATATGGCCCACAGGTAAGGGTGCCACTTCTATGGTTTTTATCCAGACTCCAGTTTTTGCAGTTCATCTCTGGTCTCCAGATTTTAATAACCAGTCTCCAGTTATGGGACATCCCGTTTTTTTGCCAATTTTTCCTCAAATATCCTGTATCCCATGTGAAATCAATATGGGATGCACTTTGTCCCATATTTCTTAATGAAAATAAATTTATTGGTTTAAGATACAGTGGAACATTCCTTTGGTACTCAATCAATATCTATTTAAGAAAACAAATAAGTGGCGGGAAAAATAAGTCTGATTTTGTTCTCACATTATGACTTCTAAATTTCACTCCACTATAAGTTGTTCCAATGAATATTTTTGTATGTGTACCTTGAAGACAATTTGATCATCTCAGACTCCGCACTGGATCTCCAGTATTGGAATCCTCACAAGGTGGCAGCCCTACCCACAAGTCATAGTTAGGACAGCCCTGTTATAGATGATATAGAAACTATCTTCATCATTATACTTCAATCCTTAATAATTATCTAGTTATCTAGCTTTATGGGACAGCATGAGAACATACCCTGATACCAAGACTTAACATGAGCTGTTTTACCCATCCTCTATGACAGTGGTCCCCAAAATTTTCATCTTGGAGGCCACATAGCTCACTTCCACCCTCTTTGTGGGGCAGACCGAACCAAAAATTGAGTTGAAGAGTACAGTAAAACTTTGTTATCTGGCACCTAAATATCCGCAAAACTTTTCGGAGCTTGCCACTTGGCGGTGTTTGAAATGTAAACAGTTCACCATTGTGATTCAGTCATTCCAGTTGGCTTGTGAGAGCTTAATAATTACCTGCTTTTTATCTGTTCAAATTTTACCCATCCAAGCAAAATGGCTTTGAATCAAGCTTAACCAAAAAATAGACATTATTAGGCATTTGAAAAAAGGTGAAAATCAGAGTGTTGATGTATGAATTTAATATTGGTTCTTCATCTATTCCATCTAAAAGTGATATTGATGAAGAGAAGCAGTAAATGTTCAGTTACATACAGTATGTACAAAAATAAAAGGTTTTGAAGTGAAGTTCATTATAGTATCTTTTTAATAAAATATGATTAAATTTTACTTAATTTGCTTGTCCTATACATACTCAGTACTGTGTATATGTTGGATTCAATATGGTTTACTTTAGTACATCTCCAAAATTTCAGTTTTACTATTGTTATCAGTTGGTGAATCCTAGGCAGTTCATATAACTGGAAAATTTGAATATCCAGCACCCCCAAATCCCCGTCCATGCCAGATAAGAAAGCTTTTACTGTAATTTGCAGAAACTAAAGGATTTAGTTTTTAGTAAATATCACCCGAGTTGTTATTAATGTATTTATATATTATAGGAAGAGTGGTAAACAAAATATTGTTTTTATAATTTTCTCTTTTCATTTTATGTTGCCTTGTGTCCCAGTGGCGGCTTGTGACCTGAGAGGTAGGTGAAGTGTTACAACATGAAAATCCATAAACAACACCCTACTTCTTGTAGATCTGATCAATTTTCCTATCTTTTAAGACAGCATAATGGTCAATGATGTCATCGAAGAAAGGATGTTTATCCACAAGTTCGCATAGTTTTCTTTGTACTACTAGTTTGGGCACCACTGCCTTATGAGATAGCATATGGGCACACTTTTTTGTTCAGAAAGAATTTTTACCTTTATTATATATATTACCATGAGCAAAAATTCCTGTATAGAATTATTTAGATTTATAAATAATAACTAATGCACTAACATTTAAAAATAAATTTACCTACACTAAATGAAGAGGACTGCATACTCTTTGATTTAAAACAGAAATAATGTTAATTCAATTGACCATTTCAATACTGTTGCCAGGAACTTTGGCCTACGCTGCAATACCAGAAAAGCGATGATAACTCTATAAATGCTTACAACTGTGCGAGATAATACATATATTGCATTTACTGTAATAAATTCCAAATTTTGTCAAAAACTATATTTTCCAAAATATTTATAACAAAATATATACATGCGACTTTTCTGTCGCTGCCTGTTCGATCGTTCCTTTCTTGTTATCGTATTGGACCGTTTTAGCATAAGGTATAAGTTAAGAATAAGAAAAATTTACCAACTATATTTTCTCCATGCTGACGATAGGGTTGCTACGTTTGAAGGTGAATTTTAATTTCTTGATGTCCGTCATAAACTAGAAAAGCATAACTGAAACAAAATGCCGCGACATTGAGTTAAAAATCTATGATATACTATGCTAAATAAATCCTATGAAACCGTGACAAACGTTTGCCAGATTTCAGTTTTACCATATGGATCACCGTCTCTAAGTGTCATATAAAATCTGGTGTTTGGAAAGTAATGTGCATCCAGCTTATAAAATTGTATGTTAATAAACAGAAATATACAGTAAACATGGATGTATACTATATGCAACAGATATTTCCGGAACAAGGCAATGAAATACTTGAATCTCTAAGTATAATATATAAATTATTATGGCAGTTTAAGGCTAAGAATAGTAGCATTATAAATAGATGTGATTATTGGAAACGTAAAAATATTCTTTGAAATTCAATATTTACAATGCAACATTGTAAGAAATTATTGCGTAAAAAAATACTGTGAAATGTTGTCTCAGGAACTATGATGCATTTTAACTATATTTTTTATATTTATGCAGTTTAACAAAATCTATTTCTAAAATAAAAGTTCTTTCTTCTTGCGTACAAAAAACCTCTTATTCGGTTCCGAAAATTACGGCAATTGATTACTTGACTGACTTATGTATTCAAAATACATATAAAAAGAAGAAAGTTTAAAGTTTTCCAGGAATTAAATTTACCTTAACTTTGGATTCAAAATTATAACCTTCGTTTAAGCGAACCCCCTTAAAATTTTAAAGGCGATATTCGGCTTTGCCTTGTTTAAAGTAAGCATCACATTGCGTTCTTCTTTCTGAGAGGGACAATTGAGGGATGATTTCAAATGGAGGGTTTGGATAAAAAAGTAAAAACAACACTTTATTTATTTTTTAACGTTGTTTGTTCTATTGTTATAGTTTTGCTGAACAAATGGGTTTACGTTCATGTAGGATTTCCCAATATTACTTTAACATTCATACATTTTGTAGTAACATTTTTTGGTCTGTATATCTGTCACAACTTAAATGTATTCAAAGTAAAATCCGTACCATTGGTGGATGTTCTACCATTAGCTCTCACGTTTTGTGGCTTTGTGGTTTTTACAAATTTAAGTCTGCAGAACAACACTGTTGGAACGTACCAGTTGGCAAAAGTGATGACAACACCTTGTATAATTCTGATGCAGATGTATTTCTATGGAAAACACTTTACTCTAAAAGTGAAGCTGACTTTGGTATGTCCAGTTTGTACCAAATGAAGGATACTAAATTTGGGATAAAATATTATGATAACAATTTTTTCAGATTCCAATAACCTTGGGAGTAATTACCAACTTCTACTATGACATTCAGTTTAATTATCTTGGAACTTTTTATGCATCCTTAGGGGTTGTAATAACCTCTCTATATCAAGTGGTAAGTCAAGTTTTTATTCCTCGTTTAAAAGTATTTATGGCAATTTAGTATATGCACAAGCCTAAGCTGCCCATAGAATCTTCTGTACTTTTCAGCGTTAAATTAAGCACGTGTAATATCAATTAAGTGGCACTTCATTATGTGAAATAAGTCCTATTATTAGTGTTCTACTTTTGATCCTCATATTTGTTTGGAACACACAGTATTATAGGATTTGAGAATTTCTACTGGAAAAGGTACTGAAATTTTTATGGAAATTGGCATTTTTTTAAATGTGAGGATGTATTTGCCATTGATGCTATCTGATACATTGACAGTAATTCAGTTTTATATGTTTGATGTAGTGTTTCATAATTAATTTCTTTTGTATGACACAATCACTTTTGCTATTAATTTTGATATTATACATGTTATTTAATTTTCATTTAATTGAATAAATAATTTCACTGCCATTAATTGATGTTATTTTATTTTTGACTCGCTTGAAAAGTCTTTAGTGTCCTGTAATTCAATTTGCATGTGATTTTATATTAATCTGATTTACTTTCATGTGCAGTGGGTTAGCCAAAAGCAGCATGAGTTGCAAATGGATGCAATGCAACTGCTCTATTACCAAGCACCTATGTCTGCTGCTTTACTTTTGCTAGCTATACCAGTCTTGGAACCACTACCTGCCACTTGGTCTCATAATTGGACACTGACTGAATTGGTAAATTTACAATTTTACATATGCCTCTGATGTTAATTAATTTTATGACTTAATGAAATATAAATGTCAATCATGATGTACCTATATGGCAACCAGCGCAATAGGGCAGGTGCATCATCAGGCAATGTTGAAAGTAAGGCCATCTTGATCAGCCCACAAAATCCATGCAAAGCTCCTAATTTGGAAACAGAGGAGACTGAAATCAGTTTTGGAACATGAAATGTCAGGATGATTCTGAGAAAGGAAAATTAGAAAATACAAAGTTGGAAATGACGAGAGATAAGATAAATATCTTAGACTTATGCTAAGTTTGGCCGAAAGAGGGAGATTTTTTAAGTGAAGATGTTAAGAGTAATATATAGTGGAGGGAATGAGATCTAGAGAAGAATAACATTACAGAAAGCAGGACAAAGGGTTATTAGGAAGCATTAAGTTTGACACTAGAGGACATTAAGTCAAACCATCAAATTTAATAATTATTCAAGTATACATGCCAATGACTGTTCAAAGCAAGAAGTAGGTGTTATCTACAATCAATTAGGGGTGGTTATGCAAAAAGTTAAAGATAAAAAATTACTAGTCATAAGGGATTGGATGGTGAGTTGGGCATGGCAAAGTCAGGAGCGAGGTTGAGGAATTTGATCTAGGAAAGATAAATAAAAGAGGACAAAGTATTAGAGTTTTGTGAAAAAAACAGGCTGATTATAATAATTTTGTGTTTTAAACATTTTAATAGGTGATGATAAACATGAAAAATGGAAATATGCAGAGGTATTATTTGACTATATCGTGGTCAGATGCTAAACACTAAAAAACATTGGCATTGTTTCCATTTCAAAACTATTTTTTAGCTAGATAGAAATAGATTAAAGCTCTTATTACAATAAAAGTAATGTTCATTATTTTATCCATTCATACATTCAAGTGCCAAATTAGAATCTCATTTCTGACGTATCTTAATATTTTTATTGTATTATAATTTTCAAGTGTCCTTCTGTCCTGCTTTTGTCTGACTTCCAGATGGAATTTAGAGCTGAAATTTTGTACATGTGTAGGTAATCATGTGTTATGACCCAGAAAAACCTCAGAAACGAGGCCTTTTTTCACCATTTCATTTACACAGAGATGAGAGTACTTTTAATTAGCATTTTAGGTAAAATTGAGATACCAACTCAGCAACTACGCATGAGCAGGAAAATGAATACAGTAGAATCCTGATTATCTGACCTAATCAGGACCGAGAGGATGTCGGATAATCAAAAATTCCGGATAATACAGAAGGTTAATAAAAATATTGAAAATAATTACATATTAACAAAATATTATATATTTTTTATCTTTTTATTCATTATAAACACAATATGAAAGAATGTAAACAGAAATAAGAAATAAAACACAAGATACACTGTATATAAAATATGTACATAAATGAAAAAAATGTGAATGTTTATTTTTTAAACTGGCAATAGATAATTGTTTTAAATTCTCCTTCCTTTTGTGGCAAGATCTTGCCAATGCCTGAAGAATAGTATGTCCGTAGCGGTCACCTCTTCTTGTTGTTCAATGTAAGTAAGTGCGATTTCGATAATCTCAATCCGTCATTATGACTAATTTTAGGGACATTTTCTGCTTCTTCACTATCGCCATCTGAGTCATTTTCCCCAACACAGTTCACAAGATCTACTATGTTGTCAACTCTTGTTCCTCATCTTGATGCATCCATTCTCTTATGTCATCGTTATTCGCCTCTTCACAGCCTGGGATTGACCATAATAAAGGAACCAAGTCATCACGCATTTCTTCTGCGATTTCCTCCACTGATGTGCTTGTACTTTCCCTTTGCTTTTCTTCATCGAGTAATTTTCTCCATGTAAGAATTAGTGTTTTTTATTGAACTTACTCCCAACCTTGAGCTTGGGGTTTTTTGATTTTCCAATCGTCGCTAGTTTTAATTTATGATTGCCTGCGGAATTACAACAGGCAAGAATTGTTATTCGTTCCTTGCTCTTTTTGTATCCAGGAGCAGAACTTTCTTCACAAGCCACCAGTGTTTTGGCTAGAAGCATTTTATAATTCAGCCCAGTCTCGTCACAGTTATGTATTTGGTCTGTAGACAGACCTTCATTCTTTATTAGAAGTTGAAGTTCTTTTTTGTATTTTTGTAATGGTTCGGAATCTGCAGTTGTGTAACTGTCTCACTCCATAGCGTTTCTTCCATCGATCTAATCAACCAACACTAGCTGTAAAATTGGAATCACCTTCATTAAGCATCTTTTGGAACATTAGCGCCTCTTCTTTTAAAAGAGGTCCAGTTATTGGTAAGCCTTGATCTCTTTGGTGTGTGAACCACAAAAATAAAGCCTCGCTTACTTTTTCATACTCACATTTTTTCATTGTTTTTCTTAATTTTAAACAATGATCAGAAGCTCTGGATGAACACCACTTTTCTATTTCACTTTTCCTTTTCCAGTTGCCAACAGTAACACGACCAACATCAAAATCTTGTGCCACTTTTTGCATCGTTTCGCCTTTATCTAATCTTTGTAATGCTTCAAGTTTTTGTTCCATGAAAACGACTATTTTCTTTCATTTTTTTATTCTGTTTCTCATTAGACATGATTATGAAAAAAGGGAAGCACTTTTTGTAAATAAAGTTTTAACTTGCAAATCAACGTCCACTCCTGTATCAGTCACCATGAGATACTGACAGACAACTTCGGTTTACGAAGCGTTTCTCCACAAGCAGCGCTAGTTTCACAGACCTGAAAATAAAAGAAATGCCGGATAGCATGGAATGTCGGATAATCGGGACTCTACTGTAGTTTATTTTCACTGTTACCAGGATTTAAATTTATTCTGGCTTATAAAATTAGTTTTAAACTGAAACAAGTTGGAATAGTTCACATTCCAGGATTATCACATAAATTGCTTCTCTCTGGAGATTCAGGAATTAAAGTTTTGGTTTTTATTTTTGGTAAGATTGCTGCTTTGATCGAGCAGGGTGATTCAAATTCATTGTTATCTTATGATGTTTAAATATCTTTATAAATACCATATTTAATAATGTTCTATTATAGGATTAAGAAGTTAGAATTTTTATTTCTATTCCCTCAAACATGGTAGATCTGGTTGAACTACATGAGTCAAGTGTCCCTTTTTCATAACATATTTTAATATTATCAAAAATTAACCATCCTGATTGAGTGATTTGACGAGGATGTGTCATTTTACTTTCTCCATACATAGTATACAGGAAAGTAGTTTTCATGAAAAAAATCAATTTTGAGATTTCAATGGATATGCATGTTTTGAGGTCCCCTGAACACGTTTTGACCATTTATTGATGATGTCTGTGTGTGTGATAGAAATTTTGTGGATACTCTAACTCAAAAACTATTAATCAGATCAATGCAAAATTTTATATTTGACATTTTTATTAAATATTAAAATTGATTAGTTTTTGGTAAAACCAGTCAACCAGAAGTGCATGTTTACTCTTGCCACATTCGTTTTTTTCAAATATTTGCTTTAATAATTAGCCAATGTAAAGCATTGCCGGAATAAAAGTTGTAGAAAACATTTTCCCATATAATGCATTGTTTAAGAGATATTTTAAGAAATATATTTTCAGCTGCCACCACCACACCACCTGGAGGCAAATTTGTAAACACTTGGCACTTTTGTTACATCTTAGTAATGCTCCTTTTTATTATTCTTAATATTTGGAGGTTTGTGGCTACAGCAGAGGCGTAACTGGGAGTTATGGCACCTATGGCAAAATTTTTAGGAAACGCCTTTTATTACATAGCACATAATTTTTTCCTGCATTTTGATAAAGAATAATAGTGTTTTCATTAACAATAATGTCAGAATTTTGGTATTGAATTGATACTTATTTATGGATAAATAAACTTTCAGCCTTTATTGGGAACGTTTGGTGCCTTTTGCAAATGCCACCTTTGCCATACCCTAGTTACGGCACTGGGCTACAGTATAAGTTTATGTCTGTCCTTTGTAAGATCTTTGAATTTTTCTTGCAGTTCCTTAAAATATTTATTATTTAGAATTTTTAGAAATATTACAGGTATGGAGAAAGTTATGTGGTGATCACATCAGATTTTTGTATTATATTTTAATTCTATCCTCAAATATACAATCTTATCCTTTTGTTGCATTTGCATTCTTAAGTTTTTCCATTTAACTCTGTATTGCCATAATGATAAACAAAAAGTCATGATCACATTTCAAAAATTAAAACATTTTTCATTGTCTATCTGAGACTAATGGATTTCTGTTGCTTATTATGGATGGTCATTATTATATATCTATTCTAGGGAATGGTGCTAGCATCAGGATGCATTGCTTTTTTTGTAAATCTTTCTATCTACTGGATAATTGGAAACACATCTCCTTTAACGTATCCTTAAGAATTTATATTGGTTTTAGTTCCTAATTTTTTAATGTTTACCTACACTTAACAATATTGGTCAGAAATGTATTATTCTAACTATCACTAGGATAGATTTCATTGCCTGTTGCGTAAAATTTTAATTTAGTGGTCAATATGAAGATTATGTTGTTCATTTTTAATGGAAAACTATATATGTTAAATAATTTCAGTTTTATCATTATGAATTACTCATTCTTTTATGTCTTGGCTATTTCAATTTTTATCCTAATCTATTTAGTGGAGTCCAGTGGCAGCCGGTGGTTGTTTCAATTGGTAGGGCCAAAATGTTTTTAAAAATCTGAAATTATAATGCAAAAAAGTATTTAATTTTTTACTTACCAAAAAATGTACTATAGTGAGTAGATGAAGTGTCTTTCAGCTAAAATGAGCAGCAAACAAAGTCCATTGGGCGATCTTTCTTGTTAGAAAATAAATCAATAACTTTTCTGTTGAAGCTATATGTTATTTACAAAGGTTTTTCACACGATAGCATGCTTAAAGCACTTAGTCTTTCTTCTTTCCTACTATTCCTAAGAAAAGTCTTTATTCTTTTCATCATTGAAAAACACCGTTCTGCTTCTGATGTCGACATTGGTATCGTGATCAACACTTTTAAAAGCTTTATTGTCTCTTGAAATGTTTCACACAAATCATCACCCAAAATTAATGACAGAAATGGTACTGCACCAGAAACTGCTCTCAATTCCTCTCTTTCGTAAAAAACTTGAAGTTCACTCTTTAGTGTCTTCTTTTCCAAAAAAGGATACTTTTCAATTATTTCACTGAGCTACATGTCAGGAAATTTTTTGCTGTAATTTTCAAATCTTCGACCACAAATAGATTCGCAGCCTTGAGGTGTCAAGTAAATTGAAATCTATCTTTTATTTCTGTGATTATGGTGTCACAAACTTCTTTACCTTTTCTCTTCCTGCAGGCAGAGTAGCTGTCAGTGATCCGCGGTCTTTTTGGTCAAACTTCTTCCTCTTCACTTTCTAACTCGACTTCAACCTGATCGGTAATCACATCGACTTGGTTTCTGACTGTCTGTATGCTATTCTCGAAATGTTCAACACTTGCTGTACTTTAACTGGATCGGTGATTCATTTTTGAACCTGACTAAAAATTATCTTCACGTGAGGCATTATCCGGTGAAAAAGCATTAACCAAAAGACAAAGTTATTTTCTTTCATCCTAAGTTTATATGCACCTGCTTGTGTTATAGTAGACTGCAACTTTATGTCATTACTGTTTTCAATAATTTCCATAACCATTATGAGTTCTTTCCTATATTCATAAACAGTGCTGACTGCACGAGAATGGAAATTCCATCTGGTCTGTGATACCCAGGGCAATCTTCCCTGTACAACGTCATCCAACACTTTTGTTCTTTGGGGCGAATCAGAAAAAAATGAACAGATTCCAGACAAATGTGCAAAAAAGATACGGGTTTGACGGTTGATGGACACTGCGTTAGACATAATGAGATTCAGCTGGTGGACGAAATTAGCAAGTGGATACTTGTCTTTTATCAGTTTCTGAATGCCATTTAAATGTCCACTCATAACAGAAGCACCATCAAAACTTTGTGCTATAAGTTTATTCGGACTGTCACCAATTAGGGGGTCAAGTTGTTTTAAAATACAATCCGCGATTGCACGAGCATCATGTCTGTCAGGATTAACGAAATTCCAGAACCTTTCTACCGGTTTTTTGCCTACAATGTAACGTAACACAATGACTAACTGAAATTCACATGACACATCAGTAGTTTTATCGGCTATCAATGCTACATAATCTGCTTTTTTAATTTCTTTGCAAACTTCTTCGTGGTATACTTCTAACATGCATTCCAGCAACTCATTCTGTATAGTTTTAAACGTACCTTTAAACACAGCTGATTGACTAAGGTGAACTTTTAAGTCTTTATCTAACTCGGAACTAAACTGGATTAACTCACGAAAAACTCCCTTATTTTGTGACTCATCCGATTCATCATGCCCACTCAATGCTAATTCTAATGCCCCACAAAAACATATACAATTTATAATCAAATTTAATATGTACCTGTTTTTATCTACCTGTTCATTATGTTTAGATATAGCTAGCTGATACTGTGAGTTAAACTGACTTTGAATATTTGTTTTTCCCAGCAATGATAAACTCAAAACATTGTTCATATGTTGTTTAGATTTTTCATGAGCCCTCATTTTTTTCCAAATGTGTACAAAATCCAAAATCCCATTCCTCAACCAGTTGACATCTCCTTGGAAAAGAACTCAAAGAAAACAAAAAAATGCATTTTTTTAATCACACCTACACAGTCAATTGTTCTTTGAATAAATATCGGCATTAAATTTATGATACCTTTCCTGTTTATTGGCACACTGTTGCTTTTTAACTAAATTCAAATTAGGGAGGAGTCTTCCCATTCATTTTATTTCAAGTTTATCATCGTAAGACAACAATGAAAATGGTTGTTTTAATAAAGCACTTATCGTATTCATTGCGGAGAATTGAAACATTCACGCTCACCAATACTACACCGAGTTGCTAGCTTGAAGGCTGGCTGAGCCAAACTGAACTTGGCCCCAACGGTAGATATTCTCAAGCAAAGGAGAGTGGGAGAAAAGCATACAGTGCGCATATGTTCCACATCTTGTGACCGAGCCAGCTAAGCGGTGGCCTGCCGGACTCGCCACCCACTCCTCCCGTAAATTCTCTCACCGACGAGTATTGTGCTGCTTCACAACAAATTAAACTTATTAAAGACTCAAAAATGAAATCAATCTGTTCAAAAACAATTATTTATAGTGCTTTTTTCTTTCTGTGAATTTAGGTAGAGCCATGGCCCTATGCCAGCGGCTGCCACTGGTGGAGTCATAATTTTCAGAACCTCACTTTTTATCTTTTACAGTATAATTTATATTAATGGGATTTACCGGTCTGCAGTATGAGGCGTTTCACAGGCAACCACCTCAGATGGCACTGTTCTAATGGTGGCATTACAGCATTGTCACATCATATCTGTATCTGTGTATCATGATCTTTGATGGCATTTTATCTTTTGTCTCAAGTAGTATACAGTAGATCATTGATTATCCTACTGCCTAGGGGGGAAGGGGTAGCCAGGTTCTCAAAAACGCCAGATAATCACATCCAAGTTTTTATACAGCTTATTTTTCAACATTCTTTTACGACATTTTATTCAACACTTCAGAATGATTGTGTGGGTATCGGATTATGTAAACTATACAATTTAGTGGTGATATGGGATACATATTCACTGGATCGCCGAAGAAGTGGTAAGCGGAGAAGGCTATTCTCCCTCGTAACCAAGCCATTGCTTTGTCTGTCTTTTAGATAATCAGTCAAACTCAGATTACAGAAAAAGAATTTTCGGTTACCAAATAAAGGTTGCAAAAAATTTAACTACATGAATAACACTGATAGCTGATAATCCTCAAGAATAATGGGTACACAAATATTTTGAAGAAAGAAAACACATGAAAGACAATAGCGAATGAATGTCTGAAGAAATGTGCCCAGGAAAAAGCCATTAAAATCATTCACTAATTGTATATGTGTAAGTGAGAGAAGAACTCTTGCGAGATGGAAGAAGCCCTACATATAAACGAAAATTACGTACAATTCAGTTATGTACAAGTCAGTATGTGTAGGTATGATTTTACATAGTGTTTCACCGGGGATTAGAAAAAATACGGATAAACAACTATTACATATAACTGGGTTACGTGTAACCCAGATCCTACTGTACTACTCACAATCATCCCGAAATGTTTTGGCACCACACAGTGCACTATCGCTGGACTGATACTGCTTTTGATGTGATTCTCTGGCGAATGCAACTTACATTGGATCAGCCGAGACTGTCGGATAATGTTGAAAGTTGGATAATCAATCGCCAAATAATTGATGATCTACTGTATTTCCATGCCGTAGCCATGGAAATTTTAAATTTTTATGGCTATTTACCAAAGTAATGATTTACTTGCATATAAGCCACCCATGAATATAAGCTGATCCTCAAAAATCATGATTGGGTCCAAAAAGTTCTGACAAATTAAAAATCACTAACAAATAGCATTAGTCATACATAAATGTATCATCTTTATTATTATTTACAATAATGAAGTATTTCAGTGAATAATCTGTTACTGAGTAGTAATATATTTATGTCGCCCTGATACAACACAGCCAAAAGAGACCAACACACAAAGATTGAGGGATGTGGTTTTTTTACCCAGACACCCTGCATGTAAAAAATGATGAGAAATCAAAACGACTTCCAAACTGAAGGCAACACCTCCAAATTGTCTCTCCCATAAAATCATGTCACACCAAACTATGATGATGCCTTGACATCTCACTATGACTTTTTTCACTGCAATCATCTGCAAAAACTGATGTGTTTAGAACTTCTCATTCATCATCATCATAGGTAGTCTGTCTGTAGACAGGTCCGTGATTATTCATGGTTAAACCTGCTTTTCCATATACTCCTATTTTCCGCTGTCCTCTTCATATCTTGATAACTCTCTTTCCCTTTCAAATCGTCTATCAGCTGAAACCTTTTCCTACCTCTTTCCCTTTTTCCATCTAGTTTTCCTTCTAACACATCTTTAATCGTACTCTCTCTCCTCAGGTAATGTCTAACCCAGTTTGCCTTCCTCTTTCTAGTAGTCTGTGTAATCATTCGCTTTTCTCCTACTCTTTGTAGCACTTCATCGTTTTTCATCCTATCTTTCCATTTTATCTTCAGCATTCTCCTCCAAGTCCACATTTCAAAGCTTTCCAAGAATTTGATGTCATTTTTCCTTAGCGTCCGTGTTTCTGCCCCGTACAAAGCTATACTCCATACATAGCATTTTATGAACATCTTGTGGATATCTTCCCTTATATTTCCCGTAAGTAGGTTTTTCTTTCTTCTGAAAGCTGCTTTTGCTTTTCCTATTCTAGTCCTGATATCATTTGTACATTTTGCTTCTCTTGTTATGATGCTTCCAAGGTATTTGTAGTCTGAAGCTTGTTCTAAAGGCTTTCCTTCAATACTTATATTCAGATACTCTTCTTTGCCTGATATTCGAATGACCTTGGATTTTTCTGTATTTATTTCCATACTGTATTTTCTACCTGTTATTACTAGTCTATTTATCATTTTCTGGAGTTCCTCTTCCTTTCTTGCTAGAAGTACTTGATCATCTGCGTATTTTACTGTTTTTATAATCCTTCCTCCAATTTTGAAATCTCCTGTGCCTTCTAATGCTTCTTGCATTAACTTTCTCCATATATATTGAATAGGGTCGGCAATAGGCAGCAGCCCTGTCTTACTCCTCTACCGATATTTACTCCATAGGTGTCCGCATTCTCCAACCTGATCTTTACAACTTGGTTCACATATAGATTCCTGATCAGTCTCCTGTCTTTCCAGTCTACACATATATCCTTTAATATCTTCATCAACATTACCCAATTTACTTTATCAAAGGCCTTCTGCCAGTCTACGAAACATACACAGATATCTTGACTGTATTCTATTGCCCTTTCTGATATGATTCTAACTACCCCTATAGCATCTCTAGTTCCTCATCCTTTTCAGAAACCGAATTGATCTTCCCCTAGCATTTCTTCTGCCTTTTTCTCCAGCCTTTTATTAAGAATCCTCATGATGATCTTCGAAGTGTGTGACAGAAGGCTTATCGTTCTGTAGTCTTTACACTGCATTGCCTTTGGCTTCTTCTTTAGAGGGATCATTGTTACTTATAGGAAATCCCGAGGCCACTCTCCTGTGTCACAAATCTTATTAATTAATTTCGTGATCACTTTTAGTCCTTCTGATTCCATGAATTTATGTACCTCAGCCGGTATTCTATCATTGCCTGTGGCTTTCCCTTTCTTTAGTTCCACTATCACTTTTTCTACTTCGCTCTCCATAATACTTGGTCCAATGTTATCTTCTTCAATGTTTTCCTCATCTTCCAGTTCTATTTTTGCCGATCCTGCCTGCTTGCTTTATAGTTCCTTAATGTATTCTTCCCATACCTGTGCTACATCCTTTGTTTCTGAGACTACTTTCCCATCCGTGTTCATAATTCCTCGAATTCCATTAGACTTTTTATCTTCTAATTCCAGTTCCCTAACCTACATCATACCGTACCATCCTAACTTCTCCATTTGTTGTATTTCATCACATTTTTCTTTTATCCAATTTTCTCTAGCTTTATCTGTTACCCTTCTCAACTCATTGTTTATACATCTATAGTTGGCTCTACCTTCTTCACTGTTAACGTTTTTCCATTTTCGTCTCTCATCCATTTTCTCCAGCATTTCCTTAGTGATCCATGGTTTTCTGATTTTCTTCTCGTTTTCCAATCTCTTTATCCAAGGTATCCTTGATATTGGTTTTAATTTCTTCCCATTCTACATCCATAGCCTTTGGTTTATTTTCCAAATTTCTTAGACGATCTTCCAACTTCATGCTGACTACATCCTGCCATTCTTTCAGTTTTTCTAGATCCAAAGTCTTTCTATTCTCGTTTTTTCTTATTTGTTTGAGCTTTGTACTTACATCAATTATTAGAAGGCTATGATCTGAATCAATGTCTGCTCCTGGTAATGACTTTATGCTGTTCCTGAATCTTTGTTTTACTAGGATGTCATCTATTTGGCATCTCATTCTATCTCCTGGGCTTTTCCATTTGTATAACCTTCATTTATGGTTTTAGAACCATTTATTAGTCACTACAAGGTCATTATTGATGCAGAATTCTACCAGTTTTTCCCCTCCTCAGTTTCTCTTCCCAAGTCTGTATTGCCAACATTTTCTTCCTGTCCTTCTCCACCTATGCTGTTCCAATCTCCCATTATTATGCAGTTTACCTTTCCTCTTCCGTCTTCTTCGTAAATGTCATTAATTCGCTCATAAATCTCCTCAATTTCTTCATCTTCATGAGCTGACATTGGCATATATACTTGGATTATCATCATTTCCACTGGAACTGCTTTTAGCTTTATTGCCATCTGTCTATCATTTGTTGCTATTATCTCTGTCACGCTTTTCATCATATCTTTCCTAAGTACCAGAGCTTCTGCCCTTTCCCCATATTTCCTTCAGAGTAAACTACCGTGAACTCTTCTGAGTCAAACTGTCCTTCTCCTTCCCATCTAGTTTTGCTCAGTCCTATAATGTCAACTCTATTTCTTCTTTCATGTTATCTAGCTTTCCTGCCTTTCTCATAGTTCTTATGCTCCAAGTGCCTATTCGTAAATTACTTTTGACAAATGTTTTCCTCAAGGCAGTCCCCGCCCGGAGATCCGATTGTAATAGTTCCCCTCTTGCTTTCCACATCGTAGTACTGTAGCCACTCAAATCGTCATGATCACGCCTACAGCTGTATTGGATGTAGATCCAGCCAACATCATTTGTTTTCGGCTCTATCTATATTTTTAAAAATTTTTTATAATACCTCCATTTGTGGGGTTTGGACCCCGGAACTTTTTAATGGGAAGCTGACATACTAACCACTACACCACCAGTGCAACTTCTCATTATGTAATAATAATATTTATTTCCCTTTTGCTATATCATATGCTGCATATTGAATCACAAGAGCCATTTAGCAAAGCTGTAGTGAATTTTAACGATTACCTCATACATCCAGTTCTTTACCTGTATAGTATAAGCTGCATCCTGATTCTGGGGATGCAAAATTTGGGGAAAAAGGGCGGCTTCTATACGAGTAAATACGCTAATTTGTATCTAATTTCTTATTTCCTCCCTATTCTGAAAAGATTTTATTTGCATTCAACTTTGATGTTTCATATTAGGATTAGAAATGTCTTTTTTTAATTTATTGTTGGTACAAATAGATGACCATGCAGCTGATATTGTCATCTCACATCCCTCATCTGATATGTTACCCATTCTTGTGAAGGTAAATGACCTTAACATTGTTATCATATCACAGATACAACATGGTAGGGCATCTCAAGTTTTGTCTCACGCTCCTAGGTGCTTTTATTTTGTTTGAGGACCCACTGCATTTTAATCAAATTGTTGGGATCACATTAACTGTTGCAGGAGTCACCCTCTACGCTCATGTCAAGGTAAATAAAAATGTTAATTCTTTTGTCTCTTTTAATTATTTTTAATTGATTGATCTTGGAACCATTTGATTGCTTATTACTTTTTCTTTACATTTATTTTTCCAGCTTTTGTCTGTCTTTTTTACGATTTTTCAATCTTTTCTGTTCTAGCTAAATGAACAGTCGGTAAGGACGGCAAGAACTTTGGAGGAAGGAGTCAAGAGGAAGTTAATTTCCTAATGAAAATCACACCTTCATCAAAAAGGCCTTTTTTATATTTTTTAACCACCGTACCATTTGTGATGTGTGTGACACCTACAATTGGATAGTAATTATTGCTGATTATAATTGCATTTTTGAAAACTTCAGAGTTATCGAATGCCTAATAACTCAGGAAATCTTGGAACAGAACAGCTAGAAATTGATTTAAATTAATATTGATAATTGAACATTCACATTTTAATACAACCTAGCAACCTTATATACAATAGCAAGGTTGATGCGCTAATATTCGTGATATATATATTTTTTGGATTGTTAGATATTAACATCAGCTAGTCAATGAAATAACCATGTTATGACTCTGGCTGTGAAAATAATATTCTGAATTGCGGCCCATCATCTCGTAATGCCTTATTAATAAATTTAAAACTAATTAAATGCATACAATGTTTAATATATTAAATTATCATAACTTTGATTTACATCATCACAGTATATGCTCCTATTTTGATATGTACCATTTTTATTGAGCATAGATAAGTAGCTATGTAATTGCCTTTCTTTGACCATAAAGGGTCAGAGCTTGAAATTATTATATGAAGAATTGCTTTTTATTCCATTTCTTTTTAGTGTAGGTCTCATGGTTGTCCAAAAATATTATTTTTAAATCTTTAAAGGCCAGTCAACAATATTGGCACTTGCACTCCATCATTTGTTGGATTTAAAAGTGATATCATCATTGAAATAAATTTTTCGAATTTTTACAACCTTATTAGGAATGGCTGATCAAGTGTAAGGCAACATCATTTAAAATAATTTGGCTTTTAATGAAATAAAATTATTTTATTTGGTAAAATGTGAAACACCTGCATCATCATGGGTTTTTTGTACACTTTGCTTTTATTTATTTTTAGCTGATAGTATTTTTATATACTGTATTTTTCAGACTATAAGACGCACTTTTTTCCAGAAAATCAGCCTGCATCTTATAGACTGAAGGTAAGATTATTATTGTACATATTCAGTACTGCCACAAACCCACTGATCCCCAAATAGAGAATAGTAATTGGCAGTCATTTGTCACAAAAACATTAAAATATACATTATTAAAATTAATAGTAAAAAATTGTTAATATTGTGTTTAATCATGTACAATGCGCACCTTTTTCCCCAAAATTTTGGTAAGAAAAAAGGACTGTCTTACATGAGGATTTCTGAACAGGACTGCAACACACTTGCATCTACGTTTCTACTCGCAGAAGATGAAGAATTCTATGAAGTATATGCACGAAGTATTTTGATGATTGAGATAGCATTATATTTTTATAATATTAAAGCTGTATCTTTTAAATGAGTTTTAAGTTTATTATTGCTACTCAAAATAAGCAGTTCTGTCATTAAAAGTTTACCATCAATTTCTACCTATACTTTGGCCAGAATAATTTGGCATCTGGTATCTATGTTAGCTGAATTCATAGTGAGCCTTTGATGCTCTTTTAACATAAGAGGGGCGACTACCAAGGAAGAAATTTCTGCTAACATCGGTAGAAAGAAATCACCCAAAAAATTGCATCATGCAGGTAGGAGGGATAAGATGCATAACTTGATCAAACCTTGATTCAGGAAGGGGGAATCAGTGAAAAGGCCGACTTTTTTTTAAATCCCAGATATCAACTTATTCCAGCAAGAATTTACTTTTTTCGCTCCAAACTGGCCCAAAAATAGGGGTGCGCATGATAAATGAGTAAATACAGTATATACAGCCAAATGTTATACAACGTGAATTCCGATGAGCATTTTCATTATTGCTCTTTATTACATGTCCACTCACAGAGATTTCAATTTCAGAGTGTTAGCAATGTTAGTCATGTTTTACTTCCTAATGAGCCCATCAAATAGTGCGATCAATGCCACGAAACATTAGAATTCCAGTAGATGTCATAAAAATTTTATAAATTTCTACGATAAGTACCGTTACCTGTATTGAGATCTTAATGGCTACAAGAGTGAAAAGATATACCTACACTATTATCTATAAGCTTTGGTGATTTAATACACAAAAACGAATGGAAACCAAACAACAGTCGGTCTACATCCCACAGAAAAAATGATCTGTGAATGGAAAATACAGTAGGAAAAACTGACGGTAACATGAAATGAGAAATATAGTCTTCATAAGCTTGGTCTTAAATGGCCACAACTAGAGAAGTAAGTGAAAAAATGGAAAGTATAACAGGAAGTTTGGTATTGCTGTATCAATCAAAATGGTTATGTATGAGGCAAAAAGAGTTGCAGAAGAAAAAGGACTAGCTGAGCATACATATCGTTATTACATGTGCATTCCATTTATTAGGAATTAAAATTTCATCTTGCACTTAAGTTTATGGAAGTACTATCAGTAAGGGATGTCTATATGTGCGGTGGACTTCAACAGCCTAGTTAATAGGACTGCAGAGTGCACATGGGGTACATTTAGCTATACAAGTTTGGAGGCAATTATTTATGTTTTAGATTATCCCTATTTACTTTCACGAATTAAATTTCTATTAAATGTTCTATTTAACTGTTATCATGCCATAATAATTTCTTTAAATGTTGCCAGATATGGACTTAATCACGGCTAGAAATGATACACGACGTGGTCCTTGGTAAATGCTTTGGCAAACCATAATATGTATTATTTTTCCTGGAAAATCTTCTAAAAAATCTGTATGCATCTTATAGCCCAAAAAAGAGTATATTTGTTCAAAAAATGTTAGAATCCTTGAATTTTAAATGATTTTAGAAATATTTTGTCAAAGATAGCTGTGTTAACAAGTGGATTTTGAGCAAGAATTTACTATTTTTTCCATAAATAACAATAATCGCTATCTTTGAATTATTAGAATAATTATCACGGAGAACTCAATAAATTTATTTGGCTACTTGGTATTTATTAGGGATGAAAATATGGCAGTTAACTATAAGTCTAGTTCCTGAAGGTTATTGTAAATGAACACATGTATCATAATGTATTTCTTTCATTATTCATTGTGGTATGATTGCTTAGTCCAAAAGTTATGGTACCTAAGTCAAACATTCTGTGTGTTTTGTGATAATTGACAGTTGTAAGTTTTAAAATATATCCCTAGCTCAAAGACGTTCCATCATTGTTTTTATTTTTTGCTATTTACAGTGAAATTTCTTGAAAATTAATAGAGGTATACTCTATTTAATGGAATGTTCAGGCTTAGACTTTTTCTAATCTCTAATTTCTGAATTTTTAAAATTTTTGGATAATCTCAAGCTGCATTCAAACCTTGAATTGAATTTATTTTTCATATTTATTATTGATTGCAAATCTGCTCATAGTAATTGAACTACAAAGCATCATTATTTGGATTTAGAATTTCATTGATTTGGTGATATGATAAAAATGGTTTTTATTAAGTATGTATATTTCAATAATAAGAAATGTTAAAAAAAATGACTACTTGGATGATCACGTAATAAAATGGAATAAATTATTTTATATTAAAGCTAAATTTTTATATATTAACCCTTTGAGCCACAAATTAGCTTTAGGTAATAATTTTATTTTTATTTTGCAGTCGGTAACTTTTTATGGCAGTATAATTTGAAATGGAGCGCATTAAAAAAAATACTGTATGTACTATCAAAAAACAAAATATGTACTCGAAATGGTGTCTTCATAAAATCAGTGTTTTGGTTGTCTTAAAAATTGATGTTTAGGTGTTTTTTTTGTGAAATCAACTTGGCTCAACTGCTCATGAACTGGTCATAAAATGCTGCTTGCAGTATTTTCTTAATAGCATATACATTTATATCCTCTTCACATTGAGAATCTAACGTTAAGTAATTATTGGTGGCTAGCCAAAAATAGTTTAATATTTTAAATAGCTTAGGTACTAATTATTTTGGAAAACTAATAATGAGCACAGAGGATGAGATGGATCAAATACTAAAAGATTCAAAGTTTAAATTGGTATTTTCCAAGAGTTGCTTGTGATACATGGAATAACTTTTAGTATCTAAGGTGCAGTATAATTAGTCCAGTTAAATGTTTTTTCCTTAATTTTACCAATACTTTCTTTTATACATGTATTGATTTTAAATGCAGTTTATCTGTTTTAATTGAAACAGGCTGAAAAACAGACTATAGGATCAATTTCTAAAGTAAAAATTTAGTAAAATATCTGTTACTCTACTGCAGTGTCATCAAACCTTTTTCAGTGTACCTCTTGAATAGTTTTATCAACTTCTTAGTACCAGCACTTCTTTTCATTATCTAATGAACTCGCCTTGAAACATACAAAATCAGTTTTGTTGGAACCTCTTTCAGAGCCATCCGGTACCACTTGTAGTACCAGTGCCACACTTTGAATGGCCCTGCTCTGTTGTATTTACCCAAATAAAGGCATCTATGCAGAAAAATTTGCAGTAGATGCCCCTTAATGTAATCTCATTGTGTTCTATTTAATTGATAACATTAACTTTCTCATAAAAATAAATATAAAATTGCATTTTTCAAACTCTTTAAGTAGTGCTTTTTCCACATTTGCACTTCTATACTGCATTTCAAATGACATTACGACTGATATTTCATTCATACTCAGGACTGCTCGTATGCCTCCACTGCTAGGGGGTGGGGCAATGTCTCCTGGCCAAAGAACTTGGCAACACAGCACACACAGATTCTGTTTCCACAGGAGAGACTTGAGAGAGGAGTTTTCATCCCCAGAGGCCCCACCTCCTCAATTTTTAATTGGTTCCCTCAAGGTCATGCTTTCAGAAGCTTCCTCTTCTCTCTCCCTCTCTAAACCTCCAAGTTATTTGAAATGCACTATAGCTACTCTTTTTTTACATATTTTCATTATTGACACTTAAAAAAATTGACATTTTATAATAGATTACATAAAAGAGGCAGTAAAACACTAAGTATTAGCTCCACATCTCTTTGACTATATTCAGGAAAAGCATCATAATGATATTTTTCTTTGTCAAGCAACTGTCACTGGAAACTGAATACATGTGTTTGTCACAAAATTTCCCCTGGAAACAAATCTAAATACTTCTGTCATGTAATTTGTGGCCTCTTGGGTGTCAAGTGTGCATCCTTCAGTAATTAGACTCCTGGTTTATCTGTATTCAGATTATCAATTTTTTACTGTAGACCAGTTGAATCTTAAATTTCATTAAATCTTTGGGAAAAATATTTTCAAAAACCTTCATGATCAAATTCATACCTGAATGAGTTGTCATGTAATGAAAATTTAAGTAATGTAGAAATATTAATTATAAGGTTTATCATTATTGTCCTAATATTTTTAGTTTTATTTCCTCTTGACCAAGTGATTTTGGATGAACTGGAAAATAAATAGGGACACTTTCTCCAAAATATATTGATTTAAAAACCATTCACGATAACATTTAAATTCATGTCAAAACTAAATAATACCTTATCTGCCCGAATATAAGCAGACCCCCCAAAAATTTCCACCATTTTTCGACAAAAATGTAAATTTCGTAGATTTTATGCTGAAGTGTGCCGGGCGTGCATGCACAGCCTAGAAGACATTATTGGAGATCAAAGAATAGAGTGGGAAGTGGTTTAGTTGTTGACATTTGAAATATTACTCCAATTAATAATTTTGCATTGTTGAATAATGTTCCACATGCAGTGACGATAATTTCATTCATCTTAATTTTCAGAATAGGTCAGATAAAGCAATAGTGACCTCGCAAAGATAATTTTTAATCCAAGTCTATTTCCAATGAAATTAGCATTTACATTGTCTTAAGTAATTTCATTTTTATAATTATACATGTTCCATGTCAAGTTTTACCAAAAATATAGTATGTACTATCATTTGAACGATGGCAATGAGAGACATGCTGCTATCTATGGGTGACTACGAGACAACCCTAACCTCAAATTTTTTCTCAGACTCGCGTTTAAGCCGAGGGGTGATTTTTTCATGATAGATTTTGACGAAAAACATCAGCTTATATTCGAGCAGATACGGTATCCTAATATTTACAATGAAAATATACCCTTTTTATCCATCCTCACTTTGAAAATAACCATCATTATTGCTAAAAAATAAAATCTTACACCATTAACCTTTATTTGTTTACATTAAAGATATAATTGACACTGTACTTAAATGGTTGAAATTGTGAGATAGGTATTTCTCAGATACTTTGTTTCAATATCATTCAGGTTTTTTTACCAAGAAAAGTTTTGATTGTTATATTTAACACAAAATTAGACTTTGGAACCTTCAGCATTAAATATTATTGCAGCTTTTATTCTGAAATTGTTATAAATTAGTGTGTCAAAATACCCAAAAATAACAAAGACCTTATTCAGTTTTTAATTTGGTATAGCTAACAAGGTGTATTTAATAGGAACTTGGATCTCAGAGTGAAATTAAATTTAATATAAACTATAAAAAGTTATGTGAATTTGTATGAGAGAAAATTTTATGTAATATAAATATAAGTATATAAACACTGTAACCCTGACGTTGAACAACCAATTCATGTTTAATATATTATTTTTAAATCATTAATTTAAATACCAGTGAAGTAAGTTACATTAATATGCAAGTTTTGAAGTTGTTTTCGTACCAATTAAGTTTCTATTTATTAAATGCACTACTAAAAGATTATAAACAACTTGAAGGAGTTCATCTTTCATTTTAAAATCTTGTCTCATTTTATAGTACATTAATTACTTAATGGTGGAAAGAAAATTGCGCCTTTTTACTTTTAAGTTACCATTAGAGTGGGTGCAATGTTTTTGAAAGAGTTCTTCATTTGTTTATTTATTGAACAATAAGAATACAAATTATATGGCTTGAGCTGAAGGGCTTTAAAAGTTGTATTAGCAACCAAATTTCAATTTGGTGTTTGTATTTCCAATTTTATAACATACCATGGTAAAAAGACAAAAATGTGCAGCATAAAATATGTTCACTGATAATTAAACAATTGATTTCGCATTGGTTGTCAATGCTGCATCTTGTTAAAATTTTATCTTATTATGGGCAGTTTTTTTATTTTTATATGCCATTATTGCTATATTCATAAATCTAAGTTTATTGCAAATTTCAGAGAAATGTGTAATAATTCTGAATGCCTAATATGAATGTATGCTCATCTGCAATTGAGTTGTGATGCTCAAATTTTACATTGTTATTTAAAATGTTCAATAAAGTAATGCTTTTTATCTACAAAATAATTATTTTATGTTAAAATAATATTGAATCCACTAGAAGATAATGTAACTTGAGATATGTAGCAGTGAAAGTGCTATAGTGGCATGTTGCTAAATTATGTGAGAAACGTGTTTTTTCCAACAATTAAAGCCTCAGCAGTTTTTATCAGCTATTTGCCTCTTACAGAAAAAGTATGAAATTAAGCATTCTAGGCATGTGTACAGTTGCCATATTTCAGTTTAGGTAATAAAGGATAACATCTCTTTCTGCCTGCTTGACATAATGAACACAATAAATGTTACATAAATTATTTATCACATAGACTTCATAGTAACAGGACAATGCAACAAAAAATGGGATAATCTTTTAGGTGGCAAGCATCTGGCAACCATACATACAATTTCTGGAATGAACCTTGAACAAAACACAACTCAAAAAAACATTACTGTACTCAATATTACAGTTTCTAACATGCAACAAGATATTCTGAGTTTAATAGAAAGATAAATATCACTGAGATTATTGCAAATCACCTGGAACTGGACTACAGGGACATCAGGATACTTGTGAAAGCTTGCATAAAAAATTTAAGAGCTTTTTAGTATTGATGAAGGGTAGTGCTCAAACTTAAAATACTATAAGAGATGATGTGACTAAAAAGGGTGTCAAATTTTTCATCAATGTAGTGAGACAAAATCTATCATTAAAAAGTAAATAGCTACAATAAATATGCCTTACATTAATGAAGTGAAACAGGTATGCAGGACCAGGCAAGTACTTTTAGGGGCCTGGATGCAAGTTTTTGGGGACCCCCTATGTCAAAAAAGTGCCAATTTTACGCGTTTGCTTGGCTTCGAGAACCCAATCTCTGCTGGCGTGGAGGATGACATGTTTGTTTGTTTGAGTGCCCAGCCAATTCGCCTCTCTTACAGCACAAATGGGTATCTCAGAGGTAGTGCAATGAATAGCTGGGGAAGGGAGGAGGGAAACCCGGTGCCGGCATTTGCCTGCTCTTACGAAGAACACCAGGGGGGCCAACGGCTTAACATCCCTTCCGAAGGACAGAACAGCTGCATTTGCACGGTCTCCTCAAACCACACAAACGGGGCTGGGCGACCTTGGAAAAATCCTACTTGTGCAGGATTCATACCCGCTGCCTTTTCAAGCAGCAGGCGAGTAGCAGCCAGCGTCCTAAACACTACACCGGCACCCCCCGAGGATGACATTCAGGTAGGTGGGCACCGCAGGTACCCTACACGACTTCAATCTCCAACATGACTTCGAAATCTACCCATACTCCACGGTTAAGTTCCATTTCATAAGAATTACACCACACTTATTAAAAAGAGATCTGAACTAATGTTACCTTCAATTGTTTGTAAATAACCGCCTTTGTCATGTTTTAATCAGAAGTAGTTCAATTTCTAGCCACTTAAGGCACTAAATCATCTTGCGGGCTATATCGGTTGTTGCATAAATTATAAGTAGCAGCTTGAAGTGAACAAAGAAACTAGTAGAAAAGTTCACTTCCAGAAAATCTTGTGCAATACCCTGACCAACGTTTATGTTGATTGTTACAATAAAGGGTTATTGATGAAATTTTATCAGTAATCTGATGCCTTGCAGTTTTGTGGAGTGAATTTTTGCAATTCTTATTATAAGGCTTAATTTGTTGATATAGTTGTTGAACTTTGAAAAAAAAATTGGGATAACCTCCAATAAATGGATGACATATGCCACATACATATACTTGTGTATTACGCACAGTTTGAGGGCTAAATTTTTAGGTCATAAAGTAGGAGTGCAGGCTATACACAGGTAACACTTTTGTGCCGTTAAATTAAAAAATCTGATGTGGCCACCACATGACTTTCTCCATGTCTGTAATATTTCTAAAAATGCCAAATAGGTTACATAACAATAAATATTTTAAGAAACTGCGAGAAAATTTCAGACAAAGAACAAAATTAAACTTCTGATATTGGACATAGCCACAAAGCTCCAACAATTAAGAAAAGAAAAAGCGTTACTAAGACGTAACTAACCGTCAATTGTTATCACAATAGCTGATGAGCTGTGCTCTCAAGTGGAAATAAAGGGAAATGTTGTTTTAAATAGCATTGCACAATATTATAATGAAAACTTTCTCACAATAAACACTGAAAAATCATGCTTTATAGAATTCTCCCTACACTTATATGACTCAGAAAATAATTAATTTGTAGGAGATATCATGATAACGAAAAACCACTACATATACAAAATTTCTTGGTTTAATTATTGATGAAAAACTAAGCTGGAATTACCATATAGATGAAATATCGCATAAAATTAGCAGAAATCTTTGTCTAAAGGAACCTAAAATATCGCTGTACACAAGGAGTTATGAAATCTGCTTATTTTGGACTGATTTACCCATACCTTGTCTATGGAATTGAATTATGGGGGCACACCAGTAAAACAAATTTACAGAAGCTTTTTATTTTACAAAAGAAAGCAATACACTATATAGCAAACTTACCCCTGAAACAAACATGTAGGCAGGCTTTTGTTGACCTTAAACTACTGACACTCCCCTCCATTGTAATATATTGGACTTTGCTATATTTAGCTACTTTGGATGATATAATATGTAATAAAGATGTCCATGAACACTTCACTAGAGGCAATTCCTCTTACCGTCTTATCCAACATAGACTAAAATTGTATGAAATCCTACCCAAATATAAAGGTATTCAATGGTTCAATACTTTATCTCCCAACCTTAAGTCTAGCAAATCAGAAAAAGATTTTAAGAACAATATGTACAAATTCCTACATGCTTTTTACTCAGTTGAAGAATTTATTGATGTATGCTACTCCAAAAACATATAACAGGAAGAAATCTAACATGTAATTTACTTGTTTTATATTTAAATATTGCTGTATTTTGAGATTGTAGTTTTAATATGTTTTCTTACTTTCAAATATATATGATGAATGTCCTTTTTAGAACTATTTCTGATAAAGGCTACTTGCACGATTATATAATATGAAACATAGATAGTGTTTTTTACACATTATCTGCAACAGGGAGAAATTGTAGCATATGTAACTATGTACTCACTCTATTTTTTGTGTTTTGCTTTGATATGTAACTTCCATAGTATATATATGTTGTGAATGTCCTCTATGATGGCTCCTAACAATTGTCATGCTTTGTGTATGCAATTTTTATGGAATTAAAAATAAATAATAATAATAGTCACAGTAGCCATCGGTAGATATATCTCTTAAACAATGCATTATATGGGAAAATGTTCCAAACAAAGGTTGTAGAAAATTAAGCTTCCTACAACTTTTATTCCAGTATATTTTTACATTTATCAAATATTAAAGCAAATATTTCAAAATAACGGATATGACAAGAGTAAACACCCACTTTCGGTTGACCGATTTCTAACAAAAACTAATCAGTTCTTGCCACCTTTATAAAAATGTTAAATGTAAAATTTCGCGATGATCTGATTAGTAGTTTTTGAGTTAGAGCACCCACAAAAAGCTATCACATACGCACAGGGACATCATCGAGAAAATGGTCAAAACGTGTTCAGTGGACCTCAATACGTGTATTTCCGTTGAAATCTCGAAGTCGATTTTTTTCATGAATACAATACTTTTCCCCTACGTATATGGAGAAAGTAAAAATTGAAGTGTACCTACGTCGTACCAGTTTCTCACTTTTTGGGTGAATTGAGGGAAAACCACGCTAATTATCGATAATTCAGCTTACACATATATTAATTAAACGTGTCAAACATCTATTTACTTCCTTACAATTGTATTTCCATCCTCTCCAAATATTCCACATTTCACTAGCTAATCAGTTGATTGCTGTAGTCTCCTGCAAAATCGTCAGGTTGACATCCTACAAAACACGTATCGAAAACAAAAAACAGTATATACGCAAAAATAATGTTTTGGGGTGGGATGCGATTATATAGCCTCTCCCACTCAAATGTCAACCTCACCTGCACGTGGTGCACCCTGCTTCACAGACGAGGCTCTGGCGTCCGAGTGACTCCCGGGATAAGGAGTCCCCCCTCTACCAAATGCCAACGGCCTATTTAGGGACGGATGAGAAGGTGGAGGGGTAGGGCACCCTCTTGCCCTTGGGGTGGGAAACTGCCCCTAAAGGCGGAGGAACTATTTTGATAGTCAACGGCATAGGATGGAGAAGGCAACAGGAAACCACTCCATTAAAGATCCTATTGGATATCCCGAGGGTAGCAACCATGGAAGGTTTTAGAAAGGAATTTGTTACTGATCATGGTATTCGGAACCCAAGATCCGGCAGGGGATGTAGCAGGGCTTCCCAGGTCGTTATCCAACGAAATCCCTGTCAAAACGTCAAAATAGGTACTTGGAACGTCAGAACATTACTAAAAATAGGTAAATTAGAAGAAATAAAGAAAGAAATGGAGAAAAATGAGATTGATATCTTAGGTTTATGTGAAACAAGGTGGCAAGAGAAAGGAGATTTTTACAGTGATAAATTTAGAATAATTCATAGTGGAGGTGAAAAGAGAGGAAGGAATGGAATAGCAGTCATTATTAGTAAGAAATGGGCAAACAGTGTTTGCAATACATATCACATAAATGATAGGTTGTTGATGGTAAGAATGAGCACCGTGCCAACGGATACAGTGATAATACAAGCGTATTTCCCAACAAGTAGTGCAGAAGAAGGAGAAGTAGAAAAGGTGTATGAAGAAATAGAAGAACTTATAAAGATGACAAAAGATAAAGATAATGTAATAATAATGGGAGACTTTAATGCTGTGATTGGATCTAGTCGAAATAGTAGAATGGTAGGAAAATTTGGTTTAGGTGAAACAAATGAAAGGGGAGAAAGATTAATTGAGTTTTGTGAACAGAATGAGATGATGGTATCAAACACTTTCTTTGAAGTTCCCAAAAGAAGAAGATATACATGGGAGGCGCCAGACAGAAGAAGGTTTCAAATAGATTATATTTTAGTAAAAAGAAGATATAAGAACCAGGTAAAATCGTGTTATAGTTACCCAGGTCCAGATGTAGACAGTGACCACAAGCTAGTCATGGCAAAATGCAATATTAGGTTTAATAAAATAAAGAGAACAGTTAAAAAGAACTGGCATCTACAGGGACTGAAAGAGTTACCAACGGCTAAGAATTACCAAGAAAAAACAAATGAGTTGATGAGAAATTATGAAGGACAACTTAGTTGGGAGGAATTTAAAAAAGGGGTTATTAAAGCTACAGAGGAAGTTATTGGAAAGAGAAAATTGGAGCCTAGAAAATCTTGGATGACTGAGGAGATACTGATTTTAATTGAAGAAAGAAACAAGTTGAGGAAGAATGGAAATGATGAAACTTATAAAAAAGTTAAGAATGAGATTATTAACAAATGCAGAGAAGAAAAAGAGAGATGGACCAAAAAGATAGTGAAGGAAATTGAGGAAGATACAAAGGGAGGAAGGCAAGACAAAGCATACTTCAAAATTAAAACTCTCCAATACAAACCAAGAACTAAATCGGCAATAGTTAAGGATAAGGAAGGAAATATGTTATGGGAAAATGAAAAAGTATGTGCTCGGTGGAAAGAATACATAGAAGAATTATATAGTGGAAGAGATGTTGGAGATGGATGTAGATTTATTGAAAATGAAGAGGAAATAAGAAATGACGAGCTAGGCCCAACAATAACCAAAGAAGAGTTTTATAAAGCTATTAATAATCTTAATTCAGGCAAGGCAACAGGTGTCGATGGTATACCTGCAGAACTTTTGAAGAACTTAGGGGAGGAAGCAAAAGAACATTTCTTTAAAATTATAAAAGATTGTTACGAAAAAGGAAAATTACCTGATGACTTTATAAAAAGTAAAACTATAAGTTTACCAAAGAAGGGGAATGCAGTGGAGTGTAGTAACTACAGAACAATTTCACTACTTTCGCACGCCTCAAAAGTTTTAATTTATATCGTGAAAAACAGAATAAAAAGGAAAATAGAACATTATATTAGTGAAGATCAATTTGGATTTAGAAGTGGGAGAGGAACGAGAGAAGCTATATTAGCCCTCAGGGTGATAATGGAAAGATGTTTAGAAATGAACAGGACATTATATTTAACGTTTATTGATTTGGAGAAGGCCTTTGATACAGTTAATTGGGAACTGTTGTTTAAGACTATGAAAAAAATAGGTATTGATTGGAGGGACAGAAGATTAATTTTTAAGCTTTATCAAAATCAAACTACAAGAATAAATATAAATGGATTAGAGAGTGAAGCAAAGATAAGGAAAGGAGTAAGACAAGGATGTCCGCTATCTCCATATTTGTTTAATATGTTCATTGAAGAAAGTATAGAAGTTATGAAGGAAAAGACAAAAGGCATAAAAATAAATGGAGTTAGAATACACTGCATTAGATTTGCAGATGACATTGTAATATTCAGCGATTCAAAAAGAGAAATGAATAAAATGCTGAAAGTATTATCGGACACGTTAAAACAGTGGGAATTAAAGATAAATATCAAGAAAACCAAATTGATGGTTATAGGCAAAAGTAATGCAGGGACAATATCAAAGATCAAAATAGACAATCAGGAAATTGAGCAGGTGAAGCAGTTTTGCTACCTAGGTAGTACAATTACTGAAGATAATAGATGCGTACAGGAAGTGAAAAGAAGAATAGCACTTGCAAAGCAAGCTTTTCAATGCAAAAGGAACCTACTGACAAGCAGTCATATGAATTTGGAAGTAAGGAAATCCTTTGCAAAAGCTTTTGTCTGGAGTACCTTACTTTATGGTAGTGAAAGTTGGACGTTAGGAAAGAGGGAGAGGTCCCGTCTGGAAGCGACAGAAATGTGGATATGGAGAAGAATGTTAAAGACAAGTTGGACAGAGAGAAAGACAAACCTTGAAGTTTTGGAAGAAGTAAAAGAAGAAAGGAAACTGATCAGAGGAATGGAAGAAAGGAAGGCAAAATTTTTAGGCCATGTGATTAGACATAATGGATTAATTGTGAATATCTTGGAGGGGAAACTTTTAGGGAAGAAAGGAAGAGGCAGACCAAGAAAGAAATACCTAGATGACGTGAAGTCAGTGATGGGAGTTGAGAAATACGAGATGTTGAAGAGAATGGCAGAGGACAGGAGTTCATGGTTGCAGCGACAAGGCTTAGCCTTTAGATGAAGAAGATACGCAAAAATAATGTTTTTATATATTTTATATAATTCACGATATAAGTAATTTAATACCCATAGAATTCATCTTCCTCGTCCACTTCAGCACCAAATAACTATGCGAAGAAGGCGACCGCGATACGCAACGAAATTTAAGATTTCGTATTAAATACTGTCATTAAAATATTCCGTAAATAAGTGTTACATGTAGTTTGATCAAGTTAAAATAAATTGACTTTTTAAAACTTCATTCAGCATTTGACCTTTAAGCCTGAAGCGTTTTGCCATGTACACAAGTTTCCGCAACTCGAAATTTAATTTTCGGATTAAAAAAATTAATTTTCGTAGGTTTTTACGTAAAGTTGGATTTACGTAAGTCGAGTCTTGCGTAACCCAGGGAGGGTCTGTATTTATATATTGTACTCCAGTTAATACCTAACATGACATAATTATTTTTGTTATTATACCCCTCAAAATCTAGGGTGCGCGTTTATACACAGGGTATACGAAAAAGTCGGGATTTTTTGGCAAAAAGTATGGGTGCTCGTTATACACGAGTATATACGGTATATCATGATGTTTTTTAAAAAGTGTCATTAAAAATGGAGTTTCCACTGCTACATTATGTATGTGTCATAAACAATTAAATCAAGTGATAATTTTACTAAAATATTGTACAATAGATTATTATGGCTCACAGTGGCAAAAAAGTGATCAATTTTTGGTTCCTATCCTTCCTAGGTAAGTTTAAAAGTAAGGGGACAAAATGACCGCGCATCACCAGTTACGAGACGATTCTTGGACATCACCTGTTAAGGATTAACTTAGTGCGTATCAAACTCTGACGCAGCTGATGGCTTGGCGTAATGAAGGAAAATGTTTTTTACACAAAAAAGTCAAATTTGAAAAATGTGATGGGTTATTAGTTCAACGATTTGACCAATTATAAACTGATGATGATGATGAAGCAGCAACCGATGAATGTGTTCATGCATTGTGTTACTCGAATGAATAAATATATACGTTGTTTCAAGGTGGGAGGTTAATCAATCTATCAATTATATTCGTTCCGTTAGTCTACATGAACATGAGGGGTGGCGAAATTCTATCTATCTTTGAAAGCTTGCCACCTCGTTAACTGTTCATAGACGCTAAAAGTCAATTTATTTAATCATTCGATTTTCTGTTATTTCATTCTTTAATAATATCTTAAATAATAGATTTCCTACATTTTTCAATTATAATTATTTTGTGTTATTATTATAGATTAGAGCTATTTTAAGTTAAAACCACTTTGATTTTTGTCACGTTGATTTTTATTGACGCATAATAGTTGATATAATCAGAAATAATAATGAAAGTTTGCCGCCACGTTCGCAGTGATAATTAATATTGAATATTAATAATGTTTTACAAGCATACGTATAATATTAAATATACTTAAATAGTTGTAAGCTGAAGCAGTAATATTCCATGACGACTCAAGTCTTCGAAACTTTGAACTACATACATTTATACTCGTTACTCAACTTCTTCCGGTATAGCGGGGAGTACCCTCGCTGAGGACGGAAGGTTGTGTAAGGTATTAAAACTGGCGAGTTAAAAATGTACAAGGTGCGAGTGCCAGACGAAGTTTATTAGATACATGCAGCTCTTCTGTTGGTCCTGTATCACAAGACATGTAAGAATTCGCTTGTCATTCCATTGTACTTACGGTAAGCTTGTTATCTGCATTTATTTTACTGTATTTCTTTCTACCGTACGATGATTCTTTACCGTTATTTCGAGAAACTGAAGTAAGCGAAGTCAGAGAGAGCATAGCAATTCTTGAATTGTAATACATGACCTCATTGATTAGTTTTTGGTGTCAGTAAACGAAAGAGCGATTGTGCTTATCATGAAATGGTCTTGAAACTTTGTATTATACGAAGTATTGTGATCTTGAAAAATTACGACTTCGAGATTTTTAGGTGCCCCTGGAGTCAAAGAAAGTGATTTTATGTAATTCCGTCTATAGTGTTTCTTCCGTGTGTGCGCGGTTCAAGTTGGGTTACCAGACGTCCGGTTTTTCCCGGACATGCCCTCTTTTTTAGGGTGTCCGGGGACGCCCGGGCGGGATTTTAACACGTCCAGAATTGGATTATTTTCTTCTATTGTACGTTTTTAAAAGTCATTTACGTTAATTTTTGGGAATATTTTTTGGATTACTAGCTAGTAACATTCAAGAATTCGTGTGCACAATTTGGATCGGTATTGCAGTTGATGATTTTAACGTTTTATCCCTAATTATATCGTCAGATGTTAAATATTATTTTTGACACTTGACTTAATCGTTTTGCTTTAAATTTGTAAATAAGTCAGTTTAACTTTTATTTCCAAGTTAATTGGTAAACCTAGGTTGAGTTTATATTTTTGTATATATAATTCAAGATATGTATAATAAGTTGTATATTCCTATATATCATTTACATATTTAGTCTGCATCGTCTTTAAAAATGTATAAAACACAGTATACAGGCCTTATTAAGAATAGTAAATAAAATACCGTTGTACAAGTTAAAATTGCTTTGTCACACATCAGGTCTTAACAAAGTTCACAATTTCATCAATTGTATAGAAGGAATTTTGAAGTAAGACATTGAAGATTCTGTTTTTAAATTCACTTTCAGATTTCCCATTTCTATACTTTTGATGAAGAATATTAAACCATATGATACCTTTGTATCTGGGAACAGGGCTGGGCTGATAGGTGAGTCTGTGAGGCAACCGACTCAGGCACCCTTTCAGATGGGGCACCAAATTTTGGGTATAATGAAATTTTTTTCAATGTATTTTCGTTTATTTTTGGAACGCATATTTTTCCTGTTTTTTAATTTGTGGTAATGAAAACGACCTTTTTCTTTGTGATACGGCGTCATCAGGTACAAATTTAAAGAGAGCCTATGTTTTTCTGTAGGCATTAGGGATAGGCCAACATCACATGCACACAAGAAATGCAAGTATAAACGTTCTAAAATACACACATCTATCAGGATTGAGTACTCATGTGTTGCGTGTTGGCAACCCTATCTTCAGCCCGCCCAAATAGTGATGCTCGCACCAGCTATAACGTAACTCTGGTTCCTACCGGCTCGGTTGATGGCAGTAATTACCCTTGTCCGCAAATTCAACAAAAGCATCATTTATCAATGAACCTTACTTTGTCCACAAATACTACAGAATTGCTTTTGTCCAAAATGCTCTGTTTGAAATGCTCTGTCCAAAATGCTCTGTCTGCAAATGACAATCTACGAAATTGGTTAGTGTAGACCATTCATAAAAATACTGTACATATATCGCTTTTGCTGTCTAGTTGTTCAGAATGGATTACAGAAAAATGGCCTATTATTGGTTTCTGTGATTGGAAAAATGTCACGAGCTTTATCTTCTCATGAAACTTTCAAAATCCATGTTGACGCGTTTAGGAAACAGAAAGAACTAGACATTAGATTAAAAAACCATAAGATGATATATCATAACATAATTTATTTCATGAGCTTCTAATTCAGTGATTTTGTTACTTAGGCACTGAATATTTAAAACTAGAATTTAAATTGGGGCTCAGTAATAATATTTTCAGATTTACAGCTACTTAGTCACTTATTTTTGGTCTTCTGGATACCATTCTGGCTCCTTGTAGTGACATTTGAGGTGGGGGGAGCACTATTCTGAGTATGGGACATTAGATTTGTTGGGAGTGAAGACTCACAGTCTTTTAAAGATGTGACATTAATATTTTGGGCAGTATGAGAAGCGAGAGTGAGAGGTGATGTATTGGTTTTGCCATTTACACTGTCACTAATTTCAGCACTGTGCTCATTGCTGAGATATGTGGTGATAAATAACTCATTGGTTTCACTCCCTAAAGATTTTTCTTGAAACTTGAAATTTTCCGAAGAATTTACAATGCTGTTAAGAGGTACCCTCTTCTTGGGGGGGGGGAGGGGGAGGGGGAAATTTACCCACATATACTCCTTTGGGCCAATTTTTGCTATTCATTAATTCTTCCAGAAGGGAAGAGTCAGCACTAACTTTGAAAGAGCACGAGTCTTCTTTGGATATAAAATTTTCACACGTAAAACTATAGCCATTAAACTTTGTGTTCAAGTACTGTAAAATATTCTCACATGTTACATCATGTTTAACTCTGCCAACATAAAGCCAAACACGTCGCGGTATGCCTGTAAAACTCATACCTTCCACTTGTTCAGGATTGCTACCATAGAATACATTCCATGAGACACTCATGAATCTTTCAGAATCAACTTCTGATGAGTTGTTGGACGATGTTTCAACACATTGATTCATGGAATTGCAGTCACATTGGGGTACAACGACATGGGACATTTTCTTGTTGTCACTCATATGAGGTTTAGCAGGGCTCATACGTCTCAGATGGGTAATCTTCTTCACCCTGGAAGTCTTGGGTTTACAAGCCTCAGTTTCCACAGCTGAACACTTATTGGAAAATTCACGAGAGCCACTAAAGTGATCGAAACTTGGACTTGTGCTAACCAAAATTGTGTTACTGCACATAGGCTCTAACATTGGTTCTCCCTTTAAGTTTCTCCTTCCCATTCCTTCCCTTCTCCTCTCATGCGTCTCCGCCTGCCACCTTAGAGCACGCAAGCTATAAAAAGCGAATTTTCAATGCGCAGGCTTTCATTCTTTTGAAATTTAAATTAGAAAAAATTGACCATCGATTTTGGTTTAGAACATTTAAGTTCATGTATCATCATTTTTGATGGGCACTTACTTTAGTGTATAATATACGTAGTTTCTGTATAATGTACTAGCTGATATACCTGGCATTACCTGGGAAATTACTAATGTATTTTAATTTAATCTGTCTGCTTAAAGTCAGTTTTATCTCTGTTCTGAATTTCCTGCTGTTCTGTATGTTGTCATTATTTTAGAGTTTGATTTCTTTCGACCTAAATGTGGTCTTTTTATTATATAGATTATGGCTCATGATTTTTTTTGTTTCTAGGGTGTTAAAAACTTTTGATTGTTTTATGATTCAAATCTTCTGATTTTAGCTAATTAAAATCGAATTTGGAATGAAATGCAAATATGCATCTTTCTCTTCCTCTGGATATAAAAGAACATCATGCCAATTTTGACTGCCCCTTTTAGAGTTTATAAATTATCAGACAGATAAACGAACACACAATCTTTCGAAAATATATAATATAATATACCTATACAGCAGACCCCCAATGCCAATTTTGACTGCCCCTTTTAGAGTTTTTAAATTATTAGACAGATAAACAAACACACAATCTTTCGAAAATATATAATATAATATACCTATACAGCAGACCCTTGACTTATAACTGCTCGACTTACGACCCCCTGCTCATACGTCCTCTCTTAAAGTAAATAAGATCCACACACTTATGTCCAAACTCGTATAAATGACCGCCTAAAGGCCAACTCACACAGAAAGCTAATCCACGTGAGGCAACTTTCTACATGATGTGTCTTTGAATCACCACAAGAAATTTCCTGATATAGCCGGATATCGAACGTGAGCATATAGCATATATCAGACGTGGCTGATGTTATATCGCCGACGATCACCGGGTAGGCGATTTCTCTTCACATAGCTGCGCTGTGCAGTTTGGATGGCTGTTCTATCATTGCCTTACCCTCTCCGCCAAAGGAACAAGTGAGTGGTCTCACAATGCCACGTGGTCTCATAGTGTCATAGCACAGTTGATATAGCGTTGAGTTCTGAGCTGACTCAGTCTCGAGACTGTGCAAATTCAGCTGTTTTGTCCTTCGGAAGGGACGTTAAGCCATTGGCCCCCTTGGTGTTCTTCGTTAAGAATAGGCTAATGTCGGCACCGGGTTTCTCTTCTCCCTTGCTATCCAGCTATTCATTGCACTACCTCTTAGATACCCATTATGCATAGGCAAGAGGTGAATCAGCTGGGAACATACATTAGTTACATTAGTGACTCAGTCTGCAGCCTATGCTTGAAGCGAACGCATCTCTTTTGCAAAGCTCTTTAATTTTTTGTCAGTTTTCATCAAATTTAGTGGTCAATTTTGGTATTTTGTGATGTGAAATGTGATTCCAGGAACGAAACCCCAATTTATAACATTGCGCCTATGGGAAATAAGGGTTTGACTTATGACGTCTTGACTTACGACAGTTGTACAGGAACCAATTAGGTCATAAGTCGGGGGTCTGCTGTATAACTTCTGGCCAGGTAATTTGTTTTGTGCACTGCATCTAGCCTGGTAGGTGAAAAAATACTTTTCTTAGGATGATCATTCAACACAATTTCCCCTTGGCATTTACTTCTTAAGTGTTGCCTCTTTTGGTACAATTACTTACAAATTAAGCTTATGGTACTATCACTAAAAGCTGGTCACTGACTGCTTGTTCAAAGATTCAAGGAGATGCATATTAGTGTCTGAAGAGCTGTATGCAGCTCCGGAGCCTCCAGTTGGCCATTCCTAATATAGGGTAACGCCTGGCATCGATACTATTGATATCGCTCCATGTCGGCTCTACTTTGGAATTATACCTCCAACGACAGTGACTGGTGAGAAATTAATATTTCCTTCCTCCTGGTTGGGGTAAGTGGTTAGGGGTTGGATTCATTCTACTTCCTCCTTCCCCAGGTTAGGTTAAGTGGTTGGATTCATTCCATTTTCCTCCCCCGGGGTTGGGCATTGGATTCGTTCTATTTCTTTCCCACAGGTTGGGTTACTTGGTTGGGGATTGGATTCATTGTATTTTCTCTCCCCGGGTTGGGTTAAGTGGTTGGGGGTTGGGTTCTTTCCATTTTCCTCCCCCTGGATGTTATTAATTAACAATGGGTCCAGCAACAAATAATGCACGAATTGGGATTGTTTGTCACTGGAGATATAATTCCAAAGTAGAGCTGACGCTACTTATGCCATATGCCTCAAAATTAACTATGTAGCACCCAGTGACATAATGTATCGAGTTTTATGCAAGCTTATCCAACTCCAGCAGCAGTAATGTTGCTATATGTCAAACTGTTAGAAAATATGTACAACACGTAAGAGAAATAGACTAAGTTCCCAATCTAACAGCAATATAACTGGTTTATACTCTAGAGCAGGCTTGTCCTACATATGGCCAAAGGTTTTTATCTGGCCCGTTGGCCTTTTATAACTTGCTTAGGTAAATAAGTGTTCACAAATAAAGTAAGTTAGTAAAGTATTAATTGATTAAAAAGAAACAAAAATTATATTTAGCGAAATAATAATAATAAATTTATTTGTTCTGTAGGTCAAAATATCAACATGGAGTAATTCAAAATACAGTATATTTATGGTAATAAAAAGAATAAATAAGATAAATGTCCAGTAAAATTAATAAAGAGTAAAAAATACATAAATTGCCATCAGAATTAGCAGTCATTTACAATTCACTCTACACTGATACAAACTGCGTTCAGGAATTGTTTCAGTATTTTGAAATACTATAATAGGTCTTGCTCAGAAGAAAGCATTTTAGTTGCTCCTTGAAAGATTCAATAGAAGATATAGATTTGATATTGGCAGGTAGTCTATTAATTATTAATGAGGTAGCATGGTGAGGCCCATGTTGACAGAGTATTAGGTGGTAGCCGTTTAAATGTATGTCACATTATTTATGAGTTTGGAAGGAGTGGTAATGACTATTTGTAAAAAAAAGGTTAGGGTGCTGTTTTACAAATATGGCACAGTTGAGAATATAAATGGATGGAAGGATTAAGATTCCAAAGAATTGAAAAATAGGTTTACCAGAAGCATGATATGATACATGTACCATTGCCTTGATGGCTTGCTTTTGCAGAGAAAAAGCTTCATTAGATTGCAATTGCTTGTCTGCAAAAATATAAAATTACAATAATAATAGTACTTAGTGGAGGTGTGGACAAACCTTTGTACAGGCAGGTTGGTGGTAGTGAATTCTTGGGGGGACTGCATTGTAAGTTGTCAACGCTCGGCGAGTTTAAACCGGAAGTTACATGTAAGTGAAAATCAAGTGTAAATGAGGTTTTTAGGAGTGATGGTTCAATATTTGGTGTTCTATTATGATCATCTAAATTAAAAATATGAATAACCACATTCAATTTTATGGGTCTCTTTTTCATCAGTTTCATCGGCCATACAAAACGCTGCTGGGGAATGGGTGTTTCCCACCACTTGACGTTGTGTGATAAAATGATGATTTTTAATCGCTCTTAACAGTTTAAACTGCACCATACTAGACAATAACTGGACAATTCTGGCTTATCTTTCTGAAATTTGCTCACTGGGCCGAGGATTAGGAAAATTTTGAAATGTCCCATATGCAAAAAGGTTGGATAACTCTGGTCAAGAGCAGTGGTATTCAAAGTGCGATATCAATACCCAAAGTGGTACCAGAAGAATCTGAAAGTGTTACCAGCAAAATCTTAGTATTATCTTAGTCACCTCATATACCACAATTCCTCATCTACCTCACCTTTACCTTTTATTAAATTGCTTAAATAAACTATATGGTAACCAGAGGCGTATATTCAGGGTGTGCTAGGTGTGCGGTGCACACCCACAGATTCGCAATGTCACAGATATTATATTTTTGCATTTATTCCTGTTAAAGACTCCCCTAATCGTTTTCTGGCTTCGCGTAATTCCTAAAATCAAATCCAATATACAATGTTTCATGAAGAGGAGAAGTTTCGGCGCGTAAACATTGTATCACATTCACGTTAATAGCCCGGGTGTGCGGTAAGAAATATGGATAGCTTTGAGCCCTTTAAACATACGTACAGATGGCGCAGCGGGTCAAATTCTTAGCCACCTTGTGGATTTAAACCGTCCAGAAGGCGTGGCAGGGTGTGCGCTGAGACAACAGCACCCAGAAGTAGTTAGCAGTTGTGATTGACTATTGTGTGAAGCAATCCAATTCAACGTTGTTACTTGTCATGAGATGCTGTTTTTGTTTTCTGAGTTTCGTCTGTTTTGCGTGCGTGGGGTAAAGTGTGAACCGACGTGTTTAAGACATCGATTTAGACAAGTTTTTAACATATATTTATAATTTTTTAGATATAATTTATAACTTTTTGCCCATATTTACAATGGTAAACAGTGTTGACGATGTACTGAATGCCCCGTTTTCTGCCAGAGCTTTTGCGGATTGTATGAACATAGTCGAAGAAGGTAAGCCTCGTCCTCCTCTTCCAAATTTACTGTGCAAGCACAAAGATGCAAAAACTGAGTACATGAGACATTTCTCTGTTTCACAATACGATTCAGTAGAATGGTTAACTGGATGTGAAGTGCTTTCAAGACTTTTTTGTTGGCCTTGTTTATTATTCTCCAAAGAGTTTGGAATAAGCACGGGTATTCATTTAGCTGCAGCAATGCAAAAACATGAGCGCTCCCAGCCACATGTTCAGTCATTTTTAAATCTTAAGATGTTTGGAAAACAAAGAATTGACACTCTCATTGACAACCAAAGAAAAATTGAAATTAGTCGTCATAATGAACAAGTAAAGAAAAATAGAGACGTTTTAAAAAGATTAATTGATGCTGTATGCTATTTGGCTAAGCAAGAGCTTCCTTTGAGAGGTCATGATGAGTCTGAAGATTTAGCCAACCGAAGGAATTATATAGAATTTTTAAATGTGCTCCGTGAGTATGATCCTCTTTCAGACAGTCATTTAAAGGCATCAACTGTATTTCGAGGAACTTCTCCCACAGTACAAAATGATATCATTAACGCTATATCTGATGTGGTTTAAGATCCTATAAAGAAAGAAATTTCTTCCGCTACATTTGTGGCCATTCTTCTGGATGAAACTTCTGATGTAATGTCGAAATCGCAGCTATCAACTGTTTTCTGTTTTTCCATAATGGGCAAACACACGAAAGGTTTATCGGATTTACAGACGTAAGTGATGATAGAACGTCTAGTGGTCTTTTTAAACAAGTTGTAAACAGAGTTGAGGAATTTAATATTAAGGACAAGTTGGTCGGTCAAACTTATGATGGTGCCTGTGTAATGTGTGGACATATTAATGGGTTGCAGAGTAAAGTTATCGAGGCCTATCCTTTAGCAATATTTACGCATTGCTACGCTCACGTTTTAAACTTAGTTCTGAAGCAAAGCCTCTTGAATATCAAGGAATGTAGATTGTTTTTCCAAACTATCAGTGGATTGGCAGCATATTTTTCTAAATCATCGAAAAGAGTAAATGCTTTGCAAGATTTTGTTGCTAAAAAATTACCCTCCGTCGCACCAACCAGATGGAATTTTACTTCCCGTTTATCAAACACAGTAAAACGCCACAGAAGTCAACTTATTGCATTTTTTTAACACAATGTGGAGAATTCTGGGGATTGGGACGTGGATGCTGTAATCAAAGCTCGTGGTTTTCTGCATTTCTTGCAAGATTTTCAAACAATTTTTTTGCTAGAAATTTTTTCTGTTCTGTTTGGCTATATTGATGTTTTGAATAATATATTGCAAACATCATCCTATGACATATTGTACTGTTGTAAAAAAGTGCATGATACTATGAAATAGTTTAGGAATGACAAGGAACATGGATTTGATGATATTTGGGTTTCTGCAAAAAAAAGCATACGGTTGAGTCGTCGAAGCCTAAAAGACGAAAAGGATCTATAGAAGAGGAGAAGAGCGCGTGCCTTCGATTATACCAGAGAATAGTCGACTGCATGTGCCTGGAGATGGAAGAAAGATACTCTTCACTTTCGAAACTTGAGTTTTTTCAACTCCTTTGTAGCGAAAGATATGATCAGTATGCGAAAACTTTTCCTGATGGTATTCTAGAAAAATTAAAGGATTTCTACGGACCTGTTTTTGACTACGTTCGCCTAAAAAATGAACTAAAAGTGCTCTTTTCTTCTGATGAATTTGCGAGGAAACCAGTGCATCACCTATTAAAATTCATGCAAGAAAATCAGCTTCAGGTTGCATTCAAGGAGATTTATAAATTAGCGGAACTTATCATGACGATTCCGAGTTCTACTGCTACAGTCGAGCGTTCTTTTTCGGCTATGAAGAGAATACATACGTGTTATAGAGGAACACAAACGCAGGAAAGGTTATGCGGCCTAAGTTCACTCGCCATTGAAAAGACATTGCTGGTGGAACTGAAGAAAAGACCTTCATTTTATGATGATGTGCTAACAAAATTCCTAAGGCAAAACAGGAGATTGGAACTGGTGTATAAATAAGTAAGTAAAATGAGTTTTTTAAGCCTTTCTTTGATTCAATCCGGAAAATAATATTTTCCCAAGTGATTACTTTTTCAGATTTCTGTGCGTATTATATGGTTGTACATATTTGAAAATCGTAACAAAATACAGATAATTCGTACCTCACTCGAGTATCTTCTCACAACGAAGCGTTAACCATTCTCACATAAACGGCGCGCGTGATGCATAGCTAAAGTCTATTTGACGGGGAACCTTTGTCTTAAAACTTTCACACGTCGATAAAAATGCAATCGTACGTTCAAATTAACACGTGAATTTTGTAGCGCGGGTTGCATAACCCCCCCTCCCCAATAAAAGCACACCCAACCTAAATGGGCACGCGACGCCACTGATGGTAACTGTATAGAGTAAATGCACATTTTTCCACTTTGGCATTATGCTTTTGATGACATTTTTTCAGGGAAATTTCTTTTTTATGAAAAAATGTAGGGGTACCAAATAGTTGATAAAATTGTCTAAAGGGTACACACAAAAAAAACTTTGAATAGCACTGGTCTAGAGTTTTAATTAATGTGAGGATGAAAAACTTATAATGTAATAATGATATTAATAATAATAAATTTTATTTGTCCAGTGATTTGCTTCTAATAATATCAAATAATATAATAAATAGCATAATTGCCCATCAAATATAATGGGATCATCATAAAAGTATTTTGAAGATATTTGATTTCCATATGAAAAATCAGTAAAATTTGTAATGATCTGGTTTGCCTTTCATGCACAATCAAATCAGTGTTTTTGAAAGTTCTCTCTGTTTTAATTATATTGTTTAAATAATTTTTATCAGAGAGGCCAAGTGGTTATCCAAATATTTGCTGAAAATAAGAGGAAAATTGAAATAAGATATAATGTATGAAGAAACAGTAGAAATTTAATTAAAATATTTGAGCAAATTATAACTTATTTAAAAGGTATAGAATCTAACTTAATAATTGAATTATTTCACTAAATCTTTTTAATGTGTAAAAACAGGATAAAACATCAATGAACAGTCTATTTACCATTAAAGGAAAATTGTAGTAACTTACTATGAACTAAACTAGCAAAATTGCCTGTCAAATATGACGGGTATGTGGATTAAGTATTAAATTTAAGGAACTTCCCATTCTTCCTCCTTTTCTCTCTTCCTCTCTCCCATCCTCCTTCCTATTATACCTCCCTCTTCTCTTCTCTGGTAAAATCGACTTCCTAGTCTCAATCTCGCATTATCTGTCTATCTTTCCCTCTCTCTTTTTCTGTCTCTCTCTCCTTTCTCACACCCTCTCTCTCCTTTCTCACTCTCCCTCTCTCCTTTCTCACTCCCTCTCCTTTCTCACCCCCTCTCCTTTCACACTCCCTCTCTCTCTCCCTCCTTTCTCACTCCCCCCCTCTCTCTCCCTCCTTTCTCACTCCCTCTCTCTCTCTCTCCTTCTCATTCCCTCTCTCTCTCCTTTCTTACTCCCTCTCTCTTCTTTCTTCCTCTCACCTTCTCTCTCACATATTAAAACAGTCAAAGCATGTTTTCCTTATGCATATCTATAGCATAAGGGTTGAGATGACAATACAATCTAGAGGTTTAACAATGACATGGTCAGCAAGGCAACATATCGTTAAAAAGCTTAAAATTTTCCTATAAATATGTTTTAGACATAGAACTTGAGCAATTTTGTATCGTAGGCGAAATGTGACGATAAGATTAAGAAACGATATTTATTTTTCTTCAAAATGGTCCAGGTCTGAAGATCATACGTGAATTATTTATAATTTTAATTTGCCAAAGAGTAAAAGCCAGTAAGTCAAAAAAACGATTTTTACGTGTTATCTTACGGGAAATAGCAATTGCCTACTGGAGTCGAACCCAGGTCTATTTTGAGGATTTTTTATAAATTGCTTTTACTATAAGAATCAAATATTCCTACCAAATTTAAATTTTCTATCTACTTGGAAAGTTTGTTAAAACAGCATTACAGTCAGTCGTAAATAGTTCTTAATTCTTCTGCTCTTTTATAAAGCCTTTTTAAGAGTGATGCCACAGGCGAGCATGAGGGACGAACATCGCTTATTATATAAAGAGATATAATATAATAGGTACTTCTCCATTAACTGGGCCCACGGATGCTAGCGTCATCGAGGATGTGAAAGCGGTGAGAAATGGAACTACAACATTGAGAAATGGAACTACAACTTCAAGAAATGGAATTACAACTTAAAGAAATGGAACTACAACATCATATCTACTTAATACAGGAATTTCACACTAAGAGGAGATTTTTTGCTTCTAAAGCTAAATTGTGATACAGACAAAAGGTTATACTTTTCAAGAAATTCTGTTAGCCTTTTATAAAAAAACATTGAAAATTTTTTGAGAATGGTGGCATAAGGGATATAGGGTGATAATTATCAATATGACTCCTGTCACCTTCATTTTTATAGACAGGGATGATTTTGAATGTCTTTATGGGATTAGGAAATCACCCTCAGTGAATGATTTATTGATTAATTATAATGGCTGAGCTAAGATTTCTCCACACTTTTGCAATAGTGTGCCAGGTATTTCATTCAGCCCAGATGAATTCATACTACCTATCCTAGTGAGAGGTTTATTCAACTCATGCTGATCACAATGGTGGAGAAAGCTGGAGGTAGGGTTGATAGCTCTGCTAGATTTCACCATGTTGGACCAAAGATTGGGAGATTCATTAGGAAGAATGTTATTAGACTTTAAGAAAAATGCATTTATAGCATTAGCGATTTCAAATGGATTACTTAAGATGACATTATTACCTACTATCATAAATGACTGAAAAGGATGATAATTTATATAGTCTGTTTTTGCCAACAATCTTCCAAGCTTCCTTTGTGCAGTTTTGTGCTTTCATGAAGCTTAGGTCATTAAATGGTCTTTTATTAATTTTAATGAGCTTGCTATATTGATTTTTCAATTCAACATATTGCTAATGCATAGCTATAATACCATAATGCTAGTCAAAGTAGACATGTTCTATTACGTACTTGGACAATTTTTGTATATTGGGGGTGATCCATTTTTTTCTAACAGTTGCTTTAGGTTTAAAAAAGTCAGGTGGAAAAGCATAATTATAATATATACCAGCCATAAGTCCTCATTTCCACAGATTTAAAGAAAAGATAATGCAGGAATGCTTAATAAGAACCACGGAATGTCCTGGCTTTGAAGAATTGTCGATGCTGCTTAATCCTATGCCATTCAGTGTATTTATCTTCATGTTTTTTTTTTAGGTATTTCGAGTTGAAATCAACTTAATTGATGAAAATTTTACGAAATGTAATTGATCTCGCCACTTCGCCATGTAATTCGAAGCTGAGTATTCTACGATTTCAGAGCCCTCATACGGTGTTTTTATGTTGTTGCATCTGGCAACACTGCTCGGAAGTAGGAAAAGTTTTTACCACCTGTGGAGGAGGGCGTAACATAATAGATATTTTAGAATTATGTGATAGATATGTCAGCTCCGGTAGATAATTCGTCAGATTTAACAACAGACGCCGAACCTATTGATCCCCGTAATTTTGAATCCTTAAAGATATCTTCCGATGAGGAAAAAAAGGAGACTTCTCCGAAACCCAAGGAAAGGCGGAAGTCGTCTACATCTCGGCCCAATGGCAGAAATAGAAGACCAGAATCAAGTATGTTTATTTCAGTTTACTTATTATGCATTTATTTTTACATAGCATTTCAATATTTATAACTATATATTATATTTCAATAAATTTCCGCAGGTTCAAATGTCATGATGAATTTCGTTCACTCCAAAGATATACACATCGGAAACACTTTCACGCTCGTTACAAATCCAAATGTTGCGCCCGATTTTCTACGATCTACATCGGCGCTTAAGAAGACACAAGAAATTAAAGGTGAGCTGTTTAAATACATTAAACTTCATATATAATTTCACTGCATTTTTACGTTGATGTATGTATTACCAGTTGTCATGTGTTGATATTTAGTACATGCTAGTTAATTTAGTTATGTTTCTTTGGGAACATCAACGACTTGAAGGAAAATCAATGTGATGTGAGCGTAAGCCTTGCCTGAAATAAAATTAAAAATAATTTTAATGCCTGTTAATAGTTCACTCATTACCACGTGAAATAAATGATTATCTGCATTTAACTCTTAAGAAAGCCGTTTCATTTATTACAGAACGTAGACAAAAAATTATATTCCCCTCATCCATTTAAAATTTGTAACTGCTTGAGGCATGTAAAATTCCTTCGTTTTAGTCTTCTATATAGTAAACTTTTCCCACTCCATAATTTCTTTTAACCTGAGTGTTTGAATGACTTTGATAAATATACCGAAATTATGTAGTTCAGAACTATATCTAGGATCCAGAAATTTGAAGTGATAATTAAAGGATAGTTCTATAATGTAGATTTATTTCTGATACGTAAAAATCTTTTGATTTATTTTATGAGAATTTTTCAAATAATAGATAATATGTTTTGTTTTAATAGACTTGTTAAAAAATAATTTATTGAGATGAAGTTGGGGCTGTGTCTTAAGTCGAAAAGGGTTAAGAGCTGGGTAGCAATAAAACAAAGACTATTGAAATTCAAAATTTTATACATTTTACTGGAATGAAACAGTTAAATAGTAATTATAATGTAAAAGATAGACTACTAGACTTAGTTTTTTCTAATACCAAGTGTGATGTAAAAGTTGTTGAGGATTACAATGAAATAATTCCAAAAGATCCTTACCATCCTGCGTTAGAATGTTTAATTGAAATAAGTTGGAGTAAATGTAATAGATATTCTAAATCAACTTCCTATAACTTTAAAAAAGGAGATTACATGAAATTATTTAATAAATTACAAGGTAAGAACGGGAAGGATTTAGAGAATGAAACATGTTAATAAGGTCGTAGAAAAATTGTATGAATTACTGTGTGAAGAAATGGACAGTAGTAAACCCAGATGTGTCATTTGAAAATATAAATATCCTTGCTGGTTCTCAACAGAATTAATCAGCATGATAAAAAAGAAATATTGGCATCATAAGATATATAAACAAAAGGGATCATTATATCACTTATTTATGTTCAGATGTTGGAGAATTAAAATTAAGCATGAAATGGATAGTTTATATAGAGAGTATATTATTAATAATAATAATAATAATTTTATTTGCCCATAGATCATAATACCAAATAATACATAATATAAGGCACATCGTGTCATATGCATATAGCAATAAAATATTCATAAAAGCATTACAATGAAGATGGAAGAGATGAACATTCAAATTTTCAGGGTAACAGTACATAGTCTACAAATAAAAAAACATTAGAACAAGGGTACAGCTATAAAAGCAGTCCTATATAACAAAAAAAATGCAAGTATCATCAGGACTACATAAACTCACTCACAGAATAAAAAAATTTATCAATTAAGAAGTTGAATACAGCCCTCTTAAACTGTGCATGGCCCTTCATATCTTTAATACATGCTGGCAATTTGTTGTATATTTTAACACTCATAGATCTATAGCTCCCAGTACATATTTTCAGTATGTGATATGGGAATAAAATTCGCCATAATATAGATTCAAGAGAACATCTCTACTAATTGTTTCTCTCAGTTGCCTAATCAGGTAACATGTAGAGCTTAGCTTATGAGATAAAATGTCAATGTGTGATTCCCAAGAAATATTAGCATTTAGGTGAACACCAAGAAATTTGCTAGTAGAGACTTGGATGGATTTTTGATCAATTTTTATTAACAGACTTTCTGTTGACTTTTTACTATGTGAGAAATGGATCATTTGGGATTTTTGTACATTAAGATATAAGAGGTTATCTTGACACCAGTTGCTAAGATAGAGACTAACTGTTGTATCATTTTAAATTTAAAAGATTGGAAACTAGAAGAACAATTACTCATGTATGTTTTTGCATGACATTGTAAATTTTGGAGAAGATTACAAATTAACTGAGAAAATGATTTTTCATGTCCCAGTTAAGGGTATGCGACCTAATCGACTCTTTGATGTAAATTATACTAGCACAAATTATTGTATAAATTCACCACTTAAGAGAATATGTAAAACATATAATGCACACTGCCATAAATTAGACATTTTTCTCAAAAAGACTAATTTTAGAAAACCCTTTATGATATATTTGTATTTGGTTAACAAGCTAAAAAGAAGGTATTTGTATGTATGAATTTTGTCCAATTGTGATATTTCCTTAAGGACTTAAATCATCAGTATATATTTAGAAACAATTTTAAAGATTATATTATAGAGTAATTCATGTACTTATATTATTTTATAAATAACTATGTACTTTACAAATTGTTATTATATTAGTCACATTGTTATTACTTTAAGTGTTACTATATAATTATTATATTGTTTTAGTTATTATTTGACTGTCATCTTGATGTAACTATTATTAAACCTTTTATATATCTATAATAGATTGTAACAGTTTGCCCTGTAATTTTAATGTTTGGCAAACTATAAAAAATGCTAAATAAATAAATAGGTTTTAACTACAAAAACAGAAGGTGATTGGTGGTTATATTGTTTTCAGTGGGTGGCCCATGAATGTGAAATAGGAAGCTCTACTTCAAATAGTTCCAGATGTCACTGCATAAGTTATTAACAGAATTTAAATGAATAACAATTTGTTTAGTTTCTTTAACTTCTTAATAATTAACGTAATTATTTGTAGTTATAGTAATAAGTTTGATTTTTTAATGAAACTAATAAAATTCTTGCTTTTTATATAATAGAACTACTTGCTTCTAAGGATATTATTTCCAAGGAGGAAATTTTATGGCTAAGTACCCATGTAGGAAAAGGTTGGAGAAAGGCTGGCAGTTTCCTGGAATACTCAGAAGGTCAACTTGACCAATTTGAGGAAGATTATAGTAGGAGAGGGATCAGGGAGGTAAGATTTTGATCCATTGAAATTGTATTTTTTAATCATTCTCGGAAATAATGTATGGGAGCAGTTTATTTCTTTAAGCACATTTCATAGAAATGTGCTTTAGTTATTACTTTTTCTGATTGAGGAACTGCATTTTTGCATAGCTGTGTTTTACTGTTTTGTTTTAATTTATTCCCCTAAATAGTTTTTGTTAAAAATGCATAGATAGAAACAATTTTTTTACATAAATAATTTTCTTTTTCTTGCCGGGGATGTTATTTTTCATGAAACTTTTGGTCTAGAGAAATACATTTTTATAATATAATCTAAAAAAAATTATGTAAACCTCGACTCTTATCCAAAGGGGGAGACTAGATTAAAGAGAGTCAATTTTTTTTATTTAACCCTTTTTCAATTTTTTTCAGGTATTTGTCATGGTTTGCATTATTTGTTGAGTTGCTTTAGCAATTGCCATTCTACTTGTTTCTAACTGATCTATTCATTGTCTTTATTTATGTATTAATTGCAATATAATAGTATGGTAAACTAAATTTATGAAGTTACGGCATCTTGTTACAAATGGCATATAACTACGTGCACATTAGTCCCTCAAAAGTCATGGAGGTTACATTCCTGTAAATCAGTGTGAATGTCAAGTCCAAAAGCTTATGGGAAAATGAAGGTTAGGTGATCCTCTCTTACATAGACCCAGGTGATCTGCTTGGCTGATAATAACAGTCGTGTGAAATTCATACATCAGTAATGAAAAATGAATTTTAAAACAGCTTAGTTAATTAACATAATTATAAGGGATGATAAAGAGTAAATGAGAACTTATTGAACTCCTTGCATAAAACTAATTCAATGCACAGGTGAAATACAACTGATTCTTCTAATGCTAAAATCAGATACATATCCAATGCATCAACAGATGTGAAGAACACACTGTAAAATATAAAAGACTTTTCCATGGCAATCCAAATAAGCAAATGTATTTATTTAAGAGATAAAAATTATATTTAGATTTCTTGTGTTATTTTTGTGACCTATTTCATATTTTTCTAATTTTGTTATCATATGAAATGAAGACTATATACCAGATGCTACTGGACTGGAAAAATTCTAGGCTAGAGGAGGAAGCAAGTGTGGGAATTGTAAGTAAGGCATTGTGGAAAGCTAAAGAGCGTGAAGCAGTCCAGAGGTGGGCATACAGAAAAGGAAAACCAGTACCTCCATCTTCTGCCTAACTTCTGTTGTGTGTATTTAAAATTCATCAAATTAATGTCTTGTTTGTTTGGAAGAAGGAAATACCGTATTTACCCGAATCCAAGACTACCCCGAATCTAAGACTCAAAACAGAAAAAATATTTTATGATCTAATTTTTCACTGACTCTCTTTGGTGTATATTTCGGGCACACATGTTCAGTATAGGTATACTAGTTCATTAATTAATTTAAATGGTTTGTTACAAATTTTTTCTGAAATAAAAAAGAATTTAAAAAATGAAGACTATTAAATGAATTCCAGATCGTAAGTTTGCAATGAAAAATACAATTATTTTAATTGTTTCATTTAAAAAAAAAAACGATTAAATGCATAACCATACTTCCTACGGCTCTATGACAACTCATTGCAGTCATTTCGTTATGCATCAATTCGTCGTGGTTCGTCGCATGCCATTGCACAACAAACTCGTCGCACGTCAATTCATTTCTCGACAAATTCGTCATGGAACCTCGCCTTCCAATTTGTCTCGCGATGAATTTGTCTTGCAACAAAATTGTCACGCAATGAATTTGTCTAGCAATGAATTTACGCGCGATGAGTTTGTCGAGTGATGTATTGACGTGTGAAGAGTGTGTGGCGAATTGATGCACCACAAATTGAAGCGCGGCGAAATGATGCATGATCAATTGACTGTGATGTATTGATGGTATATGACTTTGTACTGGAATTTAAGACGACCCCCAATTTTTGCAAGCTGAAATTTGGAAAAAACCCTTGTCTTGGATTGGGGTAAATACAGCAAATAAGAAGAATAACACTAATGGTATAAAACGTTACATTGCGCTTATATATATTTTATAGAAATTTTTGAATTTTTTGTAAGTAATTTATCAGAAAGATCTTTTTATAACCATATAAAATATAACATTTAAAGCATTACATGATAAATGTATTTTATGTATGCATACATAATGCTACTGATGTTAGACTGAATTACTTGCTAAATTTACTTCAGCTTTGGATTTTTTATTTTCAAACCTTGGAGCATTTAAAAATTATGAGAAAATGTTTTATACTTGAAATATTCATAATTTGTAGCCTTAATGCAAATGTTTTTGGCCGGGATATAAATTTGAATGGTTCTAATATCAGGAAAAATTTGTTTGCTGTCTTATTAAAAATTCTGATTCCAAAGTTCCTATTTTTATATTTAAAGTTTGTAATTTTTTTCTGAAAATAATTACCTTTTAAATTGATCAATTTTAAGGGATAATTTTCCTTAGATTGTTGTAAATGGTGCATCATTTTCTCTTATAAAATCAGATCACTTTGAAAGTGTAGCTAAATTGATTTGATAGTTTATTCTTTACCAACTTAAATGTATTTTTATATGATATCATCATCATTGATGCATCTTGAAGATCAATGTGAATATGATTTTTATTTAGTCTAGTGCTTTGTTTCAAGAGAATTGTAAATATTGTTTTTGATCCAGTTCAATTTGTTGGTGTAATTACTTTTTTATAATGGCTGTGAAAGATAACAGTAAATAACTAAGAAATTTTGTTTTTCTTGGTGGGGAACTGTAATACTATAGCCATTAGTTTGATATAATAAGATTCAAAATAAAATAATATTATGAATTTGAAAAAATAAAAATTTATTTTTGTTCATTTCCACTTTAATTTTACTGTTATATATATATGAAGTTAATGTGGTGTATTTTAAAATTTGTTTTGTTGAATTGTGATTTCAGAAATTTAATTTGAAGTCATGTCAATTATAACTTAATTACTATTTAGGAATGTTTTATTCAGGTCCTCATTGTGTACCCAAGTGATTAGATTCTTTGGCAATGAGTCTGAAAGAATGGACAATAATATTGAAGGATAATGTTCACATTTGAATCTTGTCAATGCTGTGATTATAAAATATGTGACACTATATATACCATAGACTTCTTATTTAGTATTTTATTATGATTAAAGTCAATAAGTGCTCCAGGTAGACCAAACTGGCCAAGTCACAATAGCATGAATCATCATGCTTCATGACACAATGTTTCTCCAATAGCTATAAAAAAGTTAGATAAATCAGATGCACATTTCAGCTATAGAGCAGCAATAATTATGTTATGGTTCAATAAATAAGCACTTAAAAATCCAAATTAAAAAACTAAGTACTTATCTCTGGTATCTCTAATAGACATAAAGGTTGCGAAAAACCATTGGAGATACCTGAGGTAAGTACTTTTTTCAATTTGATTGTTGTATCTCATGGACACCATTGGGAAAGGTAGATACTAGCTTGGCTAGCATGGGCCCAACCAAGAAAACATCCACATTTGGAAGAATTAGTCTGTCATGATAGTACTGCAGTGGAATATATGCCCAAAAAGTGGAAGATCTGGGTTCGATTCCTGGTCATGAGAATTTTTCTCTTGGTTTAAAATTTTTTTCCACAAGAAAAGCTTGATAATTCTCTAGTGAATTTTATGGCTACTTGTGTAATCCTCTATCAAAACTGAATGAAGTTTCAATTAAAATACTTTAAGTTACTTAGTTAAGCATTTATTCAAAATAACATAAATAAACATGGCTCATTGTCAACATTGAATATTAAAAAATAAATGTCAATTGTATTTTTAGGCTTGGAAAATTTTAAATGCAGATTAAAGTTGCTTACATAATTTTCCAGACTTTCCTTTTGACAACTTAATGCAACTCAAAAATATGGTTGAAAATAAAATCCAATGTCAAATTAACTGGAGCGCAGTTGCACAAAGATCCCATAATCAGGGTGGACCCAAGTGGGCTCCCACCAAAGTTGTTTGCTTTGGGAGTGGGGTGGTCTGCAAAAAATTGTATGCCAAGGCCTCCAAGCCCCTTAATCCAGTCTTGATAAAATTACAACTAATTTGTTACTATATCAACAAAACAAAGTAAATTGTGTACAGCAATTGACAAATGGAATTAAAATATTTCCAATATAAAAACGTATGTACTTGCAAATTTGGCAATAATGCAGATAGCCATGGTAGAGAACATTTCTCCTAACCAAAACTGCATTGTTAAACATTTATTAAATTAATAATCACTAGTGGTACTGGCAAAAACTTTTGCGAAGCTAGTCAGAAATCTACATGTTTAAAAGTATTAATATCCCATTTCTCTTTATAGAATTAGGCAACTGACATTTTGAATTTCATGTTTGTTTTTATAATTTATATGTGCAATTTTAATTGCTTCTCCCTTACGAAAAAGATAACATTCCAGTAATGAAATAAAGATTTTTTTCTTTTGGTCAATCGTTAAAAATGTCCACAGTCCACACTCAGTTTACTGAATAATAATATTCTGCAATTATTAACGTTGCAATCTATTAAGTTGGACGTTGCTACAATTATAATTTTGATGCTTCATAAAAAGCGCGAAGCGAATGCCACAATTCTTTCATCTATTTGAAGTTTTAATAGACGCTAATTCAATCTGAGGCAACAATGCGAGCTGCCTTGGCATCGCCCAGAAAGAGTACGAAAAGGGCAAAATTTCGAAAAGAAATGTGTATTTCCAGCATTCTTCTGTGTAACATCTAAACATTGCAAGAATAAGATATTTTATAGTTTTAGCCATTGAATAAAGCAACAACAGAAATTCTGCCCATATTTATGTTTATTAATGAATGAAGGAAAAAATCTTGCACCTTCAGAAATAAAAAATCCTGTGTAATCATCTGTAAACGAAAATAGTTTTCCCGGGGTCTCCTAGTTTACAGCATTTCTCTATGACAAACTATTCAAGAGATAAAAGGTGAGGCAGACAGATATTGAGTAATTATATATACAGTGAAACCTCCCTTAACGGACACCTCTGAATAGCAGACACCTCTCAATAGCGGACAGTTTTTAAATCCTGCCAGAATAACATGCAGAGTTATGGAACTATACCCTCTGAATAGCAGACACACTCAATAACGGACGTGTAGAGTCCAAAAGAATGACTCGTCATTGAAATACCTCTGCTAATGGACAGAAATGCCTCCAATAGGTTTTCCCTAGCTCCCCGCAGTTCTCTTCTGACCATCCATAGCTAAGGAAGTCCCTTGCTGGGTCTTGCATGGGAGATATGTAGGAGGGATAGGGTGTAGGATAATGGGAGAGTTAATATGAGACATTTGTTTTCGGTTTACTTGTTTGTCTAACGGGAGATTTGTCGGAGGGGTTGGGTGTAAGATAATGGGAGAGTGAATATGAGACATTTGTTTTCTGTTTACTTGTTTGACTTGTTTATTGGTGAACTACAGCCCTGCAGGTGCATGCTTCTTCAGATGTCCACTTGTAGCTTTGATTGGCTCCTTCTACCCCTAACCCATCTCTCATTTCCAATCACATAATACCAACTCCACCCCTCCCAGTAGCATCACTGCTATGCCTCCTGATGTCTTCAGTTACAACTCAAGTTGAACTCGTTGGCAGTTGACGCTGGCTGAAAATTATTCTTTACCTCGATTATTGCCGGTAAAGAAAAAGATTGTGCTTAGGTGAAAAAGTGGAAATTTTATGTTTGGCGGAATCAGAAAACTTAAGTGTTTGTGCGCTTGGTGCAAGGTACGGTGTAGGTAAGACTCAAGTGAGTGAAATTCTAAAAAATAAGGAGAGACTGTTGAAGGAATGGGCTGAGAACAAAAGTGAGGGCGTGAAGTTTCCCAAAACTGAGGGGCTGGCTATTGATAACATGACTTTTGAATGGTTTTGTAGAGCTCGTTCTTTCAACATTCCAATATCAGGGACATTAATTCAAGAAAAGGCTCTCAAAATAGCAAAAGAAATAGGGTATGATGAGTTTAAAGCTTCTAATGGGTGGCTTGAAAAATTCAGAACTCATCACAACATTTCCTATAAAAATGTTTGTGGAGAAGCTGCTTCAGTTGACCGTGATGTTGTGTTAGAGTGGGCTTCCAGACTACAAGAGTTGTGCAAGGACTACAGTGAAAAGGACATTTATAATTGTGATGAGATGGTTATTCTTTCGAGCCCTTCCTGACAAAACAATGTGCTTGAAAAAAGAAAAATGCTCTGGTGGAATGGTGTCAAAAGAGAGAATCACACTCCTATGTGTAAATATGATCGGTGAATTTGAAGTGCCTTTAGTGATCGGAAGAGCCAAAAAGCCTCGCTGTTTCAAGAGTATTGATGTCAATCTCCATGGGGTGGATTGGCGAGCAAATCAAAAAGCATGGTGACTCGAGATTGCATGACAGACTGGATGATGTCCTTTGACCGAAAAATAGGGAGCGAGGGTAGAAAGGTCATCTTATTTATGGATAATTCATCATCCCATCCAAATTTGTGCCTGGAAAACAAAAATATTTTTCTTACTTGCATGCACAACATCTGTTTGCCAGCCCTTGGACCAAGGCATAATTAAGAACTTTAAACATCACTACAGGAAGCATGTACTGCAGCATATTTTATCAATGATGGAAAAATCAAAAGATGGAAGTGATGTATCAAAATCGATGAATGTTGTCGACGTGATTTTATGGATTGTGCAATCCATAAGGGACATAAAAAGACATACTGTAAGAAACTTTTATAAAAGCAGGATTTGCTGCAAAACAGGACGAAGATGAGTCAACCACTGATCACTCTAATATGGACGACGAAGAACTACAGAATTGACTGGAAAATATTGGGGAAGAGGGAACGTTGCCCTATGCAGATATCAACGCATGCCTTTGTACAGAAGATCAGTCCCTGAACACAGAAGACCTGGTTGCAGTTGTGCAGACACCTGATTCTGGCCAAATTAAAAGTGACGAGGAGAGTGACAATACATCAAAGGGATGCGATTCTGATGAGACTTTAATAAAAAATACTAAAGAAGCCTTGAGTAGCAAAAAGGACTTAAAGGAATATTTTCTACGATGGGGAGATGCTAGTGGACTTAATTTAACTACACAATTGCAGCAATATTTGGAAAAACATTGTCCAATCTGCAGGGAAGCAGAAAAAGATTATAGATTTTTTTAACGACAGTAAGTATAATAACATTGTATACAATGTAAAATTTTGCATAAATTTTTATCACATTAACCGTGTAATAATTTTCTATGTATATTTCTTAAAGCAGACCATTGGACAGCCTCCGACCACAGGATATCGCCAGAAAAAAAGAACAGTGCAGCTAGTGAGCTTTCCAAATGACAAACTGTGGATGGTATCCATTTTAACTGACAATAAGTTTATGAATTTATTTACCTTTTGTTAAATTTCTCTGTAAGCATCACTTTTTAAGTTACGAGTTATAGTTTTCTCTCATATTGATCACTTTCATTACATACCTAATGAATTACGTATTTTTCTTTTACCTTCTTTTACCTTGCATTTCTACTTTCCGTTATCTTTTATTCAGGTTGTTCACTGTTCAATATTTTTAGAATTATTTTCGTAATGTAAAACATGAAAAAATAAAAACAATATTGAAAGAACAACTTTTAACTTTCACTGTAAGAAATTTTCCTTGTGAAAATGAGTAATACATGCAATAGAAAGTGTCTATGCACATAGTAAGTACACCGTATAGATATGTGGCCCCCCTCGCAATAGCGGACACCTCTCAATAGTGGACACTTCTTCAATCCCCAAAAGTGTCCGCTATCGGGAGGTTTCACTGTAAAAGTTTATATTCTGTGGCTCATTTATTCAACAACCTTATTTGGACTTTCTTTTTTCTTTAAACCTCAACACTATTATTAAAATATTAGTGATTTTTATTAGCCTACTTTTGAAAAAATGTAGTCTCGCTGTCCGTTTATGTCTCTCCCACTAACTGAATGAACTGATTTCCATGAAATTTGGTGTAAGGCTAGTGTTCTCAGAGACTACCTCCGGGCCATAATTTATATTCCGAATTTACAGGTCATGAGTGTTTCCAGGTGAGTTCTTTAATCTAAAATCCGTCATGCAGAGAGTTTTTCTTTTGCAGCTAGCACCTTGAAAAATCGAAATTCCTGTGTAAACATATGGGAAACTATAATCATCTCCTGGAGTCGAACCTGGGACACTTATGTAAATGAAAATAGTTTTCATGAGGTCTCCTAGTTGGCAGAAACAATATGGCATTTACAGCATTTCTCTATAACTATAACTATTGGGGGAAAGCCATTAGAACAAGTTTCAGAATATAAATACCTAGGAAGTATCATAACACGAGAGGCAAAATGTACGGATGAGATCAAAACTAGAATAGGAAAAGCAAAAGCGGCTTTCAGGAGAAAGAAACAACTACTTACAGGGAATATAAGGGAAGATATCCGCAAGAAGTTGATAAAATGCTACATATGGAGTATAGCATTGTATGGGGCTTAAACATGGACGCTAAGGAAAAATGACATCAAATACTTGGAAAGCTTTGAAATGTGGACTTGGAGGAGAATGCTGAAGATAAAATGGACAGATAGGATGAAAAACGATGAAGTGCTACGAAGAATAGGAGAGAAGCGAATGATTATACAGACTATCAGAAAGAGGAAGGCTAACTGGGTTGGACATTACCTGAGGAGAGAGAGTATGATTAAAGACGTGTTAGAAGGAAAACTAGATGGGAAAAGGGAAAGAGGTAGGAAAAGGTTTCAGCTGATAGACGATTTGAAAGGGAAAGAGAGTTATCAAGAAATAAAGAGGACAGCGGAAAATAGGAGTATATGGAGAACCAGGTTTAACCAAGAATAATCACGGACCTGTCTACGGACAGACTACCTATGATGATGATGATATAAAAGAAAAATTTAGTTTTGAAATTTTTCGAGTTCATTTAAAGCCTTCACAGCTATTAAAGGGACCATGAGACACAAAGTCCCCATTGTACAATACCATTCTAAGATGTCCCCATTTAAAAATTACTGGGGAATTAGATATGAACCAGAGACAATGTAATAATGACTAATTCATAAAATTGGGGGTGTCAGTGGTGTAGTGGTTAGGATGCTGGCTGCTACTCGAAAGGGCAGTAGGCACAAATCTTGCAAAAGTAGGATTTTTTGCAAGGCTGTCCTGCTCCCTGTTTGTATAATTTGAGGAGACTGTAAAGTCAGCATTCCGGCCTTTGGAAGGGATGTTAAGCCGTTGGCCCCCTTGGTGCTCTTTGTTAAGAGTTTCCCTCCTCCCTTGTGATTGTATTTGGTGTGGAAGGAGTTATGGCTATAATAATCCAAGAGGTTGCTTAGCCAAAAAAACACACACATAATTCATAAAATTGTTGAGCTCTCCTTATGCCTGGAATCTGATTAATTATTCAGATAGTTTCAAAAAGTCTGATAAAAATCAGATGTGCCAACTTTTAATGGCTGCTGTATCTAAATTATCAACTATGACTAACAAAATTAGGTATTTTAACATTTTTATTTAATAAATTGAAATACAGGGTGGGGCAAAAGTCAGTTAACTGTATATGTGGGCACATTCTACTATTCTTTGCTGCATACATTATGCGTTGGAACTACGATCCTGGTGGCGTAATTGCTGTGTAGTAGCATTTGTTTGTGTGCTGTTATTATTACCTTATTAGTACCATTATGAATCAAGAACTGTCAACAGAACAGCGCATATTCTTGTTGCAAAACTAATGGCAACATGTTAGGGCAGTTATCAAGGCTTTTACTGAATTTTTCATTTTTGGTTAACTGACTTTTGCCCCAACACAGAATGTGCACTGGAAGAATAGAATACACCTGCATATATGGTTAACTGAGTTTTACCCCACCCTGTATATATGAAATATTATTGGGCATCATTGGAGAAATTTGCAACAGCTGATGATACTCTAATTAATTATTTGCTTTCTAATATAATCTATTATAATATGTTTGTTTGTATGGAATTTCTGGCTAATCAACCTCTTGAATTATTATAGTCATTACTCCTTCCACACTGAACACACACAAGGCAGGGAAACCCGGTGCTGGCATTAGCCTAGTCTTTATTATAATAAAAGGCAGTGTTTATGTGTGTGTACAGCATTTCTCGCAAACCAAGAAACAGACTTAAAACTTGGTACACTTACTAATGAGACCTTTGAAGATGTGCACCTTGGGCTGGAATTTTGATTTTGGGGATGGGGGAGTGAAGGGGAGGTAGGTGCTATACAAATCATAAATCTACAGCATTTCTCAAAAACCAAGAAACAGAAACTTAAACCTTGGTACACAAACTAAAAAGACCTTGAGGATGTGCACCTCTGGGCCAGAATTTTGATTTTTTGGTGAGGGAGGTATCTTACAAATTATACCCTGACTAGAAGCCCATTTTAATTTTTTGTAAAATTACTCAAGTTATTTTGAATATTCTTAGCAAAAATATCAAATCTGAATCTATATTTAATTTGTTCATACCAATTAAGGGGGAATATTGGTCACTAAATCTCAAGAGTACCTTGAGTTTGAATGAAAATATTAGAGAGAGAGAAAGGAACATGAAAAATTTGAAACTGCAAACCTGGGGCCAAGCCTGGGAAATTAGCTAGTATAAGAAATAAAGCACATTTAAAATTGGATAGATCGTATAAGAAAATGAGATTGCAGGTAATAGTAATGAAGGTAGATATGTTCAGTTCTTTCAAAACATTTTAACTAGCTATACCAACTCCTATATGGAGATTTTTACATAAAATATTACAGCAACCTAGGAAATAAAGATGAAGAGATTAACATCTTTCTGAAATTCTGTTGCAACACAAGAGTTTGTAAACCTTTGATCTGGTTTTATTAAATACAATCTAAAATATTCATACTAAAGAATTTAAAAGGTGAGAGAAAGAAAAAATTTATTTTTATAAAATTAAATAGCTTATACTTAAAAATAATTAAATATAACTTTGTAAATTCCTACAATACTTTTATTAAGAGACTATCTAGATTTCGACACTTTGCATCATCATCAGGAGTGATATACTTAGTGCTGATATAGTACAAGCAGACTTCATCTTTCGCTGGGGTTAAGTTTCACAAAAGGCAAAGCTCCGAAAGAGAAGTAATTAAGGTGTGAATTGGGGACCATAAAACAGATGGGAAGGTGGGAAAATATAACTTAAAGGATGAGAGACAATAAGATAATGCACAAATGAAGTGAAAGAAAGCAATATTATTTAACTTTAGTAATAGAATCCGAGAAATTAGTGACGGTTGCCTCTCACAGGGAGTATGACAGATAAAGCAAAACGCGGTGGTTTAAGTGTAAAACATCGAATCCAAGATGCAATAAAATAGAACATGTAAAGGGGAGATGGAAACCGAGAATCCCTATAAATAAGTTAAAAAAAGAATACTTTTATTAGAATTTTCCAACTTACCATGAATGACGCAGCAGAAAAACTTAAGATGACGTTGATGGAGAGATGTAAGAAAAGTGTAAGTTGTTGTAGGCACAGAAAGATGTTGGCTTTTAAGAATCCTGTTATCTGAAGCGGTCTTCTTTTCATTTTTAAACTTTGTAAATTTCACAATAAGGAGCTAACACAGCATCAATGTTTCTCTTGAATTTAATACTCCTTTCCATTAATGGTTCGATATCCATTAACTTCTCTTTTACTTTGTTTACCATCTTAAGGGTCTCTGATAATGCACTTTTGCAGTTCATTTTGGTTCCTCATGCTCTGTATCTTCTTTATCATTGCCACTTGACTGTAAAAATTCTACAAGCTCCTCATTAGACAATTATTCCTCAATGGGGGCTTAATGAAATCCCTTGCTTCATCCTGCAGATTGTGGAATCCTTCTCCTTCAACAATTTTCGCCAACTCAAAGATCCTGCTAATTTCGCTGCCAGTGTTGGGAAAACTTTTGAACAGAGAAATTTTGGGCCAAAGTTTTTTCCAGGAGCCATTCATAATAGAACTAACTTCCTCCCACAGCTGTTTAATGATTTCAATGGATGTCAGAATGTTATATGAATTCCATGCTCCAAAAACAGTAATTGATGGATTAGTGTCGAGTGCCTCCAGGTTATGGCTGAAGCTGTGCTGGATGTAATAAGTTTCTAAAGCTGCAATTACTACTTGATCTAGTAGTTGTAATGATGGTACAGTATTAGTTGTCAGCAGGGCTGTGCAAAGGTACTTGGGGGCCCGGATGCAAAAGGGGTTAAGGGGCCTCGTTTATTTGTTGAGACAAAAAATATTAAGTGAAGCATTTATTTATGAAGTATTAATTATTACAATTATTTTAATATTATTAAAATATAATTATTACAATATTGTTATGTTTAGATAAAGAGTCAAAACAATAACCTATAATAGACATTATTAAATGTTATCAACTTGACACACAGAGGGAATTTACACAAATATGTTTTATGTATTTTAATATTATTATATTTTGATAAATAGTCAAAATAAACAATTTTTTTAAAACATTTCAAATTCTATGCTCCCTCGATTGGGGCCTTCTAGATCGGGGGCCCTGGTGCGGCGCATCCAATGCACCCCCCATTTGCACGGCCCTGGTTGTCAGGAACATTACTTCGACATTAGCATGACTTTCTGCAAGAGACACGGGATATCCTGGTGCGTTGTAAAGGATGCACTTTAAATGACAAATTCTTCTCCATCAGATAGGTTATCAATTGCTGAATGAAACAATTCTCAAACCAGTCTTCAAACAGTGTACCAGTAATTCATGCTTTCTTAATGGATCTCCATAATACAGGTAATTGATTGTTTTTCTTTTAAAACACAAGGATTCTCTGCTCGATAAACCAGCTCGGGCTTATCTCCAGATGCGTTTCCACATAAAAGGGGAGTTATTTGACCCTTTAAAGCCATTAAACCTTTGCGTTCTTCTTGAGAAATGTAGGAACGATTTTACATTTTCTTCCAAAACATTCAACCTAGCCTCAACAGCAATAAAACTTTCCGAAGAATTGACACCATTATCACCTTCACTCCGTCTTTAAATAGCCATAAAAATCAAGGGCTTTAGTTATTATTAGCAGTCCACTTAGGGGAATATTTTTTGTGCCATATCCTTGATCCAAACCCCCAAAAAGTTTCCATTTTTTATAATCTAGTGTTACGACTAATAAAAGAAAACAGCACTCGATGGAGCACCAACACTGACAACACTTCAAATTTTGTCCTAGGCTTCTTTAATTTAGCGAATTGTAGACTCATTCACTCTGTATTCTCTGGAAATAGAGGAAGCATTTGCACCACTTTTTAATTTATCCAATATACCGACTTTTTTGTTGTCTTTTAACAGACTGATCATTTCCAATTTTGCGCGCTTAGAAGACGTAATAAATTCAACAGAAGGGTTAAATTTGAAAAATAATTATCACTCTGACGATGAGTAATCTGCAGGTTACTATCACCAATACAAAATGACACAACGCATTTGTCGCACCTAAAATCACCAATAATTAATGATAACGTGTAAAACAAAAAGTGTAGTCTTTCGCACTAGTTGCTACCATGCTACAAACGAGAACAGTCACCACTGTCACTCCCATGGTGCTGAATTAGAACGGAGTCATACCTCTGGGGACTTACTCGTCGTAAAAAGATCTTCTGAGCAGTAAGCCAATACAGCGATTTTTTCGTTATATCTATCAACTTTTCATGTTTCATAGTGAGGGAAACAGTCAGCGCCGTAACTAGCCATTTTAGCACCTGGGGCAAACTCCATAAAAAATTCTCTAATACCTATATTTTTACTATATGGATTTTGGGTGAACAATTAATAAATAAAAATAAACTATAAATGATATAATTTTTTACTATAAATTTACAAAATTTAAATACATAATTATAAATATAATTACATACATACATAATTACACACATACATGATTAACACAAATATTTTAATATTAAAGTTATTTTACGCGATTTAATGCAGCAAACTCATCAATAACATCATCGAAATTTATAGTTTTTGCAATGCATAATATCTGGAACAAGTTTAGTAGTGAAATCACCATGCAAACTCGCACAACTTGCCGTTAACAATTTTTGCGCCCCTTCTTTAGTTGCGCCTGGGGCAGATGCCCCGCCCTAGTTACGGCACTGGATACAGTCAAGAGTGCGGAAGGATTGCATCAAAAAAATAGTATAAGTATGAATAAGACATTATTGTAAATTGATGTTTTATTACTCGCGAATAATACATTATTAAACTTCAATACTATTGCGTATTAGAATATCACAATGGATTTTGTTTTGAATCAAAAGATTCATTTATTTATTCATTTATTATTTGCTGTTGTGAAGTAAAGTAGCCTCTTCTGTGATAGCACGAAAGAGCGAAATGTGAAGCCGCGAAAGACGAGGTCTGCATGTATATATATAATGGATTAACTCTGACAAGACCAACAATTACTTATTTGCTATTCGGTAATTTTTGCATTTCACTGTAGATTATAAAATATTATGCAACAAGCATTTTTAGAAGTATTTTTAATCACTACATTAATGTTGCGATAATTTATTTTTGCTAAACTTGGTGGAAACCTCTTTAAGGTGAATACCTATTAATAAAAATGCCACAAAACTATCTTCATTATATAAAGATTTTACAATTTTTATTACCATCGTTGATCAGCCACATCTTGCTACATATAGAAAAATATCTCCTAAGAAAGAAAATCATTAATAATTATGTAAAAAAAATTGTAAACATAAAAGATACAAGATATTGATAAAAAAACGCAGTTTTCAGCATTTATCTTTGGATCATTTGGTTTCCCATAGGAAATAATGCAGAAGTATAATGCGTAAGTAGAACTCTGGTAAAAACTGGAGATTCTACAAAGGATTGAGAAAAACACTTAAGAACATTTTCATTGAAGTAACTTAATAACATAAATAAATAAATGCTAGCATAAAATACAGAAATGGCATTACCATTTGGCATTGATAATGTTTGTTTACACCTTTACCACATTTCAATTAAACCATACATCAAGTTATCGCATATTATTACTTCAATTAATAAACAACTTTGGATTTGAACTCTGAAAGGGACTACATAAAAAAATCATACTAGAGATTATGATGTCCATGTACTATTAACTCAAGACTAGTTCAGTCCATTCCATATAAGATTGAATTCTGTTTAAAAATTTTCCATAACTAATATGATGGAAGATACTATAGGTAATGAAAAATTCTTAAGTATGTGACTATCAGTTTTTAGATACACTTACTACTTTCTCAAACAATTCATGTGCATCGCTTTTCTGTCTTCATACATTAATTTGGATGTGGTTAATGAACTTCATTTAAATTAATTGTGATAAATTTAGAGTGCATTGCATTTTTTTGCTGTTGTACTTATGTTTTGGTGCAATATCATGCTGTTATGAGAAGGATATTATATACTTTTATTAATATATGTAATTGTAGTACTATATTTTCTATATACTGGGAAAGTTGCCTGTTTATATTAAATAAATAAACCGTAATGTTTATGCAATGAGCTGGGTAATTTATGGCATATGCTAAATTAAAGACATTATGGGTAATTTAACCTTTATGAGGGATCTATATTTAAAGAATTATTCACAATAAATATTGTTATAAATATTTAACAATTTATCACAGCTCATCTTTTCTACTACAAAGAGAATCTCAATATCAATAAAAATGGCTTTGGCGGCATTAAAATATAAAATTAAATTTCAAAGAACCAGTCCACCATTCCCAGAACACACCATCTCTGTGGTATAATTATTAATATGACTGAATCAGGCCATACACCAAAGGAATATTTAATTTTAATAATTGCATTCAGTTGACCACGATAAAAATTCTTTGTTGAAATTAGAGCATCTCAATTCATGAGCATTCAATATTAGCATCTTGATTGTTCTGACAAATGGTTGACTACAGACTTTAAAGATATTGATAGTGAAGGAGAAGAGCTATATATAAATGTTGGCAATGTGATAGATCCCAAAATGTGCAAAAAAATATGTAATAAAGACAAAACAGAAAGCTTCAGGAAAATCATTTGTTTAAGGCTTGTGGACAAAAGAATTTCACTTTATGGAAAAAGTTGTGAATACTCTCTACATGTTTTAATTGCACAAAAGTAAAAATAAAGGAAATTAATCAGCATACCTGATTTTAACAATCAGCAATAAATGCTCTGAATTATTAGGCTACAGGATTTGAATATAAGTCAAAGAATATGTAGAATTATATCAATACTCAAGTCTTAGTATGTAATTGTTCAACACAAGGGTTTCAACCTATGGCATGCTTGTGTAAGATGGTACACAGTGAGATTTTATGTGGTACACTGGTTCGTGGAAAAGTTGCAAAAAGCATTTTTTTAAATTTACTTTTCTTTTAATTTTCTTCACACTTGAACTTTCCTATATCATATCCAGGATTGCGGATATTAAAAAAGAAACCCTCAATAACCACTAGGGATAAAATGAATTTAATGGCAACGCGAAGGTCACAAATCTTGAATATTGGTAAAGATTGACATTCAATAGGAAAACATTACAAACCCCTGGTTTACCCTATGCTATGGATAAATGCATAGTATCAACACAATAGGCCAAGCCTTTGCACTATAGCAGAGTATGATGCTACCAGTATGTTCTAACCTTACTGATAACATCATATGCTGAAGCAATGTAAAATACTAAAAATAATTGGAGAGATTTCAAATTAATATCTGAGAAACATCTCAGCTGCAGTTTAAATGCATACAAAGAGCTGTGTGTTTATGAGAGTTAATTTTTCTACCACTGGTTTATATGACTTCACAAACATTAAATAATGCGTCAACAAAAATAAAAAGTTTGAATATGTGATAATGTATAGAAATATTCATTGAAGGTAATGCTGTTTACCAAGTCTCTGCTGAAGTAGATGGATAAAGCCATTAGAACATCACGTGACTTACATAATAATTCCATGATATCTCTCAAAACCTGTCCACATACATCATAATTGGTCATATATCCAAATCAGAGCTTCCTAAACTGAATGCTTCAGTTGATTGTTAGACGTGCAGTGAACAACTTTGTTTAGTAAATAAATCAATGATTTGGAAATGTTGGTTAGTTATTAGGGTAATAATTTTTCTCCTGATATTAAGTGATGATGATATAGTGCCAACAAATGAATGTATCCAAATATTTTGGTAACCATATGTAAAAATAGAACATTTGCTTCAAGGGGCCACAAAATTCTGTTTATCTTTGAAAGGGTGAAACAAAAATTATTTTATTTTCAAAGAATTCTGGCTCAAATGTATGGAACTGATTCTCCTCATTGAAGAGAATAAGTTAACTTTTTTAATCAAGCCAGATTTTTATCATCTGGACCAGTTTCGCTAATTTATTAGTCCAACAGAAATCCACCTATGCTGACCACGTAACACCTAACTAATCTTTTCCTAATTTTTACCCTAAACACACCACCTTCCATTCTATGACACACTGTCATATCCAACTTCTCCCTCCCAGTTTCAATAAAGAATTGAAAAATATTCAGCCAAATTCTGTCAACAATGGTTACTAGAGTCAATTAACACATTCACTGACTTTGACGTACTTGTGCATCAAGCCGAGTGACTGCAGCAGGCTGGCGATGCATATGTGCGCAGTAAGCAGTTCCTTATAACATTGGATCTGTTGGCTTTGCACTGAGGGATACATCCCTAAGAAAGGAACTCGATGAGTTTAGATCTCAAGTGAGCAGCATTTGTTTTCTTTTTATTGTTTTTGATTCCAGTTTCATGAGTAGTCTTCAAGCGAGATTTTAAATGTTTTATAATTTTTATGATATTACTGTTATTTTTTTGGGAAATTTTGCATTTTTTTAAATGGACACTAATTATGACTTTCTATTCTATTTCTCACTTTTTAGAATTTTTTGGGTAGTTTGAAAAAAAATAGATTCTGTCGGATTGTTGGATTAATTAGGAAGTTATTTATATGTTATTTTGTTTGGTGTGTAATTTTTATAGTAAATTCATAATATCGACAAAAACCCTTATTTTTTGTTATTTTAAGGTGATTTCAAATAAAAAAACTAAAATTACAATAGTTAATGGTTTCAGGCATCACTTGGTGGAATTTCTTCATAATGTAAAACTAACGTAATTTTAATAGATTCCATGAATGAGGTTTAAACATACATATAAACATTACAGTGGCTATGGCAATAGCTACAATAGCCAAGTAAAACTAATAGGAACTTTTTTTAATGGCTAATGAAAAATAATACAAATTCCTAACTATTCTTAGTGATACATATGCACAGCCCTGAGAAACGAAAGAAAATATCCAATAGCATTTAGAAACGAAACAAAAGGTAACAAAACACAGGTACTGCTAAATTCAATATTCTAGCTTTATTCTTTAATATTCATTGTAGGTCAAATATTTACTTGATCAAAAATATAGTACAGTAAAACCTGGTTAGTATGTAAACTAACGATGTTGCATTGCAACGAAACTTAGGTCATTTTAAATAAATTTATGTGGAATTATAACAAGTCTCTTTATTTTAGATTAAAATTACAAATTTGGCTCCTGGAGAAATATCACCAATATTTGGAAGGCAGCGAATGTGTTAATCGACTATATTCTTGCTCAAAAACATGTATCAGGACATAATAAAATAAAAAATTGGTATTATGATTAATGTTGAGAAACATTTGTTAGAATGAAATTTCATTGTAATGAAATGATTCATGATCCCTTGGAAGTTTGTTGTAACAGGACTTTACTGTATAAGTATAGATGGAATTCAATCTTTTATGGAATGATCAAATCAATAATTTTTCTTCATAATGAGATTCATAACATCAATAAGAGGATTAATATAAAAACTATATCATTCTTCCATTAATCATCCTATATGAAAAATGAAATGAGTGAAAAGAAAATACTAAAAGACTACACCAAAATAAACTAAGTTGGCAATATAAAAATATACACCATAATTTAATAATTTTCTTTGGCATTCCCCTTCAACCCAAATTATGGGGTATTTTGACATCTTCAAATTTTTTGTAGCTATATTCAAAAATTAATGGAGAGATTCTATTAGCCTCCTCTTCAATTCTTGAAAGATCCACATTTCCATCAATCACATGAACCTTAAAAATAAATAAAGATAGATAAAGAAAATGATAACAATTACCATAAATACAGTGAAATTTCAGTATAATGAAGTTGTGTGGATGACCAAAATATATTCATTACAATGAAATTTTATTACAACGAAACACAATTTTAAAAATTCAGAGGAAGCGCAATATATCCTCCCCCTGACACTAGCACCAAAAATGGTAACTCTGAGAACTGCGTAGTACATAAGTCGTCATTGTAATCACAGTAGGAAAAGGAACTCTTAAAAATTTAGAAATAGTACAAGTAATATATTGATATAAAGTGAAGATGCAACTACAACAACCCAACCCAAATCCATCTTAACAGAAGGTTTTGTTGGAATAAAAAGGAAAAGTTTTTCTATGTACAAACAGTTTTTATTCATATGAGAACATACTATTACTGTAGGACATCGTTCCGTATTTGGCCATAGTAATTTGCAGCGCCACAGTCAAGGGGAATATATTGCACTTTAGCCAAAATGTCAGAATGATGGTTACATATAACAAAATAATTATAACGAAAGAAATCATGAATTAGTGTTTACTTCATAAAGAAGTCCGTAATTTTTTTCCGAACGATCTGGTAGAGCTGTGAAGAACCTGCCTATTGGTTGCTAGTCAGGTAATCATCCAATACACGTGCCTGGACTGAGATTTCACTGAGTTTAAATCATTGCAGCATTGTCAGATGCTAAAAACCAAACCCAGTAAAGATCAAAAAGTATACATTTTATTGTTTAAGGAATTTCTTTTTACAAACTTCATTATAATGACTGCATTTTTTCATACCAGGATGAATTTTTATTGCGCTAAACCGATATTTTCATTATAATGGTATTCGTTAAAATGAAACATTTTTACATAATGTTACATAGTAAATTGGCAGGGGACGGATAATAATTTTGTTTTATTGAATATTTCATTAATCCGGCATTTGTTACACTGACATTTTACTGTATGATGCCTTCACAAAACTAAACTCTGAAAAAAATCAAAGTTGGAAAATAATCACTTATCTTAGGTATCTCAAATTGCCATAAAAAAATAATTTTTTAATAACGATTTTACGACTATTGGAGATGGTTTAAATAAGAACTTATTTTTTCAATTATGATTTTTAAGTGCTTATTTTTTGTGTATTTAGCCATAAGATGAACTTGATGATTCTTTATTGAATTCTATCGTAGGTAGGAGAGATATGGGAGGACATAAAAATGGTAAGTAAAATTGTATCAAGCAATGAACCTGGAGCAGTGGTGTACCATAAAATGTGTGGGCCCCCCCGCCAAAACAAAATTGAAGTCCTGGAAAAATTTAAGGGCCTCATGAAAAAAATGGACCCCCCCTGCTGCACCGGTGACTGCTATGCCACTGACTTGGAGGCATTCATGTTCACAGTTTTGCAATTTCAAATACAGTAGTCTCTTGTGTAATGTGGGACTGAAGGTCTTGAGAAAAGCAGCTTTCTGCAAAACTTCAGTATAGAAACTTAATACCTTATTGAAAAAATGCATTTAAGACCATGTACAGGTAACCCTCGGTTTGCACCGGGGTTGCATTCCTGGAGGAAGTGGCGCAATTGGAATCGGCGTAAATGGAAACCATTTTATACTGGAAGTCAAGGGGAAGTCAATGAATTACGTTCCAGGCACCCAAAAGTTGACATAAGCAATATAATTTTATTATATTTAAAGCTCTGAAATAATGGTTATGAATGTAAAAACAGTATAATCAAGTACATACACATAGATTAAATAAAATTAAGTTAATTTAATTTAAAAAATATGCCTGCCTGTAGAGGCATTAGTTCTCTGACAAAGTTCATGGTTGAGGATCGTCACGTTTTTTGAGGAAAGCATGCAGTGTTAACTGTCGTGATTTCCTTTTCCTTTCTTTCCCAATCTCATAATAACTGCTCATGGATGCCATGACACTCCTCTTCACTGTGGCACTCCACCCCCAGTCATGGTCAATCTCGCAGAGCTCTTCAGTGAGGTTCTACATGACTGAAAGGATGCGGCACAGATCGCTTGTCTTCATTTCTCTTATAGGAAGCTTAGTTGTGTAGACAAGGAGCCAGTTTGACTTTGTTCTAGCAAATTATGAGAGGCGTCGTATATGCATTTGTGGAAGGACACAATTTCTATTTAGCCATTTCTTCATCGTGAGTAAATTTCTCACTCATTTCTCTTAATATAAATCACTTCTGTCAATGCAAATGCGCACAAGTCGCAACAGTGGATGCAGGCTGACTGCTCAAGGCAGTAGTCACTGCAGCTGACGTCAGCAAACTAGAGCGACGAACGAATTTTGAAAATTTGAATTATTTTTTAATTCAAATATCAAAATCGGCGTTATTGTGAATCGGCACAATTGGGACCGGTGCGAACCGAGGGTTACCTGTATGACTAAATTTTATGCACCTTGGGTAAATAAGTGCCACAATTACTTAAATGTATAATCAAATCCATGTTAGGGAAACTCATTTTGAAAGGTTTTTTGTGTATATGCATTGGGTAATAAAAAATAACCAAATACATTAGCTCTATGTAATAAGTGTATATTGCTACAACTTTTCACTGCTTTAAAAAAATCATACAAAGAGACTATCTGAGTAAAAGAAATATTATCTCATTGGTTATAGGAAGTATTTATAAGTATTCATAACTACTTAAATATCCAAATAAACTGTTTTGAAATGACTTTCTAACCAAACAACACCATATAGCTTCCTGAAGGCCAATCAAAAAAATTGGTGCTATAAACATTGCACGACTTTTCATATTTATGTTATTGCACCCAAATTCTATTCCCACTCCTACCTAGCACTGATTTATTGAGTCAAGAGGAAGCACTGTTCCAACAAAACAGCAGAAATTGTTTTCTGTGTATAAATAGTATCATCATCATAAGGTGTTCTGCCTCAAGGCAGGTCCCTGGCACCAGCGTTGTCTCCACTCCTTTCTGTTCCTTGCCATTTCTTTCATTTCCTGATACCCTCCACTTTCTTTCAGGTCATCAATCATTTTTATTCTTCTACGTCCCCTTTTCCTTTCACCTTCTACTGATCCTTTCAACACCATCAATAGCAAACCTTCTCCTCTCAAGATATGCCCTAACCAGTTACTTTTCCTCCTCTGAATTGTTTCAAGTAATCTTCTCATTCACCCTTGTTAGTATTGCTTCATTCCTTATCCTATCCATCCTCTTAACCTTCTCCATCCGCCTCCACACCCACATTTCAAATGCCTCTAGCCTTTCTTTCTCTCTCTTCTTTAACGTCCATGTTTCACACCCATAAAGCAATACACTCCAAACATAGCACTTCACAAGACGTTTCTTCAGATTTAAATCCATTTTACTACACAGTACCTGTTTTTTCCTATTAAATGTTTCTTTTGCCATTGCTATTCTTCTTCTTATTTCTTTTTCACTTCTCCAGTCTTCTGTTAGCATGCTTCCCAAATATCTATACTGTTTTACTTGCTCCACTCTTCCATCCTTTATTGACACAATCATAATCTCTCTATCCCCTATTCTCATCACCTTTGTTTTCTTTATGTTCATTTTCATTCCATATTCCATCATCCTGTCTTCTAGCTTTGTAAACATTTCCTGAATATGCTTCGTTTCATCTGCCAAAATTACCATGTCATCAGCAAACCTTATACAATTTATTATTCTTCCCCCAATACTAATTCCTTTATCATTGTCTATTCCATTGTCAATCATTTCTTCAGCATATATATTGAACAGGGTTGGCGATAAGCAGCACCCTTGCCTTACTCCTCTTCCTAGATCATACCATTCGGTCTGTGCATCTTTTATCCTCATAGCTGCTTTCTGTTTCATATACAGCTCTTTAATTAACCTTCTATCTTTCAAGTCTACTTTTTTTGCTTTTAGTATTTCCATGAGTTTTTACCAGTTCACTCGGTCGAATGCCTTCTCCATATCTATGAAGCACAGGCTAATTCCTTTACCCCTTTCTATATATCTCTCTCCACTCATTCTTATAAATCCTATTGCATCTCTTGTACCTCTTCTCTTTCTAAATCCAAACTGTTCTTCTGCTATAAATAGTATAAGTTCATATATATGTGAAAATTGAACTTGATAAATAGTTGTACCATACATACATACCAAGTATTATGTGGATTGGCAAAGTTATATAGGTGCTAAAGCATTATGACTGGATGATGATTGACGCATCATGTCAAAGGACTGGGGAGAGCTGGGAATCTGGGCATAAGACTTGATATAATGTCACTGGACGCTATGTAGTTATTTTTTGAGAAATATGACTTAGGTAGTATTCTTTATGACACCAAACTCTATAAGTGAATGAATTTTAATCAAAACTGATTGAGCCATTGTTGAATAAATCAACATTTTCTAAAATCAACAAGAATAAACTACCATTAATTGTTGAGTTATACCATTCCTCTCTTCAGATTCTATTCTGTATGCCAATATGCATAAATAAAAGATATCATTTGATTTAATTGAACCATTTAGGCTAAAGAACCCTCCACAGACAGGTATGGGACAACTAAAAACATATTTACATCAAAATATCAAAGTTAATTTTTTTTTGCAATTACAATATTTTTTCTATATACTACTTATATGATAAAGTAGCAAATGAATTTTACACAGCCTTAATCTTATGCAACCATTACCACATATTAATTTTAAATTATCTACACCACTACTGGCAAACGTAAGTTTCATGAAGTTATAATAAAATGCAATTTAATTAGAATTTGATATACTCACAGGTGTAGATGAGATGCTTTCACTCTTTGAACAAAGCCATTTCTCATGCAGATCATGTAATTGTTCTAAATAACTTAAAGGAACTTCTTTTTCCTCCTCTCGGCCCCTCAATTTCATTCTTTCCAGTGCTACCTCAGGTTTTGTACGAAGATAAACTGAACATAATGAGTAAATGCAAAGAAATTCCCTTGAAACTGACTTTTTTCAGTGAAGCTTCAAAATATTTACTGATATAGTATAAAATGTAAATTAAAAAGTAAATCTATTTCAGCTTTTTAATTAATGTTATAACAAATATGTATTTGAAAGATAATCTTTTCAGAATGGAAAATTAATCTAATGATTAAGCATATCTAAATTACAATAAAATACATTAATTGACCATGCCACTCAATTGAAAGTAAGATTCCTTACCAATCATATCAACACCTATATCGAGATTTGAGCAGAGCCACTTAAACCATTCGTCAATTACAGCATATTCAGGACCATCCAAATAACCATTTTGGTAGAGATTCTCTACAAAACAGTATCTAAATGGAAAGTTGAAAAAATAAATATTAAACATGCAATTATTAACTCAATACTGTTAGTGTTTAAAAATGGCAATAGCATCCAATTTCATTTAATGTTATATAAATTTATTTGTGTATAAAAATGCAATTTTTTATAGAGAAACTTTTACAATTCCTATAATAATATTCTGTATTTTTATTCAAATAAATTTATTTAAAACTGAGTTCCATCAAGTACTGCCATGTAATATTGATTATATTAATTTAATGTTATTTTATTGCTTAAAAGGAGAAAGAACCATTATTGACTTAATGAAAAATATGGTTCCATAAGATACTTAACTTTTATCAATCCAAAAATAATCATAAAAATGGCTGCAAGGATACATATTCTTTCAACCTCTAAGGAATGGCTTAAGTATCATAAAAGTCCTATCTGTACAAACCTGATAAACAATCACTATTGTCATCAACCTGATTTAGATGGTGTAGATCTATCTTTCTATCCTTTGGTCTCGCAATGAATGTTTCGATAATGGAAACAATACTATTAATTACATTGAAACAAGGAAAACTAAGATTGTCACTGTAAAACTTAAAGTGTACAAGATTTCAACAAATTAAGTGATAGCAAATGCAAAATGTAATGCAAGGAATTTGAGTTTGCATTGCATTTTCATTATTTTCTAATATACACATCAAATTGAATAAACGATATGTTCAGTAATTTTGTCATTATAGACTCAATACCAAAATTTTAATATAATTTTTTTGCGCAAGATGATTTTTATTATACCATAGGCTTTGGGGGTGAAAACTGCCTAAGGTGGCGCTTTTCTTGGGCCAAGATTGCACTATTGCATTATTACAAAATGATTGCCAGATTCATTACGAAGAAAACTGAATAAATTCATTTAAGATTATCATTTAGACTCAAATAGTACACAGAATCTTCTTGTGGGTAGTCATCCATCATGGCATAGTTTTCATAAAAATCTGCATAGAAATTACAGATGTCACAGCTCTAGCAGGGATAGACATTAGTAACAAAATTTGTAACATTTGCTCTGACTATAATGGAAACATGAACATAATTGGCAAATAATTAATTCTCTTTGTGATTATGTTTGATGTGATAGCTTTAGTTTGATTACCTAGGAATATTTTTTCCTCACTTAATTCAGTTGCATACCATGTCTATCACTAACAATAGATGATTTACCTTATGGCAAGGGTAGGCAGTCTAAGTGCGCAAACGACTAGGGGAAAGCATATTTTTTATTTGCGTACCATTTTGTTTATTATTTGAATATATGTAGTCAGAAAATGTGATTAAAAGCTGTTAATGTGATGTTTATTTAGATGTATGAGAATGAAAATGAAGTATAAATTTGAATGAAAACGTCTTATTTTACCGAAAAAGTGAGGGAGGGCGTACATCTCCAAATGCCTAAGGTCGCAAGATTTGTAAAACCGCTACTGACCACAAAGCATTTTATTAAACACATTTTAACATTTTTTATTGAAATCAGAGAATGACATTCTTGACGCGACAAGTCATGATAAAAAAATTTACCTGGCACTGTACAAAGACCGCTCCATTAATTTTACCGGTTCCGAACATTGCTGTTTATGCACATCAACCATGGTTAACTGCACATAAGATTGAAGTGTCATTGCCCATTTTCTGGGATCATTATACATTTTACCCTAACGAGAAAAGAAATACTATTTAATCTTGGTTCGATGGAAAAAATGCAAATTATTTCTGAAAACGCTTACAAGTAAATTATGGCCCTCAATATTCCTCCATTTATTAACTGGTTCTGAAAATAATGCTACGTCTCTATACTTAATAAAATGATTCATGAAAGTAGTCTTTCCACTACCAATATTTCCCTCCACAATAACAGTGAAGGGTCGGTTTCTTTCGGTCGACATATCTGCAGATCAAAACGATAGAAAATTCAGATTTTACTGTGACGATAAATAAATGCCAATATTATAGGAATGCTACAATGGAATTGACAAGTTACACAACATTGATAATTTTTCTGAAAAAACAATTACGAAATGTTTTCTGACGAAATACACCCCTATTACCTCGTCGTATATGAAGAATATAAGACATTAATACATTTCTTTTCTTCAACATTTTCAAAAAATCTAAATTCGGACGCCTAAATTGCATTCAATTGGACCCACTCCCCGGGAATCTTCCAAAAATTCATAACAAAGTACTGACGATATTCTTGTGTTTTTATCATCGACTAGACAAGGGACGAATTGCGTCGAGTTTAGGTGAAAATGAAGTTATTAGAGGGGCCAATCAAGAAGTGAAACATTTGGACTGTCTACGAATATTCTTATAACTTTTATATGTGAAAATAGCCCCCATTTGGAAGCATTTCCTCGATGGACCGTTTTGTGTATGATTAGTTGTATCATCGATTTAAAGTTTACAATACTCTTTACTTTCCGAAACTAAGTATAACATCATATAAAATGAAGTTGTCGCCGCAGGATTTTATTCAGAAAACTTTTTCCCCAATGGTTGCGGTGATCAGCAGCCCAGCTGCCGAAAATAGTTGTCAAAAAAATAACCTTTCGTTCATTGATTTGTTGAGACCATTTTGCAGGTTAACTTGTGAAGGTAATTTCTGTTACAAAATGTTGCTATCCCTAGTGAAGTTTAACTGCAAATAATACATTTTTGTTGGCTTTAGCACAATTTCGAGATCCATCTGGGGCTAGTATTCCCATTCGTGGGTTACAGCTCTGTTTGCGGCAAGTGGATCATGTACCACCTCCACCTCCTCTTGCTCGACGGATGTTAGATGATGCTGTTGCGTCAACACCACCAAATCTTCCTCCTAGTCTTCAAAATTCTTTAGATTCAACACATGCAATACGAAATGAAGGTAACGTGTTTGCTCTTTACCTGCACCGTGAATAGGTTTGCGAAGGATTTACTGGACGATTTGCCGATTATTCGTGTGATTTCATTCATTGAATACCACTCATGTGTTGATTACTTTATTTTCAGATACTGCCACTGATGAAATGAATTTACCATGGTTTGACCTATGGCGAGAAGTATTTCTTCAAGTTCAACCAGTCTTTGAACATGAATTCATCAAGCATTATGTTGCATGTATCCTTTGCTTTTACAGTTGGTTTATTTATCATTTCATTCCGAAGATGAACTGAACTTAAATAGGTAAATTAAGTATGGTGCAATTTACAACTTAATAGAATGGTACTTGCTGAAAACTCCACATGCACTCTAAGTAGCCAAACTGTATATATTAAATTAACTTTGTAATGCCCCTTAACCTCATCATTAGGTTTCTTGGTTGTTAACTCTGCAGAAGGTGAGGTTCCTGCTGTCGAACGTCTCAATTCCTTATGGAAGGAGGTGCAAAAATTGTCTAGCAAGACTAGTGGAGGGCCCAAGTGGTTCTTTCCAAATTCTATTTTGAAGTATTGTGTTGTTGTGCATGATGAGGCCACAGGAGACCCTCAAAAGTAAAGTCCTACTTTATTATGTTGGTTTATATTTTCTCCAATGCTAATGATGGGATAAGTGATATTGCTTTTTTAAAGTTACTCCAAATTTGTTGAATCAACCTCTTAATGCTGTATTTTTAGACCAGTTATTGATTTGTGGAAACTTATCCCTCTGAGAGTTTGTCCATATCCATGAATGTTAATCATTACAATCCCAGGATGCAGCAACTCTGCTTGACTCAAAAATCCAATTTATTCAATGTTTAACTCAATTATAAAAATGTAATTCTATTTATGCTTTGAATAATATTGAATGAAACTGAAACCTTGCAGAAACTAGCAGAAAAACAATAGCATTGCATATGATAATGAATTCAAATTTGTGCTGATGAATTGGCCATGTGGAATTTTTGTGTCAAGCAGATGACCCTGTTTGAGTATAAGGTTTTATTATTCTTAATCATAATGTGTAGTAAAAATGAAGTGTGTTGTGACATTGTCTTTTTATATGAGTGTGTAAATGTTTAAAATGTTGAGGTGTATGCAATATAAACGATCACACTTTTTAGTCCAGTGATGTAAATTTTTTGTTTATAAGCTGTGTGAATAGAATTTTCAACATTTTGAGTCGTGAACAAATAAACTGCTGGCATGTAACTTTCATGTCATATAAAACACAGTACATATTGAAGCTGATAAACAGATTGACGTAGTTGCTAATGAGTGAATAATTGACAAAATAGGTAATTATCATGCCTAAAATTTGCTCATTGTTTAATTTTAAAAAAATTCCTTTGCCACATATTGCAGTGTATAAATGGACCTTGATTTTTTAGCATGAAAATGTATGATTAGGCTTATACTTGCTTCATAAGTTGACCCACCTCTTTCACTTAGCATGTTCCGGACATAGGGCATATTTATTGTTTTTCTCTGAGACAAAATTTATTTTTTAATTCACATGTAATAACACGTTTTTCACACTGGTGCTATTTATTAAGAGTAGGCTAATGCTGGCACCAGGTTTTCCTCCTCCCTTGTGTGTGTTTGTCCGTTATGGAAGGAGTTATGGCTGTAATAATCCAAGAGGTTGATTAGCCATAAATACAAACCAACAACATTTCTGTAGTTCATAGTACATGAGGGTTATCTTTCCCTCTGTATTTCCAACCTTCTCTCTGTCTGTTCATTTGCTCATTTGTCTGCACGATTACTTCCACATGAGTTTTTTCATGTTTATGAAGTTGAGGGACATTTTTGGAACATACTTAAAGAGATAGCTCATTGAAATTTATTATGGCAATTAATAATACAAAGACGTTGTGGGTTGCAGAGATTCCAGGGTGTGCTACAATAAACCTACATCTTGTAACTTGTAAAGCAATTTTATTTGCATCTTTTATTACCCACCAGCTGTAGGCAGATGTATCCTGCATTCGTGAGTGAAAAATGTGAGTGAAATTGAAGTAATGTTTTCCTTGGAAGTATCACCCAGGATGAGGGTCCAACCCTTGGGAGTTTCTTATTGTATTTTACCCATCACAGGACATAACAGCTGCATGACGTTTATTGCTCCTTGGTGGTGGATTTTAACCCCTTCTTGCATGTGTTTGAATCTTTTCATTTTTAATCATTTCTAACTATGACAATTGGTGTGTCTAAGACTTACTGTTGGTACATGTGCAAATGGCTTCTTGTGACTGTAAAAAAATTTCATAATATTTTTTACAGACTGTCTGAGTGAAGGCTATTAAAAGCATAGGCATCATGTCCTGCCAGTGGTTCACGATGGCCATGAGAATAGAGATTGTGCTCGAGAAATTCTGTCTCGAGAATTCTCGAGAAATTAAATTTTTAAAATTTTGAGGTTTGGTTCTCGAGAGAAAATTTCTCAAGAATCTAGAGAAATATTTGCTGTGGGAAATACAAAATATTACATTTTGCAACTGGGATTCTGACATTGTATGCAAAAACAGGAACTATGATATTCAATGACACCTGTGTCATTAAATTGGATGATTCAACACTTAAATCTTTCGGGCTTAATTTTGACAAAGACTGTTTCCACTACAAGCGATGGTGCCAGTATTATGGTAAAATTTGTAAAATTGTTCCCTGCTTACCAACAGCTGTGTTATAACCATGCTATTCATTTAGCGGTTATGGATGCTTTTTATGAAAAAAATCAGGAAGCAAATGAAGATTCAAATGATGATGCCTCAGAACCGGAATATGAAAGTGAAGATGAATATGTTGCAGAAAACAAAAGCAAATTTGCTACAAAATGTTCATATTAATATGGTTATTTATAAAACTTGATAAAATTTGTAAAATTGTAAAATTATTCAAAACCTCGCCAGTATGGAACATTATTACAAAGCTGTGTTAAAGCTATAGAGAAAGACGAATTTGTTAGATTGCAATACCTGTTGGTTTTCTTAGAATCAAGACTCATATAGTAAAATCATTGCATGATCTAAATTTAAGTCACTTGTGGAAATCAGAAGATGATGAGGCAATTGCATAGAATACCTAGAAAATTTTGAAGTCAGTCAGAACAGTGATAGAAGCATTCAGCCATCAAGATACTAACCTTTTAACTCTTGAGGGAGTCCTCAAATTTTGATTTAACCCTCTCATAGAGAACAATGCAGAACTTAGTACTAAACTTCTCAATGGACTAAAAAAACAAGGAGCTAAACGAAGAGATGCATCATTAATTTCTCCAAGACCCCAATTGCATTCAGTTTGGTGAAGAAGATGATTTTTTTATTATTAGTTCAAAAAACGAAATAGTTGAAAGAGTTAAAATAATAATAAAAAGACTTCAATAATGTCAATGAGCAGAATAATTCTGCAACACTGAACCATGATCAAGAACAAGATGACATTTTGACAGTGGATCAGGACAATTGTTGCAGTATGAATCTAGATAAGCAGTTGGAAGAATCCATCTGTCAAACCCTGAAGCCAATCAAAATAATTTATGACAACTTCGGCTCCACATCAAAAGAAATCAATATAAATTTTTTAAATATTAAAGTTGCCCTCCTGTTATATTCTATGACCAAAAGATTAAAAAAATAAAAATTCACACTCGACAAAAAGTTTTCTTCTTAATACTTGAGAATTCTGGAGAGCAGCAAAAGAAATTCTTGAATTCTCTAGAAATAAAATACTGTGAAAAAGAGAAATCTCAAGAACAGAAAAAAGTTGAGAATTCACAATCTCTACACGAGAAGTAATGCCATCGCAAACTTATTAACAAATACTTTTCAGGGAATCTTTCTTAGGTAAAATCAATTAAATTTTTGAAAAAGAATCATGGATGTAAATATCTAAATAAGGTGTAAATAAAATCAATGTTCCATGTGATCAAAGTTTTGAGTAAACATGGAAATAAGCATCCCAGTAATGAGTAGGTGAAATGGGTGATTGAATACACAAGAAATTCCCTTACAGTCACATGTGATCACGCATTTGATTTTGCTGTATCATGAATTCAAACTGACAATTAATACCCTCATAATGGCCCTGTCAACCAATAGAAATCATTAAGCTTGTGTCTAGTTAAAAGTTTTAGATTTTGCTCATCAAATAACTGTGCTGCTGCAAGGGAATTTGGTGCTATGAAAAGCTGGTGCAAGGCTGGAGAATGAATGAATACATCTAATGAATTACAGAATTACAGGCCTAAGTGCCTAAGTCCAAATGTATCATGAGAACAGGCAGCAGTCATTGGCCTGTAATTCTATTTTTATGCTCTGGGTATAAGTCAACTCTGAAGTTCTGAAAGATTTTTTTAAGGTTTCAAAGGTCAATTTATTTAATGTAATATACAGTAATTAAAACTTCTCTTTAATATAGATCACAATCAAGTTATAAAAATATCATAAACATTGATGTCTGTTTTTGTGTGATTTTATATGAAATGACTTGGATTTTTCAGGGTGAATGTAATGCTTTATGTCCAATTCTTAGAAAATTTTTACGCTTGTCACCTCATGAAATGCTGCATTATTGGTCTTAACAAGTTTCTCTTAATCTTTATTTATTTCCCTGAACGTAATTATTTTTTTGTAGGGC